>OZ010614.1:68538994-69246494 GCA_963932145.1 Acanthosepion lycidas
TCGGTCCTTTTCATATCTATCTATCTATCTATCTATCTATCTATCTATCTATCTATCTATCTATCTCGGTCCTTTTCATATCTATCTATCTATCTATCTATCTATCTATCTATCTATCTATCTCGGTCCTTTTCATATCT
This sequence comes from Acanthosepion lycidas, assembly GCA_963932145.1. Taxonomy (NCBI): domain Eukaryota; kingdom Metazoa; phylum Mollusca; class Cephalopoda; order Sepiida; family Sepiidae; genus Acanthosepion; species Acanthosepion lycidas. The sequence goes on from OZ010614.1 coordinate 68,539,135, forward strand.
ATCTATGTATCTATCTATGTATCTATGTATCTATCTATCTATCTATCTCGGTCCTTTTCATATCTATCTATGTATCTATCTATGTATCTATGTATGTATCTATCTATCTATCTCGGTCCTTTTCATATCTATCTATCTATCTATCTATCTATCTATCTATCTCGGTCCTTTTCATATCTATCTATCTATCTATCTATCTATCTCGGTCCTTTTCATATCTATCTATCTATCTATCTATGTATCTCGGTCCTTTTCATATCTATCTATCTATCTATCTATCTATCTATCTATCTATCTATCTATCTATCTATCTATCTATCTCGGTCCTTTTCATATCTATCTATCTATCTATCTATCTATCTATCTATCTATCTCGGTCCTTTTCATATCTATCTATCTATCTATCTATCTATCTATCTATCTATCTATCTATCTATCTCGGTCCTTTTCATATCTATCTATCTATCTATCTATCTATCTATCTATCTATCTATCTATCTATCTATCTATCTATCTCGGTCCTTTTCATATCTATCTATCTATCTATCTATCTATCTATCTATCTATCTATCTCGGTACTTTTCATATCTATCTATCTATCTATCTATCTATCTATCTATCTATCTTTGCACGCTAATGTACAACGAACAACCTATGAAACGAGTAGTACGAACCGGCACTGTTTCACACAATGCAATGCCCAAGAGTCACTCTAGCTAGAGGGTTCTTGAATAAGATTGTTGGAAGGGTTTACAAGGAGGAATTAAGAAATGCCTATTATGAGGATATGTCGGATAGATAATAGTTGACAGTAGACCTGAAGATCGTAGCGATCGAGGAAACATCCTCTCGGGAGTCTGTTTCACACCGTAACAGTTCTGGGGAAGAAACTAAATGATACCAATGGAATACAAAAGAAATGAGGATGAATTGATCCTGTGAATATGGCATGGCGTGTCCTAGCTCTAAAAGAATAGATGTTTCTTGGTTGCTGGAGAGAGAGGAGGTTCAGTCATGAGAAAGATAAAAATTAATCCAAGGAAAAGGTGATCGAGAAAGGAAAAAAATAAGGCGATACAGCCAGAAAAAATTGATAATGAAAGGGAAATATAGAAAGTTCTCTAAGAAAATTGGGGATTCAGTCAAATGGAGAGAATAATTCATATGTAACTAGATAGAGTGGCTGGGGGGGGGGAGACTTATAGGAAATAATCCCTATTTCCACTGCAATTACACCCATGTGCAAATTGATTGAAACAATCACTTTAGTTTCCTTTCTTTCACCATACGGTCAGATTTACACCCACTGGAATGACAGGGTGTAATTAATTTCTATTTTTTCCTCAGATTAGATCATTTGCCACGGTGTGTAGTATTATGAATCTATTTTCGGGGTGTATGATGAAATTTGTTTGGCTTTCAAAAATATTGCGTCATCCGGGATTGCATTAGATTTTCATCACGCCCGAACACTATTGTCTCGACTGTCGATTAGTTGTCCTGTGGTCACTGTCTGTGATGGACGTTACTCCAAGGAAGCGTACGGAAATTGTAACGCTGCACGAGCACAATGGCAAGCCTTACCAGTTAGCAAATCAAAGTACTATCTCCTGATTTAAATCTAATCGAGAATCTGTGGTCAATCTGCAAGGAAAAACTTCGTGGAATAGACATATGAAATATATGCATTGTGTCATGGCTCATTGAAAAATTACTAAAAAAAAAGTAAATAATAACAGAATTATTCGTTTTATTTCAATTAATTTGCACAAGTGTGTACATACCCAGAAATGTAGCATATTAAAACATACCCAAACTTTATTTTCTACCCAATAACAGACAAAACATATTTACAAACATACCAAAAAGTTTACGTTTAAAGACACCGTTTAAATCAAAGTGTCTATTGGTTAGAAATTAACATCGCCATGTTAAATATCTCTCCAATCAGAGAAAACTAAAACCCTATTTTTCTCGAGCTTACTTTCGAGGAAGGAATTTCTTATAAAATCCCACAGATATCGACTTTTAGAGAGCAGAGACGCGGCTGTCTCCAAGCTTAATTTTTCTTTATTTTTTTTTAACACAGTTCTATTACCAGGTTTCAGTTGATTCACTCCTTTTTTTTTTCCATTTGCTGCTTCTGTGAGAAACACACCACCTCATCCACAGTTTTCATGTCTCCACGTCTTGTGACTTCTTCGAAATTTTAGCTTCTTTCGATCGAAAATTATTTCTACCTATTGATCGAAAATTATATTACCTTCTGAAGTTATCCATTGACCCGTCTGCTTACAAAGCATCGAAGAGGTTCTAAACGGGTCTTAACCTTAAATTTACGTGGGCGTTCTTTTGATTGGACTGTAGTGAGTCACGATAATAATAAATATAAAAATAAAATTTATAAACAAAAATAAAAAGAATTCAAATTAAAATAAGGCATTTCCGCTTTCCTTTAAAACCCTTCTCTCTCTCTCTCTCTCTCTCTCTCTCTCTCTCTCTGAATTTCTCTTTCTATACTTCTCTTAACTAACGAGAAGGCAACTCCCAAATAAAAGAGGAAGAAGAAGAAAAGACTGCACCCGGTCGAAAATGCCAGAAGTTTGCGAAACCAGAGCATACTAATTTGTGAGTGAAGATTAGCCAAAAATCGTGGAGGCTCCACGCATAACTTCCGTTATAAAAAAAAATGAAAAAGAAAGGGACGCCGGAAAATAAAATAATTTTAGCAAAAAAAAAAAAAAAGGTCACAAATAGACTTAGCCGAAACCAATAGTCGCACCAGAGTCCCATAACCTGGTCAATAGGATATAACCTGACACCGCTCAGCTAGAAGCAGAAGGGACGGCGAGAGTGACGAACAAAATACGCTGCCACTGAGAAACCATCCATGCGTGAGTCTTGATGAAGTAGTTAAGATGTATCTGCTAATGATATTTCTGCATTGATTAAGGCCAAGAAAAACACAGAGATTGACACTGACATATTTCTAATATTACTATTATTCCTCGCGCAGTGTGATTTTAAAACTACAACACGGGATTTTCTCCAGACTGCTACCTATATACGCCTTATGAAGAACATTTTTGCTACACCGAATACGAAAGAACTCACTCTAAAGAAAATAAATAAAAAAAAATATTATATACAATCACAGTACAGTTCGTTTTATGTCATATGTTTCGGATAAACATCACCAAGAATATTTACAACACAATATGCACACTGGTGATCTCCCGACGTAAACAGAATAACTATTTTTAAAATTTTCAACAATGAATTTGAAACGGTCCGGCTTGACTGAATTATTTTCGGTAGTTCTTTTAGAGCCAATTCTAAATTTATAAACATTTACAGACAAAAGTAACACATCAAATTTATTTTTCATAAACTGGCAGGCTTTCTTCTAAATATTATCCTCCTAAAAGTAAATGTGAAAGGCACACACCTCGATAGTTACAGTAGAATCTCACATATCCAGAATCCCTCATATCCGGAATCCCTCATATCCAGAGTGACTCATATCCGGAATCTCGTATATCCGGACATGATTTTGTTGTGTATATTTGAACTATTTGGGTGATATGTAACTGATTTGAAATGTCTGTTTTTCAGGACATTTACTTTGGATAATTGCTTATGCTTATTTCCCCCTAATGGCTTTTTATTGGTGCAAAAGATGATGGGAATAAGAGGAAAGGATGGCAACGAGACACATCTGCAGCAAGATAGTGACAAGATGCATGATTGTGATGAAACCTGGAATGGAATTGAAAAAGCTATTGAAAAGGTTGTCAGTTTTATGGAAAGAAAGCCAGCATTCAGCTATGACGATTGCAATAATGCATGAAGAGTTAAAAAGTATCTTTCGTTTAAAAAAATTCAAAAACAAAAGCAAAACGAAATGCAGAAAAATGTTGAGAATGACATTAGAAGAGAAAGAATCATGCAACAGCGATTAAAAAATCCTCGTTACATTATTTGTTTTGCATACGTGGCATAATTAATTTAATGAATTTTCATTAACATTAGATAATTTATTTCTTTTTCCTTAAAATCAATTCTGTTATATTTCACTCACCATAAGCTTATTTTGTTTACTATAAAACATTGAAAATAAATGTTAAACCTGAGTTCAGTTCTTTTATTTTAATCTAAATATAACCCTTCATATCCGGACTTTGTAACCAATTCTTCATATCCGGAAGGCCTCATATCCGGACTTTGTAACCAATTCTTCATATCCGGAATCCCTCATATCCGGACTTTGTAACCAATTCTTCATATCCGGAATCCCTCATATCCGGACTTTGTAACCAATTCTTCATATCCGGAATCCCTCATATCCGGACTTTGTAACCAATTCTTCATATCCGGAATCCCTCATATCCGGACTTTGTAACCAATTCTTCATATCCGGAAGGCTTTTTTAGTCCGTTTGTTATGGGATTCTACTGTAGAATATTTATTTATATATCTACATTTTTTTATTAATCAATATTTTTTAATCATTTTATACTACTTAATACTAACATTAAATTTCCACAAAATATAACTTAGAACACAGACATTGGCGACTTTAACAATGGATCCCTTGAAAATGGCTGATGGATTATCCGAAAGCGGTTGGAATAATAACCATTATGGATTGTTTTTGAAATCGGTTAGCGACTCTCAAAAGAAAACTAAGAACATCAGAAGAACTTCAATAAAATTCTGATAAGATGGTCCTTCTCTGTCACATTCAATGAAAAATGTATGTAATTTATATATATATAGCTGTGTTGTACGTGAGTTATGTTCATGCACTTGTGTCATTTAATGTAGACATCAACATAGGCATACACACACATGTACACACACACTTTGGGTTTGAAATGAGATATTGGAATGATATAATACTCTTTGCCAACTGTTATATCTCGTATCTTCGAGATAACAGAGGAAAATAAATAAGGAAAATCTCTCAGGTACATAATGAAATAGAAGGTACCCAGACCTCCCCACAATGGCAGGGTGTGGCACAAGGTCGTTTTGTTTTTTTTACGTGGGTCGATTCTGAGTCCGTAGGCTTAGGCAAAGATTGCACATTGACCCCGTATACACGGGGTCGGGTAGCGGTCTACCTCCCCAGACGGGAATCTGATCTTCGGCATAGCCCCGTCTGGCTTCCTCTCGGTATTTACAAACCTACCCAGGAGTTGGGATGAGTCACAAGGTCAATTTTAATGTGGGATGATCCGAGCCTGTAACCAGGTATTGAACTCACACACTTTGCGACCTGTCACTGGATCTAACTAACGCCTTTATCCACCGTGCCATGTGCCCTCAAGGACTTGGAGGGGAATTAACAGGAGATAACTCATAACTGACATCCACGTGGAACTAGAACAGTCTACCCCAGCGAGCGTAATAAAGGGTTTAGTTCAACATTCCAACCACCTGAAGAAGGCTGGAGCGTACAACGGCCGAAACGCTGTGATAAATATAACAACGAAGATAAGAATGATACTCTGAACAATGTAAATAGTGTACATAATAGCTCATATCAGAAATATAGACAGATACAAAACAAATAATCTGAGAGAACTCTTTCGGGTTTCCATCAGTATGGCTGATGCTAACCTCCAGGTGAGTGACTCATTACGGCTTCTCAGCCTAACATTTTCCGCTGACATGAAGTGGAAAATTATAATGAATCAATTAGTAGGTTTGCTACAAGGAAAGTTGGCTCCCTGTGTCGTGCGAGAAATTTTTTCTCGACCGAATCTATCTTCAAACGCTTACTATTCGGCCATATTTTGAATATTGCTGCTACATATTATCCGATGCCCCTACTAAATCAAATTTAGAGGAACATTATAAAATCCAAAAAAAGTATCTGCAATTTCATTGGCCCTGACCTGGTATCTCGGCTTCTGTCAATTTCTCACCACCATAATGTAATTCCCTGAGACTTTCTATAAATAATTTCATGGTAATTATTCGAATGAATTTTCATCTATAGTATCTAGACTTTCTGAATTTAAGCGCAGTACTAGATTCATGGAAAGATTTCATTAATTCACAGATGAAATGGCGAAATGTAACCGTAAGTTCTATGCTAAGAGTTTCTTCTATCGGACTTCTCGCTTGTGGAACTCTCGTCCACATACTTCCTTCCCGGTCAAGTTCATCTACAAAAATTGAAATGCAATGTAAATCGTTATATTCCGTCTTCTTAATTCCCCTTCTTTTATTGTTCTCTATCTCTCCTTAAAAATATTTTTCTTTTTCTCATAGTCTCTAATACACAGTAATACCATTGCATCTTAGTGGCTTTTTTGCCTTGCTTTCCAGTTAAGTCTAATCTTCAAAAATGTAAATGCAATGTCAATCGTTACTTCCAACTTCTTAATTAATCTTCTTTTATTGTTCTCTTTTCCTTAATAATATTTTTCTTTTTCTCATAGTCTCCAATAGACAGTAACCACTTACATCTTAGTGGCTTTATTGCCTTGCTTTCCAGTCAAATTTGATCTCTAAAAATTTAAATGCAATGTCAATCATTTTCTTTTGTCTGCTTAATTCCTCTTTTTTTAGTGATCTCTTGCTCTCTCTTTTATAAAATGTTTCTTTTTTTCTCATAGTCTCTAATACGCAGTAAAAAATATCATCTTAGTGGCTTTATTACCTTGCTTTCCAGTCAACTTTGATCTTCAAAAATTTAAATACAAGGTCGATCGTTATCTTCTCTCTTCCTAATTCCTCTTCTTTTATTGTTTCCTCTCTCATTAATAATATTTTTCTTTTTCTCATACTCCCTAATATACAGTAATACCATTGAATCTTAGTGGCTTTATTGCCATGCTTTCCAGTCAAGTTTGATCTTCAAAAATTTAAATGCAATGTCAATCGCTATCTTCTGTCTTCTTAATTCCTTTTCTTTTAATGTTCCTCTCTCCTAAATAATATTCTTTCTTTTCTCATACACTCTAATATGCAGGAACTCACTTGCATGTTAGTGGCTTTATTGCCTTGCTTACTAGTCAACTTTGATATTCAAAAATTTAAATGCAGTGTCAATCGTTATCTACTGTATTCGTAATTTCGCTTCTTTTATTGTAAAAGATTACAGGAAATGGACGCTTAATGAGCGGATTAAGGTCTAAGGATTAAGAATTAAGGATTGTTGCCTACTTGGAACGTAGAAGAATTGGGTTTAAATTAACATTAAGAAATATTTACCGGACTTGGACAGGTATCATTCCTCCCCAGTTATTTTCAACAGGAATAGTTGATCACCCAACCTCCGCTCATTAGGACTGAACTTCTTCTGACGTCTTCACCTAATCTCTGTAATATTATTCGATATTTTTTTTTATCTCTCTCTTCATTTGATGTACATAGGTTAGCCTAATGACCGGTTCACACGCTTTCTTAGTCTTTTGAACAGGAGTAGAGGTTCATCCCTTTTCCCCTCGTTAGGATCGCGTTTCCGGTTCCTTTTTAAGAAGACTTCAACAATAAACATCAAACGTCGCCGTCTAATCTCTGAAATTTTATCTACTATTGTTTTGTTCTCTCTCCTTTTATCGTTCAGTTCACACTCCTCCCTAGGCTTTTGAACAGGAGTAGAGGTTCATCCCTTTTCCCCTCGTTAGGATCGCGTTTCCGGTTCCTTTTTATGACGACTTCAACAATAAACATCAAACGTCGCCGTCTAATCACTGAAATTTTATTTACTATTGCTTTGTTCTCTCTACTCAGTTGAAATAGATATATTCTTTTATCGTCCAGTTCACACTCCTCCCAAGTCTTTTGAACAGGAGTAGAGGTTCATCCCTTGTTCACATTTTAGGATCGGGTTTCCGGTTCCTTTTTAAGATTGTTTCAACACTATATTTCTAACGTCTCCATCTAATATCTGAAATTGTATTTAATATTTGTTTGTTCTCACGCCAGTTTTAAAGTAGACAGAGTCGCCTAACTCGACTTTTGACAAGGAGTAGATATTCGTACCTTGTTTCAACTTTAGGAACGAGTTTTAGGTTCCTTTTTAGCTCTTCTTCAACACTATGTTTCTAAGGTCTCCATCTGATCTCTGAAATTTTACGTACTATTTTTTATTCTCTCTCCTCAATTGAAGTAGATATGGTCACCTAACGTCCTGTTCACACTCTTCCCTCGACTGTTGAAATAGAAGTTCATCCCTTGTCACTTGTTCAGCTTTCCGATTCCTTCTTAAGACATCTTCAACTTCTAATATCTGAAATTTTATTTAATATATATTTTTTATTCTCGCGTAAAATTGAAGTTGTCTAACGCCCAACTCACACTCCTCCCTAGCGATTTGATCAAGAGTAGATATTCATCATATTTCAAGTTTCCGTTTCTTTTTTAAGACATCTTCAACACTATACTTCTAATGTCTCCATGTAATCTCTGAAATTTTATGTACTATTTTTTGTTCTCCTTCCTCAGTTGAAGTATTAGGTCGGTGCAAAAATAATGACGTAATAATGTCGTTTTTTGACGTATTTTTTAACGTCAAAAAACGACATTATTACGTCATTATTTTTGCACCAACCTAATAGATATGGCCGCCTAACGTCCGGTTCACTATCCTCCCTAAGGTTTTGAACAGGAGTAGATGTTCATCCGTTGTTCCTACTTTAGGATAAGATTGCTAGTTCCTTCTTAAGACTTCTTCATCAGTAAACTTCTAACGTCTCCATTTATATTCTTTTGTTCTCTCTCCTCAATTGAAGTAGCTGCGTTCATGTATCATCCGGTTCGCACTAATTAAAGGTTTTTTGTTTTGTTTTGTTTTTTAACAGGTTTAGATGTTCATCGATTCTTTCCAGTTTCAGATCGCGTCTCCAGTTCTCTCTAAAACATTTTCATTCCTTTTCACTGCCAGTTACCCCTTGCATCTTAGTGGCGTTATCACCTTCCTTAGGGCGTATTGCAAATAATAAAGTTTTTAAAAAATGAACAAAGAGAAGCTTTCTGTTATTAACGAGGGATGGGTTACTTTTTGCCTGAGAAAGAAAGTCATCAGCTTGGTTAGATTTGAAGAAAGGATGTCCGTACCCCTAAACTCATGAACTGGCAGTCAACATACAGCTGAGCATTTTTATATATTAATATCTTATCACGCGTTTACTTGAATGTAGTATTGCGTCTTTCTTATTGTGTTGTTTGTTTTTTTCTGGTGCTAATCAATTCATATTATCTAAAGATGCTTCGACAACATATTTTAATCAGGGTGATACCTATGAGGCTGACTCACAAGTAAATTGTTGTGAATTAGAAATGAAATAATAACTTTTGTTTCTGATAACATTATTCAATAAATCCTCACGTAGGTAATTGTATAATCATGTTTTCCGCCTATTTTCAGAGTAAAGAGACTATTAAACCTCACCCCCTAAAATACAACAATTTTTTTTGTTTTTAAGCAAATCACCATAAGCAAAGCTTGAGTGCCAATATCACGCAAGGGGTTATAGAGAGTAAAGAGGGGGGTGTTTAGGAAAAGGATAAGGAGAAAGCCAAGGATCAAGGTCAGGGCATCAGAAGATGTCGATTGACGTTACATTTAAATATTTGAAGATTATAGCTATCAGGGAAGCAAGTGATTGGAAGGGAATTCTACTAATGTGAGGTGCGAGATAAGAAGCCGTTGGAGTAGAAGAGATGGCTATATTTAGCTGTTTGGACAGTGAAATGATGGCACCGTGATGCCAACCTAGTAGCACGCTTAAATTCGTTCAGTTTTGGAACCAGTGAAAGTAGCACGTCGGAGCAGTTTCCATGAAAATACTTGTAGAAAAGACAGAGGGAAGCCACTGCACATCTGTGAGAAAGTGATTACATAAAGCTAATCTTAAATACTGTGGTGTATCGGCACTGGTAAATAGGTTTGTTTGGTTGTAAGATGAATCGGGATAGGCTAACAAGTGCCTCGGTATGGTATCTAGCAATTTAAATATTTCTAATTACAATGTTGACGGTTCTTCAGGTGATATTAGTTAGAATTTTGAACCGACACCCCGTCCTTGTTAAAAACTCTCTCTCTACTTCCAGCATATCCCCCCAACTGCTTCCTTTACGAGTTTACGCTTATGCAGTCGGGGCCGGTATGTTATTAGCTTTATAGGCGGGTGATTATACGTGTCCTCCTCTCTATTGTGCAGAGAAAGTTTGTCCTGGCTTTCCTGCATCAAAAGGTTTAGGTTAAAATTTGGGTTGCAGGTAAAAAAAATTGCGACAAAACGCGAATAAAAAAAAGATTAGAGCGGACAAACTCTCTCTTTTAGGCGCGGACAAATAAGGAAAACACTCCTGCTCGTCGTGTAACAATAAAAGAAGAAAGTGTTTATTTAAATATACAGAAAAAAAAGGGTAAAGAGATAAAGACATTTAAAAGTGAAAGAAAGGGAAAAGAGAAAATGTCATTTAAGGGAAGAGAAAATGTTCATAACAGAAAAAAAAAGGCTTGCTCAAAATATTTCTCTGGGCGCCTAAAAGGTTCTTTAAGCGAGTAGAATTTTGTTAAGGTGAAATACTCACAGTTCTTGTAGAAGAGTAGGAAATTTGTTGGTAGATATAGGAATCTTGCAGTTGAATGAGTTCGTAGATCGACGACAGAAGTCCAGTGGTCACGACAGAAGAAGTGGTGAAGAGATGCAGCTTGCAATTAGTCTTTAATTGTGGGCCGACGTTCATTCTCGACAGCCCTTTAGTAGGTAGTTCTTCTTTGGTTGAAAGTGGTTCTGAAGTTGACTGGTGCTTCCTATCGTCGACCTCACAGACTGTGGTCGAAATTCTCACTGCCAAATAGGCGTAGATTCTCCAAATTAATGGAGATTTGGGAGGTTCAGAAGGATCGAGGACTTTTCCCTCCAAAATCGTCGAACAAATTTCCTGGCCCATCTATTGGTCAGAAAATACATTCTTATCTCTGATAAGAACCAGGGCTCTGGGAGCCGGTTTTGAAAGTAAAAAGAGGTTGGGGTATGGATAGAAAAAATAGCAAGAATGTGAATTTGTAAAATATTGTTCTTAAATTAAATTCCAACAATTTTGTTTGGCCTAAGTCAAATTTCGAGTCAGCTAGCACGTCCCTTATAATTCATAGCCTACTCCCTTTGTGCATATTCTTGTATTTACTGCTACGGTCTTATGCACATCCTATTTTCCCCTTAATAGGGAGTATAGCCTCCTCACTTTCTCTCTCTTGTGAACCCTTATTGTTGTATTAGCAGTACTGTTAACTAGCATTATTAGGATCCGAATCATATCGTCAACTTTCACCACGAGACTTTTCATCTCCAGTCCGCTTGTGGGTTCCTATGTAGTATAAAATCACCAGACGCAAATGAGGGGGGGGCATATTTTCCTTTAATTCCTTTTTTTTTTGGAAGGGGTTGAAATTAAAAAAAAAGAATGTTCACATGTTCTTTTCCTCCAGAAACTCAGCCAGATAGAAAATGTGGAATAAATGGCTATAAATGACTTGTCTTTTTTTCTTTTCTTCGGATTTTACACGTATAGTGGAAAATTGTAGCCTCTCTCCAATCCGCCTGACTCCTGAGGTGCTGTGAGGTACATTAATCTTTCGATACATGACTGACGATGCAAATTTGTAGCCGCAGTAGGTTGCCATTTCTTTCTGCGGTAGACCAGCTGCAATCTAAGGCTTTAGAACCCAGCCTGCCCTGTTATTTACCCATAACTGGGGGAGAAGAAGTGGATTCATACCTTTCCCAAGGATATTAGCACGTAAGTGAATGTAATGGATTCGGCTGGTTTTAGAACTCGGCTCTCCGATTCCTCAAAACACTAACTGGGAAATATCAAAAGAAAAAGATGCGATTTCTCAATTAATTACGCCCATAGAAAACAAAGCTAAATCTATGTATGAGGATTTAAATATATACCCTTGTGCAAATTAATTATACAGGAAGATGTGGAGAGCCATGATCACCTACACCCTTGTGCAAATTAATTGAAACAAAACGAATAATTCCCTTATTACTTACTTTTTTTTCTCTATTTTTACAATGAAAAATGTCCCAGTGCACATGTTAGTACTTTGTATGTCCATTCCATGAAGTCGCTCCTTACAGTTTGACCACAGATTCTCGATTGGATTTAAATCAGGAGAGTTTCCAGATCAATCTATAGTACTTTGATTTGCTCACTGGTTAGGCTTGCCAGTGTGTTTGTGCAGCGTTACAATTTTCGTACGCTTCCTATGGCCTTGGGACAACTAATCGACAGTCGAGACAATAGTGTCTGGGCGTAATCAAAATCTGATGCAATTACAGATGATGCAATATTTTTAAAGCCCAAACAAATTTCGTCATGCACCCCGAAAATAGATTCATATAACTGTACACCACCGTAAATGACCTAATGTGAGGAAAAAATAGAAATCGATTACACCCTGTCACTCCACCTGGTTTAAAACTGAACGTATGATGAAAGAAATGAAACTAAAGCGGTTGTTTAAATTCATTTGCACAAGGTTGTATATATATATATATATATATATATATATATATATATATACGAACATCATCCTCATACCCGAAAGTCATCATATCCAAACATCCTCTTATACGAACAACCTCATGTCCGAACTTGTCGGTGTTGCTATTTAAATGTTGTAGGAATATGCTACATTCTAATATTTTTCTTTTCTTTGTAGATAATTGTTAGTAACTTGAAATTTCTCCACCCATAATGTCTTGCACAGAAGAAACTTCAACTGAAAGAAAAAAAGAAAAGAAATTCTTTTATGTTACCTCAGAAATTAGAGATTATTGAAAAACTGGACAAGTTCATCTGACATAATGAAAGTGTACAACATTGGCAAAACTACTCTGTATGACATGAAGAAATCTAAGAAAAGTCTTCTGAGACAAGCGAAATCAGCAGAGTACAGCATTAAAACAACTAATAAAAAGTCTCTTCATAATTCAATATTTGAAGTTCTTGACAAGAAGCTTAAAAAGTGGTTTCAATCGAAGCGTTCAGAAGAAATGGCTATTTCTGGTTCAGTGATTATTACCAAAACTAAATCTATGTACGAGGATTTAAATATAGATACAGACTTCAAAGTTTAGTGGTGGATAGTTACGGAGACTCAAAAATCGTTATGGTATAAGAAAACTAAAGATTCTAGTGAAATGAAAATCAGATTTCATTGAAGCAGCTTCAAAGTTTCGAACAGAATTTAAGACCATTTTAGAAAAAAATTTACAATGCTTACGAAACTGGGATATACCAGAAGTTATTACCAACGAAGGCATTAGGAGAAGAAAAAGAAAAACATGTATCGGAATTTAGGCATAAAAAGGAGCGCGTAACTCTCGTCGTTTGTACAATCGCTTCAGAACAACATAAAATAAAATTGTTAGTAAATGGAAAATCGGCGCGATCTCGTACCTTGAAAGGTTTGAGTCATTTAGCGATCAACTACATGAACCAAATGGAATGGAATTGGCACGTGATCGAGAGGATAGAACGTTCGAATCTCACCATAGATAATTTTTCAGGAAATAAACTTCCTGATGTTATCGAACTGGGGGAGTCGATCTCAGCGTGCGACACCTTTGAAAGTGCTTGAAAATCATACCACGGGTTAACCCAAGCCTTGTGAGTGAAATCTGGGGCCGTCGATAGCTGTAATAACTTGAAGTCACAAGTCATCGTGGCCGAGGGTTTGAACGTGCTGGCCTTGTTCAAATTGTTGATTACTCTAGATAACACGCTCTTTTCCGGAAACTGAAACTAATGTTTGCTCAGCATCGTTACAGATGGTATCTATGGATCTTGAATAAATACAAATTTGCCTGAGCAAGCATCTACAATAGAGATTGACTAGTAGACGGATATCCTCAAATACGAGTGGCCAGCTATGCAAGAACAAATGAAGTGCTTTGATGGATAAAGATATCTTTAGTGATTGGTTTTGAAACATTTTCATTCCATCGATTTTTGAACGTTTGGAAAAGCCTGAAAAACAAATGTGTCTTGCTTTTCGACAAATCGAAACTGATTTCTGACTGTGGAAATATTTATGCATGCCATTTCCCATCTAATTTTACTTCTTTTATCCAACCAATGGATGAAGGAAGAATAATGAGTATGAAATGTCACTATAAAAACAGCCGGATGATGAAAATAATGGTTTAAAAAAATGAATCCTTTAGAATTCCAACAAAATGTTACCATCAAAGATGCAGTTTATTTGCTCAAGGTAGCATGGGATTATGTAAAACCTAGAACGATTTCAAGAGCTTGGAACCATTTATGGAAACAAATGCAACTGAAGAGAAATCAATGGACGAATCTCCTAATTCGTTGAATTTGCAAATTAACAAAAAAGGAGTTCAGAATCTGAACGAAACTTCGTTCTGAAGATTAAGGAATTACGAAAGTATTCAACGATAGAATCTCTTCAAAATGATTTGGATTTTCAAGAAATAGAAAAAAAATCAAATTCTTCTGATAATTGTGAAAATATGAAGGGTTATGATGAAGACTAGGACTCAGTAGAAAAAAAATTCTATTGATGACGCCATGAAATTCATGGAGAAAAGAATCTTTGGTCAGCCGTACAGAATGTACAAGTGAACGCCATTTGTAGATAATGTTTACTTTAAAAAAACTAGATCAGCGAAATGGGAAAAGAAAGACAATTGAAAATAAAACTTATTAAGCATTAAACATTGCAAATTAATATTTATTTTCGTGAGACAATTTTTCATATATTTTTTGTTATAGTTATATTACCCAAGCCACATTATATCCGAAACAGTCTTTATATCCCAACTACACAGAAGTTTGGATATGAGGACTTCTACTGCATGTATGTATATATGTATATATGTATGTGTGTGTGTATGTATATGTGTGTCTGTCTGTCTGTCTGTCTGTCTGTCTGTGTATAAAAATAAAACAGAGATCATTTCTGAGTGGGCTGATTTCAAACACACAAAAACGACTTTTTTAAACTCTGAAAAATTTGACAGATGATCTAATACAATATCTCTTCATTATCCTTTGTGACCATTGATAAATTTCAAATTGAATTTTTCTCAGTGAGTAAATGGGAGAACAATGCGAATAATCTCTTCTACTTTCGACTGTAGCATTTTTTATTGTCAACCAAAGCACGATTCACCATATCAGATTTTATTATGAAAGTCAATATTTTTTAAATAAATATGCATTAATTAACTGACTTGATAAAGTTTTCAGAATATATTTATATAATAAAGCAATCGTGACAGCTTCAGTTTATAATATATGCTTTTTATTGAAATATTTACAAAAAATTTACAAAATTTATTATGTAACCCAAGAATTGTTCACCAGATTATATATACCAAAGTTTTCAACTGGGAGTCACATGGGCCCTGGGGAGCATGTAATATTGCTGGGGGTCCAGAGGCCAAATAAAACAAATTGGGGGCCCACAATGATATTTTGCTGGTCCATGAAAAAAGCCAACTCAGGATGGTTTTTATTATTAAAATAAAGCACATCTCTACATCATTGCTTTTCCAACATCTTGTTAAATTGTGATTTAGTCGTATTTCTCAACTGTTATCAAAAGTTTGCAATAGACTTGACATTGTGAAAAGAGGTTGTCTTCGACTATCATTAACATCGATGGAACCAAATATAAAGAATGTCTCTGAGCAGCATCAACCACAGGAATCTCATTGAAGAAATATGCTTTTCTTTTTTTTTTTCTAATCACACACTTAATTTAAATTGGTTTAATAAAATTTTTAACCAGTATGCATAAATGATGCAGTGAATTCAATTGCCTGAAGAGCTCTGCTCCGCATGGCCTTGACCAGGGAAGAAACATTGTAATTTTGTAATACAAGATATTGGTCAATAAGAATTATTATTATTATTGTAGAATAATTTATTTGCATTAAATTAATTTTCATTTAAAAATAAAGCTTAATTATATAATATTTCTTTGATTATTAAAACCTCAAAATTTTTATTTGTGAAAAATAGAATATTGTTTTCTTATGTCGAATAGCTTTTAAAGGGGTCCACCAAGAAATAAAATGAAGGGAAAAGGGGTCCATAGGTAAAAAAAAAGGTTGAGAACCACTAGTATATACTGTATATTTCTGCGTATAAGATGACCTTTAAATCCCCAAATCTTCTTTAGAAATAGGGCCAGTCGTATACTCCAATTCTAAAAAAGAAACCTTAAATTCTGAATGATGTTCGTCGGTAGGCTAACCTCGACTTCGGTGTGATAAATAATAACGTACATAAAAAGATTTACGTTATGAAATAAACTGATAATAAAAGTAATAAAATCATTTCTGCCTTATATATTACTGGCATAACTTCATAATAAATTGCCTATTCGAAGAATAATTCTATATCAATGAAATCAACTTACATCCATGCAAGTTCAACAGAAAAAATGTAACCATCGCGTTATGACTGCGTTCGGTTCACTGCAATAGAATGTACTATTATCTTACTGTTATTAGCGGTATTTTGTAATTGTCGATGAAGTATAAGTAAATGGCCACGAGTACACCAGGTTGTTTGTAACTGTTTAGATATAGTAAAAGAAGAGGAAGAAGATGAATCAGTATTCGCAAGAAATCACTGATGAAACTTAAACAAAACAATGGTTTCCCTTTTGGGGGATGTGTGTAGGAAAACATGATATAGAATCGGTTTTGTTATTTCGTTTATTTTAAATTTCTAAGTATATAGTAAGTAACATTTCCAATAATATCATCTTTATATAAACGATAAACAGTCGTCTTATACTACAGGTATAGGATAATTCATGAAATTTTGCAATATTTTTTTTAGTTCGTCTTATCTAAAAGTCGCCTTATACACGGATATATATATATATATATATATATATATATATATATATATATATATATATATATATATATTTATGAACTGTTATATTGGAACATGCAAGTTACCGCGACAAAAATGCCGCCTAACGAGACGTCTTTGGACGTCGAAACAAATATGCATTTTTGTCGCGGTAACTTGCATGTTCCAATGTAACAGTTTATAATAAATATTTATTGCTCTACTCTTGTATTGAGCCCTTTTTTAAATTAATGTTATGAACGTTTGAAATTATATTCTTTAATTTCCTTTACATATATATATATAAATATTAGGAGGTGCAAAAATAATGACGTACTAATGTCGTTTTTTTTACGTATTTTTTTACGTCAAAAAACGACATTATTACGTCATTATTTTTGCACCAACCTAATATATATATGTAAAACAAGCGAGTAACAAGTTAAAAAGAAGAGTATTTAATACGCTCAGTAGAGCAAAGGTAAAATAAATAAATACTAATGAGCCTGGTACTACCTATCTAGGTTTCACCACATGGGATAATCAGAGTGATTTCATATATATATATATATATATATATAATCAAGTTTGATTAAAACAAACTGAGACAAGGTCTGTCTGTTCAGTATTTTATTATATTTTTTTTTTTTTTTACAATTTTCGGATTTGGTGTTGAGTGTAGTGCTTAAAGTAGAGGATAAATTGTTCGAAGATTATATTTTGTTATTTTTGTCCAAGTACTTTCGACTTTCGCAGTCATTACCAAAAACCGATATGATGTCTGTGTTGTAGTTAAAATTCCTTTGTCAGCCTCTTGTATTCTTTAGGAACTTTGGGAAATTGTACGTTTGAAATAATATATATGTTTATTTAATACATAAAATGATGAAAATATACAAATCTTTTTAAAAAAAATACGCATGAAAAATACTTTAATGATAAATCCGACCAAATCAAGATTATTACGATATTTTGCTGCTTTTCATGGACCAACGCAGAAGTGACGATAACAGACATTCTCCCCACACATATATACACGAGAATATAAATACCCAACAAAATTATTGCAACATTTCACCGACATACACAAGGGTGACATCTATAGATATTCCTCATATACGCACATATACACTTACATGAATTAAAGTTACCGTCCAACATACACTTAGACAAACAAGTGTTTCTTTACATACGCATTCATACACATTTTAACGCCAAATATGTTCCTCACACATATTTATATATGTATTATTATATATTTATTTGTTATTTATCTATTGCGTTAATACTCGTGACACGTATCTGACCAATAAAAACAAACCAAAAATCATATCATATCAGTGCTCTATGTCGCTTCACTTTTTCATTTCTATCTCGATCTCTGACAAAGATTTAAGAAATCTGAGACATGTTAGATTGAGATATGTTTCCTACTTGTTCTTCATTTTATTTTATCATCTTGTCAGATTCCTCTCTATATCAGATCTACATTTGATATTCAACTTACATATATATAAAAGTTGGCATTGACATTTTTTCTTCGTTGTCTGCTGATTTTACATATTTTTAAATATACATAGGAGTAACTGAAGGACTCTGTAATCAAAGAAACTGTGCACACAAAACATCCTTTGCAAATAGTAAATACGTGAATAGCACTATGCTTTCTAAACATATCTGGGAGTTTACAAACAAAAACAAAAACCCGCCAAAAATATCATGGAAAATAAGGAAACCGCATCAGCTTGCAACAATCAAACCAAAAACTCTAAACTCTGCCTGGAGGAAAAATAGCTTTAATTACCTTCCCAAACCAAAACAAACTACTAAATAAACGATCAAAACTAATCTCAAAATGCAGACACGAAAACAAATTTTTACTACGTGACTTAAAAATCGACAACTGAAAACGAACAAGTATAAACAAAAAGAAATACAAAAATAAATGAATAAATGATAAGCAAAATAAATTAAACCAAACCAATAAATAAGTAAATATACGAAATAAATAATAAACCAATTAACAAACCGCGAACGCACACATAGAGTAAACGTAATAACAAAAATCAACACTAAAATAATCAATAATAATTAAAGTAGTTAATAAACAACACTATAAATAGCCTAAAACCTACATCCGGATCTACAATTATTTCCACCCAATAGCACCTAGAAGAATTCGAAACATAACCCTTATTACCCACCACAATAACCGTTAGGACAATACAATAGACTACCCACGATGTATCACTGACATGTATATATAAATAGCCGAGCAAAAACACAGCTGATATAGCCTGACCATTCCACTGAAACAGCATGAAACAGATTGTCGCCACTGGGTGCTGACTTCAATGTCCACTTTTATATGCCTCTATACCTTTAACCCATAAATATAGCATAACTTAAAACTATATATATATATATATATATATATATATATATATATATATATATATATATAATTAAAATGAAGAAATTGTCACTTAAGTGATCGATATCACCCTCGTCATGCCGACTTCGAAGTTTCGTAAACATAGAATACGTTCATGTTTCAAGGGCATGATGTCCGTTTTTTCTGTCGCTACTAATAATGTTTACGTTTTCTATTATTATTAGATTTCTACATGAATCTGTGGTTTTCGTTTCATGAATGGCATGTTCGTCTTTTTTTTATCTATTTCATTTTTCTCTTCTTTGTTTTTCCTTGGTTTATCTTTTCTTTATTTTCTTTCATTATTTATGGGGGGTTTGATTTCTGGCCTTTTGTTGACTTTTAGGAGTGTGTAGAGTTTTCGGTGATTGGTATGCTTAATTATTTTATAGCGTGATGGCCACTTAGTTGTCTTGATGATAGCAGTTGAATGTTTGTATGCGGTGTATGAGTGTTACCTCCCCTTGTTAGCAGCTAACGAAGGCAGAGTATCGCACGCGTTTTCACCCATTGTATGTAGAAAAATATATAATTAGTTTTATTTTTTTTACTGGGATCTCTGGGGAATATATTACTTAAGAGATTTTTAGGAATTTTATATCTTGCTTGTAGTTAGAATGCATTTGATTACGATATATTAGGTTGATATGTTTAGAGTTATTTGAGGAAGTATTATGTTCTTTTTGGTTTATGTTAATATTTTTAATGATTCGTCTAATTTATTCATCAACGATGTAATTAAGAAAGTCATCCTTAATTAGAGTCTGTATAATGTTTTCTAATTAAGTGTAGAAATTTTTTTGTGGAATAGGTAACTTTTGCACGCTTTATCAAATTTTATATAATAGTTTCTTTTGTAATAGTGTATTCAATTTTTATAGATTCGAGTGCAAATAATTTATGCTAGTTGTTTTTTTTATATGGATACATTTAAAAATTCTTCTTGCTTATTATTAAAAAAAACTATGACAACGGAATGCAGATTTTATAGAAGCTATACTAAGTGTGTCTTTGTAATTTACCCCTGAAGATGATCTTAGAAAAGGTCGAAAGTGCCTGGGTTTAAAAAAATTACGACGCCGTTCTTGATAAATTTCATTTTAACGTCAAGGAACAAATTACAGAAATGGAAACAATCAGTAAAAAACAAAAAAGAAAAGATTGCTAAACTTTTATGGAGTATCAATCCTCCTATATGGCAGTGAATGGTAGACAATAATCTCAGATAACGCAATAGAAATGTGTTTCTACAGAAGGATGCTGAGTATACGATGGACTGAACATGTGAGCAACGACAAAGTTTTAAATAAAATGAAACAAAAAAGATACTTATCAGAAAGGGGGAGTTGAATTTTTTAGGATACATATTGAGGAAAGAATGCTTGGTAAATTTGATACTCACAGGACAGAATAAAGGCAAGAGGAACAGAGAAAAACAATACATCACCTACCTAGAGACTGAGTAAATAAATAGCGGAGCAAAATAAAATTTAAGAGATACAACCTACAAAGGAGAGGAAATTATGGAGAGCCATGATCGCAACGTCCTAAAAGGACACGGCATATAGAAGAAGAAAAAATGAGTCAGTAAATGTATGGCGGAATGGGGTTTAGGAGAGATGAGCAAAACACAACATATATTAAGAGCTACAAAAGAAAAGGAAATTGTGAAGAGCCACGATCGCCAACGTCCTGAACGGACACGGCACATAGAAGAAGAAAGAATGAGAGTCAGTCAATGGATGACGGAATTGGGTTTAGGAGAAATGAGCAAAACACAACATATATTAAAAGTTACAAAAGAAAAGGAAATTGTGAAGAGCCATGATCGCCAACGTCCTGAACGGACACGGCACATAGAAGAAGAAAGAATGAGAGTCAGTCAATGGATGACGGAATTGGGTTTAGGAGAGATGAGCAAAACACAACATATATTAAGAGCTATAAAGGAGAGGAAATTGTGAAGAGCCATGATCGCTAACGTCCTGAACGGACACGGCACATAGAAGAAGAAAGAATGACAGTCAGTCAATGGATGACGGAATAGGGTTTAGGGGAGATGACCAAAACACAACATATATTAAGAGCTACAAAGGATAGGAAAATATGAAGAGCCATGATCGTACTGAGGGGGACACGGCACATGGAAGACGTTGTTCACGTCTCTTGGCGGGATGTTCGTATTTCCGGCAGGCAGTGTCCCTGTTAGATGCTGGGTGTAATTTTATTATTCATTTATTTATTTATTTTAAACGATGTTTAAATTTTATTTTATTTTATTTAATATTTTCATTATTATTATTATTATTATTATTATTATTATTATTATTATTATTATTATTATTATTATTCTATATTAGATTTTTATTTATATTAATAAAAGTGTTCCCATAACTGAGCTAATACTAATTTATTCTGGTCTCGTTTATGGGATATTGTGTTTGTAAATAATGTTTTTGTAGTCTCCTTTTCTTTTCATGTGCCATGTCATTTCAGGACGTAGGCGATCATGGCTGTCCACCTGCCTCTCTCCCTTGCAGCTCCCAATAAGTTCCTTCTCTCTGCTACCACTTCAAGACCACATTCTGTCACTCACTTGCTTAAGTCCGCCAGGTATGTCAGGCGTTGTTCTCCCTTGTCTCTCTTTCCCTCTATTCGACCCGTGAGTATCAGATTCTCCAGGCCCTCCTTCCTCATTATGTGTTCCAGAAACTTCAGCTACCTCTTCCTGATGTTAAGTATAAGCCTCTTCTTTATTTGCATCCTCTCTAAGGCCTCATCGTTGTTCACACGCTCGGTCCATGATATCCTTAGCATCTCTTCTTCATCCTTGAGGAAATCGTCCAACATTCGCTGCCGTAAAGAAGGACGTAACAGCTCAATATTCTTTTCTTTGTTACTAAAGAAATCCTCTTGATTCGCAATATTCTGCCTAGCTTTTGGAATGCGTCGTTGCCTATCCCAATATGTCTACGGATCTCAGTGTCGCACTTACCGTCCTCTGTCAAGACGCTTTTCAGATATTTAAACTTCCGCGTCTACGAGAGCTTTTAAATTTATTAATAAGTCGAAATTTAAGTTGCACTTAAATTTGATGTATAATCAAACCTGGTATTTCACAAAACAAGTTTTCTTATATTTAGTAATAAAAGAATAGCATTCAAAAGCTAAAAGTAGAAATCGTATGACAGATTGTTCATATTGATATAAATATATTCTGAAAATTTAACCAACATCTGTTGAGTAATAATACAGATTTTCTATATTGTTTATTATATATATATATATATATATATATATATATATATATATATATTCATTGCCAATTCAAGAAAGAAATTCGGATTACAAACACAGAAAATGTCTCATATCGAGAATATTTAACATTGAAAAACAAAAGAAAAAATTAATTATTTTTAATAATATGTGGAAATCTCCGCTTTTACCTGAAGACGGTCACGAGACCAGAAACACGTGTAGTGTAACATTATGTAAAACAAAGCATATTTTTTTCTAAATAAATCCACATTACAACCAAAAACGTTTACGGCACCTCTCTTCTCTTCTTTTTAATATACATACTTTTCTCTCGTTGGAACCACTACGACCTCTTTCTTTTATATATATATATATATATATATATATATAAACACAATCTAATGTCGTGCAAAAGAAAGACTTTTTAAGTGAGTGACTTGTATAGTAGAAATGATACAGTAATGGCGACAGAAAAAAAGATGCCGGACAGTGAAAGAAAGAAGAAAAGACTAAGAATGGAAAAAAAAGTGAAGGAAATAAAACAAAATGAAAGAGATGTTTAAAAGTCAGTTGATAAAAAAAGCAATGCTAAACTAGAAAAGACAGTCGGTTTGCAAGAGGAGAAGACGATATAGAGGGAAAGGAGGAGAGTATTGTAATGATAAAAAAAATCTGATAGACACGAGATGGGTCGGTATTTTTTCAGTAGGAGATGGTGGGGTAGTTGCTGACAAAAAAAAAAGGGCATCGGAATAAAAACACAGTTGACTAACGACTGGATAGAAGATGTTAATGATGCTACGCAGCAAGAAAAGGCGGTTTGAAACAAGACCGGGCAAGTTGTCGGTTGGAAAAGAAAGTCAAAACTAGATCGGTCGTGTGGAGGTGAATAAAGAGAATGATTTAAAGAATTCTAGGAAAAGAAAAATGAAGGCTAAAAAGAAAAGACAAAAAGATGAAAAAGTTCTGAAAAAAGAAGAAAACATAAGGAAGAATGTAAAGCGCCAAACTAAAGTAGAATGATGGGAAATGAAAAAAGAAGAGAAATCGTGAATGAAAATGAAGTGTCTGACAAAACTGGAAAGAAAAAGAAACACGAGAAAAAAGAACACCTAATACAAGGCTTAAGAGCCAATTAAGATAGAGTATTACTCAATTAAGGATGGGATATAATTTTTTTTAATCCAGTTCACCCCAAGCAAGGCAGTAAAGCCGCTAAGATCCAAGGGGGTTACTGTGTGTGAAAGAGTTAGATAAGGGAAACATAACTAAGGAGCGAGAACAATAGAAGAGTAATGAAAAAGTCAGTAGATAGTGGTTGACATTGCATTTAAATTTTTTAAGCTAAAATTGATTGGAAAGCATGGAGCTGGAAAGGAGTTCCATAAATGAGAAGTATGAGAAAAGAAGTTGTGAGCATATAAATTATGGTTTACATCTCTCGCCAATTTGCCTGTAAATTGATAAGACTTCGTCGCTAGTCTGGTACAGCGCTGTGTTAAGAAGCAGTTTTTGATTTGATTATATCAGGCTTTTTAATAGTTAGAACCCAAATATATCCGTTTACTTTTGACTGGCGAATTTATAAGTTAAGAAATAGCTTGGAAAAATATAATATAGAACATCTCTATATCAGACTAATGAAATGTAAATGAATGACAAAAGGAAAAAAAGCTATGTGAAAAGAAAGAGTAGAACAATTTTTTCATTGCTGGATGGAATGTAATTTTAGTTAAAAGTGAAACAATTGGCTGAAGTGAAAATGTCCAGAGAGAACACTAATATCTGAGACATCCATAATAAATTTCCATAGAGGTTCATATCATAATTCGTCAATACAACGTGCCAAGGAAAGGCAACACTTTTCCAATTTGATTCCAGGTTCATATCAGATTTCATCACTAGAACATGTTGTGACACTCTAACCCTGGGCTGGTTGAAGTACCATTTGTGACGATCTAACCCTTGGCTGGTTTGGGTGAAAACCTGGTTTACCACGGAACCATTTGTGATACTAACCCCTCTGGTTGTCTTGGTCGCGGTCGATGTCGGGTTAGATTC
The DNA here is from genome assembly GCA_963932145.1 of Acanthosepion lycidas. Lineage (NCBI taxonomy): Eukaryota > Metazoa > Mollusca > Cephalopoda > Sepiida > Sepiidae > Acanthosepion > Acanthosepion lycidas. The sequence continues at coordinate 68,563,769 of OZ010614.1, forward strand.
AATATCAGCTTTGTCGTTCTCAGCTCGCCTCCAACGTCTGGTTACCGAAGTAACTGCTTTTGATTTCTAGTTTAACCTACCCACGTTGTGATTTGATCTTAGGCAGACGAAATCAATCAGGCGTTGGGCCGTAGTGCAAGCTGAATCCGGGGCAAAGGTGACACCGCACAAGTGTATGTAAAAGAAAAATAATGAAATAAACTCAAGAGGTTCAAATGTGTTGAGAAAATAACAAGTATCTTCATATCTGTCTGCTGAATACAGGAGTGCGTCTTTCTACCAGCCCGCTTCTATGGATTCGTGACACTTTTTGGCTTTTCTTAAGCGAGTTATGGTATCTTAAGTTGTTTTTCAATAAACTGCATTTTATTTTGGTATCTTCAGTCGATATTCATTAAAACTTGCTTTGGTGGTGTAAGTCTAAGTTGTTGTTCATTAAAAATTGCTTTTGGTTAGAAGTCTAAGTTGTTCTTCATTAAAACTTGCTTTTGGTTAGAAGTCTAAGTCGTTCTTCATTAAAACTTGCTTTTAATTAGAAGTCTAAGTCGGAAGGCGTGGAAATCTTTCGGTCAGCTCCTGCGAGGCTGATTTCCGAGCCCGACAACTCTCTGTCGATCTGTCTCCGATCTCCAACCCAACTATACTCTGAACGCCCGGGGACGTTCGTTTATATGGACATCGACCAAAACCAGGTTGGGGCCTGTCGTGGTTTGGGTTCTTCGATAATTCCAAATCCCCAATAAAGATTCTTTTTGTCTTCGTACAGGAAAATGTATCACTTCCCAATTACATTCCGTTTTAGAGGGGTTCTCCCCCTTCTGTGAGGAGAGGTCGGAGGAGAATTATCCTCCTAAACTCTTCCTTTCTCATATTGGTATCTCATATCAATCCCTTCAGTGGGCGTCAACAAGTTTCCCTTCTTTCTCATACATTCACCCCCGCCTATGACACATGCTACCACTTTAGCTAATGATCTCTAGACTAGCATTAGTTTACATAATCGCCCAAAGGAAAAAAAATATCTTCCCTTTTCTTTCTTTCTTTTCTATCGGCCAGAATTCTATGGACCGCACATTGTGGTCATTAAATTTTTATCTTATCCTGGGGACACCTGAAATTCATTAGCGGAAACTCCGCCGACTCATTAATGATCGCAGTCAACCTTTAACTGGGTGGTAGTTTCCACCTGAAGACCAAATCCCTTTCTCTTTCTCGTCTGCCTTTCCAGATGCCCGTTCTTGGTGACAGAAAGTCTATCGTTAACAGTTTGAACAGGCAGTAACAATGACCATATCAAAGTCTGTATTCATACGACTGGCTTTCCTCGTCGGAATCCAAGATAACTGAATTTCGATTACTTCGGCCTACATGCAGCTGACCGAATCGAAATTTTTATTATTGCTACGTGTGTGGTGAAATTGTTACCTGTATTCTGTCTCCCTTGGCGCGTCACTCTCTTATCATGACATTAATTACTTCCGACAGAATCTGAAACCTGCTTCTCTTACGAATTTTCTGTCTTCTGCGAAAAAATATCTTTCTTCGTAAATGAAAATAAAATCTTTACCCATTTTTCTTTTGTTAAAAAAAAATAATGTCGCTCGGTATGTCTTTCGATATAGCTCCTTCTCGCTTTAATTATTTCCTGTTTTTAAGTTCTATGATTAATTAGTTAGCCAATTACCATAGCAAAATAGTGTCACAGTGTCTAAGGAAAGGAACATTTTTCTAGTTTACTGGAAGATTCATATTAGAATTAAACGTATCAAGGAAAGGCAACACTTTTCCAATTTGATTCCAGGTTGATATCAGATTTCATCACTAGAACGTCTCTAGGGAAAGGAACATTTTTCTAGTTTGCTGAAAGATTCATATTAGAATTAAACAACGTGTCAAGCATTTTTCCAATTTGAATCCAGGTTTATATCAGATTTCATCACTAGAACGTATCTAAGTAAAAGGAACATTTTTGTAGTTTACTTAGAGATTCATATTAGAATTAAACATTACAACAAGAAAAAACAAATGGACATTTTTCCAATTTGATTCCGGGTACATATCACATATCATCATTAGAACAAATTAACAGTCCTATTCAATACATCCCATACTAATTCAATGGAAGAAAGGTCATATCGCATTTCATCATTATATCTAATCTAAAGAATGTGACATTTTCCTATTTGCTTCCTGTTTCATATGACAAATCAACATTAGAAGAAACCTAATGAAATGGACATTTTCCAGTTTGATTCCGGGTTCATATCACATGTCATCATTAGATCTAATCTAAAGACTGGGACATTTTTCCTATTTCCTTACAGTTTTATATGAAATTTCAACATTAAAATAAACCTAAAGAAATGGATATTTTTCTATTTTCATTCTAGGTACATATACCATTTCATCATTAGAACTAATCTAAAGAATGGGATATTTGTCCTATTTGCTTCCTATTTCATACGACTTATTAACATGAAAAGCAACCTAAAGAAATGGACATTTTTGGAGTTTGATTACAGGTTTATAAAACATTTCATCATTTGATCTAATCTAAAAATGGGATATTTTTCCCATTTGCTTCCTGTTTCATACAACATTTCAACATTAAAAGCAATCTAAAGAAAGGGACATTTTTCCAATTTCATTCCAGGTTCATATCACATTTCATCATTAGACTCTGTGTAAATAAAGAGACTTTTTACCAATTTACGTCTAGGTTCATTACACATTTCATCATTTAAACCAGTCTAAAGAAGAGGACATTTTCCCAACATCTCTTCAGGGTCAAATCTCATTTCATTATGAAAACTAGTCTAAAGAAAGGTCACTTTTCAATTTTGCCTCTAGGTTCATATCACATTTCACCATTTTTAATAAATCGCTTGTTGTCTCTTTGGGGGATGTTTTTGAAACCCGAATCAACCCTGTCAAGATGACACAGTGGCCTAAACTAAGGAGGGAAAAGAAAATCAGATGACCCATAAGTTCAGTATAACTCAACAAAACTAGCGAAACGAGTGACTAGCGACTGAGAAGAAGAAGAAAGGAGATAAAGCACGGAGATGGGTGGGGTGGGGCGTAAGTTGAGTTATGATAGTTGTTGAGAGACTGTGTTAATGATTAACATTACTAGGGTTTACATAATAAAGTCATTTCTGTTATCTGGTTCAGTTATTTGTGATTGTGTAGCGTCAGTCTTCAAGGTTTGTTGAGAGGTTCGGTGGCTGACTAGACATTTTCTCACAAATAGAAGATTTTTTTGTACGCAGGAAAAATGTATTTTGGATATAATCAGTATTTATTTCTTTGGAACAGGCCCCTGTCGAGGCTGACTATGGTTGTAAAAGCTACCTGGAAAGTAATTAATAGGACTTCTTCTGTACAAATATTCACTCACTTACTTTCGTTATTGTCAAATATCAGGGTACATCAGTCATATGACTGTCAGTGGAAATAGACATGCTACCCTTCCAGCCACAGAACACGCTCATAGATTGAGAGATGCGGACTTGTATTACATTTGTACTGTAGATTTTATATATACGCAAATATTCTGACTGTTGTTAGATCATCTATCAGTCATTGGCATGTCTCAAGAGCATCAACCATGATATTCTCAGTGTCTTTCTGTAAAAGCACATCTTTGTTAGAGGAAGTCTGCGATTCATCTGCGAGGAAAATTTCCAGCATTTGCTGTTATATACGAAGATTAATCTTACATAGCATTTCAGCATTCTTGTCTTTGTTTCTAACAACAGTTTACTGATATTTAATACTTTGTTTAACTTTGGAAAGGCATCATTCAGTATTTGAATGAGCATTCTGATTTCAGTGTGACATTTTGTATCATCAGTTAAAATGCTACCAAGATGTTTAATCTTCTGTACTTGCTTGATTTTCACATCTCCAATTTCTAGCTCTTGCCTTGTCATGTCTCTTTTGTTGACAAACATAAATTCTGCATTCTTGCAATTGATAAACCTTCACTCTTGCTTCTGTACTTGCTTGATTTTAACATCTCCAAATTCTAGCTCTTGTCTTGTCATGTCTCTTTGGCTGACAGCCATACATTCTGCATTCTTGCAATTGGTAAACCTTTCCTCATGCTTCCGTACTTGCTTGATTTTCAGATCTCCAATTTCTAGCACTTGTCTTGTCATGTCTATTTTGCTGACAACCATACATTCTGCAATCTTCCAATTGATAAACCTTTCCTCTTGCTTCTGTATTAGTTTGTTTTTCACATCTCAAATTTCTAGCTTTTGTCCTGTCATGTCTCTTTTGCTGACAATGATACATTCCGCTTTCTTGGAATTGATAAGCCTTTCGTCTTCCTTCTGTACTTACTTGATTTTCACATCTCCAATTACTGGCTTTTGCCTTGTCATCACTCTTTTGCTGCCTACCATATATACTGCACACTTGGAATTGATAAACCTTCACTCTTGCTTCTGTACTTGCTTCATTTTCACATCTCCAATTACTGCTTCTTGTCTTGTCATCACTCTTTTGCTGACCACCATATATACTGCATTCTTGCAATTGATAAACCTTTCCTCTTGCTTCTGTACTTGCTTCATTTTCACATCTACAATTACTGCCTCTGTTCTTGTCATCACTCTTTTGCTGACCACCATATATACTGCATTCTTGCAATTGATAAACCTTTCCTCTTGCTTCTGTACTTGCTTCATTTTCACATCCCAAATTACTGCCCCTTGTCTTGTCATCACTCTTTTTCTGACCACCATATATACTGCATTCTTGCAATTGATAAACTTTAACTCTTGCTTCTGTACTTGCTTGGTTTTCACATCTCAAATTTCTAGCACTAGTTTTGTCATGTCTCTTTTGCTGACCACCATACATTCTGCATTCTTGCAATTGATAAATCTTTCCTCTTGCTTCTGTACTTGCTTTATTTTCACAGCCCAATTACTGCCTCTTGTCTTGTCATCACTCTTTTGCTGACCACCATATATACTGCATTCTTGCAATTGTTAAACCTTCACTCTTGATTCTGTACTTGCTTGGTTTTCACATCTCAAATTTCTAGCTCTTGTCTTGTCATGTTTCTTTTGCTGACCACCATACATTCTGCATTCTTGCAATTGATAAACCTTTCCTTTTGCTTCTGTACTTGCTTCATTTTTACATCTCCAATTACTGCATCATATCTTGTCATCACTCTTTTGCTGACCACCATACATTCTGCATTCTTGCAATTGATAAACCGTCACTATTGCTTCTGTACTTGCTTGATTTTCACATCCCCAATTACTGCCTCTTGTCTTGTCATCACTCGTTTGCTGACCATCATATATACTGCATTCTTGCAATTGATAAAACTTTCCTCTTGCTTCTGTACTTGCTTCATTTTCACATCTCCAATTACTGCCTCTTGTCTTGTCATCACTCTTTTGCTGACCACCATATATACTGCATTCTTGCAATTGATAAACCTTTCCTCTTGCTTCTGTACTTGCTTCATTTTCACATCTCCAATTACTGCCTCTTGTCTTGTCATCACTCTTTTGCTGACCACCATATATACTGCATTCTTGCAATTGATAAACCTTTCCTCTTGCTTCTGTACTTGCGTCATTTTCACATCTCCAATTACTGCCTCTTGTCTTGTCATCATTCTTTTGCTGACCACCATACATTCTGCATTCTTGCAATTGATAAACCTTTCCTCTTGCTTCTGTACTTGCTTCATTTTCACATCTACAATTACTGCCTCTGTTCTTGTCATCACTCTTTTGCTGACCACCATATATACTGCATTCTTGCAATTGATAAACCTTTCCTCTTGCTTCTGTACTTGCTTCATTTTCACATCCCAAATTACTGCCCCTTGTCTTGTCATCACTCTTTTTCTGACCACCATATATACTGCATTCTTGCAATTGATAAACTTTAACTCTTGCTTCTGTACTTGCTTGGTTTTCACATCTCAAATTTCTAGCACTTGTTTTGTCATGTCTCTTTTGCTGACCACCATACATTCTGCATTCTTGCAATTGATAAACCTTTCCTCTTGCTTCTGTAATTGCTTCATTTTCACATCCCCAATTACTGCCTCTTGTCTTGTCATCACTCTTTTGCTGACCACGATATATACTGCATTCTTGCAATTGATAAACCTTCACTCTTGCTTCTGCACTTTCTTGGTTTTTACATCTCAAATTTCTAGCACTTGTCTTGACATGTCTCTTTTGCTTACCACCATATATACTGCAGACTTGCAATTGATGAACCTTTCCTCTTGCTTCTGTACTTGCTTCATTTTCACATCCCAAATTACTGCCCCTTGTCTTGTCATCACTCTTTTGCTGACCACGATATATACTGCATTCTTGCAATTGATAAACCTTCACTCTTGCTTCTGTACTTGCTTGGTTTTTACATCTCAAATTTCTAGCACTTGTCTTGACATGTCTCTTTTGCTGACCATCATACATTCTGAATTCTTGCAATTGATAAACGTTTCCTCTTGCTTCTGTACTTGCTTCATTTTCACATCTCCAATTACTGCCTCTAATCTTGTCATCTCTCGTTTGCTGACCACCATATATACTGCATTCTTGCAATTGATAAACCTTTCCTCTTGCTTCTGTACTTGCTTCATTATCACATCCCAAATTACTGCCCCTTGTCTTGTCATCACTCTTTTCCTGACCACCATATATACTACATTCTTGCAATTGATAAAACTTCACTCTTGCATCTGTACTTGCTTGGTTTTTACATCTCAAATTTCTAGCACTTGTTTTGTCATGTCTCTTTTGCTGACCACCATACATTCTGCATTCTTGCAATTGATAAAACTTTCCTCTTGCTTCTGTACTTGCTTCATTTTCACATCGCCAATTACTGCCTCTTGTCTTGTCATCACTCTTTTGCTGACCACCATATACACTGGACACTTGCAATTGATAAAACTTTCCTCTTGCTTCTGTACTTGCTTCATTTTCACATCTCCAAATACTGCCACTTATCTTGTCATCATTCTTTTGCTGACCAACATATAGACTGCATTCTTGCAATTGATAAAACTTTCCTCTTGCTTCTGTACTTGCTTGGCTTTCACATCTCAAATTTCTAGCTCTTGTCTTGACTCTTTTGCTGACCATCATACATTCTGCATTCTTGCAATTGATGAACTTTTCCTCTTGCTTCTGTACTTGTTTCATTTTCACATCTCCAATTACTGCCAGTTGTCTTGTCATCACTCTTTTGCTGACCACCATATATACAGCATTCTTGCAATTGATAAACCTTTCCTCTAGCTTCTGTACGTGCTTCATTTTCACATCTCCAATTACTGCCTCTTGTCTCGTCATCACTCTTTTGCTGACCACCATATATACAGCATTCTTGCAATTGATAAAAATTTCCTCTTGCTTCTGTACTTGCTTCATTTTCACATCTCCAATTACTGCCTCTTGACTTGTCATCACTCTTTTGCTGACCAACATATATACTAAACACTTGCAATTGATAAACTTTCACTCTTGCTTCTGTACTTGATTGATTTTCACATCTCCAATTTCTTGCTCTTGTCTTGTCTTGATTCTTTTGCTGACCAACATCCATTCCGCATTGTTGCAATTGATAAACCTTTACTTTTGCTTCTGTACTTGTTTGGTTTTCACGTCTCAAATTTCTATCTCTTGTCTTGTCATGTTTCTTTTGCTGACCACCATATATATTGCACACTTGCATTTAATAAACCTTCACTCTTGCTTCTGTACTTGCTTGATTTTCACATCTCCAATTTCTAGCGCTTGTCTTGTCGTGACTCTTTTGCTGACCAACATACATTCTGCATTATTGCAATTGATAAAACTTTCCTTTTGTTTCTGTACTTGCTTCATTTTCACATCTTCAATTACTGCCTCTTGTCTTATCATCACTCTTTTGCTGACCACCATATATACTGCACACTTGCAATTAATAAACCTTCACTCTTGCTTCTGTACTTGCTTGATTTTCACATCTCCAATTTCTATCTCTTGTCTTGTCTTGACTCTTTTGCTGACCAACATACATTCTGAATTATTGCAATTGATAAACCTTTCCTTTTGCTTCTGTAGTTGCTTCATTTTCACATCTTCAATTACTGCCTCTTGTCTTGTCATCACTCTTTTGCTGACCACCATATATACTGCACACTTGCATTTAATAAACCTTCACTCTTGCTTCTGTACTTGCTTGATTTTCACATCTCCAATTTCTAGCTCTTGTCTTGTCATGACTCTTTTGCTGACCAACATACATTCTGCATTATTGCAATTGATAAACCTTTCCTTTTGTTTCTGTACTTGCTTCATTTTCACATCTTCAATTACTGCCTCTTGTCTTATCATCACTCTTTTGCTGACCACCATATCTACTGCACACTTGCAATTAATAAAACTTCACTCTTGCTTCTGTACTTTCTTGATTTTCACATCTCCAATTTCTAGCTCTTCTCTTGTCTTGACTCTTTTGCTGACCAACATACATTCTGCCTTCTTGCAATTGATAAACCTTTCCTTTTGCTTCTGTACTTGCTTCATTTTCACATCTCCAATTACTGCCTCTTGTCTTGTCATCACTCTTTTGCTGACCACCATATATACTGCACACATGCAATTAATAAACCTTCACTCTTGCTTCTGTACTTGCTCGATTTTCACATCTCCAATTTCTAGCTCTTGTCTTGACTCTTTGCTGACCAACATACATTCTGCATTCTTGCAATTGATAAACCTTTCCTTTTGCTTCTGTACTTGCTTCATTTTCACATCTCCAATTACTGCCTCTTGCTTTGTCATCACTCTTTTCCTGAACACCATACATTCTGCATTCTTGCAATTGATGAACATTTCCTTTTGCTTCTGTACTTGCCTCATTTTCACATCTACAAGTACTGCCACTTGTCTTGTCATCACTCTTATGCTGACCACTATATGTACTGCACACTTGCAATTAATAAACCTTCACTCTTGCTTCTGTAATTGCTTCATTTTCACCTCTCCAAATTCTAGCTCTTGTCTTGTCTTGACTCTTTTGCTGACCAACATACATTCTGCATTCTTGCAACTGATAAACCTTTCCTTTTGCTTCTGTACTTGCTTCATTTTCACATCTCCAATTACTGCCTCTTGTCTTGTCATCACTCTTTTGCTGACCACCATATATACTGCACACTTGCAATTAATAAACCTTCACTCTTGCTTCTGTAATTGCTTCATTTTCACATCTCAAATTTGTAGCTCTTGTCTTCTCTTGACTCTTTTGCTGACCAACATACATTCTGCATTCTTGCAATTGATAAACCTTTCCTTTTGCTTCTGTACTTGCTTCATTTTCACATCTCCAATTACTGCCCCTTGTCTTGTCATCACTCTTTTGCTGACCACCATATATACTGCACACTTGCAATTGATAAACCTTCACTCTTGCTTCTGTACTTGCTTCATTTTCACCTCTCCAAATTCTAGCTCTTGTCTTGTCTTGACTCTTTTGCTGACCAACATACATTCTGCATTCTTGCAATTGATAAACCTTTCCTTTTGCTTCTGTACTTGCTTCATTTTCACATCTCCAATTACTGCCTCTTGTCTTGTCATCACTCTTTTGCTGACAACCATATATACTGCACACTTGCAATTAATAAAGCTTCACTCTTGCTTCTGTACTTGCTTCATTTTCACATCACCAATTTCTAGCTCTTGTCTTGTCTCTACTCTTTTGCTGAACAACATACATTCTGCATTCTTGCAGTTGATAAACCTTTCCTTTTGCTTCTGTACTTGCTTCATTTTCACATCTCCAATTACTGCCTCTTGTCTTGTCATCACTCTTTTGCTGACAACCATATATACTGCACACTTGCAATTAATAAAGCTTCACTCTTGCTTCTGTACTTGCTTCATTTTCACATCACCAATTTCTAGCTCTTGTCTTGTCTCTACTCTTTTGCTGAACAACATACATTCTGCATTCTTGCAGTTGATAAACCTTTCCTTTTGCTTCTGTACTTGCTTCATTTTCACATATCCAATTACTGCATCTTGTCTTGTCATCCCTCTTTTGCTGACCACCATATATACTGCACACTTGCAATTAATATACCTTCACTCTTGCTTCTGTACTTGATTGATTTTCACATCTCCAATTTCTAGCTCTTGTATTGTCTTGACTATTTGCTGACCAACACATTCTGCATTCTTGCAATTGATAAACCTTCCCTTTGGCTTCTTTACTTGCTTCATTTTCACATCTCCAATTACTGCCTCTTGACATGTCATCACTCTTTTTCTGACCAACATATATACTGCATTCTTGCAATTGATAAATCTTCACTCTTGCTTCTGTACTTGCTTGTTTTTCACATCTCATATTTCTAGGTCTTGTCTTGTCTTGACTCTTTGCTGTCCAACATACATTCTGCATTCTTCCAATTCATAAACCATTCCTTTTGCTTCTGTACTTGCTTCATTTTCACATCTCCAATTACTGCCTCTTGTCTTGTCATCACTCTTTTGCTGACCACCATATATACTGTACACTTGCAATTAATAAACCTTCATTCTTGCTTCTGTACTGGCTTCATTTCCACATCTCTAATTTCTAGCTCTTGTCTTGTCTCTACTCTTTTGCTGACCAACATACATTCTGCATTCTTGCAGTTGATAAAACTTTCCTTTTGCTTCTGTACTTGCTTCATTTTCACATCTCCAATTACTGCCTCCTGTCTTGTCATCACTCATTTGCTGACCTCCATATATACTGCACACTTGCAATTAATATACCTTCACTCTTGCTTCTGTACTTGCTTGATTTTCACATCTCCAATTTGTAGCTCTTGTCTTGTCTTGACTATTTGCTGACCTACACATTCTGCATTCTTCCAATTTATAAACCTTTCCTTTTGCTTATATACTTGCTTCATTTTCACATCTCCAATTACTGCCTCTTGTCTTGTCATCACTCTTTTGCTGTCCAAAATATATACTGCATTCTTGCAATTGAGAAACCTTCACTCTTGCTTCTGTACTTGCTTGGTTTTCACATCTCAAATTTCTAGTTCTTGTCTTGTTTTGACTCTTTTGCTGACCAACATACATTCTGCATTCTTGAAATTGATAAACCTTTACTTTTGCTTCTATACTTGCTTCATTTTCACATCTCCAATTACTGCCTCTTGTCTTGTCATCACTCTTTTGCTGACCACCATATATACTGAACACTTGCAATTAATAAACCTTCACTCTTCCTTCTGTACTTGCTTGATTTTCACATATCCAATTTCTAGCTCTTGTCTTGTCTTGATTCTTTTGCTGATCAACATACATTCTGCCTTCTTGCAATTGATAAACCTTTCCTTTTGCTTCTGTACTTGCTTCATTTTCACATCTCCAATTACTGCCTCATGTCTTGTCATCACTCTTTTGCTGACCAACATATATACTGCATTCTTGCAATTGATAAACCTTCACTCTTGCTTCTGTACTTGCTTGTTTTTCACATCTCCAATTTCAAGTTCTTGTCTTGTCTTGACTCTTTTGCTGACCAACATACATTCTGCATTCTTGCAATTGATAAACCTTTCCTTTTGCTTCTGTACTTGCTTCATTTTCACATCTCCAATTACTGCCTCTTGTCTTGTCATCACTCTTTTGCTGACCACCATATATACTGAACACTTGCAATTAATAAACCTTCACTCTTCCTTCTGTACTTGCTTGATTTTCACATATCCAATTTCTAGCTCTTGTCTTGTCTTGACTATTTGCTGACCTACACATTCTGCATTCTTCCAATTTATAAACCTTTCCTTTTGCTTATATACTTGCTTCATTTTCACATCTCCAATTACTGCCTCTTGTCTTGTCATCACTCTTTTGCTGTCCAACATATATACTGCATTCTTGCAATTGAGAAACCTTCACTCTTGCTTCTGTACTTGCTTGGTTTTCACATCTCAAATTTCTAGTTCTTGTCTTGTCTTGACTCTTTTGCTGACCAACATACATTCTGCATTCTTGAAATTGATAAACCTTTACTTTTGCTTCTATACTTGCTTCATTTTCACATCTCCAATTACTGCCTCTTGTCTTGTCATCACTCTTTTGCTGACCACCATATATACTGAACATTTGCAATTAATAAACCTTCACTCTTCCTTCTGTACTTGCTTGATTTTCACAAATCCAATTTCTAGCTCTTGTCTTGTCTTGACTCTTTTGCTGATCAACATACATTCTGCCTTCTTGCAATTGATAAACCTTTCCTTTTGCTTCTGTACTTGCTTCATTTTCACATCTCCAATTACTGCCTCATGTCTTGTCATCACTCTTTTGCTGACCAACATATATACTGCATTCTTGCAATTGATAAACCTTCACTCTTGCTTCTGTACTTGCTTGTTTTTCACATCTCCAATTTCAAGTTCTTGTCTTGTCTTGACTCTTTTGCTGACCAACATACATTCTGCATTCTTGCAATTGATAAACCTTTCCTTTTGCTTCTGTACTTGCTTCATTTTCACATCTCCAATTACTGCCTCTTGTCTTGTCATCACTATTTTGCTGACCACCATATATATTGCACACTTGCAATTAATAAACCTTCACTCTTGCTACTGTACTTGCTTTATTTTCACATCTCTAATTTCTAGCTCTTGTCTTGTCTCTACTCTTTTGCTGACCAACATACATTCTGCATTCTTGCAATTGATAAACCTTTCTTTTGCTTCTGTACTTGCTTCATTTTCACATCTCCAATTAATGCATCTTGTCTTGTCCTCAATCTTTTGCTGACCACCATATATATTGCACACTTGCAGTTAATAAAGCTTCACTCTTGCTTCTGTACTTGCTTCATTTTCACATCTCCAAATTCTTGCTCTTGTCTTGTCTTGACTCTTTTGCTGATCAACATACATTCTGCATTCTTGCAATTGATAAACCTTTCATTTTGCTTTTGTACTTGCTTCATTTTCACATCTCCAATAACTGCCACTTGTCTTGTCATCACTCTTTTGCTGTCCAACATATATACTGCATTTTTGCAATTGAGAAACCTTCACTCATGCTTCTGTACTTGCTTGGTTTTCACATCTCAAATTTCTAGTTCTTGTCTTGTCTTGACTCTTTTGCTGACCAACATACATTCTGCATTCTTGCAATTGATAAACCTTTCCTTTTGCTTCTGTACTTGCTTCATTTTCACATCTCCATTTACTGCCTCTTGTCTTGTCATCACTCTTTTGCTGACCACCATATATACTGCAAACTTGCAATTAATAAACCTTCACACTTGCTTCTGTACTTGCTTGCTTTTCACAACTCAAATTTGTAGCTCTTGTCTTGTCTTGACTCTTTTGCTGACCAACATACATTCTGCATTCTTGCAATTGATAAACCTTTCCTTTTTCTTCTGTACTTGCTTCATTTTCACATCTCCAATTACTGCCTCTTGTCTTGTCATCACTCTTTCGCTGACCTCCCTATCTACTGAAGACTTGCAATTAATAAACCTTCACTCCTGCTTCTGTACTTGCTTGATTTTCACATATCCAATTTCTAGCTCTTGTCTTGTCTTGACTATTTGCTGACCAACACATTCTGCATTGTTGCAATTGATAAACCTTTCCTTTTGCTTCTGTACTTGCTTCATTTTCACATCTCCAATTACTGCCTCTTGTCTTGTCATCAGTCTGTCGCTGACCACCATATATATTGCACACTTGCAATTAATAAACCTTCACTCTTGCTACTGTACTTGCTTGATTTTCACATCTCCAATTTCTAGCTCTTGTCTTGTCTTGACACTTTTGCTGACCAACATACATTCTGCATTTTTGCAATTGATAAACCGTTCCTTTTGCTTCTGTATTTGCTTCATTTTCACATCTCCAATTACTCCCTCTTGTCTTGTCATCACTCTTTTGCTGACCACCATATATACTGCACACTTGCAATTAATAAACCTTCACTCTTGCTTCTGTACTTGCTTGTTTTTCACATCTCCAATTTCAAGTTCTTGTCTTGTCTTGAATCTTTTGCTGACCAACATACATTCTGCATTCTTGCAATTGATAAACCTTTCCTTTTGCTTCTGTACTTGCTTCATTTTCACATCTCCAATTACTGCCTCTTGTCTTGTCATCACTATTTTGCTGACCACCATATATATTGCACACTTGCAATTAATAAACCATCACTCTTGCTACTGTACTTGCTTGATTTTCACATCTCCAATTTCTAGCTCTTGTCTTGTCTAGACTCTTTTGCGGACCAACATACATTCTGCATTCTTGCAATTGATAAACCTTTCCTTTTGCTTCTGTACTTGCTTCATTTTCACATCTCCAATTACTGCCTCTTGTCTTGTCATCACTCTTTTGCTGACCACCATATATACTGCACACTTGCAATTAATAAACATTCACTCTTGCTTCTGTACTTGCTTGAATTTCACATCTCCAATTTCTAGCTCTTGTCGTGTCTTGACTCTTTTGCTGACCAACATACATTCTGCATTCTTGCAATTGATAAACCTTTCCTTTTGCTTCTGTACTTGCTTCATTTTCACATCTCCAACTAATGCATCTTGTCTTGTCATCAATCTTTTGCTGACCACCATATATACTGCACACTTGCAATTAATAAACCTTCACTCTTGCTTCTGTACTTTCTTGTTTTTAACATCTCCAATTTCAAGTTCTTGTCTTGTCTTGACTCTTTTGCTGACCAACATACATTCTGCATTCTTGCAATTGATAAACCTTTCCTTTTGCTTCTGTACTTGCTTCATTTTCACATCTCCAATTACTGCCTCTTGTCTTGTCATCACTCTTTTGTTGACCACCATCTGTACTGCACACTTGCAATTAATAAACCTCCACTCTTGCTTCTGTACTTGCTTCATTTTCACATCTCCAATTTCTAGCTCTGGTCTTGTCTCTACTCTTTTGCTGACCAACATACATTCTTCATTCTTGCAGTTGATAAACCTTTCCTTTTGCTTCTGTACTTGCTCATTTTCACATCTCCAATTACTGCCTCTTGTCTTGTCATCACTATTTTGCTGACCACCATATATATTGCACACTTGCAATTAATAAATCTTCACTCTTGCTACTGTACTTGCTTTATTTTCACATCTCCAATTTCTAGCTCTTGTCTTGTCTTGACTCTTTTGCTGACCAACATACATTCTGCATTCTTGCAATTGATAAACCTTTCTTTTGCTTCTGTACCTGCTTCATTTTCACATCTCCAATTAATGCATCTTGTCTTGTCCTCAATCTTTTGCTGACCACCATATATACTGCACACTTGCAATTAATAAAGCTTCACTCTTGCTTCTGTACTTGCTTCATTTTCACATCTCCAAATTCTTGCTCTTGTCTTGTCTTGACTCTTTTGCTGATCAACATACATTCTGCATTCTTGCAATTGATAAACCTTTCCTTTTGCTTCTGTACTTGCTTCATTTTCACATCTCCAATTACTGCCACTTGTCTTGTCATCACTCTTCTGCTGTCCAACATATATACTGCATTCTTGCAATTGAGAAACCTTCACTCATGCTTCTGTACTTGCTTGGTTTTCACATCTCAAATTTCTAGTTCTTGTCTTGTCTTGACTCTTTTGCTGACCAACATACATTCTGCATTCTTGCAATTGATAAACCTTTCCTTTTGCTTCTGTACTTGCTTCATTTTCACATCTCCAATTACTGCCTCTTGTCTTGTCATCACTCTTTTGCTGACCACCATATATACTGCACACTTGCAATTAATAAACCTTCACACTTGCTTCTGTACTTGCCTGCTTTTCACATCTCAAATTTGTAGCTCTTGTCTTGTCTTGACTCTTTTGCTGACCAACATACATTCTGCATTCTTGCAATTGATAAACCTTTCCTTTTGCTTCTGTACTTGCTTCATTTTCACATCTCCAATTACTGCCTCTTGTCTTGTCATCACTCTTTCGCTGACCTCCCTATCTACTGCACACTTGCAATTAATAAACCTTCACTCTTGCCTCTGTACTTGCTTGATTTTCACATATCCAATTTCTAGCTCTTGTCTTGTCTTGAATCTTTTGCTGACCAACATACATTCTGCATTCTTGCAATTGATAAACCTTTCCTTTTGCTTCTGTACTTGCTTTATTTTCACATCTCCAAATACGGCCTCTTGACTTGTCAACATTCTTTTGCTGACCAACATATATATTGCAAACTTTCAATTAATAAACCTTCACTCTTGCCTCTGTACTTGCTTGATTTTCACATTTCCAAATTCTAGCTCTTGTCTTGTCTTGACTCTTTTGCTGACCAAGATACATTCTGCATTCTTGCAATTGATAAACCTTTCCATTTGCGTCTGTACTTGCTTCATTTTCACATCTCCAATTACTGCCTCTTGTCTTGTCATCACTCTTATGCTGACCACTATATGTACTGCACACTTGCAATTAATAAACCTTCACTCTTGCTTCTGTAATTGCTTCATTTTCACCTCTCCAAATTCTAGCTCTTGTCTTGTCTTGACTCTTTTGCTGACCAACATACATTCTGCATTCTTGCAATTGATAAACCTTTCCTTTTGCTTCTGTACTTGCTTCATTTTCACATCTCCAATTACTGCCTCTTGTCTTGTCAACATTCTTTTGCTGACCACCATATATACTGCACACTTGCAATTAATAAAACTTCAGTCTTGCTTCTGTACTTGCTTGATTTTCACATCTCCAATTTCTAGCTCTTGTCTTGTCTTGACTCTTTTGCTGACCAACATACATTCTGCATTCTTGAAATTGATAAACCTTTCCTTTTGCTTCTGTACTTGCTTCATATTCACATCTCCAATTACTGCCTCTTGTCTTGTCAACATTCTTTTGCTGACCACCATATATACTGCACACTTGCAATTAATAAACCTTCAGTCTTGCTTCTGTACTTGCTTGATTTTCACATCTCCAATTTCTAGCTCTTGTCTTGTCTTGACTCTTTTGCTGACCAACATACATTCTGCATTCTTGAAATTGATAAACCTTTCCTTTTGCTTCTGTACTTGCTTCATATTCACATCTCCAATTACTGCCTCTTGTCTTGTCAACATTCTTTTGCTGACCACCATATATACTGCACACTTGCAATTAATAAACCTTCAGTCTTGCTTCTGTACTTGCTTGATTTTCACATCTCCAATTTCTAGCTCTTGTCTTGTCTTGACTCTTTTGCTGACCAACATACATTCTGCATTCTTGCAATTGATAAAACTTTCCTTTTGCTTCTGTACTTGCTTCATTTTCACATCTCCAATTACTGCCTCTTGTCTTGTCAACATTCTTTTGCTGACCACCATATATACTGCACACTTGCAATTAATAAACCTTCACTCTTGCTTCTGTACTTGCTAGATTTTAACATCTCCAATTTCTAGCTCTTGTCTTGTCTTGACTCTTTTGCAAGACCAACTTACATTCTGAATTCTTGCAATTGATAAACCTTTACTTTTGCTTCTGTACTTGCTTCATTTTCACATCTCCAATTACTGCATCTTGTCTTGTCATCACTCTTTTGCTGACCACCATATATACTGCACAGTTGCAATTAATAAACCTTCACTCTTGCTTCTGTACTTGCTTGATTTTCACATCTCCAATTTCTAGCTCTTGTCTTGTCTCGACTCTTTTGCTGACCAATATACATTCTGCATTCTTGCAATTGATAAAACTTTCCTTTTGCTTCTGTACTTGCTTCATTTTCACATCTCCAATTACTGCCTCTTGTCTTGTCAACATTCTTTTGCTGACCACCATATATACTGCACACTTGCAATTAATAAACCTTCAGTCTTGCTTCTGTACTTGCTTGATTTTCACATCTCCAATTTCTATCTCTTGTCTTGTCTTGACTCTTTTGCTGACCAATATACATTCTGCATTCTTGCAATTGATATAACTTTCCTTTTGCTTCTGTACTTGCTTCATTTTCACATCTCCAATTACTGCCTCTTGTCTTGTCAACATTCTTTTGCTGACCACCATATATACTGCACACTTGCAATTAATAAACCTTCAGTCTTGCTTCTGTACTTGCTTGATATTCACATCTCCAATTTCTAGCTGTTGTCTTGTCTTGACTCTTTTGCTGACCAACATACATTCTGCATTCTTGCAATTGATAAACTTTTCCTTTTGCTTCTGTACTTGCTTCATTTTCACATCTCCAATTAGTGTCTCTTGTCTTGTCATCACTCTTTTGCTGACCACCATATATACTGCACACTTGCAATTAATAAACCTTCAGCCCTGCTTCTGTACTTGCTTGATTTTCACATCTCCAATTTCTAGCTCTTGTCTTGTCTTGACTCTTTTGCTGACCAACATACATTCTGCATTCTTGCAATTGATAAACATTGTTTTTGCTTCTGTACTTGCTTCATTTTCACATCTCCAAATACTGCCTCTTGTCTTGTCAACATTCTTTTGCTGACCACCATATATACTGCACACTTGCAATTAATAAACCTTCAGTCTTGCTTCTGTACTTGCTTGATATTCACATCTCCAATTTCTAGCTCTTGTCTTGTCTTGACTCTTTTGCTGACCAACATACATTCTGCATTCTTGCAATTGATAAACCTTTCCTTTTGCTTCTGTACTTGCTTCATTTTCACATCTCCAATTACTGTCACTTGTCTTGTCATCACTCTTTTGCTGACCACCATATATACTGCACACTTGCAATTAACAAACCTTCGAACTTGCTTCTGTACTTGCTTGATTTTCACATCTCCAATTTCTAGCTCTTGTCTTGTCTTGACTCTTTGGCTGAGCAACATACATTCTGCATTCTTGCAATTGATAAACCATTCCTTTTGCTTCTGTACTTGCTTCATTTTCACATCTCCAATTACTTCTTCTTGTCTTGTCATCACTCTTTTGCTGACCACTATATATACTGCACACTTGCAATTAATAAACCTTCACTCTTGCTTCTGTACTTGCTTGATTTTCACATCTCCAATTTCTAGCTCTTGTCTTGTCTTGACTCTTTCGCTGACCAACATACATTCTGCATTCTTGCAATTGTTAAACCTTTCCTTTTGCTTCTGTACTTGCTTCATTTTCACATCTCCAATTACTGCCTCTTGTCTTGTCAACATTCTTTTGCTGACCACCATATATACTGCACACTTGCAATTAATAAACCTTCATTCTTGCTTCTGTACTTGCTTGATTTTCACATCTCCAATTTCTAGCTCGAGTCTTGTCTTGACTCTGTTGCTGACCAACATACATTCTGCATTCTTGCAATTGTTAAACCTTTCCTTTTGCTTCTGTACTTGCTTCATTTTCACATCTCCAATTACTGCCACTTGTCTTGTCAATATTCTTTTGCTGACAACCATATATACGGCACACTTGCAATTATTAAACCTTCACTCTTGCTTCTGTACTTGCTTGATTTTCACATCTCCAATTTCTAGCTCGAGTCTTGTCTTGACTCTTTTGCTGACCAACATACATTCTGCATTCTTGCAATTGATAAACCTTTCCTTTTGCTTCTGTACTTCTTGCTTCACTTTCACATCTCCAATTACAGCCTCTTGACATGTCATCACTCTTTTGCTGACCACCATATATACTGAACACTTGCAATTAATAAACCTTAACTCTTGCTTCTGTACTTGCTCGATTTTCACATCTCCAATTTCTAGCTCTTGTCTTGTCTTGACTATCTTGCTGACCAACATACATTCTGCATTCTTGCAATATTTAAACCTTTCCTTTTGCTTCTGTACTTGCTTCATTTTCATATCTCCAATTACTGCCTCTTGTCTTGTCATCACTATTTTGCTGACCACCATATATACTGCACACTTGCAATTAATAAACCTTCACTCTTGCTTCTGTACTTGCTTGATTTTCACATATCCAATTTCTAGCTCTTGTCTTGTCTTGACTCTTTTGCTGACCAACATACATTCTGCATTCTTGCAATTGTTAAACCTTACCTTTTGCTTCTGTACTTGCTTCATTTTCACATCTCCAAATACTGCCTCTTGTCTTGTCAACATTCTTTTGCTGACCACCATATATACTGCACACTTGCAATTAATAAACCTTCAGTCTTGCTTCTGTACTTGCTTGATATTCACATCTCCAATTTCTAGCTCTTGTCTTGTCTTGACTCTTTTGCTGACCAACATACATTCTGCATTCTTGCAATTGATAAACCTTTCCTTTTGCTTCGGTACTTGCTTCATTTTCACATCTCCAATTACTGTCACTTGTCTTGTCATCACTCTTTTGCTGACCACCATATATACTGCACACTTGCAATTAACAAACCTTCGCACTTGCTTCTGTACTTGCTTGATTTTCACATCTCCAATTTCTAGCTCTTGTCTTGTCTTGACTCTTTGGCTGAGCAACATACATTCTTCATTCTTGCAATTGATAAACCATTCCTTTTGCTTCTGTACTTGCTTCATTTTCACATCTCCAATTACTTCTTCTTGTCTTGTCATCACTCTTTTGCTGACCACTATATATACTGCACACTTGCAATTAATAAACCTTCACTCTTGCTTCTGTACTTGCTTGATTTTCACATCTCCAATTTCTAGCTCTTGTCTTGTCTTGACTCTTTTGCTGACCAACATACATTCTGCATTATTGCAATTGTTAAACCTTTCCTTTTGCTTCTGTACTTGCTTCATTTTCACATCTCCAATTACTGCCTCTTGTCTTGTCAACATTCTTTTGCTGACCACCATATATACTGCACACTTGCAATTAATAAACCTTCATTCTTGCTTCTGTACTTGCTTGATTTTCACATCTCCAATTTCTAGCTCGAGTCTTGTCTTGACTCTGTTGCTGACCAACATACATTCTGCATTCTTGCAATTGTTAAACCTTT
The DNA here is from genome assembly GCA_963932145.1 of Acanthosepion lycidas. NCBI lineage: Eukaryota > Metazoa > Mollusca > Cephalopoda > Sepiida > Sepiidae > Acanthosepion > Acanthosepion lycidas. The sequence goes on from OZ010614.1 coordinate 68,584,718, forward strand.
CCTTTTGCTTCTGTACTTGCTTCATTTTCACGTCTCCAATTACTGCCTCTTGTCTTGTCAATATTCTTTTGCTGACGACCATATATACTGCACACTTGCAATTATTAAACCTTCACTCTTGCTTCTGTACTTGCTTGATTTTCACATCTCCAATTTCTAGCTCGAGTCTTGTCTTGACTCTTTAGCTGACCAACATACATTCTGCATTCTTGCAATTGATAAACCTTTCCTTTTGCTTCTGTACTTCTTGCTTCACTTTCACATCTCCAATTACAGCCTCTTGACATATCATCACTCTTTTGCTGACCACCATATATACTGAACACTTGCAATTAATAAACCTTAACTCTTGCTTCTGTACTTGCTCGATTTTCACATCTCCAATTTCTAGCTCTTGTCTTGTCTTGACTCTCTTGCTGACCAACATACATTCTGCATTCTTGCAATTGTTAAACCTTTCCTTTTGCTTCTGTACTTGCTTCATTTTCATATCTCCAATTACTGTCTCTTGTCTTGTCATCACTCTTTTGCTGACCACCATATATACTGCACACTTGCAATTAATAAACATTCACTCTTGCTTCTGTACTTGCTTGATTTTCACATATCCAATTTCTAGCTCTTGTCTTGTCTTGACTCTTTTGCTGACCAACATACATTCTGCATTCTTGAAATTGTTAAACCTTACCTTTTGCTTCTGTACTTGCTTCATTTTCACATCTCCAATTACTGCCTCTTGTCTTGTCAAGATTCTTTTGCTGACCAACATATATACTGCACAGTTGCAATTAATAAAGCTTCACTCTTGCTTATGTACTTGCTTGATTTTCACATCTCCAATTTCTAGCTCTTGTCTTGTCTCGACTCTTTTGCTGACCAATATACATTCTGCATTCTTGCAATTGATAAAACTTTCCTTTTGCTTCTGTACTTGCTTCATTTTCACATCTCCAATTACTGCCTCTTGTCTTGTCAACATTCTTTTGCTGACCACCATATATACTGCACACTTGCAATTAATAAACCTTCAGTCTTGCTTCTGTACTTGCTTGATATTCACATCTCCAATTTCTAGCTCTTGTCTTGTCTTGACTCTTTTGCTGACCAACATACATTCTGCATTCTTGCAATTGATAAACTTTTCCTTTTGCTTCTGTACTTGCTTCATTTTCACATCTCCAATTACTGTCTCTTGTCTTGTCATCACTCTTTTGCTGACCACCATATATACTGCACACTTGCAATTAATAAACCTTCAGTCTTGCTTCTGTACTTGCTTGATTTTCACATCTCCAATTTCTAGCTCTTGTCTTGTCTTGATTCTTTTGCTGACCAACATACATTCTGCATTCTTGCAATTGATAAACATTGTTTTTGCTTCTGTACTTGCTTCATTTTCACATCTCTAATTACTTCCTCTTGTCTTGTCAACATTCTTTTGCTGACCACCATATATACTGCACACTTGCAATTAATAAACCTTCAGTCTTGCTTCTGTACTTGCTTGATATTCACATCTCGAATTTCTAGCTCTTGTCTTGTCTTGACTCTTTTGCTGACCAACATACATTCTGCATTCTTGCAATTGATAAACCTTTCCTTTTGCTTCTGTACTTGCTTCATTTTCACATCTCCAATTACTGTCACTTGTCTTGTCATCACTCTTTTGCTGACCACCATATATACTGCACACTTGCAATTAACAAACCTTCACACTTGCTTCTGTACTTGCTTGATTTTCACATCTCCAATTTCTAGCTCTTGTCTTGTCTTGACTCTTTGGCTGAGCAACAGACATTCTGCATTCTTGCAATTGATAAACCATTCCTTTTGCTTCTGTACTTGCTTCATTTTCACATCTCCAATTACTTCTTCTTGTCTTGTCATCACTCTTTTGCTGACCACTATATATACTGCACACTTGCAATTAATAAACCTTCACTCTTGCTTCTGTACTTGCTTGATTTTCACATCTCCAATTTCTAGCTCTTGTCTTGTCTTGACTCTTTTGCTGACCAACATACATTCTGCATTCTTGCAATTGATAAACCTTTCCTTTTGCTTCTGTACTTGCTTCATTTTCACATCTCCAATTACTGTCACTTGTCTTGTCATCACTCTTTTGCTGACCACCATATATACTGCACACTTGCAATTAACAAACCTTCACACTTGCTTCTGTACTTGCTTGATTTTCACATCTCCAATTTCTAGCTCTTGTCTTGTCTTGACTCTTTGGCTGAGCAACAGACATTCTGCATTCTTGCAATTGATAAACCATTCCTTTTGCTTCTGTACTTGCTTCATTTTCACATCTCCAATTACTTCTTCTTGTCTTGTCATCACTCTTTTGCTGACCACTATATATACTGCACACTTGCAATTAATAAACCTTCACTCTTGCTTCTGTACTTGCTTGATTTTCACATCTCCAATTTCTAGCTCTTGTCTTGTCTTGACTCTTTTGCTGACCAACATACATTCTGCATTCTTGCAATTGTTAAACCTTTCCTTTTGCTTCTGTACTTGCTTCATTTTCACATCTCCAATTACTGCCTCTTGTCTTGTCAACATTCTTTTGCTGACCACCATATATACTGCACACTTGCAATTAATAAACCTTCATTCTTGCTTCTGTACTTGCTTGATTTTCACATCTCCAATTTCTATCTCGAGTCTTGTCTTGACTCTGTTGCTGACCAACATACATTCTGCATTCTTGCAATTGTTAAACCTTTCCTTTTGCTTCTGTACTTGCTTCATTTTCACATCTCCAATTACTGCCTCTTGTCTTGTCAACATTCTTTTGCTGACAACCATATATACTGCACACTTGCAATTATTAAACCTTCACTCTTGCTTCTGTACTTGCTTGATTTTCACATCTCCAATTTCTAGCCCGAGTCTTGTCTTGACTCTTTTGCTGACCAACATACATTCTGCATTCTTGCAATTGATAAACCTTTCCTTTTACTTCTGTACTTGCTTCATTTTCACATCTCCAATTACTGCCTCTTGTCTTGTCAACATTCTTTTGATGACCACCATATATACTGCACACTTGAAATTAATAAACCTTCACTCTTGCTTCTGTACTTGCTTGATTTTCACATCTCCAATTTGTAGCTCTTGTCTTGTCTTGACTCTCTTGCTGACCAACATACATTCTGCATTCTTGCAATTGTTAAACCTTTCCTTTTGCTTCTGTACTTGCTTCATTTTCATATCTCCAATTACTGTCTCTTGTCTTGTCATCACTCATTTGCTGACCACCATATATACTGCACACTTGCAATTAATAAACCTTCACTCTTGCTTCTGTACTTGCTTGATTTTCACATCTCCAATTTCTAGCTCTTGTCTTGTCTTGACTCTTTTGCTGACCAACATACATTCTGCATTCTTGCAATTGTTAAACCTTTCCTTTTGCTTCTGTACTTGCTTCATTTTCACATCTCCAATTACTGCCTCTTGTCTTGTCAAGATTCTTTTCCTGACCACCATATATACTGCACACTTGCAATTAATAAACCTTCACTCTTGCTTCTGTACTTGCTTGATTTTCACATCTCCAATTTCTAGCTCGAGTCTTGTCTTGAATCTTTTGCTGACCAACATACATTCTGCATTCTTGCATTTGATAAACCTTTCCTTTTGCTTCTGTACTTGCTTCATTTTCACATCTCCAATTACTGTCTCTTGTCTTGTCATCACTCTTTTGCTGACCACCATATATACTGCACACTTGCAATTAATAAACCTTCACTCTTGCTTCTGTACTTCCTTGATTTTCACATCTCCAATTTCTAGCTCTTGTCTTGTCTTGACTCTTTTGCTGACCAACATACATTCTGCATTCTTGCAATTGATAAAACTTTCCTTTTGCTGCTGTATTTGCTTCATTTTCACATCTCCAATTACTGCCTCTTGTCTTCTCAACATTCTTTTGCTGACCACCATATATACTGCACACTTGCAATTAATAAACCTTGACGCTTGCTTCTGAACTTGCTTGATTTTCACATCTCCAATTTCTAGCTCTTGTCTTGTCTTGACTCTTTTGCTGACCAACATACATTCAGCATTCTTGCAATTGTTAAACCTTTCCTTTTGCTTCTGTACTTGCTTCATTTTCACATCTCCAATTACTGCCTCTTGTCTTGTCAAGATTCTTTTGCTGACCACCATATATACTGCACACTTGCAATTAATAAACCTTCACTCTTGCTTCTGTACTTGCTTGATTTTCACATCTCCAATTTCTAGCTCTTGTCTTGTCTTGACTCTTTTGCTGACCAACATACATTCTGCATTCTTGCAATTGAGAAACTTTTCCTTTTGCTTCTGTACTTGCTTCATTTTCACATCTCCAATTAGTGTCTCTTGTCTTGTCATCACTCTTTTGCTGACCACCATATATACTGCACACTTGCAATTAATAAACCTTCAGCCTTGCTTCTGTACTTGCTTGATTTTCACATCTCCAATTTCTAGCTCTTGTCTTGTCTTGACTCTTTTGCTGACCAACATACATTCTGCATTCTTGCAATTGATAAACATTGTTTTTGCTTCTGTACTTGCTTCATTTTCACATCTCCAAATACTGCCTCTTGTCTTGTCAACATTCTTTTGCTGACCACCATATATACTGCACACTTGCAATTAATAAACCTTCAGTCTTGCTTCTGTACTTGCTTGATATTCACATCTCCAATTTCTAGCTCTTGTCTTGTCTTGACTCTTTTGCTGACCAACATACATTCTGCATTCTTGCAATTGATAAACCTTTCCTTTTGCTTCTGTACTTGCTTCATTTTCACATCTCCAATTACTGTCACTTGTCTTGTCATCACTCTTTTGCTGACCACCATATATACTGCACACTTGCAATTAACAAACCTTCGCACATGCTTCTGTACTTGCTTGATTTTCACATCTCCAATTTCTAGCTCTTGTCTTGTCTTGACTCTTTTGCTGACCAACATACATTCTGCATTCTTGCAATTGTTAAACCTTACCTTTTGCTTCTGTACTTGCTTCATTTTCACATCTCCAATTACTGCCTCTTGTCTTGTCAAGATTCTTTTGCTGACCAACATATATACTGCACAGTTGCAATTAATAAAGCTTCACTCTTGCTTATGTACTTGCTTGATTTTCACATCTCCAATTTCTAGCTCTTGTCTTGTCTCGACTCTTTTGCTGACCAATATACATTCTGCATTCTTGCAATTGATAAAACTTTCCTTTTGCTTCTGTACTTGCTTCATTTTCACATCTCCAATTACTGCCTCTTGTCTTGTCAACATTCTTTTGCTGACCACCATATATACTGCACACTTGCAATTAATAAACCTTCAGTCTTGCTTCTGTACTTGCTTGATATTCACATCTCCAATTTCTAGCTCTTGTCTTGTCTTGACTCTTTTGCTGACCAACATACATTCTGCATTCTTGCAATTGATAAACTTTTCCTTTTGCTTCTGTACTTGCTTCATTTTCACATCTCCAATTACTGTCTCTTGTCTTGTCATCACTCTTTTGCTGACCACCATATATACTGCACACTTGCAATTAATAAACCTTCAGTCTTGCTTCTGTACTTGCTTGATTTTCACATCTCCAATTTCTAGCTCTTGTCTTGTCTTGATTCTTTTGCTGACCAACATACATTCTGCATTCTTGCAATTGATAAACATTGTTTTTGCTTCTGTACTTGCTTCATTTTCACATCTCTAATTACTGCCTCTTGTCTTGTCAACATTCTTTTGCTGACCACCATATATACTGCACACTTGCAATTAATAAACCTTCAGTCTTGCTTCTGTACTTGCTTGATATTCACATCTCGAATTTCTAGCTCTTGTCTTGTCTTGACTCTTTTGCTGACCAACATACATTCTGCATTCTTGCAATTGATAAACCTTTCCTTTTGCTTCTGTACTTGCTTCATTTTCACATCTCCAATTACTGTCACTTGTCTTGTCATCACTCTTTTGCTGACCACCATATATACTGCACACTTGCAATTAACAAACCTTCACACTTGCTTCTGTACTTGCTTGATTTTCACATCTCCAATTTCTAGCTCTTGTCTTGTCTTGACTCTTTGGCTGAGCAACAGACATTCTGCATTCTTGCAATTGATAAACCATTCCTTTTGCTTCTGTACTTGCTTCATTTTCACATCTCCAATTACTTCTTCTTGTCTTGTCATCACTCTTTTGCTGACCACTATATATACGGCACACTTGCAATTAATAAAACTTCACTCTTGCTTCTGTACTTGCTTGATTTTCACATCTCCAATTTCTAGCTCTTGTCTTTTCTTGACTCTTTTGCTGACCAACATACATTCTGCATTCTTGCAATTGTTAAACCTTTCCTTTTGCTTCTGTACTTGCTTCATTTTCACATCTCCAATTACTGCCTCTTGTCTTGTCAACATTCTTTTGCTGACCACCATATATACTGCACACTTGCAATTAATAAACCTTCAGTCTTGCTTCTGTACTTGCTTGATATTCACATCTCCAATTTCTAGCTCTTGTCTTGTCTTGACTCTTTTGCTGACCAACATACATTCTGCATTCTTGCAATTGATAAACTTTTCCTTTTGCTTCTGTACTTGCTTCATTTTCACATCTCCAATTACTGTCACTTGTCTTGTCATCACTCTTTTGCTGACCACCATATATACTGCACACTTGCAATTAATAAACCTTCAGTCTTGCTTCTGTACGTGCTTGATTTTCACATCTCCAATTTCTAGCTCTTGTCTTGTCTTGATTCTTTTGCTGACCAACATACATTCTGCATTCTTGCAATTGATAAACATTGTTTTTGCTTCTGTACTTGCTTCATTTTCACATCTCTAATTACTGCCTCTTGTCTTGTCAACATTCTTTTGCTGACCACCATATATACTGCACACTTGCAATTAGTAAACCTTCAGTCTTGCTTCTGTACTTGCTTGATATTCACATCTCCAATTTCTAGCTCTTGTCTTGTCTTGACTCTTTTGCTGACCAACATACATTCTGCATTCTTGCAATTGATAAACCTTTCCTTTTGCTTCTGTACTTGCTTCATTTTCACAACTCCAATTACTGTCACTTGTCTTGTCATCACTCTTTTGCTGACCACCATATATACTGCACACTTGCAATTAACAAACCTTCACACTTGCTTCTGTACTTGCTTGATTTTCACATCTCCAATTTCTAGCTCTTGTCTTGTCTTGACTCTTTGGCTGAGCAATAGACATTCTGCATTCTTGCAATTTATAAACCATTCCTTTTGCTTCTGTACTTGCTTCATTTTCACATCTCCAATTACTTCTTCTTGTCTTGTCATCACTCTTTTGCTGACCACTATATATACGGCACACTTGCAATTAATAAACCTTCACTCTTGCTTCTGTACTTGCTTGATTTTCACATCTCCAATTTCTAGCTCTTGTCTTGTCTTGACTCTCTTGCTGACCAACATACATTCTGCATTCTTGCAATTGTTAAACCTTTCCTTTTGCTTCTGTACTTGCTTCATTTTCATATCTCCAATTACTGTCTCTTGTCTTGTCATCACTCATTTGCTGACCACCATATATACTGCACACTTGCAATTAATAAACCTTCACTCTTGCTTCTGTACTTGCTTGATTTTCACATCTCCAATTTCTAGCTCTTGTCTTGTCTTGACTCTTTTGCTGACCAACATACATTCTGCATTCTTGCAATTGTTAAACCTTTCCTTTTGCTTCTGTACTTGCTTCATTTTCACATCTCCAATTACTGCCTCTTGTCTTGTCAAGATTCTTTTCCTGACCACCATATATACTGCACACTTGCAATTAATAAACCTTCACTCTTGCTTCTGTACTTGCTTGATTTTCACATCTCCAATTTCTAGCTCGAGTCTTGTCTTGAATCTTTTGCTGACCAACATACATTCTGCATTCTTGCATTTGATAAACCTTTCCTTTTGCTTCTGTACTTGCTTCATTTTCACATCTGCAATTACTGTCTCTTGTCTTGTCATCACTCTTTTGCTGACCACCATATATACTGCACACTTGCAATTAATAAACCTTCACTCTTGCTTCTGTACTTCCTTGATTTTCACATCTCCAATTTCTAGCTCTTGTCTTGTCTTGACTCTTTTGCTGACCAACATACATTCTGCATTCTTGCAATTGATAAACCTTTCCTTTTGCTTCTGTATTTGCTTCATTTTCACATCTCCAATTACTGCCTCTTGTCTTCTCAACATTCTTTTGCTGACCACCATATATACAGCACACTTGCAATTAATAAACCTTGACGCTTGCTTCTGTACTTGCTTGATTTTCACATCTCCAATTTCTAGCTCTTGTCTTGTCTTGACTCTTTTGCTGACCAACATACATTCTGCATTCTTGCAATTGTTAAACCTTTCCTTTTGCTTCTGTACTTGCTTCATTTTCACATCTCCAATTACTGCCTCTTGTCTTGTCAAGATTCTTTTGCTGACCACCATATATACTGCACACTTGCAATTAATAAACCTTCACTCTTGCTTCTGTACTTGCTTGATTTTCACATCTCCAATTTCTAGCTCTTGTCTTGTCTTGACTCTTTTGCTGACCAACATACATTCTGCATTCTTGCAATTGATAAACTTTTCCTTTTGCTTCTGTACTTGCTTCATTTTCACATCTCCAATTAGTGTCTCTTGTCTTGTCATCACTCTTTTGCTGACCACCATATATACTGCACACTTGCAATTAATAAACCTTCAGCCTTGCTTCTGTACTTGCTTGATTTTCACATCTCCTATTTCTAGCTCTTGTCTTGTCTTGACTCTTTTGCTGACCAACGTACATTCTGCATTCTTGCAATTGATAAACATTGTTTTTGCTTCTGTACTTGCTTCATTTTCACATCTCCAAATACTGCCTCTTGTCTTGTCAACATTCTTTTGCTGACCACCATATATACTGCACACTTGCAATTAATAAACCTTCAGTCTTGCTTCTGTACTTGCTTGATATTCACATCTCCAATTTCTAGCTCTTGTCTTGTCTTGACTCTTTTGCTGACCAACATACATTCTGCATTCTTGCAATTGATAAACCTTTCCTTTTGCTTCTGTACTTGCTTCATTTTCACATCTCCAATTACTGTCACTTGTCTTGTCATCACTCTTTTGCTGACCACCATATATACTGCACACTTGCAATTAACAAACCTTCGCACTTGCTTCTGTACTTGCTTGATTTTCACATCTCCAATTTCTAGCTCTTGTCTTGTCTTGACTCTTTGGCTGAGCAACATACATTCTGCATTCTTGCAATTGATAAACCATTCCTTTTGCTTCTGTACTTGCTTCATTTTCACATCTCCAATTACTTCTTCTTGTCTTGTCATCACTGTTTTGCTGACCACTATATATACTGCACACTTGCAATTAATAAACCTTCACTCTTGCTTCTGTACTTGCTTGATTTTCACATCTCCAATTTCTAGCTCTTGTCTTGTCTTGACTCTTTCGCTGACCAACATACATTCTGCATTCTTGCAATTGTTAAACCTTTCCTTTTGCTTCTGTACTTGCTTCATTTTCACATCTCCAATTACTGCCTCTTGTCTTGTCAACATTCTTTTGCTGACCACCATATATACTGCACACTTGCAATTAATATACCTTCATTCTTGCTTCTGTACTTGCTTGATTTTCACATCTCCAATTTCTAGCTCGAGTCTTGTCTTGACTCTTTTGCTGACCAACATACATTCTGCATTCTTGCAATTGATAAACCTTTCCTTTTGCTTCTGTACTTCTTGCTTCACTTTCACATCTCCAATTACAGCCTCTTGACATGTCATCACTCTTTTGCTGACCACCATATATACTGAACACTTGCAATTAATAAACCTTAACTCTTGCTTCTGTACTTGCTCGATTTTCACATCTCCAATTTCTAGCTCTTGTCTTGTCTTGACTCTCTTGCTGACCAATATACTTTCTGCATTCTTGCAATTGTTAAACCTTTCCTTTTGCTTCTGTACTTGCTTCATTTTCATATCTCCAATTACTGTCTCTTGTCTTGTCATCACTCTTTTGCTGACCACCATTTATACTCCACACTTGCAATTAATAAACCTTCACTCTTGCTTCTGTACTTGCTTGATTTTCACATATCCAATTTCTAGCTCTTGTCTTGTCTTGACTCTTTTGCTGACCAACATACATTCTGCATTCTTGCAATTGTTAAACCTTACCTTTTGCTTCTGTACTTGCTTCATTTTCACATCTCCAATTACTGCCTCTTGTCTTGTCAAGATTCTTTTGCTGACCACCATATATACTGCACAGTTGCAATTAATAAAGCTTCACTCTTGCTTATGTACTTGCTTGATTTTCACATCTCCAATTTCTAGCTCTTGTCTTGTCTCGACTCTTTTGCTGACCAATATACATTCTGCATTCTTGCAATTGATAAAACTTTCCTTTTGCTTCTGTACTTGCTTCATTTTCACATCTCCAATTACTGCCTCTTGTCTTGTCAACATTCTTTTGCTGACCACCATATATACTGCACACTTGCAATAAATAAACCTTCAGTCTTGCTTCTGTACTTGCTTGATATTCACATCTCCAATTTCTAGCTCTTGTCTTGTCTTGACTCTTTTGCTGACCAACATACATTCTGCATTCTTGCAATTGATAAACATTGTTTTTGCTTGTGTACTTGCTTCATTTTCACATCTCCAATTACAGCCTCTTGTCTTGTCAAGATTCTTTTCCTGACCACCATATATACTGCACACTTGCAATTAATAAACCTTCACTCTTGCTTCTGTACTTGCTTGATTTTCACATCTCCAATTTCTAGCTTGAGTCTTGTCTTGAATCTTTTGCTGACCAACATACATTCTGCATTCTTGCATTTGATAAACCTTTCCTTTTGCTTCTGTACTTGCTTCATTTTCACATCTCCAATTACTGTCTCTTGTCTTGTCATCACTCTTTTGCTGACCACCATATATACTGCACACTTGCAATTAATAAACCTTCACTCTTGCTTCTGTACTTCCTTGATTTTCACATCTCCAATTTCTAGCTCTTGTCTTGTCTTGACTCTTTTGCTGACCAACATACATTCTGCATTCTTGCAATTGATAAACCTTTCCTTTTGCTTCTGTACTTGCTTCATTTTCACATCTCCAATTACTGTCACTTGTCTTGTCATCACTCTTTTGCTGACCACCATATATACTGCACACTTGCAATTAACAAACCTTCACACTTGCTTCTGTACTTGCTTGATTTTCACATCTCCAATTTCTAGCTCTTGTCTTGTCTTGACTCTTTTGCTGACCAACATACATTCTGCATTCTTGCAATTGTTAAACCTTTCCTTTTGCTTCTGTACTTGCTTCATTTTCACATCTCCAATTACTGCATCTTGTCTTGTCAACATTCTTTTGCTGACCACCATATATACTGCACACTTGCAATTAATAAACCTTCATTCTTGCTTCTGTACTTGCTTGATTTTCACATCTCCAATTTCTAGCTCGAGTCTTGTCTTGACTCTGTTGCTGACCAACATACATTCTGAATTCTTGCAATTGTTAAACCTTTCCTTTTGCTTCTGTACTTGCTTCATTTTCACATCTCCAATTACTGCCTCTTGTCTTGTCAACATTCTTTTGCTGACAACCATATATACTGCACACTTGCAATTATTAAACCTTCACTCTTGCTTCTGTACTTGCTTGATTTTCACATCTCCAATTTCTAGCCCGAGTCTTGTCTTGACTCTTTTGCTGACCAACATACATTCTGCATTCTTGCAATTGATAAACCTTTCCTTTTACTTCTGTACTTGCTTCATTTTCACATCTCCAATTACTGCCTCTTGTCTTGTCAACATTCTTTTGCTGACCACCATATATACTGCACACTTGAAATTAATAAACCTTCACTCTTGCTTCTGTACTTGCTTGATTTTCACATCTCCAATTTCTAGCTCTTGTCTTGTGTTGACTCTCTTGCTGACCAACATACATTCTGCATTCTTGCAATTGATAAACCTTTCCTTTTGCTTCTGTACTTGCTTCATTTTCATATCTCCAATTACTGTCTCTTGTCTTGTCATCACTCTTTTGCTGACCACCATATATACTGCACACTTGCAATTAATAAACCTTCACTCTTGCTTCTGTACTTGCTTGATTTTCACATCTCCAATTTCTAGCTCTTGTCTTGTCTTGACTCTTTTGCTGACCAACATACATTCTGCATTCTTGCAATTGTTAAACCTTTCCTTTTGCTTCTGTACTTGCTTCATTTTCACATCTCCAATTACTGCCTCTTGTCTTGTCAAGATTCTTTTCCTGACCACCATATATACTGCACACTTGCAATTAATAAACCTTCACTCTTGCTTCTGTACTTGCTTGATTTTCACATCTCCAATTTCTAGCTTGAGTCTTGTCTTGAATCTTTTGCTGACCAACATACATTCTGCATTCTTGCATTTGATAAACCTTTCCTTTTGCTTCTGTACTTGCTTCATTTTCACATCTCCAATTACTGTCTCTTGTCTTGTCATCACTCTTTTGCTGACCACCATATATACTGCACACTTGCAATTAATAAACCTTCACTCTTGCTTCTGTACTTCCTTGATTTTCACAAATCCAATTTCTAGCTCTTGTCTTGTCTTGACTCTTTTGCTGACCAACATACATTCTGCATTCTTGCAATTGATAAACCTTTCCTTTTGCTTCTGTACTTGCTTCATTTTCACATCTCCAATTACTGTCACTTGTCTTGTCATCACTCTTTTGCTGACCACCATATATACTGCACACTTGCAATTAATAAACCTTCACACTTGCTTCTGTACTTGCTTGATTTTCACATCTCTAATTTCTAGCTCTTGTCTTGTCTTGACTCTTTTGCTGACCAACATACATTCTGCATTCTTGCAATTGTTAAACCTTTCCTTTTGCTTCTGTACTTGCTTCATTTTCACATCTCCAATTACTGCCTCTTGTCTTGTCAAGATTCTTTTGCTGACCACCATATATACTGCACACTTGCAATTAATAAACCTTCACTCTTGCTTCTGTACTTGCTTGATTTTCACATCTCCAATTTCTAGCTCGAGTCTTGTCTTGAATCTTTTGCTGACCAACATACATTCTGCATTCTTGCATTTGATAAACCTTTCCTTTTGCTTCTGTACTTGCTGCATTTTGACATCTCCAATTACTGTCACTTGTCTTGTCATCACTCTTTTGCTGACCACCATATATACTGCACACTTGCAATTAATAAACCTTCACTCTTGCTTCTGTACTTCCTTGATTTTCACATCTCCAATTTCTAGCTCTTGTCTTGTCTTGACTCTTTTGCTGACCAACATACATTCTGCATTCTTGCAATTGATAAACCTTTACTTTTGCTTCTGTATTTGCTTTATTTTCACAACTCCAATTACTGCCTCTTGTCTTCTCAACATTCTTTTGCTGACCACCATATATACTGCACACTTGCAATTAATAAACCTTCACGCTTGCTTCTGTACTTGCTTGATTTTCACATCTCCAATTTCTAGCTCTTGTCTTGTCTTGACTCTTTTGCTGACCAACATACATTCTGCATTCTTGCAATTGATAAACCATTCCATTTGCTTCTGTACTTGCTTAATTTTCACATCTCCAATTACTGCCACTTGTCTTGTCATCACTCTTTTGCTGACCACCATATATACTGCACACTTGCAATTAATAAACCTTCACTCTTGCTTCTGTACTTGCTTGATTTACACATCTCCGATTTCTAGATCTTGTCTTGTCTTGACTCTTTTGCTGACCAACATACATTCTGCATTCTTGCAATTGATAAACCTTTCCTTTTGCTTCTGTACTTGATTCATTTTCACATCTCCAATTACTGCCTCCTGTCTTGTCAACATTCTTTTGCTGACCACCATATATACTGCACACTTGCAATTAATAAACCTTCAGTCTTGCTTCTGTACTTGCTTGATATTCACATCTCCAATTTCTAGCTCTTGTCTTGTCTTGACTATTTTGCTGACCAACATACATTCTGCATTCTTGCAATTGATAAACTTTTCCTTTTGCTTCTGTACTTGCTTCATTTTCACATCTCCAATTAGTGTCTCTTGTCTTGTCATCACTCTTTTGCTGACCACCATATATACTGCACACTTGCAATTAATAAACCTTCAGCCTTGCTTCTGTACTTGCTTGATTTTCACATCTCCAATTTCTAGCTCTTGTCTTGTCTTGACTCTTTTGCTGACCAACATACATTCTACATTCTTGCAATTGATAAACATTGTTTTTGCTTCTGTACTTGCTTCATTTTCACATCTCCAATTACTGCCTCTTGTCTTGTCAAAATTCTTTTGCTGACCACCATATATACTGCACACTTGCAATTAATAAACCTTCACTCTTGCTTCTGTACTTCCTTGATTTTCACATCTCCAATTTCTAGCTCTTGTCTTGTCTTGACTCTTTTGCTGACCAACATACATTCTGCATTCTTGCAATTGATAAACCTTTCCTTTTGCTTCTGTACTTGATTCATTTTCACATCTCCAATTACTGCCTCCTGTCTTGTCAACATTCTTTTGCTGACCACCATATATACTGCACACTTGCAATTAATAAACCTTCAGTCTTGCTTCTGTACTTGCTTGATATTCACATCTCCAATTTCTAGCTCTTGTCTTGTCTTGACTATTTTGCTGACCAACATACATTCTGCATTCTTGCAATTGATAAACTTTTCCTTTTGCTTCTGTACTTGCTTCATTTTCACATCTCCAATTAGTGTCTCTTGTCTTGTCATCACTCTTTTGCTGACCACCATATATACTGCACACTTGCAATTAATAAACCTTCAGCCTTGCTTCTGTACTTGCTTGATTTTCACATCTCCAATTTCTAGCTCTTGTCTTGTCTTGACTCTTTTGCTGACCAACATACATTCTGCATTCTTGCAATTGATAAACATTGTTTTTGCTTCTGTACTTGCTTCATTTTCACATCTCCAATTACTGCCTCTTGTCTTGTCAACATTCTTTTGCTGACCACCATATATACTGCACACTTGCAATTAATAAACCTTCACTCTTGCTTCTGTACTTCCTTGATTTTCACATCTCCAATTTCTAGCTCTTGTCTTGTTTTGACTCTTTTGCTGACCAACATACATTCTGCATTCTTGCAATTGATAAACCTTTCCTTTTGCTTCTGTATTTGCTTCATTTTCACAACTCCAATTACTGCCTCTTGTCTTCTCAACATTCTTTTGCTGACCACCATATATACTGCACACTTGCAATTAATAAACCTTCACGCTTGCTTCTGTACTTGCTTGATTTTCACATCTCCAATTTCTAGCTCTTGTCTTGTCTTGACTCTTTTGCTGACCAACATACATTCTGCATTCTTGCAATTGATAAACCATTCTATTTGCTTCTGTACTTGCTTCATTTTCACATCTCCAATTACTGCCACTTGTCTTGTCATCACTCTTTTGCTGACCACCATATATACTGCACACATACAATTAATAAACCTTCACTCTTGCTTCTGTACTTGCATGATTTACACATCTCCGATTTCTAGATCTTGTCTTGTCTTGACTCTTTTGCTGACCAACATACATTCTGCATTCTTGCAATTGATAAACCTTTCCTTTTGCTTCTGTACTTGATTCATTTTCACATCTCCAATTACTGCCTCCTGTCTTGTCAACATTCTTTTGCTGACCACCATATATACTGCACACTTGCAATTAATAAACCTTCAGTCTTGCTTCTGTACTTGCTTGATATTCACATCTCCAATTTCTAGCTCTTGTCTTGTCTTGACTCTTTTGCTGACCAACATACATTCTGCATTCTTGCAATTGATAAACTTTTCCTTTTGCTTCTGTACTTGCTTCATTTTCACATCTCCAATTAGTGTCTCTTGTCTTGTCATCACTCTTTTGCTGACCACCATATATACTGCACACTTGCAATTAATAAACCTTCAGCCTTGCTTCTGTACTTGCTTGATTTTCACATCTCCAATTTCTAGCTCTTGTCTTGTCTTGACTCTTTTGCTGACCAACATACATTCTGCATTCTTGCAATTGATAAACATTGTTTTTGCTTCTGTACTTGCTTCATTTTCACATCTCCAATTACTGCCACTTGTCTTGTCAACATTCTTTTGCTGACCACCATATATACTGCACACTTGCAATTAATAAACCTTCAGTCTTGCTTCTGTACTTGCTTGATATTCACATCTCCAATTTCTAGCTCTTGTCTTGTCTTGACTCTTTAGCTGAGCAACATACATTCTGCATTCTTGCATTTGATAAACCTTTCCTTTTGCTTCTGTACTTGCTTCATTTTGACATCTCCAATTACTGTCACTTGTCTTGTCATCACTCTTTTGCTGACCACCATATATACTGCACACTTGCAATTAATAAACCTTCACTCTTGCTTCTGTACTTCCTTGATTTTCACATCTCCAATTTCTAGCTCTTGTCTTGTCTTGACTCTTTTGCTGACCAACATACATTCTGCATTCTTGCAATTGATAAACCTTTACTTTTGCTTCTGTATTTGCTTCATTTTCACAACTCCAATTACTGCCTCTTGTCTTCTCAACATTCTTTTGCTGACCACCATATATACTGCACACTTGCAATTAATAAACCTTCACGCTTGCTTCTGTACTTGCTTGATTTTCACATCTCCAATTTCTAGCTCTTGTCTTGTCTTGACTCTTTTGCTGACCAACATACATTCTGCATTCTTGCAATTGATAAACCATTCCATTTGCTTCTGTACTTGCTTAATTTTCACATCTCCAATTACTGCCACTTGTCTTGTCATCACTCTTTTGCTGACCACCATATATACTGCACACTTGCAATTAATAAACCTTCACTCTTGCTTCTGTACTTGCTTGATTTACACATCTCCGATTTCTAGATCTTGTCTTGTCTTGACTCTTTTGCTGACCAACATACATTCTGCATTCTTGCAATTGATAAACCTTTCCTTTTGCTTCTGTACTTGATTCATTTTCACATCTCCAATTACTGCCTCCTGTCTTGTCAACATTCTTTTGCTGACCACCATATATACTGCACACTTGCAATTAATAAACCTTCAGTCTTGCTTCTGTACTTGCTTGATATTCACATCTCCAATTTCTAGCTCTTGTCTTGTCTTGACTCTTTTGCTGACCAACATACATTCTGCATTCTTGCAATTGTTAAACCTTTCCTTTTGCTTCTGTACTTGCTTCATTTTCACATCTCCAATTACTGCCTCTTGTCTTGTCAAGATTCTTTTGCTGACCACCATATATACTGCACACTTGCAATTAATAAACCTTCACTCTTGCTTCTGTACTTGCTTGATTTTCACATCTCCAATTTCTAGCTCGAGTCTTGTCTTGAATCTTTTGCTGACCAACATACATTCTGCATTCTTGCATTTGATAAACCTTTCCTTTTGCTTCTGTACTTGCTGCATTTTGACATCTCCAATTACTGTCACTTGTCTTGTCATCACTCTTTTGCTGACCACCATATATACTGCACACTTGCAATTAATAAACCTTCACTCTTGCTTCTGTACTTCCTTGATTTTCACATCTCCAATTTCTAGCTCTTGTCTTGTCTTGACTCTTTTGCTGACCAACATACATTCTGCATTCTTGCAATTGATAAACCTTTACTTTTGCTTCTGTATTTGCTTTATTTTCACAACTCCAATTACTGCCTCTTGTCTTCTCAACATTCTTTTGCTGACCACCATATATACTGCACACTTGCAATTAATAAACCTTCACGCTTGCTTCTGTACTTGCTTGATTTTCACATCTCCAATTTCTAGCTCTTGTCTTGTCTTGACTCTTTTGCTGACCAACATACATTCTGCATTCTTGCAATTGATAAACCATTCCATTTGCTTCTGTACTTGCTTAATTTTCACATCTCCAATTACTGCCACTTGTCTTGTCATCACTCTTTTGCTGACCACCATATATACTGCACACTTGCAATTAATAAACCTTCACTCTTGCTTCTGTACTTGCTTGATTTACACATCTCCGATTTCTAGATCTTGTCTTGTCTTGACTCTTTTGCTGACCAACATACATTCTGCATTCTTGCAATTGATAAACCTTTCCTTTTGCTTCTGTACTTGATTCATTTTCACATCTCCAATTACTGCCTCCTGTCTTGTCAACATTCTTTTGCTGACCACCATATATACTGCACACTTGCAATTAATAAACCTTCAGTCTTGCTTCTGTACTTGCTTGATATTCACATCTCCAATTTCTAGCTCTTGTCTTGTCTTGACTATTTTGCTGACCAACATACATTCTGCATTCTTGCAATTGATAAACTTTTCCTTTTGCTTCTGTACTTGCTTCATTTTCACATCTCCAATTAGTGTCTCTTGTCTTGTCATCACTCTTTTGCTGACCACCATATATACTGCACACTTGCAATTAATAAACCTTCAGCCTTGCTTCTGTACTTGCTTGATTTTCACATCTCCAATTTCTAGCTCTTGTCTTGTCTTGACTCTTTTGCTGACCAACATACATTCTACATTCTTGCAATTGATAAACATTGTTTTTGCTTCTGTACTTGCTTCATTTTCACATCTCCAATTACTGCCTCTTGTCTTGTCAAAATTCTTTTGCTGACCACCATATATACTGCACACTTGCAATTAATAAACCTTCACTCTTGCTTCTGTACTTCCTTGATTTTCACATCTCCAATTTCTAGCTCTTGTCTTGTCTTGACTCTTTTGCTGACCAACATACATTCTGCATTCTTGCAATTGATAAACCTTTCCTTTTGCTTCTGTACTTGATTCATTTTCACATCTCCAATTACTGCCTCCTGTCTTGTCAACATTCTTTTGCTGACCACCATATATACTGCACACTTGCAATTAATAAACCTTCAGTCTTGCTTCTGTACTTGCTTGATATTCACATCTCCAATTTCTAGCTCTTGTCTTGTCTTGACTATTTTGCTGACCAACATACATTCTGCATTCTTGCAATTGATAAACTTTTCCTTTTGCTTCTGTACTTGCTTCATTTTCACATCTCCAATTAGTGTCTCTTGTCTTGTCATCACTCTTTTGCTGACCACCATATATACTGCACACTTGCAATTAATAAACCTTCAGCCTTGCTTCTGTACTTGCTTGATTTTCACATCTCCAATTTCTAGCTCTTGTCTTGTCTTGACTCTTTTGCTGACCAACATACATTCTGCATTCTTGCAATTGATAAACATTGTTTTTGCTTCTGTACTTGCTTCATTTTCACATCTCCAATTACTGCCTCTTGTCTTGTCAACATTCTTTTGCTGACCACCATATATACTGCACACTTGCAATTAATAAACCTTCACTCTTGCTTCTGTACTTCCTTGATTTTCACATCTCCAATTTCTAGCTCTTGTCTTGTTTTGACTCTTTTGCTGACCAACATACATTCTGCATTCTTGCAATTGATAAACCTTTCCTTTTGCTTCTGTATTTGCTTCATTTTCACAACTCCAATTACTGCCTCTTGTCTTCTCAACATTCTTTTGCTGACCACCATATATACTGCACACTTGCAATTAATAAACCTTCACGCTTGCTTCTGTACTTGCTTGATTTTCACATCTCCAATTTCTAGCTCTTGTCTTGTCTTGACTCTTTTGCTGACCAACATACATTCTGCATTCTTGCAATTGATAAACCATTCTATTTGCTTCTGTACTTGCTTCATTTTCACATCTCCAATTACTGCCACTTGTCTTGTCATCACTCTTTTGCTGACCACCATATATACTGCACACATACAATTAATAAACCTTCACTCTTGCTTCTGTACTTGCATGATTTACACATCTCCGATTTCTAGATCTTGTCTTGTCTTGACTCTTTTGCTGACCAACATACATTCTGCATTCTTGCAATTGATAAACCTTTCCTTTTGCTTCTGTACTTGATTCATTTTCACATCTCCAATTACTGCCTCCTGTCTTGTCAACATTCTTTTGCTGACCACCATATATACTGCACACTTGCAATTAATAAACCTTCAGTCTTGCTTCTGTACTTGCTTGATATTCACATCTCCAATTTCTAGCTCTTGTCTTGTCTTGACTCTTTTGCTGACCAACATACATTCTGCATTCTTGCAATTGATAAACTTTTCCTTTTGCTTCTGTACTTGCTTCATTTTCACATCTCCAATTAGTGTCTCTTGTCTTGTCATCACTCTTTTGCTGACCACCATATATACTGCACACTTGCAATTAATAAACCTTCAGCCTTGCTTCTGTACTTGCTTGATTTTCACATCTCCAATTTCTAGCTCTTGTCTTGTCTTGACTCTTTTGCTGACCAACATACATTCTGCATTCTTGCAATTGATAAACATTGTTTTTGCTTCTGTACTTGCTTCATTTTCACATCTCCAATTACTGCCACTTGTCTTGTCAACATTCTTTTGCTGACCACCATATATACTGCACACTTGCAATTAATAAACCTTCAGTCTTGCTTCTGTACTTGCTTGATATTCACATCTCCAATTTCTAGCTCTTGTCTTGTCTTGACTCTTTAGCTGAGCAACATACATTCTGCATTCTTGCATTTGATAAACCTTTCCTTTTGCTTCTGTACTTGCTTCATTTTGACATCTCCAATTACTGTCACTTGTCTTGTCATCACTCTTTTGCTGACCACCATATATACTGCACACTTGCAATTAATAAACCTTCACTCTTGCTTCTGTACTTCCTTGATTTTCACATCTCCAATTTCTAGCTCTTGTCTTGTCTTGACTCTTTTGCTGACCAACATACATTCTGCATTCTTGCAATTGATAAACCTTTACTTTTGCTTCTGTATTTGCTTCATTTTCACAACTCCAATTACTGCCTCTTGTCTTCTCAACATTCTTTTGCTGACCACCATATATACTGCACACTTGCAATTAATAAACCTTCACGCTTGCTTCTGTACTTGCTTGATTTTCACATCTCCAATTTCTAGCTCTTGTCTTGTCTTGACTCTTTTGCTGACCAACATACATTCTGCATTCTTGCAATTGATAAACCATTCCATTTGCTTCTGTACTTGCTTAATTTTCACATCTCCAATTACTGCCACTTGTCTTGTCATCACTCTTTTGCTGACCACCATATATACTGCACACTTGCAATTAATAAACCTTCACTCTTGCTTCTGTACTTGCTTGATTTACACATCTCCGATTTCTAGATCTTGTCTTGTCTTGACTCTTTTGCTGACCAACATACATTCTGCATTCTTGCAATTGATAAACCTTTCCTTTTGCTTCTGTACTTGATTCATTTTCACATCTCCAATTACTGCCTCCTGTCTTGTCAACATTCTTTTGCTGACCACCATATATACTGCACACTTGCAATTAATAAACCTTCAGTCTTGCTTCTGTACTTGCTTGATATTCACATCTCCAATTTCTAGCTCTTGTCTTGTCTTGACTATTTTGCTGACCAACATACATTCTGCATTCTTGCAATTGATAAACTTTTCCTTTTGCTTCTGTACTTGCTTCATTTTCACATCTCCAATTAGTGTCTCTTGTCTTGTCATCACTCTTTTGCTGACCACCATATATACTGCACACTTGCAATTAATAAACCTTCAGCCTTGCTTCTGTACTTGCTTGATTTTCACATCTCCAATTTCTAGCTCTTGTCTTGTCTTGACTCTTTTGCTGACCAACATACATTCTGCATTCTTGCAATTGATAAACATTGTTTTTGCTTCTGTACTTGCTTCATTTTCACATCTCCAATTACTGCCTCTTGTCTTGTCAACATTCTTTTGCTGACCACCATATATACTGCACACTTGCAATTAATAAACCTTCACTCGTGCTTCTGTACTTCCTTGATTTTCACATCTCCAATTTCTAGCTCTTGTCTTGTCTTGACTCTTTTGCTGACCAACATACATTCTGCATTCTTGCAATTGATAAACCTTTCCTTTTGCTTCTGTACTTGATTCATTTTCACATCTCCAATTACTGCCTCCTGTCTTGTCAACATTCTTTTGCTGACCACCATATATACTGCACACTTGCAATTAATAAACCTTCAGTCTTGCTTCTGTACTTGCTTGATATTCACATCTCCAATTTCTAGCTCTTGTCTTGTCTTGACTATTTTGCTGACCAACATACATTCTGCATTCTTGCAATTGATAAACTTTTCCTTTTGCTTCTGTACTTGCATCATTTTCACATCTCCAATTAGTGTCTCTTGTCTTGTCATCACTCTTTTGCTGACCACCATATATACTGCACACTTGCAATTAATAAACCTTCAGCCTTGCTTCTGTACTTGCTTGATTTTCACATCTCCAATTTCTAGCTCTTGTCTTGTCTTGACTCTTTTGCTGACCAACATACATTCTGCATTCTTGCAATTGATAAACATTGTTTTTGCTTCTGTACTTGCTTCATTTTCACATCTCCAATTACTGCCTCTTGTCTTGTCAACATTCTTTTGCTGACCACCATATATACTGCACACTTGCAATTAATAAACCTTCACTCTTGCTTCTGTACTTCCTTGATTTTCACATCTCCAATTTCTAGCTCTTGTCTTGTTTTGACTCTTTTGCTGACCAACATACATTCTGCATTCTTGCAATTGATAAACCTTTCCTTTTGCTTCTGTATTTGCTTCATTTTCACAACTCCAATTACTGCCTCTTGTCTTCTCAACATTCTTTTGCTGACCACCATATATACTGCACACTTGCAATAAATAAACCTTCACGCTTGCTTCTGTACTTGCTTGATTTTCACATCTCCAATTTCTAGCTCTTGTCTTGTCTTGACTCTTTTGCTGACCAACATACATTCTGCATTCTTGCAATTGATAAACCATTCCATTTGCTTCTGTACTTGCTTCATTTTCACATCTCCAATTACTGCCACTTGTCTTGTCATCACTCTTTTGCTGACCACCATATATACTGCACACATACAATTAATAAACCTTCACTCTTGCTTCTGTACTTGCATGATTTACACATCTCCGATTTCTAGATCTTGTCTTGTCTTGACTCTTTTGCTGACCAACATACATTCTGCATTCTTGCAATTGATAAACCTTTCCTTTTTTTTCTGTACTTGATTCATTTTCACATCTCCAATTACTGCCTCCTGTCTTGTCAACATTCTTTTGCTGACCACCATATATACTGCACACTTGCAATTAATAAACCTTCAGTCTTGCTTCTGTACTTGCTTGATATTCACATCTCCAATTTCTAGCTCTTGTCTTGTCTTGACTCTTTTGCTGACCAACATACATTCTGCATTCTTGCAATTGATAAACTTTTCCTTTTGCTTCTGTACTTGCTTCATTTTCACATCTCCAATTAGTGTCTCTTGTCTTGTCATCACTCTTTTGCTGACCACCATATATACTGCACACTTGCAATTAATAAACCTTCAGCCTTGCTTCTGTACTTGCTTGATTTTCACATCTCCAATTTCTAGCTCTTGTCTTGTCTTGACTCTTTTGCTGACCAACATACATTCTGCATTCTTGCAATTGATAAACATTGTTTTTGCTTCTGTACTTGCTTCATTTTCACACCTCCAATTACTGCCACTTGTCTTGTCAACATTCTTTTGCTGACCACCATATATACTGCACACTTGCAATTAATAAACCTTCAGTCTTGCTTCTGTACTTGCTTGATATTCACATCTCCAATTTCTAGCTCTTGTCTTGTCTTGACTCTTTAGCTGAGCAACATACATTCTGCATTCTTGCAATTGATAAACCATTCCTTTTGCTTCTGTACTTGCTTCATTTTCACATCTCCAATTACTGTCACTTGTCTTGTCATCACTCTTTTGCTGACCACCATATATACTGCACACTTGCAATTAATAAACCTTCAGCCTTGCTTCTGTACTTGCTTGATTTTCACATCTCCAATTTCTAGCTCTTGTCTTGTCTTGACTCTTTTGCTGACCAACATACATTCTGCATTCTTGCAATTGATAAACATTGATTTTGCTTCTGTACTTGCTTCATTTTCACATCTCCAATTACTGCCTCTTGTCTTGTCAACATTCTTTTGCTGACCACCATATATACTGCACACTTGCAATTAATAAACCTTCAGTCTTGCTTCTGTACTTGCTTGATATTCACATCTCCAATTTCTAGCTCTTGTCTTGTCTTGACTCTTTTGCTGACCAACATACATTCTGCATTCTTGCAATTGATAAACCTTTCCTTTTGCTTCTGTACTTGCTTCATTTTCACATCTCCAATTACTGTCACTTGTCTTGTCATCACTCTTTTGCTGACAACCATATATACTGCACACTTGCAATTAACAAACCTTCACACTTGCTTCTGTACTTGCTTGATTTTTACATCTCCAATTTCTAGCTCTTGTCTTGTCTTGAATCTTTGGCTGAGCAACATACATTCTGCATTCTTGCAATTGATAAACCATTCCTTTTGCTTCTGTACTTGCTTCATTTTCACATCTCCAATTACTTCTTCTTGTCTTGTCATCACTCTTTTGCTGACCACTATATATACTGCACACTTGCAATTAATAAACCTTCACTCTTGCTTCTGTACTTGCTTGATTTTCACATCTCCAATTTCTAGCTCTTGTCTTGTCTTGACTCTTTAGCTGACCAACATACATTCTGCATTCTTGCAATTATTAAACCTTTCCTTTTGCTTCTGTACTTGCTTCATTTTCACATCTCCAATTACTGCCTCTTGTCTTGTCAACATTCTTTTGCTGACCACCATATATACTGCACACTTGCAATTAATAAACCTTCATTCTTGCTTCTGTACTTGCTTGATTTTCACATCTCCAATTTCTAGCTCGAGTCTTGTCTTGACTCTGTTGTTGACCAACATACTTTCTGCATTCTTGCAATTGTTAAACCTTTCCTTTTGCTTCTGTACTTGCTTCATTTTCACATCTCCAATTACTGCCTCTTGTCTTGTCAACATTCTTTTGCTGACAACCATATATACTGCACACTTGCAATTATTAAACCTTCACTCTTGCTTCTGTACTTGCTTGATTTTCACATCTCCAATTTCTAGCTCTTGTCTTGTCTTGACTCTTTTGCTGACCAACATACATTCTGCATTCTTGCAATTGATAAACCATTCCATTTGCTTCTGTACTTGCTTCATTTTTACATCTCCAATTACTGCCACTTGTCTTGTCATCACTCTTTTGCTGACCACCATATATACTGCACACATACAATTAATAAACCTTCACTCTTGCTTCTGTACTTGCATGATTTACACATCTCCGATTTCTAGATCTTGTCTTGTCTTGACTCTTTTGCTGACCAACATACATTCTGCATTCTTGCAATTGATAAACCTTTCCTTTTGCTTCTGTACTTGATTCATTTTCACATCTCCAATTACTGCCTCCTCTCTTGTCAACATTCTTTTGCTGACCACCATATATACTGCACACTTGCAATTAATAAACCTTCAGTCTTGCTTCTGTACTTGCTTGATATTCACATCTCCAATTTCTAGCTCTTGTCTTGTCTTGACTCTTTTGCTGACCAACATACATTCTGCATTCTTGCAATTGATAAACTTTTCCTTTTGCTTCTGTACTTGCTTCATTTTCACATCTCCAATTAGTGTCTCTTGTCTTGTCATCACTCTTTTGCTGACCACCATATATACTGCACACTTGCAATTAATAAACCTTCAGCCTTGCTTCTGTACTTGCTTGATTTTCACATCTCCAATTTCTAGCTCTTGTCTTGTCTTGACTCTTTTGCTGACCAACATACATTCTGCATTCTTGCAATTGATAAACATTGTTTTTGCTTCTGTACTTGCTTCATTTTCACATCTCCAATTACTGCCACTTGTCTTGTCAACATTCTTTTGCTGACCACCATATATACTGCACACTTGCAATTAATAAACCTTCAGTCTTGCTTCTGTACTTGCTTGATATTCACATCTCCAATTTCTAGCTCTTGTCTTGTCTTGACTCTTTAGCTGAGCAACATAGATTCTGCATTCTTGCAATTGATAAACCATTCCTTTTGCTTCTGTACTTGCTTCATTTTCACATCTCCAATTACTGTCACTTGTCTTGTCATCACTCTTTTGCTGACCACCATATATACTGCACACTTGCAATTAATAAACCTTCAGCCTTGCTTCTGTACTTGCTTGATTTTCACATCTCCAATTTCTAGCTCTTGTCTTGTCTTGACTCTTTTGCTGACCAACATACATTCTGCATTCTTGCAATTGATAAACATTGATTTTGCTTCTGTACTTGCTTCATTTTCACATCTCCAATTACTGCCTCTTGTCTTGTCAACATTCTTTTGCTGACCACCATATATACTGCACACTTGCAATTAATAAACCTTCAGTCTTGCTTCTGTACTTGCTTGATATTCACATCTCCAATTTCTAGCTCTTGTCTTGTCTTGACTCTTTTGCTGACCAACATACATTCTGCATTCTTGCAATTGATAAACCTTTCCTTTTGCTTCTGTACTTGCTTCATTTTCACATCTCCAATTACTGTCACTTGTCTTGTCATCACTCTTTTGCTGACCACCATATATACTGCACACTTGCAATTAACAAACCTTCACACTTGCTTCTGTACTTGCTTGATTTTTACATCTCCAATTTCTAGCTCTTGTCTTGTCTTGAATCTTTGGCTGAGCAACATACATTCTGCATTCTTGCAATTGATAAACCATTCCTTTTGCTTCTGTACTTGCTTCATTTTCACATCTCCAATTACTTCTTCTTGTCTTGTCATCACTCTTTTGCTGACCACTATATATACTGCACACTTGCAATTAATAAACCTTCACTCTTGCTTCTGTACTTGCTTGATTTTCACATCTCCAATTTCTAGCTCTTGTCTTGTCTTGGCTCTTTCGCTGACCAACATACATTCTGCATTCTTGCAATTGTTAAACCTTTCCTTTTGCTTCTGTACTTGCTTCATTTTCACATCTCCAATTACTGCCTCTTGTCTTGTCAACATTCTTTTGCTGACCACCATATATACTGCACACTTGCAATTAATAAACCTTCATTCTTGCTTCTGTACTTGCTTGATTTTCACATCTCCAATTTCTAGCTCGAGTCTTGTCTTGACTCTGTTGTTGACCAACATACTTTCTGCATTCTTGCAATTGTTTAACCTTTCCTTTTGCTTCTGTACTTGCTTCATTTTCACATCTCCAATTACTGCCTCTTGTCTTGTCAGCATTCTTTTGCTGACAACCATATATACTGCACACTTGCAATTATTAAACCTTCACTCTTGCTTCTGTACTTGCTTGATTTTCACATCTCCAATTTCTAGCTCGAGTCTTGTCTTGACTCTTTTGCTGACCAACATACATTCTGCATTCTTGCAATTGATAAACCTTTCCTTTTGCTTCTGTACTTCTTGCTTCACTTTCACATCTCCAATTACAGCCTCTTGACATGTCATCACTCTTTTGCTGACCACCATATATACTGAACACTTGCAATTAATAAACCTTAACTCTTGCTTCTGTACTTGCTCGATTTTCACATCTCCAATTTCTAGCTCTTGTCTTGTCTTGACTCTCTTGCTGACCAACATACATTCTGCATTCTTGCAATTGTTAAACCTTTCCTTTTGCTTCTGTACTTGCTTCATTTTCATATCTCCAATTACTGTCTCTTGTCTTGTCATCACTCTTTTGCTGACCACCATATATACTGCACACTTGCAATTAATAAACCTTCACTCTTGCTTCTGTACTTGCTTGATTTTCACATATCCAATTTCTAGCTCTTGTCTTGTCTTGACTCTTTTGCTGACCAACATACATTCTGCATTCTTGCAATTGTTAAACCTTACCTGCTGCTTCTGTACTTGCTTCATTTTCACATCTCCAATTACTGCCTCTTGTCTTGTCAAGATTCTTTTGCTGACCACCATATATACTGCACAGTTGCAATTAATAAACCTTCACTCTTGCTTCTGTACTTGCTTGATTTTCACATCTCCAATTTCTAGCTCTTGTCTTGTCTTGACTCTTTTGCTGACCACTATATATACTGCACACTTGCAATTAATAAACCTTCACTCTTGCTTCTGTACTTGCTTGATTTTCACATCTCCAATTTCTAGCTCTTGTCTTGTCTTGACTCTTTCGCTGACCAACATACATTCTGCATTCTTGCAATTGTTAAACCTTTCCTTTTGCTTCTGTACTTGCTTCATTTTCACATCTCCAATTACTGCCTCTTGTCTTGTCAACATTCTTTTGCTGACCACCATATATACTGCACACTTGCAATTAATAAACCTTCATTCTTGCTTCTGTACTTGCTTGATTTTCACATCTCCAATTTCTAGCTCGAGTCTTGTCTTGACTCTGTTGCTGACCAACATACATTCTGCATTCTTGCAATTGTTAAACCTTTCCTTTTGCTTCTGTACTTGCTTCATTTTCACATCTCCAATTACTGCCTCTTGTCTTGTCAACATTCTTTTGCTGACAACCATATATACTGCACACTTGCAATTATTAAACCTTCACTCTTGCTTCTGTACATGCTTGATTTTCACATCTCCAATTTCTAGCTCGAGTCTTGTCTTGACTCTTTTGCTGACCAACATACATTCTGCATTCTTGCAATTGATAAACCTTTCCTTTTGCTTCTGTACTTCTTGCTTCACTTTCACATCTCCAATTACAGCCTCTTGACATGTCATCACTCTTTTGCTGACCACCATATATACTGAACACTTGCAATTAATAAACCTTAACTCTTGCTTCTGTACTTGCTCGATTTTCACATCTCCAATTTCTAGCTCTTGTCTTGTCTTGACTCTCTTGCTGACCAACATACATTCTGCATTCTTGCAATTGTTAAACCTTTCCTTTTGCTTCTGTACTTGCTTCATTTTCATATCTCCAATAACTGTCTCTTGTCTTGTCATCACTCTTTTGCTGACCACCATATATACTGCACACTTGCAATTAATAAACCTTCACTCTTGCTTCTGTACTTGCTTGATTTTCACATATCCAATTTCTAGCTCTTGTCTTGTCTTGACTCTTTTGCTGACCAACATACATTCTGCATTCTTGCAATTGTTAAACCTTACCTTTTGCTTCTGTACTTGCTTCATTTTCACATCTCCAATTACTGCCGCTTGACTTGTCAAGATTCTTTTGCTGACCACCATATATACTGCACAGTAGCAAATTAATAAACCTTCACTCTTGCTTCTGTACTTGCTTGATTTTCACATCTCCAATTTCTAGCTCTTGTCTTGTCTTGACTCTTTTGCTGACCAACATACATTCTGCATTCTTGCAATTGTTAAACCTTACCTTTTGCTTCTGTACTTGCTTCATTTTCACATCTCCAATTACTGCCTCTTGTCTTGTCAAGATTCTTTTGCTGACCACCATATATACTGCACAGTTGCAATTAATAAACCTTCACTCTTGCTTATGTACTTGCTTGATTTTCACATCTCCAATTTCTAGCTCTTGTCTTGTCTCGACTCTTTTGCTGACCAATATACATTCTGCATTCTTGCAATTGATAAAACTTTCCTTTTGCTTCTGTACTTGCTTCATTTTCACATCTCCAATTACTGCCTCTTGTCTTGTCAACATTCTTTTGCTGACCACCATATATACTGCACACTTGCAATTAATAAACCTTCATTCTTGCTTCTGTACTTGCTTGATTTTCACATCTCCAATTTCTAGCTCGAGTCTTGTCTTGACTCTGTTGTTGACCAACATACTTTCTGCATTCTTGCAATTGTTAAACCTTTCCTTTTGCTTCTGTACTTGCTTCATTTTCACATCTCCAATTACTGCCTCTTGTCTTGTCAACATTCTTTTGCTGACAACCATATATACTGCACACTTGCAATTATTAAACCTTCACTCTTGCTTCTGTACTTGCTTGATTTTCACATCTCCAATTTCTAGCTCGAGTCTTGTCTTGACTCTTTTGCTGACCAACATACATTCTGCATTCTTGCAATTGATAAACCTTTCCTTTTGCTTCTGTACTTCTTGCTTCACTTTCACATCTCCAATTACAGCCTCTTGACATGTCATCACTCTTTTGCTGACCACCATATATACTGAACACTTGCAATTAATAAACCTTAACTCTTGCTTCTGTACTTGCTCGATTTTCACATCTCCAATTTCTAGCTCTTGTCTTGTCTTGACTCTCTTGCTGACCAACATACATTCTGCATTCTTGCAATTGTTAAACCTTTCCTTTTGCTTCTGTACTTGCTTCATTTTCATATCTCCAATTACTGTCTCTTGTCTTGTCATCACTCTTTTGCTGACCACCATATATACTGCACACTTGCAATTAATAAACCTTCACTCTTGCTTCTGTACTTGCTTGATTTTCACATATCCAATTTCTAGCTCTTGTCTTGTCTTGACTCTTTTGCTGACCAACATACATTCTGCATTCTTGCAATTGTTAAACCTTACCTGCTGCTTCTGTACTTGCTTCATTTTCACATCTCCAATTACTGCCTCTTGTCTTGTCAAGATTCTTTTGCTGACCACCATATATACTGCACAGTTGCAATTAATAAACCTTCACTCTTGCTTCTGTACTTGCTTGATTTTCACATCTCCAATTTCTAGCTCTTGTCTTGTCTTGACTCTTTTGCTGACCACTATATATACTGCACACTTGCAATTAATAAACCTTCACTCTTGCTTCTGTACTTGCTTGATTTTCACATCTCCAATTTCTAGCTCTTGTCTTGTCTTGACTCTTTCGCTGACCAACATACATTCTGCATTCTTGCAATTGTTAAACCTTTCCTTTTGCTTCTGTACTTGCTTCATTTTCACATCTCCAATTACTGCCTCTTGTCTTGTCAACATTCTTTTGCTGACCACCATATATACTGCACACTTGCAATTAATAAACCTTCATTCTTGCTTCTGTACTTGCTTGATTTTCACATCTCCAATTTCTAGCTCGAGTCTTGTCTTGACTCTGTTGCTGACCAACATACATTCTGCATTCTTGCAATTGTTAAACCTTTCCTTTTGCTTCTGTACTTGCTTCATTTTCACATCTCCAATTACTGCCTCTTGTCTTGTCAACATTCTTTTGCTGACAACCATATATACTGCACACTTGCAATTATTAAACCTTCACTCTTGCTTCTGTACTTGCTTGATTTTCACATCTCCAATTTCTAGCTCGAGTCTTGTCTTGACTCTTTTGCTGACCAACATACATTCTGCATTCTTGCAATTGATAAACCTTTCCTTTTGCTTCTGTACTTCTTGCTTCACTTTCACATCTCCAATTACAGCCTCTTGACATGTCATCACTCTTTTGCTGACCACCATATATACTGAACACTTGCAATTAATAAACCTTAACTCTTGCTTCTGTACTTGCTCGATTTTCACATCTCCAATTTCTAGCTCTTGTCTTGTCTTGACTCTCTTGCTGACCAACATACATTCTGCATTCTTGCAATTGTTAAACCTTTCCTTTTGCTTCTGTACTTGCTTCATTTTCATATCTCCAATAACTGTCTCTTGTCTTGTCATCACTCTTTTGCTGACCACCATATATACTGCACACTTGCAATTAATAAACCTTCACTCTTGCTTCTGTACTTGCTTGATTTTCACATATCCAATTTCTAGCTCTTGTCTTGTCTTGACTCTTTTGCTGACCAACATACATTCTGCATTCTTGCAATTGTTAAACCTTACCTTTTGCTTCTGTACTTGCTTCATTTTCACATCTCCAATTACTGCCTCTTGTCTTGTCAAGATTCTTTTGCTGACCACCATATATACTGCACAGTAGCAAATTAATAAACCTTCACTCTTGCTTCTGTACTTGCTTGATTTTCACATCTCCAATTTCTAGCTCTTGTCTTGTCTTGACTCTTTTGCTGACCAACATACATTCTGCATTCTTGCAATTGTTAAACCTTACCTTTTGCTTCTGTACTTGCTTCATTTTCACATCTCCAATTACTGCCTCTTGTCTTGTCAAGATTCTTTTGCTGACCACCATATATACTGCACAGTTGCAATTAATAAACCTTCACTCTTGCTTATGTACTTGCTTGATTTTCACATCTCCAATTTCTAGCTCTTGTCTTGTCTCGACTCTTTTGCTGACCAATATACATTCTGCATTCTTGCAATTGATAAAACTTTCCTTTTGCTTCTGTACTTGCTTCATTTTCACATCTCCAATTACTGCCTCTTGTCTTGTCAACATTCTTTTGCTGACCACCATATATACTGCACACTTGCAATTAATAAACCTTCAGTCTTGCTTCTGTACTTGCTTGATATTCACATCTCCAATTTCTAGCTCTTGTCTTGTCTTGACTCTTTTGCTGACCAACATACATTCTGCATTCTTGCAATTGATAAACATTGTTTTTGCTTCTGTACTTGCTTCATTTTCACATCTCTAATTACTGCCTCTTGTCTTGTCAAGATTCTTTTGCTGACCACCATATATACTGCACACTTGCAATTAATAAACCTTCAGTCTTGCTTCTGTACTTGCTTGATATTCACATCTCCAATTTCTAGCTCTTGTCTTGTCTTGACTCTTTTGCTGACCAACATACATTCTGCATTCTTGCAATTGATAAACCTTTCCTTTTGCTTCTGTACTTGCTTCATTTTCACATCTCCAATTACTGTCACTTGTCTTGTCATCACTCTTTTGCTGACCACCATATATACTGCACACCTGCAATTAACAAACCTTCACACTTGCTTCTGTACTTGCTTGATTTTCACATCTCCAATTTCTAGCTCTTGTCTTGTCTTGACTCTTTGGCTGAGCAACAGACATTCTGCATTCTTGCAATTGATAAACCATTCCTTTTGCTTCTGTACTTGCTTCATTTTCACATCTCCAATTACTTCTTCTTGTCTTGTCATCACCCTTTTGCTGACCACTATATATACTGGACACTTGCAATTAATTAACCTTCACTCTTGCTTCTGTACTTGCTTGATTTTCACATCTCCAATTTCTAGCTCTTGTCTTGTCTTGACTCTTTTGCTGACCAACATACATTCTGCATTCTTGCAATTGTTAAACCTTTCCTTTTGCTTCTGTACTTGCTTCATTTTCACATCTCCAATTACTGCCTCTTGTCTTGTCAACATTCTTTTGCTGACCACCATATATACTGCACACTTGCAATTAATAAACCTTCATTCTTGCTTCTGTACTTGCTTGATTTTCACATCTCCAATTTCTAGCTCGAGTCTTGTCTTGACTCTGTTGCTGACCAACATACATTCTGCATTCTTGCAATTGTTAAACCTTTCCTTTTGCTTCTGTACTTGCTTCATTTTCACATCTCCAATTACTGCCTCTTGTCTTGTCAACATTCTTTTGCTGACAACCATATATACTGCACACTTGATATTATTAAACCTTCACTCTTGCTTCTGTACTTGCTTGATATTCACATCTCCAATTTCTAGCCCGAGTCTTGTCTTGACTCTTTTGCTGACCAACATACATTCTGCATTCTTGCAATTGATAAACCTTACCTTTTACTTCTGTACTTGCTTCATTTTCACATCTCCAATTACTGCCTCTTGTCTTGTCAACATTCTTTTGCTGACCACCATATATACTGCACACTTGAAATTAATAAACCTTCACTCTTGCTTCTGTACTTGCTTGATTTTCACATCTCCAATTTCTAGCTCTTGTCTTGTCTTGACTCTCTTGCTGACCAACATACATTCTGCATTCTTGCAATTGTTAAACCTTTCCTTTTGCTTCTGTACTTGCTTCATTTTCATATTTCCAATTACTGTCTCTTGTCTTGTCATCACTCTTTTGCTGACCACCATATATACTGCACAATTGCAATTAATAAACCTTCACTCTTGCTTCTGTACTTGCTTGATTTTCACATCTCCAATTTCTAGCTCTTGTCTTGTCTTGACTCTTTTGCTGACCAACATACATTCTGCATTCTTGCAATTGTTAAACCTTTCCTTTTGCTTCTGTACTTGCTTCATTTTCACATCTCCAATTACTGCCTCTTGTCTTGTCAAGATTCTTTTCCTGACCACCATATATACTGCACACTTGCAATTAATAAACCTTCACTCTTGCTTCTGTACTTGCTTGATTTTCACATCTCCAATTTCTAGCTCGAGTCTTGTCTTGAATCTTTTGCTGACCAACATACATTCTGCATTCTTGTATTTGATAAACCTTTCCTTTTGCTTCTGTACTTGCTTCATTTTCACATCTCCAATTACTGTCTCTTGTCTTGTCATCACTCTTTTGCTGACCACCATATATACTGCACACTTGCAATTAATAAACCTTCACTCTTGCTTCTGTACTTCCTTGATTTTCACATCTCCAATTTCTAGCTCTTGTCTTGTCTTGACTCTTTTGCTGACCAACATACATTCTGCATTCTTGCAATTGATAAACCTTTCCTTTTGCTTCTGTATTTGCTTCATTTTCACATCTCCAATTACTGCCTCTTGTCTTCTCAACATTCTTTTGCTGACCACCATATATACTGCACACATGCAATTAATAAACCTTGACGCTTGCTTCTGTACTTGCTTGATTTTCACATCTCCAATTTCTAGCTCTTGTCTTGTCTTGACTCTTTTGCTGACCAACATACATTCTGCATTCTTGCAATTGAAAAACCTTTCCTTTTGCTTCTGTACTTGCTTCATTTTCACATCTCCAATTACTGCCTCTTGTCTTGTCAAGATTCTTTTGCTGACCACCATATATACTGCACACTTGCAATTGATAAACATTCACTCTTGCTTCTGTACTTGCTTGATTTTCACATCTCCAATTTGTAGCTCTTGTCTTGTCTTGACTCTTTTGCTGACCAACATACATTCTGCATTCTTGCAATTGATAAACCTTTCCTTTTGCTTCTGTACTTGCTTCATTTTCACATCTCCAATTACTGCCTCTTGTCTTGTCAACATTCTTTTGCTGACCAACATATATATTGCACACGTGCAATTAATAAACATTCACTCTTGCTTCTGTACTTGCTTGATTTTCACATCTCCAATTTCTAGCCCTTGTCTTGTCTTGACTCTTTTGCTGACCAACATACATTCTGCATTCTTGCAATTGAAAAACCTTTCCTTTTGCTTCTGTACTTGCTTCATTTTCACATCTCCAATTACTGCCACTTGTCTTGTCAACATTCTTTTGCTGACCAAGATATATACTGCACTCTTGCAATTAATAAACCTTCACTCTTGCTTCTGTACTTGCTTGATTTTCACATCTCCAATTTCTAGCTCTTGTCTTGTCTTGACTCTTTTGCGGACCAACATACATTCTGCATTCTTGCAATTGAAAAACCTTTCCTTTTGCTTCTGTACTTGCTTCATTTTCACATCTCCAATTACAGCCTCTTGTCTTGTCATCAATCGTTTGCTGACCAACATACATTCTGCATTCTTGCAATTGATAAACCTTACCTTTTGCTTCTATACTTGCTTCATTTTCACATATCCAAATACTGCCTCTTGTCTTGTCAACATTCTTTTGCTGACCAACATATATATTGCACACTTGCATTTAATAAACCTTAACTCTTGCTTCTGTACTTGCTCGATTTTCACATCTCCAATTTCTAGCTCTTGTCTTGTCTTGACTCTCTTGCTGACCAACATACATTCTGCATTCTTGCAATTGTTAAACCTTTCCTTTTGCTTCTGTACTTGCTTCATTTTCATATCTCCAATTACTGTCTCTTGTCTTGTCATCACTCTTTTGCTGAGCACCATATATACTGCACACTTGCAATTAATAAACCTTCACTCTTGCTTCTGTACTTGCTTGATTTTCACATATCCAATTTCTAGCTCTTGTCTTGTCTTGACTCTTTTGCTGACCAACATACATTCTGCATTCTTGCAATTGTTAAACCTTACCTTTTGCTTCTGTACTTGCTTCATTTTCACATCTCCAATTACTGCCTCTTGTCTTGTAAAGATTCTTTTGCTGACCACCATATATACTGCACAGTTGCAATTAATAAACCTTCACTCTTGCTTATGTACTTGCTTGATTTTCACATCTCCAATTTCTAGCTCTTGTCTTGTCTCGACTCTTTTGCTGACCAATATACATTCTGCATTCTTGCAATTGATAAAACTTTCCTTTTGCTTCTGTACTTGCTTCATTTTCACATCTCCAATTACTGCCTCTTGTCTTGTCAACATTCTTTTGCTGACCACCATATATACTGCACACTTGCAATTAATAAACCTTCAGTCTTGCTTCTGTACTTGCTTGATATTCAGATCTCCAATTTCTAGCTCTTGTCTTGTCTTGACTCTTTTGCTGACCAACATACATTCTGCATTCTTGCAATTGATAAACTTTTCCTTTTGCTTCTGTACTTGCTTCATTTTCACATCTCCAATTACTGTCTCTTGTCTTGTCATCACTCTTTTGCTGACCACTATATATACTGCACACTTGCAATTAATAAACCTTCAGTCTTGCTTCTGTACTTGCTTGATTTTCACATCTCCAATTTCTAGCTCTTGTCTTGTCTTGATTCTTTTGCTGACCAACATACATTCTGCATTCTTGCAATTGATAAACATTGTTTTTGCTTCTGTACTTGCTTCATTTTCACATCTCCAATTACTTCTTCTTGTCTTGTCATCACTCTTTTGCTGACCACTATATATACTGCACACTTGCAATTAATAAACCTTCACTCTTGCTTCTGTACTTGCTTGATTTTCACATCTCCAATTTCTAGCTCTTGTCTTGTCTTGACTCTTTTGCTGACCAACATACATTCTGCATTCTTGCAATTGTTAAACCTTTACTTTTGCTTCTGTACTTGCTTCATTTTCACATCTCCAATTACTGCCTCTTGTCTTGTCAACATTCTTTTGCTGACCACCATATATACTGCACACTTGCAATTAATAAACCTTCATTCTTGCTTCTGTACTTGCTTGATTTTCACATCTCCAATTTCTAGCTCTTGTCTTGTCTTGACTCTGTTGCTGACCAACATACATTCTGCATTCTTGCAATTGTTAAACCTTTCCTTTTGCTTCAGTACTTGCTTCATTTTCACATCTCCAATTACTGCCTCTTGTCTTGTCAACATTCTTTTGCTGACAACCATATATACTGCACACTTGCAATTATTAAACCTTCACTCTTGCTTCTGTACTTGCTTGATATTCACATCTCCAATTTCTAGCCCGAGTCTTGTCTTGACTCTTTTGCTGACCAACATACATTCTGCATTCTTGCAATTGATAAACCTTTCCTTTTACTTCTGTACTTGCTTCATTTTCACATCTCCAATTACTGCCTCTTGTCTTGTCAACATTCTTTTGCTGACCACCATATATACTGCACACTTGAAATTAATAAACCTTCACTCTTGCTTCTGTACTTGCTTGATTTTCACATCTCCAATTTCTAGCTCTTGTCTTGTCTTGACTCTCTTGCTGACCAACATACATTCTGCATTCTTGCAATTGTTAAACCTTTCCTTTTGCTTCTGTACTTGCTTCATTTTCATATCTCCAATTACTGTCTCTTGTCTTGTCATCACTCTTTTGCTGACCACCATATATACTGCACAATTGCAATTAATAAACCTTCATTCTTGCTTCTGTACTTGCTTGATTTTCACATCTCCAATTTCTAGCTCGAGTCTTGTCTTGAATCTTTCGCTGACCAACATACATTCTGCATTCTTGCATTTGATAAAACTTTCCTTTTGCTTCTGTACTTGCTTCATTTTCACATCTCCAATTACTGTCTCTTGTCTTGTCATCACTCTTTTGCTGACCACCATATATACTGCACACTTGCAATTAATAAACCTTCACTCTTGCTTCTGTACTTACTTGATTTTCACATCTCCAATTTCTAGCTCTTGTCTTGTCTTGACTCTTTTGCTGACCAACATACATTCTGCATTCTTGCAATTGATAAACCTTTCCTTTTGCTTCTGTATTTGCTTCATTTTCACATCTCCAATTACTGCCTGTTGTCTTCTCAACATTCTTTTGCTGACCACCATATATACTGCACACTTGCAATTAATATACCTTGACGCTTGCTTCTGTACTTGCTTGATTTTCACATCTCCAATTTCTAGCTCTTGTCTTGTCTTGACTCTTTTGCTGACCAACATACATTCTGCATTCTTGCAATTGTTAAACCTTTCCTTTTGCTTCTGTACTTGCTTCATTTTCACATCTCCAATTACTGCCTCTTGTCTTGTCAAGAATCTTCTGCTGACCACCATATATACTGCACACTTGCAATTGATAAACA
Organism: Acanthosepion lycidas; assembly: GCA_963932145.1. Lineage (NCBI taxonomy): Eukaryota > Metazoa > Mollusca > Cephalopoda > Sepiida > Sepiidae > Acanthosepion > Acanthosepion lycidas. Next base: position 68,623,247 of record OZ010614.1, read on the forward strand.
TTCACTCTTGCTTCTGTACTTGCCTGATTTTCACATCTCCAATTTCTAGCTCTTTTCTTGTCTTGACTCTTTTGCTGACCAACATACATTCTGCATTCTTGCAATTGAAAAACCTTTCCTTTTGCTTCTGTACTTGCTTCATTTTCACATCTCCAATAACTGCGTCTTGTCTTGTCAAGATTCTTTTGCTGACCACCATATATACTGCACACTTGCAATTGATAAACATTCACTCTTGCTTATGTACTTGCTTGATTTTCACATCTCCAATTTCTAGCTCTTGTCTTGTCTTGACTCTTTTGCTGACCAACATACATTCTGCTTTCTTGCAATTGAAAAACCTTTCCTTTTGCTTCTGTACTTGCTTCATTTTCACATCTCCAATTACTGCCTCTTGTCTTGTCAAGATTCTTTTGCTGACCACCATATATACTGCACACTTGCAATTGATAAACATTCACTCTTGCTTCTGTACTTGCTTGATTTTCACATCTCCAATTTGTAGCTCTTGTCTTGTCTTGACTCTTTTGCTGACCAACATACATTCTGCATTCTTGCAATTGATAAACCTTTCCTTTTGCTTCTGTACTTGCTTCATTTTCACATCTCCAATTACTGCCTCTTGTCTTGTCAACATTCTTTTGCTGACCAACATATATATTGCACACGTGCAATTAATAAACATTCACTCTTGCTTCTGTACTTGCTTGATTTTCACATCTCCAATTTCTAGCCCTTGTCTTGTCGACTCTTTTGCTGACCAACATACATTCTGCATTCTTGCAATTGAAAAACCTTTCCTTTTGCTTCTGTACTTGCTTCATTTTCACATCTCCAATTACTGCCTCTTGTCTTGTCAACATTCTTTTGCTGACCAACATATATATTGCACACGTGCAATTAATAAACCTTCACTCTTGCTTCTGTACTTGCTTGATTTTCACATTTCCAATTTCTAGCTCGCGTCTTGTCTTGACTCTTTTGCTGACCAACATGCATTCTGCATTCTTTCAATTGATAAACCTTTCCTTTTGATTCTGTACTTGCTTCATTTTCACATCTCCAATTACTGCCTCTTGTCTTGTCAAAATTCTTTTGCTGACCAAGATATATACTGCACTCTTGCAATTAATAAACCTTCACTCTTGCTTCTGTACTTGCTTGATTTTCACATCTCCAATTTCTAGCTCTTGTCTTGTCTTGACTCTTTTGCGGACCAATATACATTCTGCATTCTTGCAATTGAAAAACCTTTCCTTTTGCTTCTGTACTTGCTTCATTTTCACATCTCCAATTACAGCCTCTTGTCTTGTCATCAATCGTTTGCTGACCAACATACATTCTGCATTCTTGCAATTGATAAACCTTACCTTTTGCTTCTATACTTGCTTCATTTTCACATCTCCAAATACTCCCTCTTGTCTTGTCAACATTCTTTTGCTGACCAACATATATATTGCACACTTGCATTTAATAAACATTCACTCTTGCTTCTGTACTTGCTTGATATTCAGATCTCCAATTTCTAGCTCTTGTCTTGTCTTGACTCTTTTGCTGACCAACATACATTCTGCATTCTTGCAATTGATAAACTTTTCCTTTTGCTTCTGTACTTGCTTCATTTTCACATCTCCAATTACTGTCTCTTGTCTTGTCATCACTCTTTTGCTGACCACCATATATACTGCACACTTGCAATTAATAAACCTTCAGTCTTGCTTCTGTACTTGCTTGATTTTCACATCTCCAATTTCTAGCTCTTGTCTTGTCTTGATTCTTTTGCTGACCAACATACATTCTGCATTCTTGCAATTGATAAACATTGTTTTTGCTTCTGTACTTGCTTCATTTTCACATCTCTAATTACTGCCTCTTGTCTTGTCAACATTCTTTTGCTGACCACCATATATACTGCACACTTGCAATTAATAAACCTTCAGTCTTGCTTCTGTACTTGCTTGATATTCACATCTCCAATTTCTAGCTCTTGTCTTGTCTTGACTCTTTTGCTGACCAACATACATTCTGCATCCTTGCAATTGATAAACCTTTCCTTTTGCTTCTGTACTTACTTCATTTTCACATCTCCAATTACTGTCACTTGTCTTGTCATCACTCTTTTGCTGACCACCATATATACTGCACACTTGCAATTAACATACCTTCACACTTGCTTCTGTACTTGCTTGATTTTCACATCTCCAATTTCTAGCTCTTGTCTTGTCTTGACTCTTTGGCTGAGCAACAGACATTCTGCATTCTTGCAATTGATAAACCATTCCTTTTGCTTCTGTACTTGCTTCATTTTCACATCTCCAATTACTTCTTCTTGTCTTGTCATCACTCTTTTGCTGACCACTATATATACTGCACACTTGCAATTAATAAACCTTCACTCTTGCTTCTGTACTTGCTTGATTTTCACATCTCCAATTTCTAGCTCTTGTCTTGTCTTGACTCTTTTGCTGACCAACATACATTCTGCATTCTTGCAATTGTTAAACCTTTACTTTTGCTTCTGTACTTGCTTCATTTTCACATCTCCAATTACTGCCTCCATCTTGTCAACATTCTTTTGCTGACCACCATATATACTGCACACTTGCAATTAATAAACCTTCATTCTTGCTTCTGTACTTACTTGATTTTCACATCTCCAATTTCTAGCTCGAGTCTTGTCTTGACTCTGTTGCTGACCAACATACATTCTGCATTCTTGCAATTGTTAAACCTTTCCTTTTGCTTCTGTACTTGCTTCATTTTCACATCTCCAATTACTGCCTCTTGTCTTGTCAACATTCTTTTGCTGACAACCATATATACTGCACACTTGCAATTATTAAACCTTCACTCTTGCTTCTGTACTTGCTTGATATACACATCACCAATTTCTAGCCCGAGTCTTGTCTTGACTCTTTTGCTGACCAACATACATTCTGCATTCTTGCAATTGATAAACCTTTCCTTTTACTTCTGTACTTGCTTCATTTTCACATCTCCAATTACAGCCTCTTGTCTTGTCATCAATCGTTTGCTGACCAACATACATTCTGCATTCTTGCAATTGATAAACCTTACCTTTTGCTTCTATACTTGCTTCATTTTCACATCTCCAAATACTGCCTCTTGTCTTGTCAACATTCTTTTGCTGACCAACATATATATTGCACACTTGCATTTAATAAACATTCACTCTTGCTTCTGTACTTGCTTGATATTCAGATCTCCAATTTCTAGCTCTTGTCTTGTCTTGACTCTTTTGCTGACCAACATACATTCTGCATTCTTGCAATTGATAAACTTTTCCTTTTGCTTCTGTACTTGCTTCATTTTCACATCTCCAATTACTGTCTCTTGTCTTGTCATCACTCTTTTGCTGACCACCATATATACTGCACACTTGCAATTAATAAACCTTCAGTCTTGCTTCTGTACTTGCTTGATTTTCACATCTCCAATTTCTAGCTCTTGTCTTGTCTTGATTCTTTTGCTGACCAACATACATTCTGCATTCTTGCAATTGATAAACATTGTTTTTGCTTCTGTACTTGCTTCATTTTCACATCTCTAATTACTGCCTCTTGTCTTGTCAACATTCTTTTGCTGACCACCATATATACTGCACACTTGCAATTAATAAACCTTCAGTCTTGCTTCTGTACTTGCTTGATATTCACATCTCCAATTTCTAGCTCTTGTCTTGTCTTGACTCTTTTGCTGACCAACATACATTCTGCATCCTTGCAATTGATAAACCTTTCCTTTTGCTTCTGTACTTACTTCATTTTCACATCTCCAATTACTGTCACTTGTCTTGTCATCACTCTTTTGCTGACCACCATATATACTGCACACTTGCAATTAACAAACCTTCACACTTGCTTCTGTACTTGCTTGATTTTCACATCTCCAATTTCTAGCTCTTGTCTTGTCTTGACTCTTTGGCTGAGCAACAGACATTCTGCATTCTTGCAATTGATAAACCATTCCTTTTGCTTCTGTACTTGCTTCATTTTCACATCTCCAATTACTTCTTCTTGTCTTGTCATCACTCTTTTGCTGACCACTATATATACTGCACACTTGCAATTAATAAACCTTCACTCTTGCTTCTGTACTTGCTTGATTTTCACATCTCCAATTTCTAGCTCTTGTCTTGTCTTGACTCTTTTGCTGACCAACATACATTCTGCATTCTTGCAATTGTTAAACCTTTACTTTTGCTTCTGTACTTGCTTCATTTTCACATCTCCAATTACTGCCTCCATCTTGTCAACATTCTTTTGCTGACCACCATATATACTGCACACTTGCAATTAATAAACCTTCATTCTTGCTTCTGTACTTGCTTGATTTTCACATCTCCAATTTCTAGCTCGAGTCTTGTCTTGACTCTGTTGCTGACCAACATACATTCTGCATTCTTGCAATTGTTAAACCTTTCCTTTTGCTTCTGTACTTGCTTCATTTTCACATCTCCAATTACTGCCTCTTGTCTTGTCAACATTCTTTTGCTGACAACCATATATACTGCACACTTGCAATTATTAAACCTTCACTCTTGCTTCTGTACTTGCTTGATATTCACATCTCCAATTTCTAGCCCGAGTCTTGTCTTGACTCTTTTGCTGACCAACATACATTCTGCATTCTTGCAATTGATAAACCTTTCCTTTTACTTCTGTACTTGCTTCATTTTCACATCTCCAATTACAGCCTCTTGTCTTGTCATCAATCGTTTGCTGACCAACATACATTCTGCATTCTTGCAATTGATAAACCTTACCTTTTGCTTCTATACTTGCTTCATTTTCACATCTCCAAATACTGCCTCTTGTCTTGTCAACATTCTTTTGCTGACCAACATATATATTGCACACTTGCATTTAATAAACATTCACTCTTGCTTCTGTACTTGCTTGATATTCAGATCTCCAATTTCTAGCTCTTGTCTTGTCTTGACTCTTTTGCTGACCAACATACATTCTGCATTCTTGCAATTGATAAACTTTTCCTTTTGCTTCTGTACTTGCTTCATTTTCACATCTCCAATTACTGTCTCTTGTCTTGTCATCACTCTTTTGCTGACCACCATATATACTGCACACTTGCAATTAATAAACCTTCAGTCTTGCTTCTGTACTTGCTTGATTTTCACATCTCCAATTTCTAGCTCTTGTCTTGTCTTGATTCTTTTGCTGACCAACATACATTCTGCATTCTTGCAATTGATAAACATTGTTTTTGCTTCTGTACTTGCTTCATTTTCACATCTCTAATTACTGCCTCTTGTCTTGTCAACATTCTTTTGCTGACCACCATATATACTGCACACTTGCAATTAATAAACCTTCAGTCTTGCTTCTGTACTTGCTTGATATTCACATCTCCAATTTCTAGCTCTTGTCTTGTCTTGACTCTTTTGCTGACCAACATACATTCTGCATCCTTGCAATTGATAAACCTTTCCTTTTGCTTCTGTACTTACTTCATTTTCACATCTCCAATTACTGGCACTTGTCTTGTCATCACTCTTTTGCTGACCACCATATATACTGCACACTTGCAATTAACAAACCTTCACACTTGCTTCTGTACTTGCTTGATTTTCACATCTCCAATTTCTAGCTCTTGTCTTGTCTTGACTCTTTGGCTGAGCAACAGACATTCTGCATTCTTGCAATTGATAAACCATTCCTTTTGCTTCTGTACTTGCTTCATTTTCACATCTCCAATTACTTCTTCTTGTCTTGTCATCACTCTTTTGCTGACCACTATATATACTGCACACTTGCAATTAATAAACCTTCACTCTTGCTTCTGTACTTGCTTGATTTTCACATCTCCAATTTCTAGCTCTTGTCTTGTCTTGACTCTTTTGCTGACCAACATACATTCTGCATTCTTGCAATTGTTAAACCTTTACTTTTGCTTCTGTACTTGCTTCATTTTCACATCTCCAATTACTGCCTCCATCTTGTCAACATTCTTTTGCTGACCACCATATATACTGCACACTTGCAATTAATAAACCTTCATTCTTGCTTCTGTACTTGCTTGATTTTCACATCTCCAATTTCTAGCTCGAGTCTTGTCTTGACTCTGTTGCTGACCAACATACATTCTGCATTCTTGCAATTGTTAAACCTTTCCTTTTGCTTCTGTACTTGCTTCATTTTCACATCTCCAATTACTGCCTCTTGTCTTGTCAACATTCTTTTGCTGACAACCATATATACTGCACACTTGCAATTATTAAACCTTCACTCTTGCTTCTGTACTTGCTTGATATTCACATCTCCAATTTCTAGCCCGAGTCTTGTCTTGACTCTTTTGCTGACCAACATACATTCTGCATTCTTGCAATTGATAAACCTTTCCTTTTACTTCTGTACTTGCTTCATTTTCACATCTCCAATTACTGCCTCTTGTCTTGTCAACATTCTTTTGCTGACCACCATATATACTGCACACTTGAAATTAATAAACCTTCACTCTTGCTTCTGTACTTGCTTGATTTTCACATCTCCAATTTCTAGCTCTTGTCTTGTCTTGACTCTCTTGCTGACCAACATACATTCTGCATTCTTGCAATTGTTAAACCTTTCCTTTTGCTTCTGTACTTGCTTCATTTTCATATCTCCAATTACTGTCTCTTGTCTTGTCATCACTCTTTTGCTGACCACCATATATACTGCACAATTGCAATTAATAAACCTTCATTCTTGCTTCTGTACTTGCTTGATTTTCACATCTCCAATTTCTAGCTCGAGTCTTGTCTTGAATCTTTCGCTGACCAACATACATTCTGCATTCTTGCATTTGATAAAACTTTCCTTTTGCTTCTGTACTTGCTTCATTTTCACATCTCCAATTACTGTCTCTTGTCTTGTCATCACTCTTTTGCTGACCACCATATATACTGCACACTTGCAATTAATAAACCTTGACGCTTGCTTCTGTACTTGCTTGATTTTCACATCTCCAATTTCTAGCTCTTGTCTTGTCTTGACTCTTTTGCTGACCAACATACATTCTGCATTCTTGCAATTTTTAAACCTTTCCTTTTGCTTCTGTACTTGCTTCATTTTCACATCTCCAATTACTGCCTCTTGTCTTGTCAAGAATCTTCTGCTGACCACCATATATACTGCACACTTGCAATTGATAAACATTCACTCTTGCTTCTGTACTTGCCTGATTTTCACATCTCCAATTTCTAGCTCTTTTCTTGTCTTGACTCTTTTCCTGACCAACATACATTCTGCATTCTTGCAATTGAAAAACCTTTCCTTTTGCTTCTGTACTTGCTTCATTTTCACATCTCCAATAACTGCGTCTTGTCTTGTCAAGATTCTTTTGCTGACCACCATATATACTGCACACTTGCAATTGATAAACATTCACTCTTGCTTATGTACTTGCTTGATTTTCACATCTCCAATTTCTAGCTCTTGTCTTGTCTTGACTCTTTTGCTGACCAACATACATTCTGCTTTCTTGCAATTGAAAAACCTTTCCTTTTGCTTCTGTACTTGCTTCATTTTCACATCTCCAATTACTGCCTCTTGTCTTGTCAAGATTCTTTTGCTGACCACCATATATACTGCACACTTGCAATTGATAAACATTCACTCTTGCTTCTGTACTTGCTTGATTTTCACATCTCCAATTTGTAGCTCTTGTCTTGTCTTGACTCTTTTGCTGACCAACATACATTCTGCATTCTTGCAATTGATAAACCTTTCCTTTTGCTTCTGTACTTGCTTCATTTTCACATCTCCAATTACTGCCTCTTGTCTTGTCAACATTCTTTTGCTGACCAACATATATATTGCACACGTGCAATTAATAAACATTCACTCTTGCTTCTGTACTTGCTTGATTTTCACATCTCCAATTTCTAGCCCTTGTCTTGTCTTGACTCTTTTGCTGACCAACATACATTCTGCATTCTTGCAATTGAAAAACCTTTCCTTTTGCTTCTGTACTTGCTTCATTTTCACATCTCCAATTACTGCCTCTTGTCTTGTCAACATTCTTTTGCTGACCAACATATATATTGCACACTTGCAATTAATAAACCTTCACTCTTGCTTCTGTACTTGCTTGATTTTCACATTTCCAATTTCTAGCTCGCGTCTTGTCTTGACTCTTTTGCTGACCAACATGCATTCTGCATTCTTTCAATTGATAAACCTTTCCTTTTGATTCTGTATTGCTTCATTTTCACATCTCCAATTACTGCCTCTTGTCTTGTCAACATTCTTTTGCTGACCAAGATATATACTGCACTCTTGCAATTAATAAACCTTCACTCTTGCTTCTGTACTTGCTTGATTTTCACATCTCCAATTTCTAGCTCTTGTCTTGTCTTGACTCTTTTGCGGACCAACATACATTCTGCATTCTTGCAATTGAAAAACCTTTCCTTTTGCTTCTGTACTTGCTTCATTTTCACATCTCCAATTACAGCCTCTTGTCTTGTCATCAATCGTTTGCTGACCAACATACATTCTGCATTCTTGCAATTGATAAACCTTACCTTTTGCTTCTATACTTGCTTCATTTTCACATCTCCAAATACTGCCTCTTGTCTTGTCAACATTCTTTTGCTGACCAACATATATATTGCACACTTGCATTTAATAAACATTCACTCTTGCTTCTGTACTTGCTTGATTTTCACATCTCCAATTTCTAGCTCTTGTCTTATCTTGACTCTTTTGCTGACCAACATACATTCAGCAATCTTGCAATTGTTAAACCTTTCCTTTTGCTTCTGTACTTGCTTCATTTTCACATCTCCAATTACTGCCTCTTGTCTTGTCAACATTCTTTTGCTGACCAACATATATATTGCACACTTGCAATTAATAAACCTTCACTCTTGCTTCTGTACTTGCTTGATTTTCACATTTCCAATTTCTAGCTCGCGTCTTGTCTTGACTCTTTTGCTGACCAACATGCATTCTGCATTCTTACAATTGATAAACCTTTCCTTTTGATTCTGTACTTGCTTCATTTTCACATCTCCAATTACTGCCTCTTGTCTTGTCAACATTCTTTTGCTGACCACCATATATACTGCACTCTTGCAATTAATAAACCTTCACTCTTGCTTCTGTACTTGCTTGATTTTCACATCTCCAATTTCTAGCTCTTGTCTTGTCTTGACTCTTTTGCTGACCAACATACATTCTGCATTCTTGCAATTTAAAAACCTTTCCTTTTGCTTCTGTACTTGCTTCATTTTCACATCTCCAATTACAGACTCTTGTCTTGTCATCAATCTTTTGCTGACCAACATACATTCTGCATTCTTGCAATTGATAAACCTTACCTTTTGCTTCTGTACTTGCTTCATTTTCACATCTCCAATTACTGCCTCTTGTCTTGTCAACATTCTTTTGCTGACCAACATATATATTGCACACTTGCAATTAATAAACATTCACTCTTGCTTCTGTACTTGCTTGATTTTCACATCTCCAATTTCTAGCTCTTGTCTTGTCTTGACTCTTTTGCTGACCAACATACATTATGCAATCTTGCAATTGTTAAACCTTTCCTTTTGCTTCTGTACTTGCTTCATTTTCACATCTCCAATTACTGCCTCTTGTCTTGTCAACATTCTTTTGCTGACCAACATATATATTGCACACTTGCAATTAATAAACCTTCACTCTTGCTTCTGTACTTGCTTGATTTTCACATTTCCAATTTCTAGTTCGCGTCTTGTCTTGACTCTTTTGCTGACCAACATACATTCTGCATTGTTGTAATTGATAAACCTTTCCTTTTGCTTCTGTACTTGCTGCATTTTCACATCTCCAATTACTGCCTCTTGTCTTGTCAAGAATATTCTGCTGACCACCATATATACTGCACACTTGCAATTGATAAACATTCACTCTTGCTTCTGTACTTGCTTGATTTTCACATCTCCAATTTCTAGCTCTTTTCTTGTTTTGACACTTTTGCTGACCAACATACATTCTGCATTCTTGCAATTGAAAAACCTTTCCTTTTGCTTCTGTACTTGCTTCATTTTCACATCTCCAATTACTGCCTCTTGTCTTGTCAACATTCTTTTGCTGACAACCATATATACTGCACACTTGCAATTGATAAACATTCACTCTTGCTTATGTACTTGCTTGATTTTCACATCTCCAATTTCTAGCTCTTGTCTTGTCTTGACTCTTTTGCTGACCAACATACATTCTGCATTCTTGCAATTGATAAACCTTTCCTTTTGCTTCTGTACTTGCTTCATTTTCACATCTCCAATTACTGCCTCTTGTCTTGTCAACATTCTTTTGCTGACCAACATATATATTGCACACTTGCAATTAATAAACATTCACTCTTGCTTCTGTACTTGCTTGAATTTACATCTCCAATTTCTAGCCCTTGTCTTGTCTTGACTCTTTTGCTGACCAAGATACATTCTGCATTCTTGCAATTGATAAACCTTTCCATTTGCGTCTGTATTTGCTTCATTTTCTCATCTCAAATTACTGCCCCTTGTCTTGTCAACATTCTTTTGCTGACCAACATATATATTGCACACGTGCAATTAATAAACATTCACTCTTGCTTCTGTACTTGCTTGATTTTCACATTTCCAATTTCTAGCTCGCGTCTTGTCTTGACTCTTTTGCTGACTAACATACATTCTGCATTCTTGCAATTGATAAACCTCTACTTTTGCTTCTGTACTTGCTTCATTTTCACATCTCTAATTACTGCCTCTTGTCTAGTCAACATTCTTTTGCTGACCAACATATATATTGCACACTTACAATTAATAAACCTTCTCTCTTGCTTATGTACTTGCTTGATTTTCTTATCTCCAATTTCTAGCTCTTGTCTTGTCTTGAGTCTTTTGCTGACCAACATACATTCTGCATTCTTGCAATTGAAAAACCTTTCGTTTTGCTTCTGTACTTGCTTCATTTTCACATCTCCAATTACTGCATCTAGTCTTGTCAACATTCTTTTGCTGACCACCATATATACTGCACACTTGCAATTAATAAACGTTCACTCTTGCTTATGTACTTGCTTGATTTTCACACCTCCAATTTCTAGCTCTTGTCTTGTCTTGACTCTTTTGCTGACCAACATACATTCTGCATTCTTGCAATTGAAAAACCTTTCCTTTTTCCTTCTGTACTTGCTTCATTTTCACATCTCCAATTACTGCATCTTGTCTTGTCATCACTCTTTTGCTGACCAACATATATATTGCACACTTGCAATTAATAAACCTTGACTCTTGCTTGTGTACTTGCTTGATTTTCACATCTCCAATTTCTAGCTCTTGTCTTGTCTTGACTCTTTTGCTGACCAACATACATTCTACATTCTTGCAGTTGAAAAACCTTTCCTTTTGCTTCTGTAATTGCTTCATTTTCACATCTCCAATTACTGCATCTTGTCTTGTCAACATTCTTTTGCTGACCACCATATATACTGCACACTTGCAATTGATAAACCTTCACTCTTGCTTATGTACTTGCTTGATTTTCACATCTCCAATTTCTAGCTCTTGTCTTGTCTTGACTCTTTTGCTGACCAACATACATTCTGCATTCTTGCAATTGATAAACCTTTCCTTTTGCTTCTGTACTTGCTTCATTTTCACATCTCCAATTACTGCCTCTTGTCTTGTCAACATTCTTTTGCTGACCAACATATATATTGCCCACTTGCAATTAATAAACGTTCACTCTTGCTTCTGTACTTGCTTGATTTTCACATTTCCAATTTCTAGCTCGCGTCTTGTCTTGACTCTTTTGCTGACCAACATACATTCTGCATTCTTGCAATTGATAAACCTTTCCTTTTGATTCTGCACTTGCTTCATTTTCACATCTCCAATTACTGCCTCTTGTCTTGTCAACATTCTTTTGCTGACCAACATATATATTGCACACTTGCAATTAACAAACCTTCACTCTTGCTTCTGTACTTGCTTGATTTTCACATTTCCAATTTCTAGCTCGCGTCTTTTCTTGACTCTTTTGCTGACCAACATACATTCTGCATTCTTGCAATTGATAAACCTTTCCTTTTGCTTCGGTACTTGCTTCATTTTCACATCTCTAATTACTGCCTCTTGTCTTGTCAACATTCTTTTGATGACTAACATATATATTGCACACTTGCAATTAATAAACCTTCACACTTGCTTATGTACTTGCTTGATTTTCACACCTCTAATTTCTAGCTCTTGTCTTGTCTTGACTCTTTGGCTGACCAACATACATTCTGCATTCTTGCAATTGAAAAACCTTTCCTTTTGCTTCTGTACTTGCTTCATTTTCACATCTCCAATTACTGCATCTTGTCTTGTCAACATTCTTTTGCTGACCACCATATACTGCACACTTGCAATTAATAAATCTTCACTCTTGCTTATGTACTTGCTTGATTTTCACATCTCCAATTTCTAGCTTTTGTCTTGTCTTGACTCTTTTGCTGACCAACATGCATTCTGCCTTCTTGCAATTGAAAAACCTTTCCTTTTTCCTTCTGTACTTGCTTCATTTTCACATCTCCAATTACTGCATCTTGTCTTGTCATCACTCTTTTGCTGACCAACATATATATTGCACACTTGCAAGTAATAAACCTTCACTCTTGCTTCTGTACTTGCTTGATTTTCACATCTCCAATTTCCAGCTCGAGTCTTGTCTTGACTCTTTTGCTGACCAAGATACATTCTGCATTCTTGCAATTGATAAACCTTTCCATTTGCGTCTGTACTTGCTTCATTTTCACATCTCCAATTACTGCCTCTTGTCTTGTCAACATTCTTTTGCTGACCAACATATATATTGAACACGTGCAATTAATAAACATTCACTCTTGCTTCTGTACTTGCTTGATTTTCACATTTCCAATTTCTAGCTCGCGTCTTGTCTTGACTCTTTTGCTGACTAACATACATTCTGCATTCTTGCAATTGATAAACCTCTCCTTTTGCTTCTGTACTTGCTTCATTTTCACATCTCTAATTACTGCCTCTTGTCTTGTCAACATTCTTTTGCTGACCAACATATATATTGCACACTTGCAATTAATAAACCTTCACTCTTGCTTATGTACTTGCTTGATTTTCTTATCTCCAATTTCTAGCTCTTGTCTTGTCTTGAGTCTTTTGCTGACCAACATACATTCTGCATTCTTGTAATTGAAAAACCTTTCGTTTTGCTTCTGTACTTGCTTCATTTTCACATCTCCAATTACTGCATCTTGTCTTGTCAACATTCTTTTGCTGACCACCATATATACTGCACACTTGCAATTAATAAACGTTCACTCTTGCTTATGTACTTGCTTGATTTTCACATCTCCAATTTCTAGCTCTTGTCTTGTCTTGACTCTTTTGCTGACCAACATACATTCTGCATTCTTGCAATTGAAAAACCTTTCCTTTTTCCTTCTGTACTTGCTTCATTTTCACATCTCCAATTACTGCATCTTGTCTTGTCATCACTCTTTTGCTGACCAACATATATATTGCACACGTGCAATTAATAAACCTTCACTCTTGCTTCTGTACTTGCTTGATTTTCACATTTCCAATTTCTAGCTTGCGTCTTGTCTTGACTCTTTTGCTGACTAACATACATTCTGCATGCTTGCAGTTGAAAAACCTTTCCTTTTGCTTCTGTACTTGCTTCATTTTCACATCTCCAATTACTGCATCTTGTCTTGTCAACATTCTTTTGCTGACCACCATATATACTGCACACTTGCAATTGATAAACCTTCACTCTTGCTTATGTACTTGCTTGATTTTCACATCTCCAATTTCTAGCTCTTGTCTTGTCTTGACTCTTTTGCTGACCAACATACATTCTGCATTCTTGCAATTGAAAAACCTTTCGTCTTGCTTCTGTACTTGCTTCATTTTCACATCTCCAATTACTGCATCTTGTCTTGTCAACATTCTTTTGCTGACCACCATATATACTGCACACTTGCAATTAATAAACCTTCACTCTTGCTTATGTACTTGCTTGATTTTCTTATCTCCAATTTCTGGCTCTTGTCTTGTCTTGTCTTGAGTCTTTTGCTGACCAACATACATTCTGCATTCTTGCAATTGAAAAACCTTTCGTTTTGCTTCTGTACTTGCTTCATTTTCACATCTCCAATTACTGCATCTTGTCTTGTCAACATTCTTTTGCTGACCACCATATATACTGCACACTTGCAATTAATAAACGTTCCCTCTTGCTTATGTACTTGCTTGATTTTCACATCTCCAATTTCTAGCTCGAGTCTTGTCTTGACTCTTTTGCTGACCAACATACATTCTGCATTCTTGCAATTGAAAAACCTTCCTTTTTCCTTCTGTATTTGCTTCATTTTCACATCTCCAATTACTGCATCTTGTCTTGTCATCACTCTTTTGCTGACCAACTTATATATTGCACACTTGCAATTAATAAACCTTCACTCTTGCTTGTGTACTTGCTTGATTTTCACATCTCCAATTTCTAGCTCTTGTCTTGTCTTGACTCTTTTGCTGACCAACATACATTCTACATTCTTGCAATTGAAAAACCTTTCCTTTTGCTTCTGTACTTGCTTCATTTTCACATCTCCAATCACTGCATCTTGTCTTGTCAACATTCTTTTCCTGACCACTATATATATTGCACACTTGCAATTGATAAACCTTCACTCTTGCTTATGTACTTGCTTGATTTTCACATCTCCAATTTCTAGCTCGAGTCTTGTCTTGACTCTTTTGCTGACCAACATACATTCTGCATTCTTGCAATTGATAAACCTTTCCTTTTGCTTCTGTACTTGCTTCATTTTCACATCTCCAATTACTGCCTCTTGACATGTCATCACTCTTTTGCTGACCGCCATATATACTGCACACTTGCAATTAATAAACCTTCACTCTTGCTTCTGTACTTGCTTGATTTTCACATCTCCAATTTCTAGCTCGAGTCTTGTCTTGACTGTTTTGCTGACCAACATACATTCTGCATTCTTGCAATTGATAAACCTTTCCTTTTGCTTCTGTACTTGCTTCATTTTCACATCACCAATTACTGCCTCTTGACATGTCATCACTCTTTTGCTGACCACCATATATACTGCACACTTGCAATTAATAAACCTTCACTCTTGCTTCTGTACTTGCTTGATTTTCACATCTCCAATTTCTAGCTCTTGTCTTGTCTTGACTCTTTTGCTGACCAACATACATTCTGCATTCTTGCAATTGATAAACATTGTTTTTGCTTCTGTACTTGCTTTATTTTCACATCTCCAATTACTGCATCTTGTCTTGTCATCACTCTTTTGCTGACCAACTTATATATTGCACACTTGCAATTAATAAACCTTCACTCTTGCTTGTGTACTTGCTTGATTTTCACATCTCCAATTTCTAGCTCTTGTCTTGTCTTGACTCTTTTGCTGACCAACATACATTCTACATTCTTGCAATTGAAAAACCTTTCCTTTTGCTTCTGTACTTGCTTCATTTTCACATCTCCAATCACTGCATCTTGTCTTGTCAACATTCTTTTCCTGACCACTATATATATTGCACACTTGCAATTGATAAACCTTCACTCTTGCTTATGTACTTGCTTGATTTTCACATCTCCAATTTCTAGCTCTTGTCTTGTCTTGACTCTTTTGCTGACCAACATACATTCTGCATTCTTGCAATTGAAAAAACTTTCCTCTTGCTTCTGTACTTGCTTCATTTTCACATCTCCAATTACTGCATCTTGTCTTGTCAACATTCTTTTGCTGACCACCATATATACTGCACACTTGCAATTAATAAACATTCACTCTTATTTCTGTCCTTGTTTGATATTCACATCTCCAATTTCTAGCTCTTGTCTTGTCTTGACTCTTTTGCTGACCAATATACATTCTGCATTCTTGCAATTGATAAAACTTTCCTTTTGCTTCTGTACTTGCTTCATTTTCACATCTCCAATTATTGCCTCTTGTCTTGTCAACATTCTTTTGCTGACCACCATATATACTGCACACTTGCAATTAATAAACCTTCAGTCTTGCTTCTGTACTTGCTTGATTTTCACATCTCCAATTTCTAGCTCGAGCCTTGTCTTGACTCTGTTGCTGACCAACATACATTCTGCATTCTTGCAATTGTTAAACCTTTCCTTTTGCTTCTGTACTTGCTTCATTTTCACATCTCCAATTACTGCCTCTTGTCTTGTCAACATTCTTTTGCTGACAACCATATATACTGCACACTTGCAATTAATAAACCTTCACTCTTGCTTCTGTACTTGCTTGATTTTCACATTTCCAATTTCTAGCTCGCGTCTTGTCTTGACTCTTTTGCTGACCAACATACATTCTGCATTCTTGCAATTGATAAACCTTTCCTTTTGCTTCGGTACTTGCTTCATTTTCACATCTCTAATTACTGCCTCTTGTCTTGTCAACATTCTTTTGATGACCAACATATATATTGCACATTGCAATTAATAAACCTTCACTCTTGCTTATGTACTTGCTTGATTTTCACACCTCTAATTTCTAGCTCTTGTCTTGTCTTGACTCTTTTGCTGACCAACATAGATTCTTCATTCTTGCAATTGAAAAACCTTTCCTTTTGCTTCTGTACTTGCTTCATTTTCACATCTCCAATTACTGCCTCTTGTCTTGTCAACATTCTTTTGCTGACCACCATATACTGCACACTTGCAATTAATAAACCTTCACTCTTGCTTATGTACTTGCTTGATTTTCACATCTCCAATTTCTAGCTCTTGTCTTGTCTTGACTCTTTTGCTGACCAACATACATTCTGCATTCTTGCAATTGATAAACCTTTCCTTTTGCTTCTGTACTTGCTTCATTTTCACATCTCCAATTACTGCCTCTTGTCTTGTCAACATTCTTTTGCTGACCAACATATATATTGCACACTTGCAATTAATAAACCTTCACTCTTGCTTCTGTACTTGGTTGATTTTCACATTTCCAATTTCTAGCTCGCGTCTTGTCTTGACTCTTTTGATGACCAACATACATTCTGCATTGTTGCAATTGATAAACCTTTCCTTTTGCTTCTGTACTTGCTTCATTTTCACATCTCCAATTACTGCCTCTTGTCTTGTCAACATTCTTTTGCTGACCAACTTATATATTGCACACTTGGAATTAATAAACCTTCACTCTTGCTTCTGTACTTGCTTGATTTTCACATTTCCAATTTCTAGCTCGCGTCTTGTCTTGACTCTTTTGCTGACCAACATACATTCTGCATTCTTGCAATTGATAAACCTTTCCTTTTGCTTCTGTACTTGCTTCATTTTCACATCTCTAATTACTGCCTCTTGTCTTGTCAACATTCTTTTGCTGACCACCATATATACTGCACACTTGCAATTGATAAACATTCACTCTTGCTTATGTACTTGCTTGATTTTCACATCTCCAAATTCTTGCTCTTGTCTTGTCTTGACTCTTTTGCTGACCAACATACATTCTGCATTCTTGCAATTGAAAATCCTTTCCTTTTGCTTCTGTATTTGCTTCATTTTCACATCTCCAATTACTGCCTCTTGTCTTGTCAAGATTCTTTTGCTGACCACCATATATACTGCACACTTGCAATTGATAAACATTCACTCTTGCTTCTGTACTTGCTTGATTTTCACATCTCCAATTTCTAGCTCTTGTCTTGTCTTGACTCTTTTGCTTACCAACATACATTCTGCATTCTTGCAATTGATAAACCTTTCCTTTTGCTTCTGTACTTGCTTCATTTTCACATCTCTAATTACTGCCTCTTGTCTTGTCAACATTCTTTTGCTGACCAACATATATATTGCACACTTGCAATTAATAAACGTTCACTCTTGCTTCTGTACTTGCTTGATTTTCACATTTCCAATTTCTAGCTCGCGTCTTGTCTTGACTCTTTTGCTGACCAACATACATTCTGCATTCTTGCAATTGATAAACCTTTCCTTTTGCTTCTGCACTTGCTTCATTTTCACATCTCCAATTACTGCCTCTTGTCTTGTCAACATTCTTTTGCTGACCAACATATATATTGCACACTTGCAATTAACAAACCTTCACTCTTGCTTCTGTACTTGCTTGATTTTCACATTTCCAATTTCTAGCTCTTGTCTTGTCTTGACTCTTTTGCTGACCAACATACATTCTGCATTCTTGCAATTGATAAACCTTTCCTTTTGCTTCGGTACTTGCTTCATTTTCACATCTCTAATTACTGCCTCTTGTCTTGTCAACATTCTTTTGATGACCAACATATATATTGCACATTGCAATTAATAAACCTTCACTCTTGCTTATGTACTTGCTTGATTTTCACACCTCTAATTTCTAGCTCTTGTCTTGTCTTGACTCTTTTGCTGACCAACATACATTCTGCATTCTTGCAATTGAAAAACCTTTCCTTTTGCTTCTGTACTTGCTTCATTTTCACATCTCCAATTACTGCCTCTTGTCTTGTCAACATTCTTTTGCTGACCACCATATACTGCACACTTGCAATTAATAAACCTTCACTCTTGCTTATGTACTTGCTTGATTTTCACATCTCCAATTTCTAGCTCTTGTCTTGTCTTGACTCTTTTGCTGACCAACATACATTCTGCATTCTTGCAATTGAAAAACCTTTCCTTTTGCTTCTGTACTTGCTTCATTTTCACATCTCCAATTACTGCCTCTTGTCTTGTCAAGATTCTTTTGCTGACCACCATATATACTGCACACTTGCAATTGATAAACATTCACTCTTGCTTATGTACTTGCTTGATTTTCACATCTTTAAATTCTTGCTCTTGTCTTGTCTTGACTCTTTTGCTGACCAACATACATTCTGCATTCTTGCAATTGAAAATCCTTTCCTTTTGCTTCTGTACTTGCTTCATTTTCACATCTCCAATTACTGCCTGTTGTCTTGTCAAGATTCTTTTGCTGACCACCATATATACTGCACACTTGCAATTGATAAACATTCACTCTTGCTTCTGTACTTGCTTGATTTTCACATCTCCAATTTCTAGCTCTTGTCTTGTCTTGACTCTTTTGCTTACCAACATACATTCTGCATTCTTGCAATTGATAAACCTTTCCTTTTGCTTCTGTACTTGCTTCATTTTCACATCTCCAATTACTGCCTCTTGTCTTGTCAACATTCTTTTGCTGACCAACATATATATTGCACACTTGCAATTAATAAACCTTCACTCTTGCTTCTGTACTTGCTTGATTTTCACATTTCCAATTTCTAGCTCGCGTCTTGTCTTGACTCTTTTGATGACCAACATACATTCTGCATTGTTGCAATTGATAAACCTTTCCTTTTGCTTCTGTACTTGCTTCATTTTCACATCTCCAATTACTGCCTCTTGTCTTGTCAACATTCTTTTGCTGACCAACTTATATATTGCACACTTGGAATTAATAAACCTTCACTCTTGCTTCTGTACTTGCTTGATTTTCACATTTCCAATTTCTAGCTCGCGTCTTGTCTTGACTCTTTTGCTGACCAACATACATTCTGCATTCTTGCAATTGATAAACCTTTCCTTTTGCTTCTGTACTTGCTTCATTTTCACATCTCTAATTACTGCCTCTTGTCTTGTCAACATTCTTTTGCTGACCACCATATATACTGCACACTTGCAATTGATAAACATTCACTCTTGCTTATGTACTTGCTTGATTTTCACATCTCCAAATTCTTGCTCTTGTCTTGTCTTGACTCTTTTGCTGACCAACATACATTCTGCATTCTTGCAATTGAAAATCCTTTCCTTTTGCTTCTGTACTTGCTTCATTTTCACATCTCCAATTACTGCCTCTTGTCTTGTCAACATTCTTTTGCTGACCACCATATATACTGCACACTTGCAATTGATAAACATTCACTCTTGCTTCTGTACTTGCTTGATTTTCACATCTCCAATTTCTAGCTCTTGTCTTGTCTTGACTCTTTTGCTTACCAACATACATTCTGCATTCTTGCAATTGATAAACCTTTCCTTTTGCTTCTGTACTTGCTTCATTTTCACATCTCTAATTACTGCCTCTTGTCTTGTCAACATTCTTTTGCTGACCAACATATATATTGCACACTTGCAATTAATAAACGTTCACTCTTGCTTCTGTACTTGCTTGATTTTCACATTTCCAATTTCTAGCTCGCGTCTTGTCTTGACTCTTTTGCTGACCAACATACATTCTGCATTCTTGCAATTGATAAACCTTTCCTTTTGCTTCTGCACTTGCTTCATTTTCACATCTCCAATTACTGCCTCTTGTCTTGTCAACATTCTTTTGCTGACCAACATATATATTGCACACTTGCAATTAACAAACCTTCACTCTTGCTTCTGTACTTGCTTGATTTTCACATTTCCAATTTCTAGCTCTTGTCTTGTCTTGACTCTTTTGCTGACCAACATACATTCTGCATTCTTGCAATTGATAAACCTTTCCTTTTGCTTCGGTACTTGCTTCATTTTCACATCTCTAATTACTGCCTCTTGTCTTGTCAACATTCTTTTGATGACCAACATATATATTGCACATTGCAATTAATAAACCTTCACTCTTGCTTATGTACTTGCTTGATTTTCACACCTCTAATTTCTAGCTCTTGTCTTGTCTTGACTCTTTTGCTGACCAACATACATTCTGCATTCTTGCAATTGAAAAACCTTTCCTTTTGCTTCTGTACTTGCTTCATTTTCACATCTCCAATTACTGCCTCTTGTCTTGTCAACATTCTTTTGCTGACCACCATATACTGCACACTTGCAATTAATAAACCTTCACTCTTGCTTATGTACTTGCTTGATTTTCACATCTCCAATTTCTAGCTCTTGTCTTGTCTTGACTCTTTTGCTGACCAACATACATTCTGCATTCTTGCAATTGAAAAACCTTTCCTTTTGCTTCTGTACTTGCTTCATTTTCACATCTCCAATTACTGCCTCTTGTCTTGTCAAGATTCTTTTGCTGACCACCATATATACTGCACACTTGCAATTGATAAACATTCACTCTTGCTTATGTACTTGCTTGATTTTCACATCTCCAAATTCTTGCTCTTGTCTTGTCTTGACTCTTTTGCTGACCAACATACATTCTGCATTCTTGCAATTGAAAATCCTTTCCTTTTGCTTCTGTACTTGCTTCATTTTCACATCTCCAATTACTGCCTGTTGTCTTGTCAAGATTCTTTTGCTGACCACCATATATACTGCACACTTGCAATTGATAAACATTCACTCTTGCTTCTGTACTTGCTTGATTTTCACATCTCCAATTTCTAGCTCTTGTCTTGTCTTGACTCTTTTGCTTACCAACATACATTCTGCATTCTTGCAATTGATAAACCTTTCCTTTTGCTTCTGTACTTGCTTCATTTTCACATCTCCAATTACTGCCTCTTGTCTTGTCAACATTCTTTTGCTGACCAACATATATATTGCACACTTGCAATTAATAAACCTTCACTCTTACTTCTGTACTTGCTTGATTTTCACATTTCCAATTTCTAGCTCATGTCTTGTCTTGACTCTTTTGATGACCAACATACATTCTGCATTGTTGCAATTGATAAACCTTTCCTTTTGCTTCTGTACTTGCTTCATTTTCACATCTCCAATTACTGCCTTTGTCTTGTCAACATTCTTTTGCTGACCAACTTATATATTGCACACTTGCAATTAATAAACCTTCACTCTTGCTTCTGTACATGCTTGATTTTCACATTTCCAATTTCTAGCTCGCGTCTTGTCTTGACTCTTTTGCTGACCAACATACATTCTGCATTCTTGCAATTGATAAACCTTTCCTTTTGCTTCTGTACTTGCTTCATTTTCACATCTCCAATTACTGCCTCTTGTCTTGTCATGACTCTTTTGCTGACCACCATATATACTGCACACTTGCAATTAATAAACCTTCACTCTTGCTAATGTACTTGCTTGATTTTCACATCTCCAATTTCTAGCTCTTGTCTTGTCTTGACTCTCTTGCTGACCAACATACATTCTGCATTCTTGCAATTGATAAACCTTTCCTTTTGCTTCTGTACTTGCTTCATTTTCACATCTCCAATTACTGCAACTTGCCTTGTCATCACTCTTTTGCTGACCACCATATATACTGCACACTTGCAATTAATAAACCTTCACTCTTGCTTCTGTACTTGCTTGATTTTCACATCTCCAATTTCTAGCTCTTGTCTTGTCTTGACTCTTTTGCTGACCACCATATATACTGCACACTTGCAATTAATAAACCTTCACTCTTGCTTCTGTACTTGCTTGATTTTCACAAATCCAATTTCTAGCTCTTGTCTTGTCTTGACTCTTTTGCTGACCAACATACATTCTGCATTCTTGCAATTGATAAACCTTTCCTTTTGCTTCTGTACTTGCTTCATTTTCACATCTCCAATTACTGCCCCTTGTCTTATCATGACTCTTTTGCTGACCACCATATATACTGCACACTTGCAATTAATAAACCTTCACTCTTGCTTCTGTACTTGCTTGATTTTCACATCTCCAATTTCTAGCTCTTGTCTTGTCTTGACTCTTTTGCTGACCAACATACATTCTGCATTCTTGCAATTGATAAACCTTTCCTTTTGCTTCTGTACTTGCTTCATTTTCACATCTCCAATTACTGCCTCTTGTCTTGTCATGACTCTTTTGCTGACCACCATATATACTGAACTCTTGCAATTAATAAACCTTCACTCTTGCTTCTGTACTTTCTTGATTTTCACATCTCCAATTTCTAGCTCTTGTCTTGTCTTGACTCTCTTGCTGACCAACATACATTCTGCATTCTTGCAATTGATAAACCTTTCCTTTTGCTTCTGTACTTGCTTCATTTTCACATCTCCAATTACTGCCTCTTGTCTTGTCATGACTCTTTTGCTGACCACCATATATACTGCACACTTGCAATTAATAAACCTTCACTCTTGCTAATGTACTTGCTTGATTTTCACATCCCCAATTTCTAGCTCTTGACTTGTCTTGACTCTTTTGCTGACCAACATACATTTTGCATTCTTGCAATTGATAAACCTTTCCTTTTGTTTCTGTACTTGCTTCATTTTCATATCTCCAATTACTGCACCTTGTCTTGTCATCACTCTTTTGCTGACCACCATATATACTGCACACTTGCAATTAATAAACTTTCACACTTGCTTCTGTACTTGCTTGATTTTCACATCTCCAATTTCTAGCTCTTGTCTTGTCTTGACTCTTTTGCTGACCAACATACATTCTGCATTCTTGCAATTGATAAACCTTTCCTTTTGCTTCTGTACTTGCTTCATTTTCACATCTCCAATTACTGCCTCTTGTCTTGTCATCCCTCTTTTGCTGACCACCATATATACTGCACACTTGTAATTAATAAACATTCACTCTTGCTTCTGTACTTGCTTGATTTTCACATCTCCAATTTCTAGTTCTTGTCTTGACTCTTTTGCTGACCAACATACATTCTGCATTCTTGCAATTGAAAAACCTTTCCTTTTGCTTCTATACTTGCTTCATTTTCACATCTCCAATTACTGCCTCTTTTCTTGTCATCAATCTTTTGCTGACCAACATACATTCTGCATTCTTGCAATTGATAAACCTTTCCTTTTGCTTCTGTACTTGCTTCATTTTCACATCTCCAATTACTGCCTCTTGTCTTGTCAACATTCTTTTGCTGACCACCATATATACTGCACACTTGCAATTAATAAACATTCACTCTTGCTTCTGTACTTTCTTGATTTTCACATCTCCAATTTCTAGCTCTTGTCTTGTCTTGACTCTTTTGCTGACCAACATACATTCTGCATTCTTGCAATTGATAAACCTTTCCTTTTGCTCCTGTACTTGCTTCATTTTCACATCTCCAATTTCTAGCTCTTGTCTTGTCTTGACTCTTTTGCTGACCAACATACATTCTGCATTCTTGCAATTGATAAACCTTTCCTTTTGCTTCTGTACTTGCTTCATATTCACATCTCCAATTACTGCCTCTTGTCTTGTCAACATTCTTTTGCTGACCACCATATATACTGCACACTTGCAATTAATAAACCTTCACTCTTGCTTCTGTACTTGCTTGATTTTCACATCTCCAATTTCTAGCTCTTGTCTTGTCTTGACTGTTTTGCTGACCAACATACATTCTGCATTCTTGCAATTGAAAAAACTTTCCTTTTGCTTCTGTACTTGCTTCATTTTCACATCTCCAATTACTGCCTCTTCTCTTGTCATCAATCTTTTGCTGACCAACATACATTCTACATTCTTGCAATTGATAAACCTTTCCTTTTGCTTCTGTACTTGCTTCATTTTAACATCTCCAATTACTGCCTCTTGTCTTGCCAAATTCTTTTGCAGACCAACATATATACTGGACACTTTCAATTAATAAACATTCACTCTTGCTTCTGTACTTGCTTCATTTTCACATCTACAATTACTGCCACTTGTCTTGTCAACATTCTTTTGCTGACCACCATATATACTGCACACTTGCAATTAATAAACCTTCACTCTTGCTTCTGTACTTGCTTGATTTTCACATCTCCAATTTCTAGCTCTTGGCTTGTCTTGACTCTTTTGCTGACCAACATACATTCTGCATTCTTGCAATTGAAAAAACTTTCCTTTTGCTTCTGTACTTGCTTAATTTTCACATCTCCAATTACTGCCTCTTCTCTTGTCATCAATCTTTTGCTGACCAACATACATTCTGCATTCTTGCAATTGATAAACCTTTCCTTTTGCTTCTGTACTTGCTTCATTTTCACATCTCCAATTACTGCCTCTTGTCTTGTCAACATTCTTTTGCTGACCAACATATATACTGCACACTTGCAATAAATAAACCTTCACTCTTGCTTGTGTACTTGCTTGATTTTCACATCTCCAATTACTGCCTCTTCTCTTGTCATCAATCTTTTGCTGACCAACATACATTCTGCATTCTTGCAATTGATAAACCTTTCCTTTTGCTTCTGTACTTGCTTCATTTTCACATCTCCAATTACTGCCTCTTGTCTTGTCAACATTCTTTTGCTGACCGCCATATATACTGCACACTTGCAATTAATAAACCTTCTCTCTTGCTTCTGTACTTGCTTGATTTTCACATCTCCAATTTCTAGTTCTTGTCTTGTCTTGACACTTTTGCTGACCAACATACATTCTGCATTCTTGCAATTGAAAAACCTTTCCTTTTGCTTCTGTACTTGCTTCATTTTCACATCTCCAATTACTGCCTCTTGTCTTGTCAACATTCTTTTGCTGACCACCATATATACTGCACACTTGCAATTAATAAACCTTCACTCTTGCTTCTGTACTTGCTTGATTTTCACATCTCCAATTTCAAGTTCTTGTCTTGTCTTGACTCTTTTGCTGACCAACATACATTCTGCATTCTTGCAATTGAAAAACCTTTCCTTTTGCTTCTGTACTTGCTTCATTTAAACATCTCCAATTACTGCCTCTTTTCTTGTCATCAATCTTTTGCTGACCAACATACATTCTGCATTCTTGCAATTGATAAACCTTTCCTTTTGCTTCTGTACTTGCTTCATTTTCACATCTCCAATTACTGCCTCTTGTCTTGTCAACATTCTTTTGCTGACCAACATATATACTGCACACTTGCAATTAATAAACATTCACTCTTGCTTCTGTACTTGCTTCATTTTCACATCTCCAATTTCTAGCTCTTGTTTTGTCTTGATTCTTTTGCTGACCAACATACATTCTGCATTCTTGCAATTGAAAAACCTTTCCTTTTGCTTCTGTACTTGCTTCATTTTCACATCTCCAATTACTGCCTCTTCTCTTGTCATCAGTCTTTTGCTGACCAACATACATTCTGCATTCTTGCAATTGATAAACCTTTCCTTTTGCTTCTGTACTTGCTTCATTTTCACATCTCCAATTACTGCCTCTTGTCTTGTCAACATTCTTTTGCTGACCAACATATATACCGCACACTTGCAATTAATAAACATTCACTCTTGCTTCTGTACTTGCTTGATTTTCACATCTCCAATTTCTAGCTCTTGACTTGTCTTGACTCTTTTGCTGACCAACATACATTCTGCATTCTTGCAATTGATAAACCTTTCCTTTTGCTTCTGTACTTGCTTCATTTCACATCTCCAATTACTGCCTCTTGTCTTGTCAACATTCTTTTGCTGACCACCATATATACTGCACACTTGCAATTAATAAACCTTCACTCTTGCTTCTGTACTTGCTTGATTTTCACATCTCCAATTTCTAGCTCTTGTCTTGTCTTGACTCTTTTGCTGACCAACATACATTCTGCATTCTTGCAATTGAAAAACCTTTCCTTTTGCTTTACTTGCTTCATTTTCACATCTCCAATTACTGCCTCTTCTCTTGTCATCAATCTTTTGCTGACCAACATACATTCTGCATTCTTGCAATTGATAAACCTTTCCTTTTGCTTCTGGACTTGCTTCATTTTCACATCTCCAATTACTGCGTCTTGTCTTGTCAACATTCTTTTGCTGACCAACATATATACTGCACACTTGCAATTAATAAACCTTCACTCTTGCTTCTGTACTTGCTTGATTTTCACATCTCCAATTTCTAGCTCTTGTCTTGTCTTGACTCTTTTGCTGACCAACATACATTCTGCATTCTTGCAATTGATAAACCTTTCCTTTTGCTTCTGTACTTGCTTCATTTTTACATCTCCAATTACTGCCTCTTGTCTTGTCAACATTCTTTTGCTGACCACCATATATACTGCACACTTGCAATTAATAAACCTTCACTCTTGCTTCTGTACTTGCTTGATTTTCACATCTCCAATTTCTAGCTCTTGTCTTGTCTTGACTCTTTTGCTGACCAACATACATTCTGCATTCTTGCAATTGAAAAAACTTTCCTTTTGCTTCTGTACTTGCTTCATTTTCACATCTCCAATTACTGCCTCTTCTCTTGTCATCAATCTTTTGCTGACCAACATACATTCTGCATTCGTGCACTTGATAAACCTTTCCTTTTGCTTCTGTACTTGCTTCATTTTCACATCTCCAATTACTGCCTCTTGTCTTGTCAACATTCTTTTGCTGACCAACATATATACTGCACACTTGCAATTAATAAACATTCACTCTTGCTTCTGTACTTGCTTGATTTTCACATCTCGAATTTCTAGCTCTTGTCTTGTCTTGACTCTTTTGCTGACCAACATACATTCTGCATTCTTGCAATTGATAAACCTTTCCTTTTGCTTCTGTACTTGCTTCATTTTCACATCTCCAATTACTGCCTCTTGTCTTGTCAACATTCTTTGCTGACCACCATATATACTGCACACTTTCAATTAATAAACCTTCACTCTTGCTTCTGTACTTGCTTGATTTTCACATCTCCAATTTCTAGCTCTTGTCTTGTCTTGACTCTTTTGCTGACCAACATACATTCTGCATTCTTGCAATTGAAAAACCTTTCCTTTTGCTTCTGTACTTGCTTCATTTTCACATCTCCAATTACTGCCTCTTCTCTTGTCATCAATCTTTTGCTGACCAACATACATTCTGCATTCTTGCAATTGATAAACCTTTCCTTTTGCTTCTGTACTTGCTTCATTTTCACATCTCCAATTACTGCCTCTTGTCTTGTCAACATTCTTTTGCTGACCAACATATATACTGCACACTTGCAATTAATAAACCTTCACTCTTGCTTCTGTACTTGCTTGATTTTCACATCTCCAATTTCTAGCTCTTGTCTTGTCTTGACTCTTTTGCTGACCAACATACATTCTGCATTCTTGCAATTGATAAACCTTTCCTTTTGCTTCTGTACTTGCTTCATTTTTACATCTCCAATTACTGCCTCTTGTCTTGTCAACATTCTTTTGCTGACCACCATATATACTGCACACTTGCAATTAATAAACCTTCACTCTTGCTTCTGTACTTGCTTGATTTTCACATCTCCAATTTCTAGCTCTTGTCTTGTCTTGACTCTTTTGCTGACCAACATACATTCTGCATTCTTGCAATTGAAAAAACTTTCCTTTTGCTTCTGTACTTGCTTCATTTTCACATCTCCAATTACTGCCTCTTCTCTTGTCATCAATCTTTTGCTGACCAACATACATTCTGCATTCGTGCACTTGATAAACCTTTCCTTTTGCTTCTGTACTTGCTTCATTTTCACATCTCCAATTACTGCCTCTTGTCTTGTCAACATTCTTTTGCTGACCAACATATATACTGCACACTTGCAATTAATAAACATTCACTCTTGCTTCTGTACTTGCTTGATTTTCACATCTCGAATTTCTAGCTCTTGTCTTGTCTTGACTCTTTTGCTGACCAACATACATTCTGCATTCTTGCAATTGATAAACCTTTCCTTTTGCTTCTGTACTTGCTTCATTTTCACATCTCCAATTACTGCCTCTTGTCTTGTCAACATTCTTTGCTGACCACCATATATACTGCACACTTTCAATTAATAAACCTTCACTCTTGCTTCTGTACTTGCTTGATTTTCACATCTCCAATTTCTAGCTCTTGTCTTGTCTTGACTCTTTTGCTGACCAACATACATTCTGCATTCTTGCAATTGAAAAACCTTTCCTTTTGCTTCTGTACTTGCTTCCTTTTCACATCTCCAATTACTGCCTCTTCTCTTGTCATCAATCTTTTGCTGACCAACATACATTCTGCATTCTTGCAATTGATAAACCTTTCCTTTTGCTTCTGTACTTGCTTCATTTTCACATCTCCAATTACTGCCTCTTGTCTTGTCAACATTCTTTTCCTGACCAACATATATACTGCACACTTGCAATTAATAAACATTCACTCTTGCTTCTGTACTTGCTTGATTTTCACATCTCCAATTTCTAGCTCTTGTCTTGTCTTGACTCTTTTGCTGACCAACATACATTCTGCATTCTTGCAATTGATAAACCTTTCCTTTTGCTTCTGTACTTGCTTCATTTTCACATCTCCAAATACTGCCTCTTGTCTTGTCAACATTCTTTTGCTGACCACCATATATACTGCACACTTGCAATTAATAAACATTCACTCTTGCTTCTGTACTTGCTTGCTTTTCACATCTCCAATTTCTAGCTCTTGTCTTGTCTTGACTCTTTTGCTGACCAACATACATTCTGCATTCTTGCAATTGAAAAACGTTTCCTTTTGCTTCTGTACTTGCTTCATTTTCACATCCCCAATTACTGCCTCTTCACTTGTCATCAATCTTTTGCTGACCAACATACATTCTGCATTCTTGCAATTGATAAACCTTTCCTTTTGCTTCTGTACTTGCTTCATTTTCACATCTCCAAATACTGCCTCTTGTCTTGTCAACATTCTTTTGCTGACCAACATATATACTGCACACTTGCAATTAATAAAAATTCACTCTTGCTTCTGTACTTGCTTGATTTTCACATCTCCAATTTCTAGCTCTTGTCTTGTCTTGACTCTTTTGCTGACCAACATACATTCTGCAATCTTGCAATTGATAAACCTTTCCTTTTGCTTCTGTACTTGCTTCATTTTCACATCTCCAATTACTGCCTCTTCTCTTGTCATCAATCTTTTGCTGACCAACATACATTCTGCATTCTTGCAATTGATAAACCTTTCCTTTTGCTTCTGTACTTGCTTCATTTTCACATCTCCAATTACTGCCTCTTGTCTTGTCAACATTCTTTTGCTGATCAACATATATACTGCAAACTTGCAATTAATTAACATTCACTCTTGCTTCTGTACTTGCTTGATTTTCACATCTCCAATTTCTAGCTCTTGTTTTGTCTTGATTCTTTTGCTGACCAACATACATTCTGCATTCTTGCAATTGAAAAACCTTTCCTTTTGCTTCTGTACTTGCTTCATTTTCACATCTCCAATTACTGCCTCTTCTCTTGTCATCAATCTTTTGCTGACCAACATACATTCTGCATTCTTGCAATTGATAAACCTTTCCTTTTGCTTCTGTACTTGCTTCATTTTCACATCTCCAATTACTGCCTCTTGTCTTGTCAACATTCTATTGCTGACCACCATATATACTGCACACTTGCAATTAATAAACCTTCACTCTTGCTTCTGTACTTGCTTGATTTTCACATCTCCAATTTCTAGCTCTTGTCTTGTCTTGACTCTTTTGCTGACCAACATACATTCTGCATTCTTGCAATTGAAAAACCTTTCCTTTTGCTTCTGTACTTGCTTCATTTTCACATCTACAATTACTGCCTCTTCTCTTGTCATCAATCTTTTGCTGACCAACATACATTCTGCATTCTTGCAATTGATAAACCTTTCCTTTTGCTTCTGTACTTGCTTCATTTTCACATCTCCAATTACTGCCACTTGTCTTGTCAACATTCTTTTGCTGACCAACATATATACTGCACACTTGCAATTAATAAACCTTCACTCTTGCTTCTGTACTTGCATGATTTTCACATCTCCAATTTCTAGCTCTTGCCTTGTCTTGACTCTTTTGCTGACCAACATACATTCTGCATTCTTGCAATTGAAAAACCTTTCCTTTTGCTTCTGTACTTGCTTCATTTTCACATCTCCAATTACTGCCTCTTCTCTTGTCATCAATCTTTTGCTGACCAACATACATGCTGCATTCTTGCAAATGATAAACCTTTCCTTTTGCTTCTGGACTTGCTTCATTTTCACAACTCCAATTACTGCCTCTTGTCTTGTCAACATTCTTTTACTGACCAACATATATACCGCACACTTGCAATTAATAAACATTCACTCTTGCTTCTGTACTTGCTTGATTTTCACATCTCCAATTTCTAGCTCTTGACTTGTCTTGACTCTTTTGCTGACCAACATACATTCTGCATTCTTGCAATTGATAAACCTTTCCTTTTGCTTCTGTACTTGCTTCATTTCACATCTCCAATTACTGCCTCTTGTCTTGTCAACATTCTTTTGCTGACCACCATATATACTGCACACTTGCAATTAATAAACCTTCACTCTTGCTTCTGTACTTGCTTGATTTTCACATCTCCAATTTCTAGCTCTTGTCTTGTCTTGACTCTTTTGCTGACCAACATACATTCTGCATTCTTGCAATTGAAAAACCTTTCCTTTTGCTTTACTTGCTTCATTTTCACATCTCCAATTACTGCCTCTTCTCTTGTCATCAATCTTTTGCTGACCAACATACATTCTGCATTCTTGCAATTGATAAACCTTTCCTTTTGCTTCTGGACTTGCTTCATTTTCACATCTCCAATTATTGCGTCTTGTCTTGTCAACATTCTTTTGCTGACCAACATATATACTGCACACTTGCAATTAATAAACCTTCACTCTTGCTTCTGTACTTGCTTGATTTTCACATCTCCAATTTCTAGCTCTTGTCTTGTCTTGACTCTTTTGCTGACCAACATACATTCTGCATTCTTGCAATTGATAAACCTTTCCTTTTGCTTCTGTACTTGCTTCATTTTTACATCTCCAATTACTGCCTCTTGTCTTGTCAACATTCTTTTGCTGACCACCATATATACTGCACACTTGCAATTAATAAACCTTCACTCTTGCTTCTGTACTTGCTTGATTTTCACATCTCCAATTTCTAGCTCTTGTCTTGTCTTGACTCTTTTGCTGACCAACATACATTCTGCATTCTTCCAATTGAAAAAACTTTCCTTTTGCTTCTGTACTTGCTTCATTTTCACATCTCCAATTACTGCCTCTTCTCTTGTCATCAATCTTTTGCTGACCAACATACATTCTGCATTCGTGCACTTGATAAACCTTTCCTTTTGCTTCTGTACTTGCTTCATTTTCACATCTCCAATTACTGCCTCTTGTCTTGTCAACATTCTTTTGCTGACCAACATATATACTGCACACTTGCAATTAATAAACATTCACTCTTGCTTCTGTACTTGCTTGATTTTCACATCTCGAATTTCTAGCTCTTGTCTTGTCTTGACTCTTTTGCTGACCAACATACATTCTGCATTCTTGCAATTGATAAACCTTTCCTTTTGCTTCTGTACTTGCTTCATTTTCACATCTCCAATTACTGCCTCTTGTCTTGTCAACATTCTTTGCTGACCACCATATATACTGCACACTTTCAATTAATAAACCTTCACTCTTGCTTCTGTACTTGCTTGATTTTCACATCTCCAATTTCTAGCTCTTGTCTTGTCTTGACTCTTTTGCTGACCAACATACATTCTGCATTCTTGCAATTGAAAAACCTTTCCTTTTGCTTCTGTACTTGCTTCATTTTCACATCTCCAATTACTGCCTCTTCTCTTGTCATCAATCTTTTGCTGACCAACATACATTCTGCATTCTTGCAATTGATAAACCTTTCCTTTTGCTTCTGTACTTGCTTCATTTTCACATCTCCAATTACTGCCTCTTGTCTTGTCAACATTCTTTTGCTGACCAACATATATACTGCACACTTTCAATTAATAAACATTCACTCTTGCTTCTGTACTTGCTTGATTTTCACATCTCCAATTTCTAGCTCTTGTCTTGTATTGACTCTTTTGCTGACCAACATACATTCTGCATTCTTGCAATTGATAAACCTTTCCTTTTGCTTCTGTACTTGCTTCATTTTCACATCTCCAAATACTGCCTCTTGTCTTGTCAACATTCTTTTGCTGACCACCATATATACTGCACACTTGCAATTAATAAACATTCACTCTTGCTTCTGTACTTGCTTGCTTTTCACATCTCCAATTTCTAGCTCTTGTCTTGTCTTGACTCTTTTGCTGACCAACATACATTCTGCATTCTTGCAATTGAAAAACGTTTCCTTTTGCTTCTGTACTTGCTTCATTTTCACATCCCCAATTACTGCCTCTTCACTTGTCATCAATCTTTTGCTGACCAACATACATTCTGCATTCTTGCAATTGATAAACCTTTCCTTTTGCTTCTGTACTTGCTTCATTTTCACATCTCCAAATACTGCCTCTTGTCTTGTCAACATTCTTTTGCTGACCACCATATATACTGCACACTTGCAATTAATAAACATTCACTCTTGCTTCTGTACTTGCTTGATTTTCACATCTCCAATTTCTAGCTCTTGTCTTGTCTTGACTCTTTTGCTGACCAACATACATTCTGCAATCTTGCAATTGATAAACCTTTCCTTTTGCTTCTGTACTTGCTTCATTTTCACATCTCCAATTACTGCCTCTTCTCTTGTCATCAATCTTTTGCTGACCAACATACATTCTGCATTCTTGCAATTGATAAACCTTTCCTTTTGCTTCTGTACTTGCTTCATTTTCACATCTCCAATTACTGCCTCTTGTCTTGTCAACATTCTTTTGCTGATCAACATATATACTGCACACTTGCAATTAATTAACATTCACTCTTGCTTCTGTACTTGCTTGATTTTCACATCTCCAATTTCTAGCTCTTGTTTTGTCTTGATTCTTTTGCTGACCAACATACATTCTGCATTCTTGCAATTGAAAAACCTTTCCTTTTGCTTCTGTACTTGCTTCATTTTCACATCTCCAATTACTGCCTCTTCTCTTGTCATCAATCTTTTGCTGACCAACATACATTCTGCATTCTTGCAATTGATAAACCTTTCCTTTTGCTTCTGTACTTGCTTCATTTTCACATCTCCAATTACTGCCTCTTGTCTTGTCAACATTCTATTGCTGACCACCATATATACTGCACACTTGCAATTAATAAACCTTCACTCTTGCTTCTGTACTTGCTTGATTTTCACATCTCCAATTTCTAGCTCTTGTCTTGTCTTGACTCTTTTGCTGACCAACATACATTCTGCATTCTTGCAATTGAAAAACCTTTCCTTTTGCTTCTGTACTTGCTTCATTTTCACATCTACAATTACTGCCTCTTCTCTTGTCATCAATCTTTTGCTGACCAACATACATTCTGCATTCTTGCAATTGATAAACCTTTCCTTTTGCTTCTGTACTTGCTTCATTTTCACATCTCCAATTACTGCCACTTGTCTTGTCAACATTCTTTTGCTGACCAACATATATACTGCACACTTGCAATTAATAAACCTTCACTCTTGCTTCTGTACTTGCATGATTTTCACATCTCCAATTTCTAGCTCTTGCCTTGTCTTGACTCTTTTGCTGACCAACATACATTCTGCATTCTTGCAATTGAAAAACCTTTCCTTTTGCTTCTGTACTTGCTTCATTTTCACATCTCCAATTACTGCCTCTTCTCTTGTCATCAATCTTTTGCTGACCAACATACATGCTGCATTCTTGCAAATGATAAACCTTTCCTTTTGCTTCTGGACTTGCTTCATTTTCACAACTCCAATTACTGCCTCTTGTCTTGCCAACATTCTTTTGGTGACCAACATATATACTGCACACTTGCACTTAATAAACATTCACTCTTGCTTCTGTACTTACTTGATTTTCACATCTCCAATTTCTAGCTCTTGTCTTGTCTTGATTCTTTTGCTGACCAACATACATTCTGCATTCTTGCAATTGTTAAACCTTTCCTTTACTTCTGTACTTGCTTCATTTTCACATCTCCAATTAGTGCGTCTTGTCTTGTCAACATTCTTTTGCTGACCAACATACATTCTGCATTCTTGCAATTGATAAACCTTTCCTTTTGCTTCTGTACTTGCTTCATTTTCACATCTCCAATTACTGCCTCTTGTCTTGTCAACATTCTTTTGCTGACCACCATATATACTGCACACTTGCAATTAATAAACCTTCACTCTTCCTTCTGTACTTGCTTGATTTTCACATCTCCAATTTCTAGCTCTTGTCTTGTCTTGAATCTTTTGCTGACCAACATACATTCTGCATTCTTGCAATTGAAAAAACTTTCCTTTTGCTTCTGTACTTGCTTCATTTTCACATCTCCAATTACTGCCTCTTGTCTTGTCATCAATCATTTGCTGACCAACATACATTCTGCATTCTTGCAATTGATAAACCTTTCCTTTTGCTCCTGTACTTGCTTCATTTTCACATCTCCAATTACTGCCTCTTGTCTTGTCAACATTCTTTTGCTGACCAACGTATATACTGCACACTTGCAATTAATAAACATTCACTCTTGCTTCTGTACTTGCTTGATTTTCACATCTCCAATTTCTAGCTCTTGTCTTGTCTTGACTCTTTTGCTGACCAACATACATTCTGCATACTTGCAATTGAAAAACCTTTCCTTTTGCTTCAGTACTTGCTTCATTTTCACATCTCCAATTACTGCCTCTTTACTTGTCATCAATCTTTTGCTGACCAACATACATTCTGCATTCTTGCAATTGATAAACCTTTCCTTTTGTTTCTGTACTTGCTTCATTTTCACATCTCCAATTACTGCGTCTTGTCTTGTCAACATTCTTTTGCTGACCAACATATATACTGCACACTTGCAATTAATAAACCTTCACTCTTGCTTCTGTACTTGCTTGATTTTCACATCTCCAATTTCTAGCTCTTGTCTTGTCTTGACTCTTTTGCTGACCAACATACATTCTGCATACTTGCAATTGATAAACGTTTCCTTTTGCTTCTCTACTTGCTTCATTTTCACATCTCCAATTACTGCCTCTTGTCTTGTCAACATTCTTTGGCTGACCACCATATATACTGCACACTTGCAATTAATAAACCTTCACTCTTGCTTCTGTACTTGCTTGATTTTCACATCTCCAATTTCTAGCTCTTGTCTTGTCTTGACTCTTTTGCTGACCAACATACATTCTGCATTCTTGCAATTGAAATAACGTTCCTTTTGCTTCTGTACTTGCTTCATTTTCACATCTCCAATTACTGCCTCTTGTCTTGTCATCACTCTTTTGCTGACCAACATATATACTGCACATTTGCAATTAATAAACATTCACTCTTGCTTCTGTACTTGCTTGATTTTCACATCTCCAATTTCTAGCTCTTGTTTTGTCTTGACTCTTTTGCTGACCAATATACATTCTGCATTGTTGCAACTGAAAAACCTTTTTTTTTTGCTTCTGTACTTGCTTCATTTTCACATCTCCAATTACTGCCTCTTCTCTTGTCATCAATCTTTTGCTGACCAACATACATTCTGCATTCTTGCAATTGATAAACCTTTCCTTTTGCTTCTGTACTTGCTTCATTTTCTCATCTCCAATTACTGCCTCTTGTCTTGTCAACATTCTTTTGCTGACCAACATATATACTGAACACTTGCAATTAATAAACATTCACTCTTGCTTCTGTACTTACTTGATTTTCACATCTCCAATTTCTAGCTCTTGTTTTGTCTTGATTCTTTTGCTGACCAACATACATTCTGCATTCTTGCAATTGAAAAACCTTTCCTTTTGCTTCTGTACTTGCTTCATTTTCACATCTCCAATTACTGCCTCTTCTCTTGTCATCAATCTTTTGCT
The DNA here is from genome assembly GCA_963932145.1 of Acanthosepion lycidas. Classification (NCBI taxonomy): domain Eukaryota; kingdom Metazoa; phylum Mollusca; class Cephalopoda; order Sepiida; family Sepiidae; genus Acanthosepion; species Acanthosepion lycidas. Next base: position 68,659,771 of record OZ010614.1, read on the forward strand.
GACCAGCATACATTCTGCATTCTTGCAATTGATAAACCTTTCCTTTTGCTTCTGTACTTGCTTCATTTTCACATCTCCAAATACTGCCACTTGTCTTGTCAACATTCTTTTGCTGACCAACATATATACTGCACACTTGCAATTAATATAAATTCACTCTTGCTTCTGTACTTGCTTGATGTTCACATCTCCAATTTCTAGCTCTTGTCTTGTCTTGACTCTTTTGCTGACCAACATACATTCTGCATTCTTGCAATTGATAAACCTTTCCTTTTGCTTCTGTACTTGCTTCATTTTCACATCTCCAATTACTGCCTCTTGTCTTGTCAACATTCTTTTGCTGACCACCATATATACTGCACACTTGCAATTAATAAACCTTCACTCTTGCTTCTTTACTTGCTTGCTTTTCACATCTCCAATTTCTAGCTCTTGTCTTGTCTTGACTCTTTTGCTGACCAACATACATTCTGCATTCTTGCAATTGAAAAACCTTTCCTTTTGCTTCTGTACTTGCTTCATTTTCACATCTACAATTACTGCCTCTTTTCTTGTCAACATTCTTTTGCTGACAAACATACATTCTGCATTCTTGCAATTGATAAACTTTTCCTTTAGCTTCTGTACTTGCTTCATTTTCACATCTCCAATTACTGCCTCTTGTCTTGTCAACATTCTTTGCTGACCACCATATATACTGCACACTTGCAATTAATAAACCTTCACTCTTGCATCTGTACTTGCTTGATTTTCACATCTCCAATTTCTAGTTCTTGTCTTGTCTTGACTCTTTTGCTGACCAACATACATTCTGCATTCTTGCAATTGAAAAAACTTTCCTTTTGCTTCTGTACTTGCTTCATTTTCACATCTCCAATTAGTGCCTCTTCTCTTGTCATCAATCTTTTGCTGACCAACATACATTCTGCATTCTTTCAATTGATAAACCTTTCCTTTTGATTCTGTACTTGCTTCATTTTCACATCTCCAATTATTGCCTCTTGTCTTGTCAACATTCTTTTGCTGACCAACATATATACTGCACACTTGCAATTAATAAACATTCACTCTTGCTTCTGTACTTGCTTGATTTTCACATCTCCAATTTCTAGCTCTTGTCTTGTCTTGACTCTTTTGCTGACCAACATACATTCTGCATTCTTGCAATTGATAAACCTTTCCTTTTGCTTCTGTACTTGCTTCATTTTCACATCTCCAATTACTGCCTCTTGTCATGTCAACATTCTTTTGCTGACCACCATATATACTGCACACATGCAATTAATAAACCTTCACTCTTGCTTCTGTACTTGCTTGCTTTTCACATCTCCAATTTCTAGCTCTTGTCTTGTCTTGACTCTTTTGCTGACCAACATACATTCTGCATTCTTGCAATTGAAAAACCTTTCCTTTTGCTTCTGTACTTGCTTCATTTTCACATCTACAATTACTGCCTCTTCTCTTGTCATCAATCTTTTGCTGACAAACATACATTCTGCATTCTTGCAATTGATAAACCTTTCCTTTTGCTTCTGTACTTGCTTCATTTTCACATCTCCAATTAATGCCTTTTGTCTTGTCAACATTCTTTGCTGACCACCATATATACTGCACACTTGCAATTAATAAACCTTCACTCTTGCTTCTGTACTTGCTTGATTTTCACATCTCCAATTTCTAGTTCTTGTCTTGTCTTGACTCTTTTGCTGACCAACATACATTCTGCATTCTTGCAATTGAAAAACCTTTCCTTTTGCTTCTGTACTTGCTTCATTTTCACATCTCCAATTACTGCCTCTTCTCTTGTCATCAATCTTTTGCTGACCAACATACATTCTGCATTCTTGCAATTGATAAACCTTTCCTTTTGATTCTGTACTTGCTTCATTTTCACATCTCCACTTATTGCCTCTTGTCTTGTCAACATTCTTTTGCTGACCAACATATATACTGCACACTTGCAATAATTAAACATTCACTCTTGCTTCTGTACTTGCTTGATTTTCACATCTCCAATTTCTAGCTCTTGTCTTGTCTTGACTCTTTTGCTGACCAACATACATTCTGCATTCTTGCAATTGAAAAACCTTTCCTTTTGCTTCTGTACTTGCTTCATTTTCACATCTCCAATTACTGCCTATTCTCTTGTCATCAATCTTTTGCTGACCAACATACATTCTGCATTCTTGCAATTGATAAACCTTTCCTTTTGCTTCTGTACTTGCTTCATTTTCACATCTCCAATTACTGCCTCTTGTCTTGTCAACATTCTTTTGCTGACCAACATATATACTGCACACTTGCAATTAATAAACATTCACTCTTGCTTCTGTACTTGCTTGATTTTCACATCTACAATTTCTAACTCTTGTTTTGTCTTGATTCTTTTGCTGACCAACATACATTCTGCATTCTTGCAATTGAAAAACCTTTTCTTTTGCTTCTGTACTTGCTTCATTTTCACATCTCCAATTACTGCCTCTTCTCTTGTCATCAATCTTTTGCTGACCAACATACATTCTGCATTCTTGCAATTGATAAACCTTTCCTTTTGCTTCTGTACTTGCTTCATTTTCACATCTCCAAATACTGCCGCTTGTCTTGTCAACATTCTTCTGCTGACCAACATATATACTGCACACTTGCAATTAATAAAAATTCACTCTTGCTTCTGTACTTGCTTGATTTTCACATCTCCAATTTCTAGCTCTTGTCTTGTCTTGACTCTTTTGCAGACCAACATACATTCTGCATTCTTGCAATTGATAAACCTTTACTTTTGCTTCTGTACTTGCTTCATTTTCACATCTCCAATTACTGCCTCTTGTCTTGTCAACATTCTTTTGCTGACCACCATATATACTGCACACTTGCAATTAATAAACCTTCACTCTTGGTTCTGTACTTGCATGATTTTCACATCTCCAATTTCTAGCTCTTGCCTTGTCTTGACTCTTTTGCTGACCAACGTACATTCTGCATTCTTGCAATTGAAAAACCTTTCCTTTTGCTTCTGTACTTGCTTCATTTTCACATCTCCAAATACTGCCTCTTCTCTTGTCATCAATCTTTTGCTGACCAGCATACATTCTGCATCCTTGCAATTGATAAACCTTTCCTTTTGCTTCTGGACTTGCTTCATTTTCACAACTCCAATTACTGCCTCTTGTCTTGCCAACATTCTTTTGCTGACCAACATATATACTGCACACTTGTACTTAATAAACATTCACTCTTGCTTCTGTACTTGCTTGATTTTCACATCTCCAATTTCTAGCTCTTGTCTTGTCTTGATTCTTTTGCTGACCAACATACATTCTGCATTCTTGCAATTGTTAAACCTTTCCTTTTACTTCTGTACTTGCTTCATTTTCACATCTCCAATTACTGCGTCTTGTCTTGTCAACATTCTTTTGCTGACCAACATATATACTGCACACTTGCAATTAATATACCTTCACTCTTGCTTCTGTACTTGCTTGATTTTCACATCTCCAAATTCTAGCTCTTGTCTTGTCTTGACTCTTTTGCTGACCAACATACATTCTGCATTCTTGCAATTGAAAAACCTTTCCTTTTGCTTCTGTACTTGCTTCATTTTCACATCTACAATTACTGCCTCTTCTCTTGTCATCAATCTTTTGCTGACCAACATACATTCTGCATTCTTGCAATTGATAAACCTTTCCTTTTGCTTCTGTACTTGCTTAATTTTCACATCTCCAATTACTGCCTCGTGTCTGGTCAACATTCTTTTGCTGACCAACATATATACTGCACAATTGCAATTAATAAACATTCACTCTTGCTTCTGTACTTGCTTGATTTTCACATCTCCAATTTCTAGCTCTTGTTTTGTCTTGATTCTTTTGCTGACCAACATACATTCTGCATTCTTGCAACTGAAAAACCTTTCCTTTTGCTTCTGTACTTGCTTCATTTTCACATCTCCAATTACTGCCTCTTCTCTTGTCATCAATCTTTTGCTGACCAACATACATTCTGCATTCTTCCAATTGATATACCTTTCCTTTTGCTTCTGTACTATCTTCATTTTCACATCTCCAATTACTGCCTCTTGTCTTGTCAACATTCTTTTGCTGACCAACATATATACTGCACACTTGCAATTAATAAACATTCACTCTTGCTTCTGTACTTGCTTGATTTTCACATCTCCAATTTCTAGCTCTTGTTTTGTCTTGATTCTTTTGCTGACCAACATACATTCTGCATTCTTGCAATTGAAAAACCTTTCCTTTTGCTTCTGTACTTGCTTCATTTTCACATCTCCAATTACTGCCTCTTCTCTTGTCATCAATCTTTTGCTGACCAACATACATTCTGCATTCTTGCAATTGATAAACCTTTCCTTTTGCTTCTGTACTTGCTTCATTTTCACATCTCCAAATACTGCCTCTTGTCTTGTCAACATTCTTTTGCTGACCAACATATATACTGCACACTTGCAATTAATAAAAATTCACTCTTGCTTCTGTACTTGCTTGATTTTCACATCTCCAATTTCTAGCTCTTGTCTTGTCTTGACTCTGTTGCTGACCAACATACATTCTGCATTCTTGCAATTGATAAACCTTTCCTTTTGCTTCTGTACTTGCTTCATTTTCACATCTCCAATTACTGCCTCTTGTCTTGTCAACATTCTTTTGCTGACCACCATATATACTGCACACTTGCAATTAATAAACCTTCATTCTTGCTTCTGTACTTGCTTGATTTTCACATCTCCAATTTCTTGATCTTGTCTTGTCTTGACTCTTTTGCTGACCAACATACATTCTGCATTCTTGCAATTGAAAAACCTTTCCTTTTGCTTCTGTACTTGCTTCATTTTCACATCTACAATTACTGCCTCTTCTCTTGTCATCAATCTTTTGCTGACCAACATACATTCTGCATTCTTGCAATTGATAAACCTTTCCTTTTGCTTCTGTACTTGCTTCATTTTCACATCTCCAATTACTGCCTCTTGTCTTGTCAACATTCTTTTGCTGACCAACATATATACTGCACACTTGCAATTAATAAACCTTCACTCTTGCTTCTGTACTTGCATGATTTTCACATCTCCAATTTCTAGCTCTTGCCTTGTCTTGACTCTTTTGCTGACCAACATACATTCTGCATTCTTGCAATTGAAAAACCTTTCCTTTTGCTTCTGTACTTGCTTCATTTTCACATCTCCAATTACTGCCTCTTCTCTTGTCATCAATCTTTTGCTGACCAGCATACATTCTGCATTCTTGCAATTGATAAACCTTTCCTTTTGCTTCTGGACTTGCTTCATTTTCACAACTCCAATTACTGCCTCTTGTCTTGCCAACATTCTTTTGCTGACCAACATATATACTGCACACTTGCACTTAATAAACATTCACTCTTGCTTCTGTACTTGCTTGATTTTCACCTCTCCAATTTCTAGCTCTTGTCTTGTCTTGATTCTTTTGCTGACTAACATACATTCTGCATTCTTGCAATTGTTAAACCTTTCCTTTTACTTCTGTACTTGCTTCATTTTCACATCTCCAATTACTGCGTCTTGTCTTGTCAACATTCTCTTGCTGACCAACATATATACTGCACACTTGCAATTAATATACCTTCACTCTTGCTTCTGTACTTGCTTGATTTTCACATCTCCAATTTCTAGCTCTTGTCTTGTCTTGACTCTTTTGCTGACCAACATACATTCTGCATTCTTGCAATTGATAAACCTTTCCTTTTGCTTCTGTACTTGCTTCATTTTCACATCTCCAATTACTGCCTCTTGTCTTGTCAACATTCTTTTGCTGACCAACATATATACTGCACACTTGCAATTAATAAACCTTCACTCTTGCTTCTGTACTTGCATGATTTTCACATCTCCAATTTCTAGCTCTTGCCTTGTCTTGACTCTTTTGAGACCAACATACATTCTGCATTCTTGCAATTGAAAAACCTTTCCTTCTGCTTCTGTACTTGATTCATTTTCACATCTCCAATTACTGCCTCTGCTCTTGTCATCAATCTTTTGCTGACCAACATACATTCTGCATTCTTGCAATTGATAAACCTTTCCTTTTGCTTCTGGACTTGCTTAATTTTCACAACTCCAATTACTGCCTCTTGTCTTGCCAACATTCTTTTGCTGACCAACATATATACTGCACACTTGCACTTAATAAACATTCACTCTTGCTTCTGTACTTGCTTGATTTTCACATCTCCAATTTCTAGCTCTTGTCTTCTCTTGATTCTTTTGCTGACCAACATACATTCTGCATTCTTGCAATTGTTAAACCTTTCCTTTTACTTCTGTACTTGCTTCATTTTCACATCTCCAATTACTGCCTCTTGTCTTGTCAACATTGTTTTGCTGACCACCATATATACTGCACACTAGCAATTAATAAACCTTCACTCTTGCTTCTGTACTTGTTTGATTTTCACATCTCTAATTTCTAGTTCTTGTCTAGTCTTGACTCTTTTGCTGACCAACATACATTCTGCATTCTTGCAATTGAAAAACCTTTCCTTTTGCTTCTGTACTTGCTTCATTTTCACATCTCCAATTACTGCCTCTTCTCTTGTCATCAATCTTTTGCTGACCAACATACATTCTGCATTCTTGCAATTGATAAACCTTTCCTTTTGCTTCTGTACTTGCTTCATTTTCACATCTCCAATCATTGCCTCTTGTCTTGTCAACATTCTTTTGCTGACCAACATATATACTGCACACTTGCAATTAATAAACGTTCACTCTTGCTTCTGTACTTGCTTGATTTTCACATCTCCAATTTCTAGCTCTTGTTTGTCTTGACTCTTTTGCTGACCAACATACATTCTGCATTCTTGCAATTGAAAAACCTTTCCTTTTGCTTCTGTACTTGCTTCATTTTCACATCTCCAATTACTGCCTCTTGTCTTGTCAACATTCTTTTGCTGACCAACATATATTCTGCATTCTTGCAATTGATAAACCTTTCCTTTTGCTTCTGGACTTTCTTCATTTTCACATCTCCAATTACTGACACTTGTCTTGTCAACATTCTTTTGCTGACCAACATATATACTGCACACTTGCAATTAATAAACATTCACTCTTTCTTCTGTACTTGCTTGATTTTCACATCTCCAATTTCTAGCTCTTGTTTTGTCTTGATTCTTTTGCTGACCAACATATATTCTTGCAATTGAAAAACCTTTCCTTTTGCTTCTGTACTTGCTTCATTTTCACATCTCCAATTACTGCCTCTTCTCTTGTCAACATTCTTTTGCTGACCAACATATATACTGCACACTTGCAATTAATAAACATTCACTCTTGCTTCTGTACTTGCTTGATTTTCAGATCTCCAATTTCTAGCTCTTGTCTTATCTTGACTCTTTTGCTGACCAACAAATATTCTGCATTCTTGCAATTGATAAACCTTTCCTTTTGCTTCTGTACTTGCTTCATTTTCACATCTCCAATTACTGCCTCTTCTCTTGTCATCAATCTTTTGCTGACCAACATACATTCTGCATTCTTGCAATTGATAAACCTTTCCTTTTGCTTCTGTACTTGCTTCATTTTCACATCTCCAAATACTGCCTCTTGTCTTGTCAACATTCTTTTGCTGACCAACATACATTCTGCATTCTTGCAATTGATAAACCTTTCCTTTTGCTTCTGTACTTGCTTCATTTTCACATCTACAATTACTGCCTCTTCTCTTGTCATCAATCTTTTGCTGACCAACATACATTCTGCATTCTTGCAATTGATAAACCTTTCCTTTTGCTTCTGGACTTGCTTCATTTTCACATCTCCAATTACTGCCTCTTGTCTTGTCAACATTCTTTTGCTGACCAACATATATACTGAACACTTGCAATTAATAAACCTTCACTCTTGCTTCTGTACTTGCATGATTTTCACATCTCCAATTTCTAGCGCTTGCCTTGTCTTGACTCTTTTGCTGACCAACATACATTCTGCATTCTTGCAATTGAAAAACCTTTCCTTTTGCTTCTGGACTTGCTTCATTTTCACATCTCCAATTACTGCCTCTTGTCTTGTCAACATTCTTTTGCTGACCAACATATATACTGAACACTTGCAATTAATAAACCTTCACTCTTGCTTCTGTACTGGCATGATTTTCACATCTCCAATTTCTAGCGCTTGCCTTGTCTTGACTCTTTTGCTGACCAACATACATTCTGCATTCTTGCAATTGAAAAACCTTTCCTTTTGCTTCTGTACTTGCTTCATTTTCACATCTCCAATTACTGCCTCTTCTCTTGTCATCAATCTTTTGCTCACCAACATACATTCTGCATTCTTGCAATTGATAAACCTTTCCTTTTGCTTCTGTACTTGCTTCATTTTCACATCTCCAAATACTGCCTCTTGTCTTGTCAACATTCTTTTGCTGACCAACATATATACTGCACACTTGCAATTAATAAACATTCACTCTTGCTTCTGTACTTGCTTGATTTTCACATCTCCAATTTCTAGCTCTTGTCTTGTCTTGACTCTTTTGCTGACCAACATACATTCTGCATTCTTGCAATTGAAAAACCTTTCCTTTTGCTTCTGTACTTGCTTCATTTTCTCATCTCCAATTGCTGCCTCTTCTCTTGTCAACATTCTTTTGCTGACCAACATATATACTGCACACTTGCAATTAATAAACATTCACTCTTGCTTCTGTACTTGCTTGATTTTCATATCTCCAATTTCTAGCTCTTGTCTTGTCTTGACTCTTTTGCTGACCAACATACATTCTGCATTCTTGCAATTGATAAACCTTTCCTTTTGCTTCTGTACTTGCTTCATTTTCACATCTCCAATTACTGCCTCTTGTCTTGTCAACATTCTTTTGCTGACCAACATATATCCTGCACACTTTCAATTAATAAACATTCACTCTTGCAATTGAAAAACCTTTCCTTTTCACATCTCCAATTTCTAGTTTTTGTCTTGTCTTGAATCTTTTGCTGACCAACATATATTCTGCATTCTTGCAATTGAAAAACCTTTCCTTTTGCTTCTGTACTTGCTTCATTTTCACATCTCCAATTACTGCCTCTTCTCTTGTCATCAATCTTTTGCTGACCAACATACATTCTGCATTCTTGCAATTGATAAAGCTTTCCTTTTGCTTCTGTACTTGCTTCATTTTCACATCTCCAATTACTGCCTCTTGTCTTGTCAACATTCTTTTGCTGACCAAAATATATACTGCACACTTGCAATTAATAAACATTCACTCTTGCTTCTGTACTTGCTTGATTTTCACATCTCCAATTTCTAGCTCTTGTCTTGTCTTGACTCTTTTGCTGACCAACATACATTCTGCATTCTTGCAATTGAAATACCTTTCCTTTTGCTTCTGTACTTGCTTCATTTTCACATCTCCAATTACTGCCTCTTGTCTTGTCATCACTCTTTTGCTGACCAACATATATACTGAACACTTGCAATTAATAAACCTTCACTCTTGCTTCTGTACTTGCTTGCTTTTCACATCTCCAATTTCTGGCTCTTGTCTTGTCTTGACTCTCTTTCTGACCAACATACATTCTGCATTCTTGCAATTGATAAACCTTTCCTTTTGCTTCTGTACTTGCTTCATTTTCACATCTCCAATTACTGCCACTTGTCTTGTCATCAATATTTTGCTGACCAGCATATATACTGCACACTAGCAATTAATAAACCTTCACTCTTGCTTCTGTACTCGCTTTATTTTCACATCTCCAATTTCTAGCTCTTGTCTTGTCTTGACTCTTTTGCTGTCCAACATACATTCTGCATTCGAGCAATTGATAAACCTTTCCTTTTGCTTCTGTACCTGCTTCATTTTCACATCTCCAATTACTGCCTCTTGTCTTGTCATCACTCTTTTGCTGACCACCATATATACTGCACAATTGCAATTTATAAACCTACACTCTTGCTTCTGTACTTGCTTGATTTTCACAGCTCCAATTTCTAGCTCTTGTCTTGTCTTGACTCTCTTCCTGACCAACATACATTCTGCATTCTTGCAATTGATAAAACTTTCCTTTTGCTTCTGTACTTCCTTCATTTTCACATCTCCAATTACTGCCTCTTGTCTTGTCATCACTCTTTTGCTCACCAACATATATACTGCATTCTTGCAGTTGATAAACCTTCACTCTTGCTTCTGTACTTGCTTGGTTTTTACATCTCTAAATTCTAGCTCTTGTCTTGTCTTGAAACTTTTGCTGACCAACATACATTCTGCATTCTTGCAATTGATAAACCTTTCCTTTTGCTTCTGTACTTGCTTCATTTTCACATCTCCATTTACTGCCACTTGTCTTGTCATCACTCTTTTGCTGACCACCATATATACTGCACACTTGCAATTAATATACCGTCACTCTTGCTTCTGTACTTGCGTGATTTTCACATCTCCAATTTCTAGATCTTGTCTTGTCTTGATACTTTGGCTGACCAACATACATTCTGCATTCTTGCAATTGATAAACTTTTCCTTTTGCTTCTGTACTTGCTTAATTTTCACATCTCCAATTACTGCCACTTGTCTTGTCATCACTCTTTTGCTGACCACCATATATACTGCACACTTGCAATTAATAAACCTTCACTCTTGCTTCTGTACATGCTTGATTTTCACATCTCCAATTTCTAGCTCTTGTCTTGTCTTGACTCTTTTGTTGACCACCATACATTCTGCATTCTTGCAATTGATAAACATTTCCTTTTGCTTCTGTACTTGCTTCATTTTCACATCTTCAATTACTGCCTCTTGTCTTGTCATCACTCTTTTGCTGACCAACATATATACTGCACACTTGCAATTAATAAACCTTCACTCTTGCTTCTGTACTTGCTTGCTTTTCACATCTCCAATTTCTGGCTCTTGTCTTGTCTTGACTCTCTTGCTGACCAACATACATTCTGCATTCTTGCAATTGATAAACCTTTCCTTTTGCTTCTGTACTTGCTTCATTTTCACATCTCCAATTACTGCCACTTGTCTTGTCATCAATATTTTGCTGAACACCATATATACTGCACACTAGCAATTAATAAACCTTCACTCTTGCTTCTGTACTCGCTTTATTTTCACATCTCCAATTTCTAGCTCTTGTCTTGTCTTGACTCTTTTGCTGTCCAACATACATTCTGCATTCGAGCAATTGATAAACCTTTCCTTTTGCTTCTGTACCTGCTTCATTTTCACATCTCCAATTACTGCCTCTTGTCTTGTCATCACTCTTTTGCTGACCACCATATATACTGCACAATTGCAATTAATAAACCTACACTCTTGCTTCTGTACTTGCTTGATTTTCACATCTCCAATTTCTAGCTCTTGTCTTGTCTTGACTCTTTTGCTGACCAACATACATTCTGCATTCTTGCAATTGATAAAACTTTCCTTTTGCTTCTGTACTTGCTTCATTTTCACATCTCCAATTACTGCCTCTTGACTTGTCATCACTCTTTTGCTGACCAACATATATACTGCACACTTGCAATTAATAAACCTTTAATCTTGCTTCTGTACTTGCTTGATTTTCACATCTCCAATTTCTAGCTCTTGTCTTGTCTTGACTCTCTTGCTGACCAACATACATTCTGAATTCTTGCAATTGATAAAACTTTCCTTTTTCTTCTGTACTTGCTTCATTTTCACATCTCCAATTACTGCCTCTTGTCTTGTCATCACTCTTTTGATGACCAACATATAACATGCACACTTGCAATTAATAAACCTTCACTCTTGCTTCTGTACTTGCTTGCTTTTCACATATCCAATTTCTAGCTCTTGTCTTGTCTTGACTCTTTTCCTGACCAACATATATTCTGCATTCTTGCAATTGATAAATCTTCACTCTTGCTTCTGTACTTGCTTGATTTTCACATCTCCAATTTCTAGCTCTTGTCTTGTCATCACTCTTTTGCTGACCAACATACATTCTGCATTCTTGCAATTGATAAAACTTTCCTTTTGCTTCTGTACTTGCTTCATTTTCACATCTCCAATTACTGCCTCTTGTCTTGTCATCACTCTTTTGCTGACCACCATATATACTGCACACTTGCAATTAATAAACCTTCACTCTTGCTTCTGTACTTGCTTGCTTTTCACATATCCAATTTCTAGCTCTTGTCTTGTCTTGACTCTTTTGCTGACCAACATACATTCTGCATTCTTGCAATTGATAAAACTTTCCTTTTGCTTCTGTACTTGCTTCATTTTCACATCTCCAATTACTGCCTCTTGTCTTGTCATCACTCTTTTGCTGACCACCATATATACTGCACACTTGCAATTAATAAACCTTCACTCTTGCTTCTGTACTTGCTTGCTTTTCACATATCCAATTTCTAGCTCTTGTCTTGTCTTGACTCTTTTCCTGACCAACATACATTCTGCATTCTTGCAATTGATAAAACTTTCCTTTTGCTTCTGTACTTGCTTCATTTTCAGATCTCCAATTACTGCCTCTTGTCTTGTCATCACTCTTTTGCTGACCACCATATATACTGCACACTTGCAATTAATAAACCTTTACTCTTGCTTCTGTACTTGCTTGCTTTTCACATATCCAATTTCTAGCTCTTGTCTTGTCATCACTCTTTTGCTGACCAACATACATTCTGCATTCTTGCAATTGATAAAACTTTCCTTTTGCTTCTGTACTTGCTTCATTTTCACATCTCCAATTACTGCCTCTTGTCTTGTCATCACTCTTTTGCTGACCACCATATATACTGCACACTTGCAATTAATAAACCTTCACTCTTGCTTCTGTACTTGCTTGCTTTTCACATATCCAATTTCTAGCTCTTGTCTTGTCTTGACTCTTTTGCTGACCAACATACATTCTGCATTCTTGCAATTGATAAAACTTTCCTTTTGCTTCTGTACTTGCTTCATTTTCACATCTCCAATTACTGCCTCTTGTCTTGTCATCACTCTTTTGCTGACCACCATATATACTGCACACTTGCAATTAATAAACCTTCACTCTTGCTTCTGTACTTGCTTGCTTTTCACATATCCAATTTCTAGCTCTTGTCTTGTCTTGACTCTTTTGCTGACCAACATACATTCTGCATTCTTGCAATTGATAAAACTTTCCTTTTGCTTCTGTACTTGCTTCATTTTCACATCTCCAATTACTGCCTCTTGTCTTGTCATCACTCTTTTGCTGACCACCATATATACTGCACACTTGCAATTAATAAACCTTCACTCTTGCTTCTGTACTTGCTTGCTTTTCACATATCCAATTTCTAGCTCTTGTCTTGTCTTGACTCTTTTGCTGACCAACATACATTCTGCATTCTTGCAATTGATAAAACTTTCCTTTTGCTTCTGTACTTGCTTCATTTTCACATCTCCAATTACTGCCTCTTGTCTTGTCATCACTCTTTTGCTGACCACCATATATACTGCACACTTGCAATTAATAAACCTTTACTCTTGCTTCTGTACTTGCTTGCTTTTCACATCTCCAATTTCTAGCTCTTGTCTTGTCTTGACTCTTTTGCTGTCCAACATACATTCTGCATTCGAGCAATTGATAAACCTTTCCTTTTGCTTCTGTACCTGCTTCATTTTCACATCTCCAATTACTGCCTCTTGTCTTGTCATCACTCTTTTGCTGACCACCATATATACTGCACAATTGCAATTAATAAACCTACAGTCTTGCTTCTGTACTTGCTTGATTTTCACATCTCCAATTTCTAGCTCTTGTCTTGTCTTGACTCTCTTCCTGACCAACATACATTCTGCATTCTTGCAATTGATAAAACTTTCCTTTTGCTTCTGTACTTGCTTCATTTTCACATCTCCAATTACTGCCTCTTGTCTTGTCATCACTCTTTTGCTCACCAACATATATACTGCATTCTTGCAGTTGATAAACCTTCACTCTTGCTTCTGTACTTGCTTGGTTTTTACATCTCTAAATTCTAGCTCTTGTCTTGTCTTGAAACTTTTGCTGACCAACATACATTCTGCATTCTTGCAATTGATAAACCTTTCCTTTTGCTTCTGTACTTGCTTCATTTTCACATCTCCATTTACTGCCTCTTGTCTTGTCATCACTCTTTTGCTGACCACCATATATACTGCACACTTGCAATTAATATACCGTCACTCTTGCTTCTGTACTTGCGTGATTTTCACATCTCCAATTTCTAGATCTTGTCTTGTCTTGATACTTTGGCTGACCAACATACATTCTGCATTCTTGCAATTGATAAACTTTTCCTTTTGCTTCTGTACTTGCTTCATTTTCACATCTCCAATTACTGCCACTTGTCTTGTCATCAATATTTTGCTGACCACCATATATACTGCACACTAGCAATTAATAAACCTTCACTCTTGCTTCTGTACTCGCTTTATTTTCACATCTCCAATTTCTAGCTCTTGTCTTGTCTTGACTCTTTTGCTGTCCAACATACATTCTGCATTCGAGCAATTGATAAACCTTTTCTTTTGCTTCTGTACTTGCTTCATTTTCACATCTCCAATTACTGCCTCTTGTCTTGTCATCACTCTTTTGCTGACCACCATATATACTGCACAATTGCAATGAATAAACCTACACTCTTGCTTCTGTACTTGCTTGATTTTCACATCTCCAATTTCTAGCTCTTGTCTTGTCTTGACTCTTTTGCTGACCAACATACATTCTGCATTCTTGCAATTGATAAAACTTTCCTTTTGCTTCTGTACTTGCTTCATTTTCACATCTCCAATTACTGCCTCTTGACTTGTCATCACTCTTTTGCTGACCAACATATATACTGCACACTTGCAATTAATAAACCTTCAATCTTGCTTCTGTACTTGCTTGATTTTCACATCTCCAATTTCTAGCTCTTGTCTTGTCTTGACTCTCTTGCTGACCAACATACATTCTGAATTCTTGCAATTGATAAAACTTTCCTTTTGCTTCTGTACTTGCTTCATTTTCACATCTCCAATTACTGCCTCTTGTCTTGTCATCACTCTTTTGATTACCAACAGATAACATGCACACTTGCAATTAATAAACCTTCACTCTTGCTTCTGTACTTGCTTGCTTTTCACATATCCAATTTCTAGCTCTTGTCTTGTCTTGACTCTTTTCCTGACCAACATATATTCTGCATTCTTGCAATTGATAAATCTTCACTCTTGCTTCTGTACTTGCTTGATTTTCACATCTCCAATTTCTAGCTCTTGTCTTGTCATCACTCTTTTGCTGACCAACATACATTCTGCATTCTTGCAATTGATAAAACTTTCCTTTTGCTTCTGTACTTGCTTCATTTTCACATCTCCAATTACTGCCTCTTGTCTTGTCATCACTCTTTTGCTGACCACCATATATACTGCACACTTGCAATTAATAAACCTTCACTCTTGCTTCTGTACTTGCTTGCTTTTCACATATCCAATTTCTAGCTCTTGTCTTGTCTTGACCCTTTTGCTGACCAACATACATTCTGCATTCTTGCAATTGATAAAACTTTCCTTTTGCTTCTGTACTTGCTTCATTTTCACATCTCCAATTACTGCCTCTTGTCTTGTCATCACTCTTTTGCTGACCACCATATATACTGCACACTTGCAATTAATAAACCTTTACTCTTGCTTCTGTACTTGCTTGCTTTTCACATATCCAATTTCTAGCTCTTGTCTTGTCTTGACTCTTGTGCTGACCAACATATATTCTGCATTCTTGCAATTGATAAATCTTCACTCTTGCTTCTGTACTTGCTTGCTTTTCACATCTCCAATTTCTAGCTCTTGTCTTGTCTTGACTCTTTTGCTGACCAACATACATTCTGCATTCTTGCAATTGATAAACCTTTCCTTTTGCTTCTGTACTTGCTTCATTTTCACATCTCCAATTACTGCCTCTTGTCTTGTCATCACTCTTTTCCTGACCACCATATATACTGCACTCTTGCAATTAATAAACCTTCACTCTTGCTTCTGTACATGCTTGATTTTCACATCTCCAATTTCTAGCTCTTGTCTTGTCTTGACTCTTTTGCTGACCAACATACATTCTGCATTCTTGCAATTGATAAACCTTTCCTTTTGCTTCTGTACTTGCTTCATTTTCACATCTCCAATTACTGCCTCTTGTCTTGTCATCACTCTTTTCCTGACCACCATATATACTGCACTCTTGCAATTAATAAACCTTCATTCTTGCTTCTGTACATGCTTGATTTTCATATATCCAATTTCTAGCTCTTGTCTTGTCTTGACTCTCTTGCTGACCAACATACATTCTGCATTCTTGCAATTGATAAAACTTTCCTTTTTCTTCTGTACTTGCTTCATTTTCACATCTCCAATTACTGCCTCTTGTATTGTCATCACTCTTTTGCTGAACAACATATATACTGCACACTTGCAATTAATAAACCTTCACTCTTGCTTCTGTAGTTGCTTGCTTTTCACATCTCCAAATTTAGCTCTTGTCTTATCTTGACTTTTTTGCTGACCAACATATATTCTGCATTCTTGCAATTGATAAAACTTTACTTTTGCTTCTGTACTTGCTTCATTTTCACATCTCCAATTTCTAGCTCTTGTCTTGTCTTGACTCTCTTGCTGACCAACATACATTCTGCATTCTTGCAATTGATAAACCTTTCCTTTTGCTTCTGTACTTGCTTCATTTTCACATCTCCAATTACTGCCTCTTGTCTTGTCATCACTCTTTTGCTGACCACCATATATACTGCACACTTGCAATTAATAAACCTTCACTCTTGCTTCTGTACTTGCTTGCTTTTCACATATCCAATTTCTAGCTCTTGTCTTGTCTTGACCCTTTTGCTGACCAACATACATTCTGCATTCTTGCAATTGATAAAACTTTCCTTTTGCTTCTGTACTTGCTTCATTTTCACATCTCCAATTACTGCCTCTTGTCTTGTCATCACTCTTTTGCTGACCACCATATATACTGCACACTTGCAATTAATAAACCTTTACTCTTGCTTCTGTACTTGCTTGCTTTTCACATATCCAATTTCTAGCTCTTGTCTTGTCTTGACTCTTGTGCTGACCAACATATATTCTGCATTCTTGCAATTGATAAATCTTCACTCTTGCTTCTGTACTTGCTTGCTTTTCACATCTCCAATTTCTAGCTCTTGTCTTGTCTTGACTCTTTTGCTGACCAACATACATTCTGCATTCTTGCAATTGATAAACCTTTCCTTTTGCTTCTGTACTTGCTTCATTTTCACATCTCCAATTACTGCCTCTTGTCTTGTCATCACTCTTTTCCTGACCACCATATATACTGCACTCTTGCAATTAATAAACCTTCACTCTTGCTTCTGTACATGCTTGATTTTCACATCTCCAATTTCTAGCTCTTGTCTTGTCTTGACTCTTTTGCTGACCAACATACATTCTGCATTCTTGCAATTGATAAACCTTTCCTTTTGCTTCTGTACTTGCTTCATTTTCACATCTCCAATTACTGCCTCTTGTCTTGTCATCACTCTTTTCCTGACCACCATATATACTGCACTCTTGCAATTAATAAACCTTCATTCTTGCTTCTGTACATGCTTGATTTTCATATATCCAATTTCTAGCTCTTGTCTTGTCTTGACTCTCTTGCTGACCAACATACATTCTGCATTCTTGCAATTGATAAAACTTTCCTTTTTCTTCTGTACTTGCTTCATTTTCACATCTCCAATTACTGCCTCTTGTATTGTCATCACTCTTTTGCTGAACAACATATATACTGCACACTTGCAATTAATAAACCTTCACTCTTGCTTCTGTAGTTGCTTGCTTTTCACATCTCCAAATTTAGCTCTTGTCTTATCTTGACTTTTTTGCTGACCAACATATATTCTGCATTCTTGCAATTGATAAAACTTTACTTTTGCTTCTGTACTTGCTTCATTTTCACATCTCCAATTTCTAGCTCTTGTCTTGTCTTGACTCTCTTGCTGACCAACATACATTCTGCATTCTTGCAATTGATAAACCTTTCCTTTTGCTTCTGTACTTGCTTCATTTTCACATCTCCAATTACTGCCACTTGTCTTGTCATCACTCTTTTGCTGACCACCATATATACTGCACACTTGCAATTGAAAAACATTCACTCTTGCTTCTGTACTTGCTTGATTTTCACATCTCCAATTTCTAGCTCTTGTCTTGTCTTGACACTCTTGCTGACCAACATACATTCTGCATTCTTGCAATTGATAAAACTTTCCTTTTTCTTCTGTACTTGCTTCATTTTCACATCTCCAATTACTGCCTCTTGTCTTGTCATCACTCTTTTGCTGACCACCATATATACTGCACACTTGCAATTAATAAACCTTCACTCATGCTTCTGTACTTGCTTGCTTTTCACAGCTCCAATTTCTGGCACTTCTCTTGTCTTGACTCTCTAGCTGACCAACATACATTCTGCATTCTTGCAATTGATAAACCTTTCCTTTTGCTTCTGTACTTGCTTCATATTCACATCTCCAATTACTGCCTCTTGTCTTGTCATCACTCTTTTGCTGACCAACATATATACTGCACACTTGCAATTAATAAACCTTCACTCTTGCTTCTGTATTTGCTTGCTTTTCACATCTCCAATTTCTAGCTCTTGTCTTGTCTTGACTCTTTTGCTGACCAACATACATTCTGCATTCTTGCAATTGATAAACCTTTATTTTGCTTCTGTACTTGCTTCATTTTCACATCTCCATTTACTGCCTCTTGTCTTGTCATCAATCCTTTGCTAACCACCATATATACTGCACACATGCAATTAATAAACCTACATTCTTGCTTCTGTACTTGCTTGATTTTCACATCTCCAATTTCTAGCTCTTGTCTTGTCTTGACTCTTTTGCTGACCAACATACATTCTGCATTCTTGCAATTGATAAACCTTTATTTTGCTTCTGTACTTGCTTCATTTTCACATCTCCAATTACTGCCTCTTGTCTTGTCATCACTCTTTTGCTGACCACCATATATACTGCACACTTGCAATTAATAAACCTTCACTCTTGCTTCTGTACTTGCTTGATTTTCACATCTCCAATTTATAGCCCTTGTCTTGTCTTGACTCTTTTGCTGACCAACATACATTCTGCATTCTTGCAATTGATAAACCATTCCTTTTGCTTCTGTACTTGCTTGATTTTCACATCTCCAATTTCTAGGACTTGTCTTGTCTTGACTCTCTTGCTGACCAACATACATTCTGCATTCTTGCAATTGATAAACCTTTCCTTTTGCTTCTGTACTTGCTTCATTTTCACATCTCCAATTTCTAGCTCTTGTCTTGTCTTGACTCTTTTGATGACCAATATACATTCTGCATTCTTGCAATTGATAAACCTTCACTCTTGCTTCTGTACTTGCTTGGTTTTCACATCTCCAA
Organism: Acanthosepion lycidas; assembly: GCA_963932145.1. NCBI lineage: Eukaryota > Metazoa > Mollusca > Cephalopoda > Sepiida > Sepiidae > Acanthosepion > Acanthosepion lycidas. Next base: position 68,679,217 of record OZ010614.1, read on the forward strand.
ATTCTAGTTCTTGTCTTGTCTTGACTCTTTTGCTGACCAATATACATTCTGCATTCTTGCAATTGATAAACCATTCCTTTTGCTTCTGTACTTGCTTCATTTTCACATCTCCAATTACTGCATCTTGTCTTGTCATCACTCTTTTGCTGACCACCATATATACTGCACACTTGCAATTAATAAAACTTCACTCTTTCTTCTGTACTTGCTTGATTTTCACATCTCCAATTTCTAGCTCTTGTCTTGTCTTGACTCTTTTGCTGACCAAAATACATTCTGCATTCTTGCAATTGCTAAACCATTCCTTTTGCTTCTGTACTTGCTTCATTTTCACATCTCCAATTACTGCATCTTGTCTTGTCATCACTCTTTTGCTGACCACCATATATACTGCACACTTGCAATTAATAAACCTTCACTCTTGCTTCTGTACTTGCTTGATTTTCACATCTCCAATTTCTACCTCTTGTCTTGTCTTGACTCTTTTGCTGGCCAACATACATTCTGCATTCTTGCAATTGATAAACCTTTCCTTTTGCTTCTGTACTTGCTTCATTTTCACATCTCCAATTACTGCATCTTGTCTTGTCATCACTCTTTTGCTGACCACCATATATACTGTACACTTGCAATTAATAAACCTTCACTCTTGCTTCTGTACTTGCTTGATTTTCACATCTCCAATTTCTAGCGCTTGTCTTGTCTTGACTCTTTTGCTGACCAACATACATTCTGCATTCTTGCAATTGATAAACCATTCCTTTTGCTTCTGTACTTGCTTGATTTTCACATCTCCAATTTCTATCACTTGTCTTGTCTTGACTCTCTTGCTGACCAACATACATTCTGCATTCTTGCAATTGATAAACCTTTCCTTTTGCTTCTGTACTTGCTTCATTTTCACATCTCCAATTTCTAGCTCTTGTCTTGTCTTGACTCTTTTGCTGACCAATATACATTCTGCATTCTTGCAATTGATAAACCTTCACTCTTGCTTCTGTACTTGCTTGGTTTTCACATCTCCAAATTCTAGTTCTTGTCTTGTCTTGACTCTTTTGCTGACCAACATACATTCTGCAATCTTGCAATTGATAAACCTTTCCTTTTGCTTCTGTACATGCTTCATTTTCACATCTCCAATTACTGCCACTCGCCTTGTCATCACTCTTTTGCTGACAACCATATATACTACACACTTGCAATTAATAAACGTTCACTCTTGCTTCTGTACTTGCTTGATTTTCACATCTCCAATTTCTAGCTCTTGTCTTGTCTTGACTCTCCTGCTGACCAACATACATTCTGCATTCTTGCAATTGATAAACCTCTCCTTTTGCTTCTGTACTTGCTTCATTTTCACATCTCCAATTACTGCCTCTTGTCGTGTCATCAGTCTTTTGCTGACCCCCATATATACTTCACACTTGCTATTAATAAAGCTTCACTCTTGCTTCTGTACTTGCTAGATTTTCACATCTCCAATTTCTAGCTCTTGTCTTGTCTTGACTCTTTTGCTGACCAACATACATTCTGCATTCTTGCAATTGATAAACCTTTCCTTTTGCTTCTGTACTTGCTTCATTTTCACATCTCCAATTACTGCATCTTGTCTTGTCATCACTCTTTTGCTGACCACCATATATACTGTACACTTGCAATTAATAAACCTTCACTCTTGCTTCTGTACTTGTTTGATTTTCACATCTCAAATTTCTAGCTCTTGTCTTGTCTTGACTCTTTTGCTGACCAACATACATTCTGCATTCTTGCAATTGATAAACCTTTCCTTTTGCTTCTGTACTTGCTTCATTTTCACATCTCCAATTACTGCCACCTGCCTTGTCATCACTCTTTTGCTGACAACCATATATACTGCACACTTGCAATTAATAAACGTTCACTCTTGCTTCTGTACTTGCTTGATTTTCACATCTCCAATTTCTAGCTCTTGTCTTGTCTTGACTCTTTTGCTGACCAACATACATTCTGCATTCTTGCAATTGATAAACCTTTCCTTTTGCTTCTGTACTTGCTTCATTTTCACATCTCCAATTACTGCCTCTTGTCTTGTCATGACTCTTTTTCTGACCTCCATATATACTGCACACTTGCAATTAATAAACGTTCACTCTTGCTTCTGTACTTGCTTGATTTTCACATCTCCAATTTCTAGCTCTTGCCTTGTCTTGACTCTATTGCTGACCAACATACATTCTGCATTCTTGCAATTGATAAACCTTTCCTTTTGCTTCTGTACTTGCTTCATTTTCACATCTCCAATTACTGCCTCTTGTCGTGTCATCAGTCTTTTGCTGACCAGCATATATACTGCACACTTGCAATTAATAAAGCTTCACTCTTGCTTCTGTACTTGCTAGATTTTCACATATCCAATTTCTAGCTCTTGTCTTGTCTTGACTCTTTTGCTGACCAACATACATTCTGCATTCTTGCAATTGATAAACCATTCCTTTTGCTTCTGTACTTGCTTCATTTTCACATCTCCAATTACTGCCTCTTGTCTTGTCATCACTCTTTTGCTGACCACCATATATACTGCACACTTGCAATTAATAAACCTTCACTCTTGCTTCTGTACTTGCTTGATTTTCACATCTCCAATTTCTAGCTCTTGTCTTGTCTTGACTCTTTTGCTGACCAACATACATTCTGCATTCTTGCAATTTATAAACCATTCCTTTTGCTTCTGTACTTGCTTCATTTTCACATCTCCAATAACTGCCTCTTGTCTTGTCATCACTCTTTTGCTGACCACCATATATACTGCACACTTGCAATTAATAAACCTTCACTCTTGCTTCTGTACTTGCTTGATTTTCACATCTCCAATTTCTAGCTCTTGTCTTGTCTTGACTCTCTTGCTGACCAACATACATTCTGCATTCTGGCAATTGATAAACCTTTCCTTTTGCTTCTGTACTTGCTTCATTTTCACATCTCCAATTACTGCATCTTGTCTTGTCATCACTCTTTTGCTGACCACCATATATACTGCACACTTGTAATTAATAAACCTTCACTCTTGCTTCTGTACTTGCTTGATTTTCACATCTCCAATTTCTAGCTCTTGTCTTGTCTTGACTCTTTTGCTGACCAACATACATTCTGCATTCTTGCAATTGATAAACCTTTCCTTTTGCTTCTGTACTTGCTTCATTTTCACATCTCCAATTACTGCCTCTTGTCTTGTCATCACTCTTTTGCTGACAACCATATATACTGCACACTTGCAATTAATAAACGTTCATTCTTGCTTCTGTACTTGCTTGATTTTCACATCTCCAATTTCTAGCTCTTGTCTTGTCTTGACTCTTTTGCTGACCAACATACATTCTGCATTCTTGCAATTGATAAACCTTTCCTTTTGCTTCTGTACTTGCTTCATTTTCACATCTCCAATTACTGCCTCTTGTCTTGTCATGACTCTTTTGCTGACTACCATATATACTGCACACTTGCAATTAATAAACCTTCACTCTTGCTTCTGTACTTGCTAGATTTTCACATCTCCAATTTCTACCTCTTGTCTTGTCTTGACTCTTTTGCTGACCAACATACATTCTGCATTCTTGCAATTGATATACCTTTCCTTTTGCTTCTGTACTTGCTTCATTTTCACATCTCCAATTACTGCCTCTTGTCATGACTCTTTTGCTGACCACCATATATACTGCACACTTGCAATTAATAAACGTTCACTCTTGCTTCTGTACTTGCTTGATTTTCACATCTCCAATTTCTAGCTCTTGTCTTGTCTTGACTCTTTTGCTGACCAACATACATTCTGCATTCTTGCAATTGATAAACCATTCCTTTTGCTTCTGTACTTGCTTCATTTTCACATCTCCAATTACTGCCTCTTGTCTTGTCATCACTCTTTTGCTGACCACCATATATACTGCACACTTGCAATTAATAAACCTTCACTCTTGCTTCTGTACTTGCTTGATTTTCACATCTCCAATTTCTAGCTCTTGTCTTGTCTTGACTCTTTTGCTGACCAACATACATTCTGCATTCTTGCAATTTATAAACCATTCCTTTTGCTTCTGTACTTGCTTCATTTTCACATCTCCAATAACTGCCTCTTGTCTTGTCATCACTCTTTTGCTGACCACCATATATACTGCACACTTGCAATTAATAAACCTTCACTCTTGCTTCTGTACTTGCTTGATTTTCACATCTCCAATTTCTAGCTCTTGTCTTGTCTTGACTCTCTTGCTGACCAACATACATTCTGCATTCTGGCAATTGATAAACCTTTCCTTTTGCTTCTGTACTTGCTTCATTTTCACATCTCCAATTACTGCATCTTGTCTTGTCATCACTCTTTTGCTGACCACCATATATACTGCACACTTGTAATTAATAAACCTTCACTCTTGCTTCTGTACTTGCTTGATTTTCACATCTCCAATTTCTAGCTCTTGTCTTGTCTTGACTCTTTTGCTGACCAACATACATTCTGCATTCTTGCAATTGATAAACCTTTCCTTTTGCTTCTGTACTTGCTTCATTTTCACATCTCCAATTACTGCCTCTTGTCTTGTCATCACTCTTTTGCTGACAACCATATATACTGCACACTTGCAATTAATAAACGTTCATTCTTGCTTCTGTACTTGCTTGATTTTCACATCTCCAATTTCTAGCTCTTGTCTTGTCTTGACTCTTTTGCTGACCAACATACATTCTGCATTCTTGCAATTGATAAACCTTTCCTTTTGCTTCTGTACTTGCTTCATTTTCACATCTCCAATTACTGCCTCTTGTCTTGTCATGACTCTTTTGCTGACTACCATATATACTGCACACTTGCAATTAATAAACCTTCACTCTTGCTTCTGTACTTGCTAGATTTTCACATCTCCAATTTCTACCTCTTGTCTTGTCTTGACTCTTTTGCTGACCAACATACATTCTGCATTCTTGCAATTGATATACCTTTCCTTTTGCTTCTGTACTTGCTTCATTTTCACATCTCCAATTACTGCCTCTTGTCATGACTCTTTTGCTGACCACCATATATACTGCACACTTGCAATTAATAAACGTTCACTCTTGCTTCTGTACTTGCTTGATTTTCACATCTCCAATTTCTAGCTCTTGCCTTGTCTTGACTCTATTGCTGACCAACATACATTCTGCATTCTTGCAATTGATAAACCTTTCCTTTTGCTTCTGTACTTGCTTCATTTTCACATCTCCAATTACTGCCTCTTGTCGTGTCATCAGTCTTTTGCTGACCACCATATATACTGCACACTTGCAATTAATAAACATTCACTCTTGCTTCTGTACTTGCTAGATTTTCACATGTCCAATTTCTAGCTCTTGTCTTGTCTTGACTCTTTTGCTGACCAACATACATTCTGCATTCTTGCAATTGATAAACCTTTCCTTTTGCTTCTGTACTTGCTTCATTTTCACATCTCCAATTACTGCATCTTGTCTTGTCATCACTCTTTTGCTGACCACCATATATACTGTACACTTGCAATTAATAAACCTTCACTCTTGCTTCTGTACTTGCTTGATTTTCACATCTCCAATTTATAGCTCTTCTCTTGTCTTGACTCTTTTGCTGACCAACGTACATTCTGCATTCTTGCAATTGATAAACCATTCCTTTTGCTTCTGTACTTGCTTCATTTTCACATCTCCAATTACTGCCTCTTGTCTTGTCATCACTCTTTTGCTGACCACCATATATACTGCACACTTGCAATTAATAAATCTTCACTCTTGCTTCTGTACTGGCTTGATTTTCACATCTCCAATTTCTAGCTCTTGTCTTGTCTTGACTCTTTTGCTGACCAACATACTTTCTGCATTCTTGCAATTGATAAATAATTCCTTTTGCTTCTGTACTTGCTTCATTTCACATCTCCAATAAATGCCTCTTGTCTTGTCATCACTCTTTTGCTGACCACCATATATACTGCACACTTGCAATTAATAAACCTTCACTCGTGCTTCTGTACTTGCTTGATTTTCACATCTCCAATTTCTAGCTCTTGTCTTGTCTTGACTCTTTTGCTGACCAACATACATTCTGCATTCTTGCAATTGATAAACCTTTCCTTTTGCTTCTGTACTTGCTTCATTTTCACATCTCCGATTACTGCCTCTTGTCTTGTCATCACTCTTTTGCTGACAACCATATATACTGCACACTTGCAATTAATAAACGTTCACTCTTGCTTCTGTACTTGCTTGATTTTCACATCTCCAATTTCTAGCTCTTGTCTTGTCTTGACTCTTTTGCTGACCAACATACATTCTGCATTCTTGCAATTGATAAACCTTTCCTTTTGCTTCTGTACTTGCTTCATTTTCACATCTCCAATTACTGCCTCTTGTCTTGTCATGACTCTTTTGCTGACTACCATATATACTGCACACTTGCAATTAATAAACCTTCACTCTTGCTTCTGTACTTGCTAGATTTTCACATATCCAATTTCTAGCTCTTGTCTTGTCTTGACTCTTTTGCTGACCAACATACATTCTGCATTCTTGCAATTGATAAACCTTTCCTTTTGCTTCTGTACTTGCTTCATTTTCACATCTCCAATTACTGCATCTTGTCTTGTCATCACTCTTTTGCTGACCACCATATATACTGTACACTTGCAATTAATAAACCTTCACTCTTGCTTCTGTACTTGCTTGATTTTCACATCTCCAATTTATAGCTCTTCTCTTGTCTTGACTCTTTTGCTGACCAACATACATTCTGCATTCTTGCAATTGATAAACCATTCCTTTTGCTTCTATACTTGCTTCATTTTCACATCTCCAAATACTGCTTCTTGTCTTGTCATCACTCTTTTGCTGACCACCATATATACTGCACACTTGCAATTAATAAACCTTCACTCTTGCTTCTGTACTTGCTTGATTTTCACATATCCAATTTCTAGCTCTTGTCTTCTCTTGACTCTCTTGCTGACCAATATACATTGTGCATTCTTGCAATTGATAAACCTTTCCTTTTGCTTCTGTACTTGCTTCATTTTCACATCTCCAATTACTGCATCTTGTCTTGTCATCACTCTTTTGCTGACCACCATATATACTGTACACTTGCAATTAATAAACCTTCACTCTTGCTTCTGTACTTGCTTGATTTTCACATCTCCAATTTCTAGCTCTTGTCTTGTCTTGACTCTCTTGCTGACCAACATACATTCTGCATTCTGGCAATTGATAAACCTTTCCTTTTGCTTCTGTACTTGCTTCATTTTCACATCTCCAATTACTGCATCTTGTCTTGTCATCACTCTTTTGCTGACCACCATATATACTGCACACTTGTAATTAATAAACCTTCACTCTTGCTTATGTACTTGCTTGATTTTCACATCTCCAATTTCTAGCTCTTGTCTTGTCTTGACTCTTTTGCTGACCAACATACATTCTGCATTCTTGCAATTGATAAACCTTTCCTTTTGCTTCTGTACTTGCTTCATTTTCACATCTCCAATTACTGCCTCATGTTTTGTCATGACTCTTTTGCTGACTACCATAAATACTGCACACTTGCAATTAATAAACCTTCACTCTTGCTTCTGTACTTGCTAGATTTTCACATCTCCAATTTCTACCTCTTGTCTTGTCTTGACTCTTTTGCTGACCAACATACATTCTGCATTCTTGCAATTGATAAAACTTTCCTTTTGCTTCTGTACTTGCTTCATTTTCACATCTCCAATTACTGCCTCTTGTCATGACTCTTTTGCTGACCACCATATATACTGCACACTTGCAATTAATAAACGTTCACTCTTGCTTCTGTACTTGCTTGATTTTCACATCTCCAATTTCTAGCTCTTGCCTTGTCTTGACTCTATTGCTGACCAACATACATTCTGCATTCTTGCAATTGATAAACCTTTCCTTTTGCTTCTGTACTTGCTTCATTTTCACATCTCCAATTACTGCCTCTTGTCGTGTCATCAGTCTTTTGCTGACCACCATATATACTGCACACTTGCAATTAATAAAGCTTCACTCTTGCTTCTGTACTTGCTAGATTTTCACATATCCAATTTCTAGCTCTTGTCTTGTCTTGACTCTCTTGCTGACCAACATACATTCTGCATTCTGGCAATTGATACACCTTTCCTTTTGCTTCTGTACTTGCTTCATTTTCACATCTCCAATTACTGCATCTTGTCTTGTCATCACTCTTTTGCTGACCACCATATATACTGCACACTTGTAATTAATAAACCTTCACTCTTGCTTCTGTACTTGCTTGATTTTCACATCTCCAATTTCTAGCTCTTGTCTTGTCTTGACTCTTTTGCTGACCAACATACATTCTGCATTCTTGCAATTGATAAACCTTTCCTTTTGCTTCTGTACTTGCTTCATTTTCACATCTCCAATTACTGCCTCTTGTCTTGTCATCACTCTTTTGCTGACAACCATATATACTGCACACTTGCAAGTAATAAACGTTCATTCTTGCTTCTGTACTTGCTTGATTTTCACATCTCCAATTTCTAGCTCTTGTCTTGTCTTGACTCTTTTGCTGACCAACATACATTCTGCATTCTTGCAATTGATAAACCTTTCCTTTTGCTTCTGTACTTGCTTCATTTTCACATCTCCAATTACTGCCTCTTGTCTTGTCATGACTCTTTTGCTGACTACCATATATACTGCACACTTGCAATTAATAAACCTTCACTCTTGGTTCTGTACTTGCTAGATTTTCACATATCCAATTTCTACCTCTTGTCTTGTCTTGACTCTTTTGCTGACCAACATACATTCTGCATTCTTGCAATTGATAAACCTTTCCTTTTGCTTCTGTACTTGCTTCATTTTCACATCTCCAATTACTGCCTCTTGTCATGACTCTTTTGCTGACCACCATATATACTGCACACTTGCAATTAATAAACGTTCACTCTTGCTTCTGTACTTGCTTGATTTTCACATCTCCAATTTCTAGCTCTTGCCTTGTCTTGACTCTATTGCTGACCAACATACATTCTGCATTCTTGCAATTGATAAACCTTTCCTTTTGCTTCTGTACTTGCTTCATTTTCACATCTCCAATTACTGCCTCTTGTCGTGTCATCAGTCTTTTGCTGACCACCATATATACTGCACACTTGCAATTAATAAAGCTTCACTCTTGCTTCTGTACTTGCTAGATTTTCACATATCCAATTTCTAGCTCTTGTCTTGTCTTGACTCTTTTGCTGACCAACATACATTCTGCATTCTTGCAATTGATAAACCTTTCCTTTTGCTTCTGTACTTGCTTCATTTTCACATCTCCAATTACTGCATCTTGTCTTGTCATCACTCTTTTGCTGACCACCATATATACTGTACACTTGCAATTAATAAACCTTCACTCTTGCTTCTGTACTTGCTTGATTTTCACATCTCCAATTTATAGCTCTTCTCTTGTCTTGACTCTTTTGCTGACCAACATACATTCTGCATTCTTGCAATTGATAAACCATTCCTTTTGCTTCTGTACTTGCTTCATTTTCACATCTCCAATTACTGCCTCTTGTCTTGTCATCACTCTTTTGCTGACCACCATATATACTGCACACTTGCAATTAATAAACCTTCACTCTTGCTTCTGTACTGGCTTGATTTTCACATCTCCAATTTCTAGCTCTTGTCTTGTCTTGACTCTTTTGCTGACCAACATACATTCTGCATTCTTGCAATTGATAAACCATTCCTTTTGCTTCTGTACTTGCTTCATTTTCACATCTCCAATAAATGCCTCTTGTCTTGTCATCACTCTTTTGCTGACCACCATATATACTGCACACTTGCAATTAATAAACCTTCACTCGTGCTTCTGTACTTGCTTGATTTTCAAATCTCCAATTTCTAGCTCTTGTCTTGTCTTGACTCTTTTGCTGACCAACATACATTCTGCATTCTTGCAATTGATAAACCTTTCCTTTTGCTTCTGTACTTGCTTCATTTTCACATCTCCAATTACTGCCTCTTGTCTTGTCATCACTCTTTTGCTGACAACCATATATACTGCACACTTCCAATTAATAAACGTTCACTCTTGCTTCTGTACTTGCTTGATTTTCACATCTCCAATTTCTAGCTCTTGTCTTGTCTTGACTCTTTTGCTGACCAACATACATTCTGCATTCTTGCAATTGATAAACCTTTCCTTTTGCTTCTGTACTTGCTTCATTTTCACATCTCCAATTACTGCCTCTTGTCTTGTCATGACTCTTTTGCTGACTACCATATATACTGCACACTTGCAATTAATAAACCTTCACTCTTGCTTCTGTACTTGCTAGATTTTCACATATCCAATTTCTAGCTCTTGTCTTGTCTTGACTCTTTTGCTGACCAACATACATTCTGCATTCTTGCAATTGATAAACCTTTCCTTTTGCTTCTGTACTTGCTTCATTTTCACATCTCCAATTACTGCATCTTGTCTTGTCATCACTCTTTTGCTGACCACCATATATACTGTACACTTGCAATTAATAAACCTTCACTCTTGCTTCTGTACTTGCTTGATTTTCACATCTCCAATTTATAGCTCTTCTCTTGTCTTGACTCTTTTGCTGACCAACATACATTCTGCATTCTTGCAATTGATAAACCATTCCTTTTGCTTCTATACTTGCTTCATTTTCACATCTCCAAATACTGCCTCTTGTCTTGTCATCACTCTTTTGCTGACCACCATATATACTGCACACTTTCAATTAATAAACCTTCACTCTTGCTTCTGTACTTGCTTGATTTTCACATCTCCAATTTCTAGCTCTTGTCTTGTCTTGACTCTTTTGCTGACCAACATACATTCTGCATTCTTGCAATTGATAAACCATTCCTTTTGCTTCTGTACTTGCTTCATTTTCACATCTCCAATAACTGCCTCTTGTCTTGTCATCACTCTTTTGCTGACCACCATATATACTGCACAGTTGCAATTAATAAACCTTCACTCTTGCTTCTGTACTTGCTTGATTTTCACATCTCCAATTTCTAGCTCTTGTCTTGTCTTGACTCTCTTGCTGACCAACATACATTCTGCATTCTGGCAATTGATAATCCTTTCCTTTTGCTTCTGTACTTGCTTCATTTTCACATCTCCAATTACTGCATCTTGTCTTGTCATCACTCTTTTGCTGACCACCATATATACTGCACACTTGCAATTAATAAACCTTCACTCTTGCTTCTGTACTTGCTTGATTTTCACATATCCAATTTCTAGCTCTTGTCTTCTCTTGACTCTCTTGCTGACCAACATACATTCTGCATTCTTGCAATTGATAAACCTTTCCTTTTGCTTCTGTACTTGCTTCATTTTCACATCTCCAATTACTGCATCTTGTCTTGTCATCACTCTTTTGCTGACCACCATATATACTGTACACTTGCAATTAATAAACCTTCACTCTTGCTTCTGTACTTGCTTGATTTTCACATCTCCAATTTATAGCTCTTCTCTTGTCTTGACTCTTTTGCTGACCAACATACATTCTGCATTCTTGCAATTGATAAACCATTCCTTTTGCTTCTGTACTTGCTTCATTTTCACATCTCCAATTACTGCCTCTTGTCTTGTCATCACTCTTTTGCTGACCACCATATATACTGCACACTTGCAATTAATAAACCTTCACTCTTGCTTCTGTACTTGCTTGATTTTCACATCTCCAATTTCTAGCTCTTGTCTTGTCTTGACTCTTTTGCTGACCAACATACATTCTGCATTCTTGCAATTGATAAACCATTCCTTTTGCTTCTGTACTTGCTTCATTTTCACATCTCCAATAACTGCCTCTTGTCTTGTCATCACTCTTTTGCTGACCACCATATATACTGCACACTTGCAATTAATAAACCTTCACTCTTGCTTCTGTACTTGCTTGATTTTCACATCTCCAATTTCTAGCTCTTGTCTTGTCTTGACACTCTTGCTGACCAACATACATTCTGCATTCTGGCAAATGATAAACCTTTCCTTTTGCTTCTGTACTTGCTTCATTTTCACATCTCCAATTACTGCATCTTGTCTTGTCATGACTCTTTTGCTGACTACCATATATACTGCACACTTGCAATTAATAAACCTTCACTCTTGCTTCTGTACTTGCTAGATTTTCACATATCCAATTTCTAGCTCTTGTCTTGTCTTGACTCTTTTGCTGACCAACATACATTCTGCATTCTTGCAATTGATAAACCTTTCCTTTTGCTTCTGTACTTGCTTCATTTTCACATCTCCAATTACTGCATCTTGTCTTGTCATCACTCTTTTGCTGACCACCATATATACTGTACACTTGCAATTAATAAACCTTCACTCTTGCTTCTGTACTTGCTTGATTTTCACATCTCCAATTTATAGCTCTTCTCTTGTCTTGACTCTTTTGCTGACCAACATACATTCTGCATTCTTGCAATTGATAAACCATTCCTTTTGCTTCTATACTTGCTTCATTTTCACATCTCCAAATACTGCCTCTTGTCTTGTCATCACTCTTTTGCTGACCACCATATATACTGCACACTTTCAATTAATAAACCTTCACTCTTGCTTCTGTACTTGCTTGATTTTCACATCTCCAATTTCTAGCTCTTGTCTTGTCTTGACTCTTTTGCTGACCAACATACATTCTGCATTCTTGCAATTGATAAACCATTCCTTTTGCTTCTGTACTTGCTTCATTTTCACATCTCCAATAACTGCCTCTTGTCTTGTCATCACTCTTTTGCTGACCACCATATATACTGCACACTTGCAATTAATAAACCTTCACTCTTGCTTCTGTACTTGCTTGATTTTCACATCTCCAATTTCTAGCTCTTGTCTTGTCTTGACTCTCTTGCTGACCAACATACATTCTGCATTCTGGCAATTGATAATCCTTTCCTTTTGCTTCTGTACTTGCTTCATTTTCACATCTCCAATTACTGCATCTTGTCTTGTCATCACTCTTTTGCTGACCACCATATATACTGCACACTTGCAATTAATAAACCTTCACTCTTGCTTCTGTACTTGCTTGATTTTCACATATCCAATTTCTAGCTCTTGTCTTCTCTTGACTCTCTTGCTGACCAACATACATTCTGCATTCTTGCAATTGATAAACCTTTCCTTTTGCTTCTGTACTTGCTTCATTTTCACATCTCCAATTACTGCATCTTGTCTTGTCATCACTCTTTTGCTGACCACCATATATACTGTACACTTGCAATTAATAAACCTTCACTCTTGCTTCTGTACTTGCTTGATTTTCACATCTCCAATTTATAGCTCTTCTCTTGTCTTGACTCTTTTGCTGACCAACATACATTCTGCATTCTTGCAATTGATAAACCATTCCTTTTGCTTCTGTACTTGCTTCATTTTCACATCTCCAATTACTGCCTCTTGTCTTGTCATCACTCTTTTGCTGACCACCATATATACTGCACACTTGCAATTAATAAACCTTCACTCTTGCTTCTGTACTTGCTTGATTTTCACATCTCCAATTTCTAGCTCTTGTCTTGTCTTGACTCTTTTGCTGACCAACATACATTCTGCATTCTTGCAATTGATAAACCATTCCTTTTGCTTCTGTACTTGCTTCATTTTCACATCTCCAATAACTGCCTCTTGTCTTGTCATCACTCTTTTGCTGACCACCATATATACTGCACACTTGCAATTAATAAACCTTCACTCTTGCTTCTGTACTTGCTTGATTTTCACATCTCCAATTTCTAGCTCTTGTCTTGTCTTGACACTCTTGCTGACCAACATACATTCTGCATTCTGGCAAATGATAAACCTTTCCTTTTGCTTCTGTACTTGCTTCATTTTCACATCTCCAATTACTGCATCTTGTCTTGTCATCACTCTTTTGCTGACCACCATATATACTGTACACTTGCAATTAATAAACCTTCACACTTGCTTCTGTACTTGCTTGATTTTCACATCTCCAATTTCTAGCTCTTGTCTTGTCTTGACTCTTTTGCTGACCAACATACATTCTGCATTCTTGCAATTGATAAACCATTCCTTTTGCTTCTGTACTTGCTTCATTTTCACATCTCCAATTACTGCCTCTTGTCTTGTCATCACTCTTTTGCTGACCACCATATATACTGCACACTTGCAATTAATAAACCTTCACTCTTGCTTCTGTACTTGCATGATTTTCACATCTCCAATTTATAGCTCTTGTCTTGTCTTGACTCTTTTGCTGACCAACATACATTCTGCATTCTTGCAATTGATAAACCATTCCTTTTGCTTCTGTACTTGCTTCATTTTCACATCTCCAATTACTGCCTCTTGTCTTGTCATCACTCTTTTGCTGACCACCATATATACTGCACACTTGCAATTGATAAACCTTCACTCTTGCTTCTGTACTTGCTTGATTTTCACATCTCCAATTTCTAGCTCTTTTCTTGTCTTGACTCTTTTGCTGACCAACATACATTCTGCATTCTTGCAATTGATAAACCTTTCCTTTTGCTTCTGTACTTGCTTCATTTTCACATCTCCAGTTACTGCACCTTGTCTTGTCATCACTCTTTTGCTGACCACCATATATACTGCACACTGGCAATTAATAAGCCTTCACTCTTGCTTCTGTACTTGCTTGATTTTCACATCTCCAATTTCTAGCTCTTGTCTTGTCTTGACTCTTTTGCTGACCAACATACATTCTGCATTCTTGCAATTGATAAACCTTTCCTTTTGCTTCTGTACTTGCTTCATTTTCACATCTCCAATTACTGCCTCTTGTCTTGTCATCACTCTTTTGCTGACCACCATATATACTGCACACTTGCAATTAATAAACCTTCACTCTTGCTTCTGTACTTGCTTGATTTTCACATTTCCAATTTCTAGCTCTTGTCTTGTCCTGACTCTCTTGCTGACCAACATATATTCTGCATTCTTGCAATTGATAAACCTTTCCTTTTGCTTCTGTACTTCCTTCATTTTCACATCTCCAATTACTGCATCTTGTCTTGTCATCACTCTTTTGCTGACCACATATATACTGTACACTTGCAATTAATAAATCTTCACTCTTGCTTCTGTACTTGCTTGATTTTCACATCTCCAATTTATAGCTCTTGTCTTGTCTTGACTCTTTTGCTGACAAACATACATTCTGCATTCTTGCAATTGATAAACCATTCCTTTTGCTTCTGTACTTGCTTCATTTTCACATCTCCAATTACTGCCTCTTGTCTTGTCATCACTCTTTTGCTGAACACCATATATACTGCACACTTGCAATTAATAAACCTTCACTCTTGCTTCTGTACTTGCTTGATTTTCACATCTCCAATTTCTAGCTCTTGTCTTGTCTTGACTCTTTTGCTGACCAACATACATTCTGCATTCTTGCAATTGATAAACCATTCCTTTTGCTTCTGTACTTGCTTCATTTTCACATCTCCAATAACTGCCTCTTGTCTTGTCATCACTCTTTTGCTGACCACCATATATACTGCACACTTGCAATTAATAAACCTTCACTCTTGCTTCTGTACTTGCTTGATTTTCACATCTCCAATTTCTAGCTCTTGTCTTGTCTTGACACTCTTGCTGACCAACATACATTCTGCATTCTGGCAAATGATAAACCTTTCCTTTTGCTTCTGTACTTGCTTCATTTTCACATCTCCAATTACTGCATCTTGTCTTGTCATCACTCTTTTGCTGACCACCATATATACTGTACACTTGCAATTAATAAACCTTCACTCTTGCTTCTGTACTTGCTTGATTTTCACATCTCCAATTTATAGCTCTTCTCTTGTCTTGACTCTTTTGCTGACCAACATACATTCTGCATTCTTGCAATTGATAAACCATTCCTTTTGCTTCTATACTTGCTTCATTTTCACATCTCCAAATACTGCCTCTTGTCTTGTCATCACTCTTTTGCTGACCACCATATATACTGCACACTTGCAATTAATAAACCTTCACTCTTGCTTCTGTACTTGCTTGATTTTCACATCTCCAATTTCTAGCTCTTGTCTTGTCTTGACTCTTTTGCTGACCAACATACATTCTGCATTCTTGCAATTGATAAACCATTCCTTTTGCTTCTGTACTTGCTTCATTTTCACATCTCCAATAACTGCCTCTTGTCTTGTCATCACTCTTTTGCTGACCACCATATATACTGCACACTTGCAATTAATAAACCTTCACTCTTGCTTCTGTACTTGCTTGATTTTCACATCTCCAATTTCTAGCTCTTGTCTTGTCTTGACTCTCTTGCTGACCAACATACATTCTGCATTCTGGCAATTGATAATCCTTTCCTTTTGCTTCTGTACTTGCTTCATTTTCACATCTCCAATTACTGCATCTTGTCTTGTCATCACTCTTTTGCTGACCACCATATATACTGCACACTTGCAATTAATAAACCTTCACTCTTGCTTCTGTACTTGCTTGATTTTCACATATCCAATTTCTAGCTCTTGTCTTCTCTTGACTCTCTTGCTGACCAACATACATTGTGCATTCTTGCAATTGATAAACCTTTCCTTTTGCTTCTGTACTTGCTTCATTTTCACATCTCCAATTACTGCATCTTGTCTTGTCATCACTCTTTTGCTGACCACCATATATACTGTACACTTGCAATTAATAAACCTTCACTCTTGCTTCTGTACTTGCTTGATTTTCACATCTCCAATTTATGGCTCTTCTCTTGTCTTGACTCTTTTGCTGACCAACATACATTCTGCATTCTTGCAATTGATAAACCATTCCTTTTGCTTCTGTACTTGCTTCATTTTCACATCTCCAATTACTGCCTCTTGTCTTGTCATCACTCTTTTGCTGAACACCATATATACTGCACACTTGCAATTAATAAACCTTCACTCTTGCTTCTGTACTTGCTTGATTTTCACATCTCCAATTTCTAGCTCTTGTCTTGTCTTGACTCTTTTGCTGACCAACATACATTCTGCATTCTTGCAATTGATAAACCATTCCTTTTGCTTCTGTACTTGCTTCATTTTCACATCTCCAATAACTGCCTCTTGTCTTGTCATCACTCTTTTGCTGACCACCATATATACTGCACACTTGCAATTAATAAACCTTCACTCTTGCTTCTGTACTTGCTTGATTTTCACATCTCCAATTTCTAGCTCTTGTCTTGTCTTGACACTCTTGCTGACCAACATACATTCTGCATTCTGGCAAATGATAAACCTTTCCTTTTGCTTCTGTACTTGCTTCATTTTCACATCTCCAATTACTGCATCTTGTCTTGTCATCACTCTTTTGCTGACCACCATATATACTGTACACTTGCAATTAATAAACCTTCACACTTGCTTCTGTACTTGCTTGATTTTCACATCTCCAATTTCTAGCTCTTGTCTTGTCTTGACTCTTTTGCTGACCAACATACATTCTGCATTCTTGCAATTGATAAACCATTCCTTTTGCTTCTGTACTTGCTTCATTTTCACATCTCCAATTACTGCCTCTTGTCTTGTCATCACTCTTTTGCTGACCACCATATATACTGCACACTTGCAATTAATAAACCTTCACTCTTGCTTCTGTACTTGCATGATTTTCACATCTCCAATTTATAGCTCTTGTCTTGTCTTGACTCTTTTGCTGACCAACATACATTCTGCATTCTTGCAATTGATAAACCATTCCTTTTGCTTCTGTACTTGCTTCATTTTCACATCTCCAATTACTGCCTCTTGTCTTGTCATCACTCTTTTGCTGACCACCATATATACTGCACACTTGCAATTGATAAACCTTCACTCTTGCTTCTGTACTTGCTTGATTTTCACATCTCCAATTTCTAGCGCTTGTCTTGTCTTGACTCTTTTGCTGACCAACATACATTCTGCATTCTTCCAATTGATAAACCTTTCCTTTTGCTTCTGTACTTGCTTCATTTTCACATCTCCAGTTACTGCACCTTGTCTTGTCATCATTCTTTTGCTGACCACCATATATACTGCACACTGGCAATTAATAAGCCTTCACTCTTGCTTCTGTACTTGCTTGATTTTCACATCTCCAATTTCTAGCTCTTGTCTTGTCTTGACTCTTTTGCTGACCAACATACATTCTGCATTCTTGCAATTGATAAACCTTTCCTTTTGCTTCTGTACTTGCTTCATTTTCACATCTCCAATTACTGCCTCTTGTCTTGTCATCACTCTTTTGCTGACCACCATATATACTGCACACTTCCAATTAATAAACCTTCACTCTTGCTTCTGTACTTGCTTGATTTTCACATTTCCAATTTCTAGCTCTTGTCTTGTCCTGACTCTCTTGCTGACCAACATATATTCTGCATTCTTGCAATTGATAAACCTTTCCTTTTGCTTCTGTACTTGCTTCATTTTCACATCTCCAATTACTGCATCTTGTCTTGTCATCACTCTTTTGCTGACCACATATATACTGTACACTTGCAATTAATAAATCTTCACTCTTGCTTCTGTACTTGCTTGATTTTCACATCTCCAATTTATAGCTCTTGTCTTGTCTTGACTCTTTTGCTGACAAACATACATTCTGCATTCTTGCAATTGATAAACCATTCCTTTTGCTTCTGTACTTGCTTCATTTTCACATCTCCAATTACTGCCTCTTGTCTTGTCATCACTCTTTTGCTGACCACCATATATACTGCACACTTGCAATCAATAAACCTTCACTCTTGCTTCTGTACTTGCTTGATTTTCACATCTCCAATTTATAGCTCTTGTTTTGTCTTGACTCTTTTGCTGACCAACATACATTCTGCATTCTTGCAATTGATAAACCATTCCTTTTGCTTCTGTACTTGCTTCATTTTCACATCTCCAATTACTGCCACTTGTCTTGTCATCACTCTTTTGCTGACTACCATATATACTGCACACTTGCAATTAATAAACCTTCACTCTTGCTTCTGTACTTGCTTGATTTTCACATCTCCAATTTATAGCACTTGTCTTGTCTTGACTCTCTTGCTGACCAACATACATTCTGCATTCTTGCAATTGATAAACCTTTCCTTTTGCTTCTGTACTTGCTTCATTTTCACATCTCCAATTACTGCATCTTGTCTTGTCATGACTCTTTTGCTGACCACCATATATACTGAACACTTGCAATTAATAAAACTTCAGTCTTGCTTCTGTACATGCTTGATTTTAACATCTCCAATTTCTAGCTCTTGTCTTGTCTTGACTCTCTTGCTGACCAACATACATTCTGCATTCTTGCAATTGATAAACCTTTCCTTTTGCTTCTGTACTTGCTTCATTTTCACATCTCCAATTACTGCCTCTTGTCTTGTCATCACTCTTTTGCTGACCACCATATATACTGCACACTTGCAATTAATAAACCTTCACTCTTGCTTCTGTACTAGCTTGATTTTCACATCTCCAATTTCTAGCTCTTGTCTTGTCTTGACTCTCTTGCTGACCAACATACATTCTGCATTCTTGCAATTGATAAACCTTTCCTTTTGCTTCTGTACTTGCTTCATTTTCACATCTCCAATTACTGCCTCTTGTCTTGTCATCACTCTTTTGCTGACCACCATATATACTGCACACTTGCAATTAGTAAACCTTCACTCTTGCTTCTGTACTTGCTTGATTTTCACATATCCAATTTCTAGATCTTGTCTTTTCTTGACTGTTTTGCTGACCAACATACATTCTGTATTCTTGCAATTGATAAACCTTTCCTTTTGCTTCTGTACTTGCTTGATTTTCACATCTCCAATTACTGCCTCTTGTCTTGTCATCACTCTTTTGCTGACCAACATATATACTGCATTCTTGCAGTTGATAAACCTTCACTCTTGCTTCTGTAATTGCTTCATTTTCACATCTCAAATTACTGCCTCTTGTCTTGTCATCACTCTTTTGCTGACCACCATATATACTGCACAATTGCAATTAATAAACCTTCACTCTTGCTTCTGTACTTGCTTGATTTTCACATCTCCAATTTCTAGCTCTTTTCTTGTCTTGACTCTCTTGCTGACCAACATACATTCTGCATTCTTGCAATTGATAAACCTTTCCTTTTGCTTCTGTACTTGCTTTATTTTCACTTCTCCAATTACTGCATCTTGTCTTGTCATCACTCTTTTGCTGACCACCATATATACTGCACACTTGCAATTAATAAACCTTCACGCTTGCTTCTGTACTTGCTTGATTTTCACATCTCCAATTTCAAGCTCTTTTCTTGTCTTGATTCTCTTGCTGACCAACATACATTCTGCATTCTTGCAATTGATAAACCTTTCCTTTTGCTTCTGTACTTGCTTCATTTTCACATCTCCAATTACTGCCTCTTGTCTTGTCATCACTCTTTTGCTGACCACCATATATACTGCACACTTGCAATCAATAAACCTTCACTCTTGCTTCTGTACTTGCTTGATTTTCACATCTCCAATTTATAGCTCTTGTTTTGTCTTGACTCTTTTGCTGACCAACATACATTCTGCATTCTTGCAATTGATAAACCATTCCTTTTGCTTCTGTACTTGCTTCATTTTCACATCTCCAATTACTGCCACTTGTCTTGTCATCACTCTTTTGCTGACTACCATATATACTGCACACTTGCAATTAATAAACCTTCACTCTTGCTTCTGTACTTGCTTGATTTTCACATCTCCAATTTATAGCACTTGTCTTGTCTTGACTCTCTTGCTGACCAACATACATTCTGCATTCTTGCAATTGATAAACCTTTCCTTTTGCTTCTGTACTTGCTTCATTTTCACATCTCCAATTACTGCATCTTGTCTTGTCATGACTCTTTTGCTGACCACCATATATACTGAACACTTGCAATTAATAAAACTTTAGTCTTGCTTCTGTACATGCTTGATTTTAACATCTCCAATTTCTAGCTCTTGTCTTGTCTTGACTCTCTTGCTGACCAACATACATTCTGCATTCTTGCCATTGATAAACCTTTCCTTTTGCTTCTGTACTTGCTTCATTTTCACATCTCCAATTACTGCCTCTTGTCTTGTCATCACTCTTTTGCTGACCACCATATATACTGCACACTTGCAATTAATAAACCTCCACTCTTGCTTCTGTACTAGCTTGATTTTCACATCTCCAATTTCTAGCTCTTGTCTTGTCTTGACTCTCTTGCTGACCAACATACATTCTGCATTCTTGCAATTGATAAACCTTTCCTTTTGCTTCTGTACTTGCTTCATTTTCACATCTCCAATTACTGCCTCTTGTCTTGTCATCACTCTTTTGCTGACCAACATATATACTGCATTCTTGCAGTTGATAAACCTTCACTCTTGCTTCTGTAATTGCTTCATTTTCACATCTCCAATTACTGCCTCTTGTCTTGTCATCACTCTTTTGCTGACCACCATATATACTGCACACTTGCAATTAATATACCTTCACTCTTGCTTCTGTACTTGCTTGATTTTCACATCTCCAATTTCTAGCTCTTGTCTTGTCTTGACTCTCTTGCTGACCAACATACATTCTGCATTCTTGCAATTGATAAACCTTTCCTTTTGCTTCTGTACTTGCTTCATTTTCACTTCTCCAATTACTGCATCTTGTCTTGTCATCACTCTTTTGCTGACCACCATATATACTGCACACTTGCAATTAATAAACCTTCACGCTTGCTTCTGTACTTGCTTGATTTTCACATCTCCAATTTCAAGCTCTTTTCTTGTCTTGATTCTCTTGCTGACCAACATACATTCTGCATTCTTGCAATTGATAAACCTTTCCTTTTGCTTCTGTACTTGCTTCATGTTCACATCTCCAATTACTGCCTCTTGTCTTGTCATCACTCTTTTGCTGACCACCATATATACTGCACACTTGCAATTAGTAAACCTTCACTTTTGCTTCTGTACTTGCTTGATTTTCACATATCCAATTTCTAGATCTTGTCTTTTCTTGACTGTTTTGCTGACCAACATACATTCTGTATTCTTGCAATTGATAAACCTTTCCTTTTGCTTCTGTACTTGCTTCATTTTCACATCTCCAATTACTGCCTCTTGTCTTGTCATCACTCTTTTGCTGACCAACATATATACTGCATTCTTGCAGTTGATAAAGCTTCACTCTTGCTTCTCTAATTGCTTCATTTTCACATCTGAAATTACTGCCTCTTGTCTTGTCATCACTCTTTTGCTGACCACCATATATACTGCACACTTGCAATTAATAAACCTTCACTCTTGCTTCTGTACTTGCTTGATTTTCACATCTCCAATTTCAAGCTCTTTTCTTGTCTTGATTCTCTTGCTGACCAACATATATTCTGCATTCTTGCAATTGATAAACCTTTCCTTTTGCTTCTGTACTTGCTTCATTTTCACTTCTCCAATTACTGCATCTTGTCTTGTCATCACTCTTTTGCTGACCACCATATATACTGCACACTTGCAATTAATAAACCTTCACGCTTGCTTCTGTACTTGCTTGATTTTCACATCTCCAATTTCTAGCTCTTGTCTTGTCTTGACTCTCTTGCTGACTAACATACATTCTGCATTCTTGCAATTGATAAACCTTTCCTTTTGCTTCTGTACTTGCTTCATTTTCATATCTCCAATTACTGCATCTTGTCTTGTCATCACTCTTTTGCTGACCACCATATATACTGCACACTTGCAATTAATAAACCTTCACTCTTGCTTCTGTACTTGCTTGATTTTCACATCTCCAATTTATAGCTCTTGTCTTGTCTTGACTCTTTTGCTGACCAACATACATTCTGCATTCTTGCAATTGATAAACCATTCCTTTTTCTTCTGTACTTGCTTCATTTTCACATCTCCAATTACTGCAACTTGTCTTGTCATCACTCTTTTGCTGACCACCATATATACTGCACACTTGCAATTAATAAACCTTCACTCTTGCTTCTGTACTTGCTTGATTTTCACATCTCCAATTTCTAGCTCCTGTCTTGTCTTGACTCTCTTGCTGACCAACATACATTCTGCATTCTTGCAATTGATAAACCTTTCCTTTTGCTTCTGTACTTGCTTCATTTTCATATCTCCAATTACTGCATCTTGTCTTGTCATCACTCTTTTGCTGACCACCATATATACTGCACACTTGCAATTAATAAACCTTCACTCTTGCTTCTGTACTTGCTTGATTTTCACATCTCCAATTTATAGCTCTTGTCTTGTCTTGACTCTTTTGCTGACCAACATACATTCTGCATTCTTGCAATTGATAAACCATTCCTTTTTCTTCTGTACTTGCTTCATTTTCACATCTCCAATTACTGCATCTTGTCTTGTCATCACTCTTTTGCTGACCACCATATATACTGCACACTTGCAATTAATAAACCTTCACTCTTGCTTCTGTACTTGCTTGATTTTAACATCTCCAATTTCTAGCTCCTGTCTTGTCTTGACTCTCTTGCTGACCAACATACATTCTGCATTCTTGCAATTGATAAACCTTTCCTTTTGCTTCTGTACTTGCTTCATTTTCACATCTCCAATTACTGCCTCTTGTCTTGTCATCACTCTTTTGCTGAGCACCATATATACTGCACACTTGCAATTAGTAAACCTTCACTCTTGCTTCTGTACTTGCTTGATTTTCACATATCCAATTTCTAGATGTTGTCTTTTCTTGACTGTTTTGCTGACCAACATACATTCTGTATTCTTGCAATTGATAAAACTTTCCATTTGCTTCTGTACTTGCTTCATTTTCACATCTCCAATTACTGCATCTTGTCTTGTCATCACTCTTTTGCTGACCACCATATATACTGCACACTTGCAATTAATAAACCTTCACTCTTGCTTCTGTACTTGCTTGATTTTCACATCTACAATTTATAGCACTTGTCTTGTCTTGACTCTCTTGCTGACCAACATACATTCTGCATTCTTGCAATTGATAAACCTTTCCTTTTGCTTCTGTACTTGCTTCATTTTCACATCTCCAATTACTGCATCTTGTCTTGTCATGACTCTTTTGCTGACCACCATATATACTGAACACTTGCAATTAATAAAACTTCAGTCTTGCTTCTGTACATGCTTGATTTTAACATCTCCAATTTCTAGCTCTTGTCTTGTCTTGACTCTCTTGCTGACCAACATACATTCTGCATTCTTGCAATTGATAAACCTTTCCTATTGCTTCTGTACTTGCTTCATTTTCACATCTCCAATTACTGCCTCTTGTCTTGTCATCACTCTTTTGCTGACCACCATATATACTGCACACTTGCAATTAATAAACCTTCACTCTTGCTTCTGTACTAGCTTGATTTTCACATCTCCAATTTCTAGCTCTTGTCTTGTCTTGACTCTCTTGCTGACCAACATACATTCTGCATTCTTGCAATTGATAAACCTTTCCTTTTGCTTCTGTATTTGCTTCATTTTCACATCTCCAATTACTGCCTCTTGTCTTGTCATCACTCTTTTGCTGACCACCATATATACTGCACACTTGCAATTAGTAAACCTTCACTCTTGCTTCTGTACTTGCTTGATTTTCACATATCCAATTTCTAGATCTTGTCTTTTCTTGACTGTTTTGCTGACCAACATACATTCTGTATTCTTGCAATTGATAAACCTTTCCTTTTGCTTCTGTACTTGCTTGATTTTCACATCTCCAATTACTGCCTCTTGTCTTGTCATCACTCTTTTGCTGACCAACATATATACTGCATTCTTGCAGTTGATAAACCTTCACTCTTGCTTCTGTAATTGCTTCATTTTCACATCTCAAATTACTGCCTCTTGTCTTGTCACCACTCTTTTGCTGACCACCATATATACTGCACACTTGCAATTAATAAACCTTCACTCTTGCTTCTGTACTTGCTTGATTTTCACATCTCCAATTTCTAGCTCTTTTCTTGTCTTGACTCTCTTGCTGACCAACATATATTCTGCATTCTTGCAATTGATAAACCTTTCCTTTTGCTTCTGTACTTGCTTCATTTTCACTTCTCCAATTACTGCATCTTGTCTTGTCATCACTCTTTTGCAGACCACTATATATACTGCACACTTGCAATTAATAAACCTTCATGCTTGCTTCTGTACTTGCTTGATTTTCACATCTCCAATTTCAAGCTCTTTTCTTGTCTTGATTCTTTTGCTGACCAACATACATTCTGCATTCTTGCAATTGATAAACCTTTCCTTTTGCTTCTGTACTTGCTTCATTTTCACATCTCCAATTACTGCCTCTTGTCTTGTCATCACTCTTTTGCTGACCACCATATATACTGCACACTTGCAATTAGTAAACCTTCACTCTTGCTTCTGTACTTGCTTGATTTTCACATCTCCAATTTATAGCTCTTGTTTTGTCTTGACTCTTTTGCTGACCAACATATATACTGCATTCTTGCAGTTGATAAACCTTCACTCTTGCTTCTGTACTTGCTTCATTTTCACTTCTCCAATTACTGCATCTTGTCTTGTCATCACTCTTTTGCTGACCACCATATATACTGCACACTTGCAATTAATAAACCTTCACGCTTGCTTCTGTACTCGCTTGATTTTCACATCTCCAATTTCTAGCTCTTGTCTTGTCTTGACTCTCTTGCTGACCAACATACATTCTGCATTCTTGCAATTGATAAACCTTTCCTTTTGCTTCTGTACTTGCTTCATTTTCATATCTCCAATTACTGCATCTTGTCTTGTCATCACTCTTTTGCTGACCACCATATATACTGCACACTTGCAATTAATAAACCTTCACTCTTGCTTCTGTACTTGCTTGATTTTCACATCTCCAATTTATAGCTCTTTTCTTGTCTTGACTCTCTTGCTGACCAACATACATTCTGCATTCTTGCAATTGATAAACCTTTCCTTTTGCTTCTGTACTTGCTTCATTTTCACTTCTCCAATTACTGCATCTTGTCTTGTCATCACTCTTTTGCTGACCACCATATATACTGCACACTTGCAATTAATAAACCTTCACGCTTGCTTCTGTACTTGCTTGATTTTCACATCTCCAATTTCAAGCTCTTTTCTTGTCTTGATTCTCTTGCTGACCAACATACATTCTGCATTCTTGCAATTGATAAACCTTTCCTTTTGCTTCTGTACTTGCTTCATTTTCACTTCTCCAATTACTGCATCTTGTCTTGTCATCACTCTTTTGCTGACCACCATATATACTGCACACTTGCAATTAATAAACCTTCACGCTTGCTTCTGTACTTGCTTGATTTTCACATCTCCAATTTCTAGCTCTTGTCTTGTCTTGACTCTCTTGCTGACCAACATACATTCTGCATTCTTGCAATTGATAAACCTTTCCTTTTGCTTCTGTACTTGTTCATTTTCATATCTCCAATTACTGCATCTTGTCTTGTCATCACTCTTTTGCTGACCACCATATATACTGCACACTTGCAATTAATAAACCTTCACTCTTGCTTCTGTACTTGCTTGATTTTCACATCTCCAATTTATAGCTCTTGTCTTGTCTTGACTCTTTTGCTGACCAACATACATTCTGCATTCTTGCAATTGATAAACCATTCCTTTTTCTTCTGTACTTGCTTCATTTTCACATCTCCAATTACTGCATCTTGTCTTGTCATCACTCTTTTGCTGACCACCATATATACTGCACACTTGCAATTAATAAACCTTCACTCTTGCTTCTGTACTTGCTTGATTTTCACATCTCCAATTTCTAGCTCCTGTCTTGTCTTGACTCTCTTGCTGACCAACATACATTCTGCATTCTTGCAATTGATAAACCTTTCCTTTTGCTTCTGTACTTGCTTCATTTTCACATCTCCAATTACTGCCTCTTGTCTTGTCATGACTCTTTTGCTGACCACCATATATACTGCACACTTGCAATTAATAAACCTTCACTCTTGCTTCTGTACTTGCTTGATTTTCACATCTCCAATTTCTATCTCTTGTCTTGTCTTGACTCTTTTGCTGACCAACATACATTCTAAATTCTTGCAATTGATAAACCTTTCCTTTTGCTTCTGTACTTGCTTCATTTTCACATCTCCAATTACTGCCTCTTGTCTTGTCATCACTCTTTTGCTGACCAACATATATACTGCATTCTTGCAGTTGATAAACCTTCACTCTTGCTTCTGTAATTGCTTCATTTTCACATCTCCAATTACTGCCTCTTGTCTTGTCATCACTCTTTTGCTGACCACCATATATACTGCACACTTGCAATTAATAAACCTTCACTCTTGCTTCTGTACTTGCTTGATTTTCACATCTCCAATTTCTAGCTCTTGTCTTGTCTTGACTCTTTTGCTGACCAACATACATTCTGCATTCTTGCAATTGATAAACCTTTCCTTTTGCTTCTGTACTTGCTTCATTTTCACATCTCCAATTACTGCAACTTGTCTTGTCATCACTCTTTTGCTGACCACCATATATACTGCACACTTGCAATTAATAAACCTTCACTCTTGCTTCTGTACTTGCTTGATTTACACATCTCCAATTTATAGCTCTTGTCTTGTCTTGGCTCTCTTGCTGACCAACATACATTCTGCATTCTTGCAATTGATAAACCATTCCTTTTGCTTCTGTACTTGCTTCATTTTCACATCTCCAATTACTGCATCTTGTCTTGACATCACTCTTTTGCTGACCACCATATATACTGCACACTTGCAATTAATAAACCTTCACTCTTGCTTCTGTACTTGCTTGATTTTCATATCTCCAATTTCTAGCTCTTGTCTTGTCTTGACTCTTTTGCTGACCAACATACATTCTGCATTCTTGCAATTGATAAACCTTTCCTTTTGCTTCTGTACTTGCTTCATTTTCACATATCCAATTACTGCCTCTTGTCTTGTCATCACTCTTTTGCTGACCACCATATATACTGCACACTTGCAATTAATATACCTTCACTCTTGCTTCTGTACTTGATTGATTTTCACATCACCAATTTCTAGCTCTTGTCTTGTCTTGACTCTCTTGCTGACCAACATACATTCTGCATTATTGCAATTGATAAACCGTTCCTTTTGCTTCTGTACTTGCTTCATTTTCACATCTCCAATTACTGCATCTTGTCTTGTCATCACTCTTTTGCTGACCACCATATATACTGCACACTTGCAATTAATAAACCTTCACTCTTGCTTCTGTACTTGCTTGATTTTCACATCTCCAATTTCTAGCTCTTGTCTTGTCTTGACTCTCTTGCTGACCAACATACATTCTGCATTCTTGCAATTGATAAACCTTTCCTTTTGCTTCTGTACTTGCTTCATTTTCACATCTCCAATTACTGCATCTTGTCTTGTCATCACTCTTTTGCTGACCACCATATATACTGCACACTTGCAATTAATAAACCTTCACTCTTGCTTCTGTACTTGCTTGATTTTCACATCTCCAATTTCTAGCTCTTGTCTTGTCTTGACTCTTTTGCTGACCAACATACATTCTGCATTCTTGCAATTGATAAACCTTTCCTTTTGCTTCTGTACTTGCTTGATTTTCACATCTCCAATTACTGCCTCTTGTCTTGTCATCACTCTTTTGCTGACCACCATATATACTGCACACTTGCAATTAATAAACCTTCACTCTTGCTTCTGTACTTGCTTGATTTTCACATCTCCAATTTCTAGATCTTGTCTTGTCTTGACTCTTTTGCTGACCAACATACATTCTGCATTCTTGCAATTGATAAACCTTTACTTTTGCTTCTGTCCTTGCTTCATTTTCACATCTCCAATTACTGCATCTTGTCTTGACATCACTCTTTTGCTGACCACCATATATACTGCACACTTGCAATTAATAAACCTTCACACTTGCTTCTGTACTTGCTTGATTTTCACATCTCCAATTTCTATCTCTTGTCTTGTCTTGACTCTTTTGCTGACCAACATACATTCTAAATTCTTGCAATTGATAAACCTTTCCTTTTGCTTCTGTACTTGCTTCATTTTCACATCTCCAATTACTGCCTCTTGTCTTGTCATCACTCTTTTGCTGACCAACATATATACTGCATTCTTGCAGTTGATAAACCTTCACTCTTGCTTCTGTAATTGCTTCATTTTCACATCTCCAATTACTGCCTCTTGTCTTGTCATCACTCTTTTGCTGACCACCATATATACTGCACACTTGCAATTAATAAACCTTCACTCTTGCTTCTGTACTTGCTTGATTTTCACATCTCCAATTTCTAGATCTTGTCTTGTCTTGACTCTCTTGCTGACCAACATACATTCTGCATTCTTGCAATTGATAAACCTTTCCTTTTGCTTCTGTACTTGCTTCATTTTCACATCTCCAATTACTGCATCTGGTCTTGACATCACTCTTTTGCTGACCACCATATATACTGCACACTTGCAATTAATAAACCTTCACTCTTGCTTCTGTACTTGCTTGATTTTCACATCTCAAATTTCTAGCTCTTGTCTTGTCTTGACTCTTTTGCTGACCAACATACATTCTGCATTCTTGCAATTGATAAACCTTTCCTTTTGCTTCTGTACTTGCTTCATTTTCACATCTCCAATTACTGCATCTTGTCTTGTCATCACTCTTTTGCTGACCACCATATATACTGCACACTTGCAATTAATAAACCTTCACTCTTGCTTCTGTACTTGCTTGATTTACACATCTCCAATTTATAGCTCTTGTCTTGTCTTGACTCTCTTGCTGACCAACATACATTCTGCATTCTTGCAATTGATAAACCATTTCTTTTGCTTCTGTACTTGCTTCATTTTCACATCTCCAATTACTGCATCTTGTCTTGACATCACTCTTTTGCTGACAACCATATATACTGCACACTTGCAATTAATAAACCTTCACTCTTGCTTCTGTACTTGCTTGATTTTCACATCTCCAATTTCTAGCTCTTGTCTTGTCTTGACTCTTTTGCTGACCAACATACATTCGGCATTCTTGCAATTGATAAACCTTTCCTTTTGCTTCTGTACTTGCTTCATTTTCACATATCCAATTACTGCCTCTTGTCTTGTCATAACTCTTTTGCTGACCACCATATATACTGCACACTTGCAATTAATATACCTTCAATCTTGCTTCTGTACTTGATTGATTTTCACATCTCCAATTTCTAGCTCTTGTCTTGTCTTGACTCTCTTGCTGACCAACATACATTCTGCATTATTGCAATTGATAAACCGTTCCTTTTGCTTCTGTACTTGCTTCATTTTCACATCTCCAATTACTGCATCTTGTCTTGTCATCACTCTTTTGCTGACCACCATATATACTGCACACTTGCAATTAATAAACCTTCACTCTTGCTTCTGTACTTGCTTGATTTTCACATCTCCAATTTCTAGCTCTTGTCTTGTCTTGACTCTTTTGCTGACCAACATACATTCTGCATTCTTGCAATTGATAAACCTTTCCTTCTGCTTCTGTACTTGCTTCATTTTCACATCTCCAATCACTGCCTCTTGTATTGTCATCACTCTTTTGCTGACCACCATATATACTGCACACTTGCAATTAATAAAACTTCACTCTTGCTTCTGTACTTGCTTGATTTTCACATCTCCAATTTCTAGGTCTTGTCTTGTCTTGACTCTTTTGCTGACCAACATACATTCTGCATTCTTGCAATTGATAAACCATTCCTTTTGCTTCTGTACTTGCTTCATTTTCACGTCTCCAATTACTGCCTCTTGTCTTGTTATCACTCTTTTGCTGACCACCATATATACTGCACATTTGCAATTAATAAACCTTCACTCTTGCTTCTGTACTTCCTTGATTATCACATCTCCAATTTCTAGCTCTTGTCTTGTCTTGACTCTCTTGCTGACCAACATACATTCTGCATTATTGCAATTGATAAACCTTTCCTTTTGCTTCTGTACTTGCTTCATTTTCACATCTCCAATTACTGCCTCTTGTCGTGTCATCACTCTTTTGCTGACCACCATATATACTGCACACTTGCAATTAATAAACCTTCACTCTTGCTTCTGTACTTGCTTGATTTTCACATCTCCAATTTCTAGCTCTTGTCTTGTCTTGACTCTTTTGCTGACCAACATACATTCTGCATTCTTGCAATTGATAAACCTTTCCTTTTGCTTCTGTACTTGCTTCATTTTCACATCTCCAATTACTGCATCTTGTCTTGTCATCACTCTTTTGCTGACCACCATATATACTGCACACTTGCAATTAATAAAACTTCACTCTTGCTTCTGTACTTGCTTGATTTTCACATCTCCAATTTATAGCTCTTGTCTTGTCTTGACTCTCTTGCTGACCAACATACATTCTGCATTCTTGCAATTGATAAACCTTTCCTTTTGCTTCTGTACTTGCTTCATTTTCACATCTCCAATTACTGCCACTTGTCTTGTCATCACTCTTTTGCTGACCAACATATACACTGCATTCTTGCAATTGATAATCATTCACTCTTGCTTCTGTACTTGCTTGATTTTCACATCTCCAATTTCTAGCTCTTGTCTTATCTTGACTCTTTTGCTGACCAACATACATTCTGCATTCTTGCAATTGATAAACCTTTCCTTTTGCTTCTGTACTTGCTTCATTTTCACATCTCCAATTACTGCCACTTGTCTTGTCATCACTCTTTTGCTGACCACCATATATACTGCACACTTGCAATTAATAAACCTTCACTCTTGCTTCAGTACTTGCTTGATTTTCACATCTCCAATTTATAGCTCTTGTCCTGTCTTGACTCTTTTGCTGACCAACATACATTCTGCATTCTTGCAATTGATAAACCTTTCCTTTTGCTTCTGTACTTGCTTCATTTTCACATCTCCAATTACTGCCTCTTGTCTTGTCATCACTCTTTTGCCGAACACCATATATACTGCATTCTTGCAATTAATAAACCTTCACTCTTGCTTCTGTACTTGCTTGGTTTTCACATCTCAAATTTCTAGCTCTTGTCTTGTCTTCAAACATTTACTGACCAACATACATTCTGCATTCTTGCAATTGATAAAACTTTCCTTTTGCTTCTGTACTTGCTTCATTTTCACATCTCCAATTACTGCCCCTTGTCTAATCATCACTCTTTGGCTGACCACCATATATACTGCACACATGCAATTAATAAACCTTCACTCTTGCTTTGTACTTGCTTGATTTTCACATCTCCAATTTCTAGCTCTTGTCTTGTCTTGACTCTCTTGCTGACCAACATACATTCGGCATTCTTGCAATTGATAAACCTTTCCTTTTGCTTCTGTACTTGCTTCATTTTCACATCACCAATTACTGCATCTTGTCTTATCATCACTCTTTTGCTGACCACCATATATACTGCACACTTGCATTTAATAAACCTTCACTCTTGCTTCTGTACTTGCTTGATTTTACCATCTCCAATTTCTAGGTCTTGTCTTGTCTTGACTCTTTTGCTGACCAACATACATTCTGCATTCTTGCAATTGATAAACCATTCCTTTTGCTTCTGTACTTGCTTCATTTTCACATCTCCAATTATTGCCTCTTGTCTTGTCATCACTCTTTTGCTGACAAACCATATATACTGCACACTTGCAATTAATAAAACTTCACTCTTGCTTCTTACTTGCTTGATTTTCACATCTCCAATTTCTAGCTCTTGTCTTGTCTTGACTCTCTTGCTGACCAACATACATTCTGCATTCTTGCAATTGATAAACCTTTCCTTTTGCTTCTGTACTTGCTTCATTTTCACATCTCCAATTACTGCATCTTGTCTTGTCATCACTCTTTTGCTGACCACCATATATACTGAACACTTGCAATTAATAAACCTTCACTCTTGCTTCTGTACTTGCTTGATTTTCACATCTCCAATTTCTAGCTCTTGTTTTGTCTTCACTCTTTTGCTGACCAACATACATTCTGCATTCTTGCAATTGATAAACCTTTCCTTTTGCTTCTGTACTTGCTTCATTTTCACATCTCCAATTACTGCCTCTTGTCTTGTCATCACTCTTTTGCTGACCAACATGTATACTGCATTCTTGCAGTTGATAAACCTTCACACTTGCTTCTGTAATTGCTTCATTTTCACATCTCCAATTACTGCCTCTTGTCTTGTCATCACTCTTTTGCTGACCACCATATATACTGCACATTGCAATTAATAAACCTTCACTCTTGCTTCTGTACTTGCTTGATTTTCACATCTCCAATTTCTAGCTCTTGTCTTGTCTTGACTCTCTTGCTGACCAACATACATTCTGCATTCTTGCAATTGATAATCCTTTCCTTTTGCTTCTGTACTTGCTTCATTATCACATCTCCAATTACTGCATCTTGTCTTGTCATCACTCTTTTGCTGACCACCATATATACTGCACACTTGCAATTAATACACCTTCACTCTTGCTTCTGTACTTGCTTGATTTTCACATCTCCAATTTCTAGCTCTTGTCTTGTCTTGACTCTTTTGCTGACCAACATACATTCTGCATTCTTGCAATTGATAAACCTTTCCTTTTGCTTCTGTACTTGCTTCATTTTCACATCTCCAATTACTGCCTCTTGTCTTGTCATCACTCTTTTGCTGACAGCCATATATACTGCACACTTGCAATTAATAAACCTTCACTCTTGCTTCTGTACTTGCTTGATTTTCACATCTCCAATTTCTAGGTCTTGTCTTGTCTTGACTCTTTTGCTGACCAACATACATTCTGCATTCTTGCAATTGATAAACCATTCCTTTTGCTTCTGTACTTGCTTCATTTTCACATCTCCAATTACTGCATCTTGTCTTGTCATCACTCTTTTGCTGACCACCATATATACTGAACACTTGCAATTAATAAACCTTCACTCTTGCTTCTGTACTTGCTTGATTTTAACACCTCCAATTTGTAGCTCTTGTCTTGTCTTGACTCCCTTGCTGACCAACATACATTCTGCATTCTTGCAATTGATAAACCTTTCCTTCTGCTTCTGTACTTGCTTCATTGTCACATCTCCAATTACTGCATCTTGTCTTGTCATCACTCTTTTGCTGACCACCATATATACTGCACACTTGCAATTAATAAACCTTCACTCTTGCTTCTGTACTTGCTTCATTTTCACGTCTCCAATTACTGGCTCTTGTCTTGTCATCACTCTTTTGCTGACCAACATATATACTGCATTCTTGCAGTTGATAAACCTTCACTCTTGCTTCTGTAATTGCTTCATTTTCACATCTCCAATTACTGCCTCTTGTCTTGTCATCACTCTTTTGCTGACCACCATATATACTGAACACTTGCAATTAATAAACCTTCACTCTTGCTTCTGTACTTGCTTGATTTTCACATCTCCAATTTCTAGCTCTTGTCTTGTCTTTACTCTCTTGCTGACCAACATACATTCTGCATTCTTGCAATTGATAAACCTTTCCTTTTGCTTCTGTACTTGCTTCATTTTCACATCTCCAATTACTGCCACTTGTCTTGTCATCACTCTTTTGCTGACCACCATATATACTGCACACTTGCAATTAATAAACCTTCACTCTTGCTTCAGTACTTGCTTGATTTTCACATCTCCAATTTATAGCTCTTGTCCTGTCTTGACTCTTTTGCTGACCAACATACATTCTGCATTCTTGCAATTGATAAACCTTTCCTTTTGCTTCTGTACTTGCTTCATTTTCACATCTCCAATTACTGCCTCTTGTCTTGTCATCACTCTTTTGCCGAACACCATATATACTGCATTCTTGCAATTAATAAACCTTCACTCTTGCTTCTGTACTTGCTTGGTTTTCACATCTCAAATTTCTAGCTCTTGTCTTGTCTTCAAACATTTACTGACCAACATACATTCTGCATTCTTGCAATTGATAAAACTTTCCTTTTGCTTCTGTACTTGCTTCATTTTCACATCTCCAATTACTGCCCCTTGTCTAATCATCACTCTTTGGCTGACCACCATATATACTGCACACATGCAATTAATAAACCTTCACTCTTGCTTTGTACTTGCTTGATTTTCACATCTCCAATTTCTAGCTCTTGTCTTGTCTTGACTCTCTTGCTGACCAACATACATTCGGCATTCTTGCAATTGATAAACCTTTCCTTTTGCTTCTGTACTTGCTTCATTTTCACATCACCAATTACTGCATCTTGTCTTATCATTACTCTTTTGCTGACCACCATATATACTGCACACTTGCATTTAATAAACCTTCACTCTTGCTTCTGTACTTGCTTGATTTTCACATCTCCAATTTCTAGCTCTTGTCTTGTCTTGACTCTCTTGCTGACCAACATACATTCGGCATTCTTGCAATTGATAAACCTTTCCTTTTGCTTCTGTACTTGCTTCATTTTCACATCTCCAATCACTGCCTCTTGTATTGTCATCACTCCTTTGCTGACCACCATATATACTGCACACTTGCAATTAATAAACCTTCACTCTTGCTTCTGTACTTGCTTGATTTTCCCATCTCCAATTTCTAGGTCTTGTCTTGTCTTGACTCTTTTGCTGACCAACATACATTCTGCATTCTTGCAATTGATAAACCATTCCTTTTGCTTCTGTACTTGCTTCATTTTCACATCTCCAATTATTGCCTCTTGTCTTGTCATCACTCTTTTGCTGACAAACCATATATACTGCACACTTGCAATTAATAAACCTTCACTCTTGCTTCTGTACTTGCTTGATTTTCACATCTCCAATTTCTAGCTCTTGTCTTGTCTTGACTCTCTTGCTGACCAACATACATTCTGCATTCTTGCAATTGATAAACCTTTCCTTTTGCTTCTGTACTTGCTTCATTTTCACATCTCCAATTATTGCCTCTTGTCTTGTCATCACTCTTTTGCTGACCACCATATATACTGAACACTTGCAATTAATAAACCTTCACTCTTGCTTCTGTACTTGCTTGATTTTAACACCTCCAATTTGTAGCTCTTGTCTTGTCTTGACTCCCTTGCTGACCAACATACATTCTGCATTCTTGCAATTGATAAACCTTTCCTTCTGCTTCTGTACTTGCTTCATTTTCACATCTCCAATTACTGCATCTTGTCTTGTCATCACTCTTTTGCTGACCACCATATATACTGCACACTTGCAATTAATAAACCTTCACTCTTGCTTCTGTACTTGCTTGATTTTCACATCTCCAATTTCTAGCTCTTGTTTTGTCTTCACTCTTTTGCTGACCAACATACATTCTGCATTCTTGCAATTGATAAACCTTTCCTTTTGCTTCTGTACTTGCTTCATTTTCACATCTCCAATTACTGCCTCTTGTCTTGTCATCACTCTTTTGCTGACCAACATGTATACTGCATTCTTGCAGTTGATAAACCTTCACACTTGCTTCTGTAATTGCTTCATTTTCACATCTCCAATTACTGCCTCTTGTCTTGTCATCACTCTTTTGCTGACCACCATATATACTGCACATTGCAATTAATAAACCTTCACTCTTGCTTCTGTACTTGCTTGATTTTCACATCTCCAATTTCTAGCTCTTGTCTTGTCTTGACTCTCTTGCAGACCAACATACATTCTGCATTCTTGCAATTGATAATCCTTTCCTTTTGCTTCTGTACTTGCTTCATTATCACATCTCCAATTACTGCATCTTGTCTTGTCATCACTCTTTTGCTGACCACCATATATACTGCACACTTGCAATTAATAAACCTTCACTCTTGCTTCTGTACTTGATTGATTTTCACATCTCCAATTTCTAGCTCTTGTCTTGTCTTGACTCTCTTGCTGACCAACATACATTCTGCATTTTGCAATTGATAAACCTTTCCTTTTGCTTCTGTACTTGCTCCATTTTCACATCTCCAATTACTGCATCTTGTCTTGTCATCACTCTTTTGCTGACCAACATATATGCTGCATTCTTGCAGTTGATAAACCTTCACTCTCTTCTGTAATTGCTTCATTTTCACATCTCCAATTACTGCCTCTTGTCTTGTCAACACTCTTTTGCTGACCACCATATATACTGAACACTTGCAATTAATAAACCTTCACTCTTGCTTCAGTACTTGCTTGATTTTCACATCTCCAATTTATAGCTCTTGTCCTGTCTTGACTCTTTTGCTGACCAACATACATTCTGCATTCTTGCAATTGATAAACCTTTCCTTTTGCTTCTGTACTTGCTTCATTTTCACATCTCCAATTACTGCCTCTTGTCTTGTCATCACTCTTTTGCTGACCAACATATATACTGCATTCTTGCAATTGATAATCATACACTCTTGCTTCTGTACTTGCTTGATTTTCACATCTCCA
Organism: Acanthosepion lycidas; assembly: GCA_963932145.1. Classification (NCBI taxonomy): domain Eukaryota; kingdom Metazoa; phylum Mollusca; class Cephalopoda; order Sepiida; family Sepiidae; genus Acanthosepion; species Acanthosepion lycidas. Next base: position 68,716,578 of record OZ010614.1, read on the forward strand.
ATTTCTAGCTCTTGTCTTATCTTGACTCTTTTGCTGACCAACATACATTCTGCATTCTTGCAATTGATAAACCTTTCCTTTTGCTTCTGTACTTGCTTCATTTTCACATCTCCAATTACTGCCTCTTGTCTTGTCATCACTCTTTTGCTGACCAACATATATACTGCACACTTGCAATTAATAAACCTTCACTCTTGCTTCAGTACTTGCTTGATTTTCACATCTCCAATTTATAGCTCTTGTCCTGTCTTGACTCTTTTGCTGACCAACATTCATTCTGCATTCTTGCAATTGATAAACATTTCCTTTTGCTTCTGTACTTGCTTCATTTTCACATCTCCAATTACTGCCTCTTGTCTTGTCACCACTCTTTTGATGACCACCGTATATACTGCATTCTTGCAATTAATAAACCTTCACTCTTGCTTCTGTACTTGCTTGGTTTTCACATCTCAAATTTCTAGCTCTTGTCTTGTCTTGAAACATTTACTGACCAACATACATTCTGCATTCTTGCAATTGATAAAACTTTCCTTTTGCTTCTGTACTTGCTTCATTTTCACATCTCCAATTACTGCCCCTTGTCTAATCATCACTCTTTGGCTGACCACCATATATACTGCACACATGCAATTAATAAACCTTCACTCTTGCTTTGTACTTGCTTGATTTTCACATCTCCAATTTCTAGCTCTTGTCTTGTCTTGACTCTCTTGCTGACCAACATACATTCTGCATTCTTGCAATTGATAAACCTTTCCTTTTGCTTCTGTACTTGCTTCATTTTCACATCTCCAATTACTGCATCTTGTCTTGTCATCACTCTTTTGCTGACCACCATATATATTGCACACTTGCAATTAATAAACCTTCACTCTTGCTTCTGTACTTGCTTGATTTTCACATCTCCAATTTCTAGCTCTTGTCTTGTCTTGACTCTTTTGCTGACCAACATACATTCTGCATTCTTGCAATTGATAAACCTTTCCTTTTGCTTCTGTACTTGCTTCATTTTCACATCTCCAATTACTGCATCTTGTCTTGTCATCACTCTTTTGCTGACCAACATATATACTGCATTCTTGCAATTGATAATCATTCACTCTTGCTTCTGTACTTGCTTGATTTTCACATCTCCAATTTCTAGCTCTTGTCTTATCTTGACTCTTTTGCTGACCAACATACATTCTGCATTCTTGCAATTGATAAACCTTTCCTTTTGCTTTTGTACTTGCTTCATTTTCACATCTCCAATTACTGCCTCTTGTCTTGTCATCACTCTTTTGCTGACCACCATATATACTGCACACTTGCAATTAATAAACCTTCACTCTTGCTTCAATAATTGCTTGATTTTCACATCTCCAATTTATAGCTCTTGTCCTGTCTTGACTCTTTTGCTGACCAACATACATTCTGCATTCTTGCAATTGATAAACCTTTCCTTTTGCTTCTGTACTTGCTTCATTTTCACATCTCCGATTAGTGCCGCTTGTCTTGTCACCACTCTTTTGCTGACCACCATATATACTGAATTCTTGCAATTAATAAACTTCACTCTTGCTTCTGTACTTGCTTGGTTTTCACATCTCAAATTTCTAGCTCTTGTCTTGTCTTGAAACATTTACTGACCAACATACATTCTGCATTCTTGCAATTGATAAAACTTTCCTTTTGCTTCTGTACTTGCTTCATTTTCACATCTCCAATTACTGCCCCTTGTCTAATCATCACTCTTTGGCTGACCACCATATATACTGCACACATGCAATTAATAAACCTTCACTCTTGCTTCTGTACTTGCTTGATTTTCACATCTCCAATTTCTAGATCTTGTCTTGTCTTAACTGTTTTGCTGACCAACATACATTCTGTATTCTTGCAATTGATAAAGCATTCCTTTTTCTTCTGTACTTGCTTGATTTTCACATCTCCAATTTCTAGCTCTTGTCTTGTCTTGACGCTTTTGCTGACCAACATACATTCTGCATTCTTGCAATTGATAAACCTTTCCTTTTGCTTCTGTACTACCTTCATTTTCACATCTCCAATTACTGCCTCTTGTCTTGTCATCACTCTTTTGCTGACCAACATATATACTGCACACTTGCAATTAATAAACCTTCGCTCTTGCTTCTGTACTTGCTTGATTTTCACATCTCCAATTTCTAGCTCTTGTCTTGTCTTTACTCTCTTGCTGAACACCATACATTCTGCATTCTTGCAATTGATAAACCTTTCCTCTTGCTTCTGTACTTGCTTCATTTTCACATCTCCAATTACTGCCTCTTGTCTTGTCATCACTCTTTTGCTGACCAACATATATACTGCACACTTGCAATTAATAAACCTTCACTCTTGCTTCTGTACTTGCTTGATTTTCACATCTCTAATTTCTAGCTCTTGTCCTGTCTTGACTCTTTTGCTGACCAACATACATTCTGCATTCTTGCAATTGATAAACCTTTCCTTTTGCGTCTGTACTTGCTTCCTTTTTACATCTCCAATTACTGCCTCTTGTCTTCTCACCACTCTTTTGCTGACTACCATATATACTGCACACTTGCAATTAATAAACCTTCACTCTTGCTTCAATAATTGCTTGATTTTCACATCTCCAATTTATAGCTCTTGTCCTGTCTTGACTCTTTTGCTGACCAACATACATTCTGCATTCTTGCAATTGATAAACCTTTCCTTTTGCTTCTGTACTTGCTTCATTTTCACATCTCCGATTAGTGCCGCTTGTCTTGTCACCACTCTTTTGCTGACCACCATATATACTGAATTCTTGCAATTAATAAACTTCACTCTTGCTTCTGTACTTGCTTGGTTTTCACATCTCAAATTTCTAGCTCTTGTCTTGTCTTGAAACATTTACTGACCAACATACATTCTGCATTCTTGCAATTGATAAAACTTTCCTTTTGCTTCTGTACTTGCTTCATTTTCACATCTCCAATTACTGCCCCTTGTCTAATCATCACTCTTTGGCTGACCACCATATATACTGCACACATGCAATTAATAAACCTTCACTCTTGCTTCTGTACTTGCTTGATTTTCACATCTCCAATTTCTAGATCTTGTCTTGTCTTAACTGTTTTGCTGACCAACATACATTCTGTATTCTTGCAATTGATAAAGCATTCCTTTTTCTTCTGTACTTGCTTGATTTTCACATCTCCAATTTCTAGCTCTTGTCTTGTCTTGACGCTTTTGCTGACCAACATACATTCTGCATTCTTGCAATTGATAAACCTTTCCTTTTGCTTCTGTACTACCTTCATTTTCACATCTCCAATTACTGCCTCTTGTCTTGTCATCACTCTTTTGCTGACCAACATATATACTGCACACTTGCAATTAATAAACCTTCGCTCTTGCTTCTGTACTTGCTTGATTTTCACATCTCCAATTTCTAGCTCTTGTCTTGTCTTTACTCTCTTGCTGAACACCATACATTCTGCATTCTTGCAATTGATAAACCTTTCCTCTTGCTTCTGTACTTGCTTCATTTTCACATCTCCAATTACTGCCTCTTGTCTTGTCATCACTCTTTTGCTGACCAACATATATACTGCACACTTGCAATTAATAAACCTTCACTCTTGCTTCTGTACTTGCTTGATTTTCACATCTCTAATTTCTAGCTCTTGTCCTGTCTTGACTCTTTTGCTGACCAACATACATTCTGCATTCTTGCAATTGATAAACCTTTCCTTTTGCGTCTGTACTTGCTTCCTTTTTACATCTCCAATTACTGCCTCTTGTCTTCTCACCACTCTTTTGCTGACTACCATATATACTGCACACTTGCAATTAATAAACCTTCGCTCTTGCTTCTGTACTTGCTTGATTTTCACATCTCCAATTTCTAGCTCTTGTGTTGTCTTGACTCTTTTGCTGACCAACATACATTCTGCATTCTTGCAATTGATAAACCTTTCCTTTTGCTTCTGTACTTGCTTCATTTTCACATCTCCAATTACTGCCTCTTGTCTTGTCATCACTCTTTTGCTGACCAACATATATACTGCACACATGCAATTAATAAAACTTCACTCTTGCTTCTGTACTTGCTTGATTTTCACATCTCCAATTTCTAGCTCTTGTCCTGTCTTGACTCTTTTGCTGACCAACATACATTCTGCATTCTTGTAATTGATAAACCTTTCCTTTTGCATCTGTACTTGCTTCCTTTTTACATCTCCAATTACTGCCTCTTGTCTTGTCACCACTCTTTTGCTGACTACCATATATACTGCACACTTGCAATTAAAAAACCTTCGCTCTTGCTTCTGTACTTGCTTGATTTTCACATCTCCAATTTCTAGCTCTTGTCTTGTCTTGACTCTTTTGCTGACCAACATACATTCTGCATTCTTGCAATTGATAAACCTTTCCTTTTGCTTCTGTACTTGCTTCAATTTCTCATCTCCAATTACTGCCTCTTGTCTTGTCATCACTCTTTTGCTGACCAACATATATACTGCACACTTGCAATTAATAAACCTTCACTCTTGCTTCTGTACTTGCTTGATTTTCACATCTCCAATTTCTAGCTCTTGTCCTGTCTTGACTCTTTTGCTGACCAACATACATTCTGCATACTTGCAATTGATAAACCTTTCCTTTTGCTTCTGTACTTGCTTCATTTTTACATCTCCAATTACTGCTTCTTGTCTTGTCATCACTCTTTTGATGACCACCATATATACTGCACACTTGCAATTAATAAACCTTAGCTATTGCTTCTGTACTTGCTTGATTTTCACATCTCCAATTTGTAGCTCTTGTCTTGTCATATCTCTTTTGCTGAACACCATACATTCTGCACACTTGCAATTAATAAACCTTCACTCTTGCTTCAATAATTGCTTGATTTTCACATATCCAATTTATAGCTCTTGTCCTGTCTTGACTCTTTTGCTGACCAACATACATTCTGCATTCTTGCAATTGATAAACCTTTCCTTTTGCTTCTGTACTTGCTTCATTTTCACATCTCCGATTAGTGCCGCTTGTCTTGTCACCACTCTTTTGCTGACCACCATATATACTGAATTCTTGCAATTAATAAACCTTCACTCTTGCTTCTGTACTTGCTTGGTTTTCACATCTCAAATTTCTAGCTCTTGTCTTGTCTTGAAACATTTACTGACCAACATACATTCTGCATTCTTGCAATTGATAAAACTTTCCTTTTGCTTCTGTACTTGCTTCATTTTCACATCTCCAATTACTGCCCCTTGTCTAATCATCACTCTTTGGCTGACCACCATATATACTGCACACATGCAATTAATAAACCTTCACTCTTGCTTCTGTACTTGCTTGATTTTCACATCTCCAATTTCTAGATCTTGTCTTGTCTTAACTGTTTTGCTGACCAACATACATTCTGTATTCTTGCAATTGATAAAGCATTCCTTTTTCTTCTGTACTTGCTTGATTTTCACATCTCCAATTTCTAGCTCTTGTCTTGTCTTGACGCTTTTGCTGACCAACATACATTCTGCATTCTTGCAATTGATAAACCTTTCCTTTTGCTTCTGTACTACCTTCATTTTCACATCTCCAATTACTGCCTCTTGTCTTGTCATCACTCTTTTGCTGACCAACATATATACTGCACACTTGCAATTAATAAACCTTCGCTCTTGCTTCTGTACTTGCTTGATTTTCACATCTCCAATTTCTAGCTCTTGTCTTGTCTTTACTCTCTTGCTGAACACCATACATTCTGCATTCTTGCAATTGATAAACCTTTCCTTTTGCTTCTGTACTTGCTTCATTTTCACATCTCCAATTACTGCCTCTTGTCTTGTCATCACTCTTTTGCTGACCAACATATATACTGCACACTTGCAATTAATAAACCTTCACTCTTGCTTCTGTACTTGCTTGATTTTCACATCTCTAATTTCTAGCTCTTGTCCTGTCTTGACTCTTTTGCTGACCAACATACATTCTGCATTCTTGCAATTGATAAACCTTTCCTTTTGCGTCTGTACTTGCTTCCTTTTTACATCTCCAATTACTGCCTCTTGTCTTCTCACCACTCTTTTGCTGACTACCATATATACTGCACACTTGCAATTAATAAACCTTCGCTCTTGCTTCTGTACTTGCTTGATTTTCACATCTCCAATTTCTAGCTCTTGTGTTGTCTTGACTCTTTTGCTGACCAACATACATTCTGCATTCTTGCAATTGATAAACCTTTCCTTTTGCTTCTGTACTTGCTTCATTTTCACATCTCCAATTACTGCCTCTTGTCTTGTCATCACTCTTTTGCTGACCAACATGTATACTGCATTCTTGCAGTTGATAAACCTTCACACTTGCTTCTGTAATTGCTTCATTTTCACATCTCCAATTACTGCCTCTTGTCTTGTCATCACTCTTTTGCTGACCACCATATATACTGCACATTGCAATTAATAAACCTTCACTCTTGCTTCTGTACTTGCTTGATTTTCACATCTCCAATTTCTAGCTCTTGTCTTGTCTTGACTCTCTTGCAGACCAACATACATTCTGCATTCTTGCAATTGATAATCCTTTCCTTTTGCTTCTGTACTTGCTTCATTATCACATCTCCAATTACTGCATCTTGTCTTGTCATCACTCTTTTGCTGACCACCATATATACTGCACATTGCAATTAATAAACCTTCACTCTTGCTTCTGTACTTGCTTGATTTTCACATCTCCAATTTCTAGCTCTTGTCTTGTCTTGACTCTCTTGCTGACCAACATACATTCTGCATTTTGCAATTGATAAACCTTTCCTTTTGCTTCTGTACTTGCTCCATTTTCACATCTCCAATTACTGCATCTTGTCTTGTCATCACTCTTTTGCTGACCACCATATATACTGCACACTTGCAATTAATACACCTTCACTCTTGCTTCTGTACTTGCTTGATTTTCACATCTCCAATTTCTAGCTCTTGTCTTGTCTTGACTCTTTTGCTGACCAACATACATTCTGCATTCTTGCAATTGATAAACCTTTCCTTTTGCTTCTGTACTGGCTTCATTTTCACATCTCCAATTACTGCCTCTTGTCTTGTCATCACTCTTTTGCTGACCACCATATATACTGCACACTTGCAATTAATAAACCTTCACTCTTGCTTCTGTACTTGCTTGATTTTCACATCTCCAATTTCTAGATCTTGTCTTGTCTTGACTGTTTTGCTGACCAACATACATTCTGTATTCTTGCAATTGATAAACCTTTCCTTTTGCTTCTGTACTTGCTTCATTTTCACATCTCCAATTACTGCCTCTTGTCTTGTCATCACTCTTTTGCTGACCAACATATATACTGCACACTTGCAATTAATAAACCTTCACTCTTGCTTCAGTACTTGCTTGATTTTCACATCTCCAATTTATAGCTCTTGTCCTGTCTTGACTCTTTTGCTGACCAACATTCATTCTGCATTCTTGCAATTGATAAACCTTTCCTTTTGCTTCTGTACTTGCTTCATTTTCACATCTCCAATTACTGCCTCTTGACTTGTCACCACTCTTTTGATGACCACCGTATATACTGCATTCTTGCAATTAATAAACCTTCACTCTTGCTTCTGTACTTGCTTGGTTTTCACATCTCAAATTTCTAGCTCTTGTCTTGTCTTGAAACATTTACTGACCAACATACATTCTGCATTCTTGCAATTGATAAAACTTTCCTTTTGCTTCTGTACTTGCTTCATTTTCACATCTCCAAATACTGCCCCTTGTCTAATCATCACTCTTTGGCTGACCACCATATATACTGCACACATGCAATTAATAAACCTTCACTCTTGCTTTGTACTTGCTTGATTTTCACATCTCCAATTTCTAGCTCTTGTCTTGTCTTGACTCTCTTGCTGACCAATATACATTCGGCATTCTTGCAATTGATAAACCTTTCCTTTTGCTTCTGTACTTGCTTCATTTTCACATCTCCAATTACTGCATCTTGTCTTGTCATCACTCTTTTGCTGACCACCATATATACTGCACACTTGCTATTAATAAACCTTCACTCTTTCTTCTGTACTTGCTTGATTTTCACATTTCCAATTTCTAGCTCTTGTCTTGTCTTGACTCTCTTGCTGACCAACATACATTCTGCATTCTTGCAATTGATAAACCTTTCCTTTTGCTTCTGTACTTGCTTCATTTTCACATCTCCAATTACTGCATCTTGTCTTGTCATCACTTTTTTGCTGACCACCATATATATTGCACACTTGCAATTAATAAACCTTCACTCTTGCTTCTGTACTTGCTTGATTTTCACATCTCCAATTTCTAGCTCTTGTCTTGTCTTGACTCTTTGGCTGACCAACATACATTCTGCATTCTTGCAATTGATAAACCTTTCCTTTTGCTTCTGTACTTGCTTCATTTTCACATCTCCAATTACTGCATCTTGTCTTGTCATCACTCTTTTGCTGACCAACATATATACTGCATTCTTGCAATTGATAATCATTCACTCTTGCTTCTGTACTTGCTTGATTTTCACATCTCCAATTTCTAGCTCTTGTCTTATCTTGACTCTTTTGCTGACCAACATACATTCTGCATTCTTGCAATTGATAAACCTTTCCTTTTGCTTTTGTACTTGCTTCATTTTCACATCTCCAATTACTGCCTCTTGTCTTGTCATCACTCTTTTGCTGACCACCATATATACTGCACACTTGCAATTAATAAACCTTCACTCTTGCTTCAATAATTGCTTGATTTTCACATCTCCAATTTATAGCTCTTGTCCTGTCTTGACTCTTTTGCTGACCAACATACATTCTGCATTCTTGCAATTGATAAACCTTTCCTTTTGCTTCTGTACTTGCTTCATTTTCACATCTCCGATTAGTGCCGCTTGTCTTGTCACCACTCTTTTGCTGACCACCATATATACTGAATTCTTGCAATTAATAAACCTTCACTCTTGCTTCTGTACTTGCTTGGTTTTCACATCTCAAATTTCTAGCTCTTGTCTTGTCTTGAAACATTTACTGACCAACATACATTCTGCATTCTTGCAATTGATAAAACTTTCCTTTTGCTTCTGTACTTGCTTCATTTTCACATCTCCAATTACTGCCCCTTGTCTAATCATCACTCTTTGGCTGACCACCATATATACTGCACACATGCAATTAATAAACCTTCACTCTTGCTTCTGTACTTGCTTGATTTTCACATCTCCAATTTCTAGATCTTGTCTTGTCTTAACTGTTTTGCTGACCAACATACATTCTGTATTCTTGCAATTGATAAAGCATTCCTTTTTCTTCTGTACTTGCTTGATTTTCACATCTCCAATTTCTAGCTCTTGTCTTGTCTTGACGCTTTTGCTGACCAACATACATTCTGCATTCTTGCAATTGATAAACCTTTCCTTTTGCTTCTGTACTACCTTCATTTTCACATCTCCAATTACTGCCTCTTGTCTTGTCATCACTCTTTTGCTGACCAACATATATACTGCACACTTGCAATTAATAAACCTTCGCTCTTGCTTCTGTACTTGCTTGATTTTCACATCTCCAATTTCTAGCTCTTGTCTTGTCTTTACTCTCTTGCTGAACACCATACATTCTGCATTCTTGCAATTGATAAACCTTTCCTCTTGCTTCTGTACTTGCTTCATTTTCACATCTCCAATTACTGCCTCTTGTCTTGTCATCACTCTTTTGCTGACCAACATATATACTGCACACTTGCAATTAATAAACCTTCACTCTTGCTTCTGTACTTGCTTGATTTTCACATCTCTAATTTCTAGCTCTTGTCCTGTCTTGACTCTTTTGCTGACCAACATACATTCTGCATTCTTGCAATTGATAAACCTTTCCTTTTGCGTCTGTACTTGCTTCCTTTTTACATCTCCAATTACTGCCTCTTGTCTTCTCACCACTCTTTTGCTGACTACCATATATACTGCACACTTGCAATTAAAAAACCTTCGCTCTTGCTTCTGTACTTGCTTGATTTTCACATCTCCAATTTCTAGCTCTTGTCTTGTCTTGACTCTTTTGCTGACCAACATACATTCTGCATTCTTGCAATTGATAAACCTTTCCTTTTGCTTCTGTACTTGCTTCAATTTCTCATCTCCAATTACTGCCTCTTGTCTTGTCATCACTCTTTTGCTGACCAACATATATACTGCACACTTGCAATTAATAAACCTTCACTCTTGCTTCTGTACTTGCTTGATTTTCACATCTCCAATTTCTAGCTCTTGTCCTGTCTTGACTCTTTTGCTGACCAACATACATTCTGCATACTTGCAATTGATAAACCTTTCCTTTTGCTTCTGTACTTGCTTCATTTTTACATCTCCAATTACTGCTTCTTGTCTTGTCATCACTCTTTTGATGACCACCATATATACTGCACACTTGCAATTAATAAACCTTAGCTATTGCTTCTGTACTTGCTTGATTTTCACATCTCCAATTTGTAGCTCTTGTCTTGTCATATCTCTTTTGCTGAACACCATACATTCTGCATTCTTGCAATTGATAAAACTTTCCATTTGCTTCTGTACTTGCTTCATTTTCACATCTCCATTTATTGCCTCTTGTCTGGTCATCACTCTTTTGCTGACCACCATATATACTGCATGATTGCAATTGATAAACCTTCACTATTGCTTCGGTACTTGCTTGATTTTCACCTCTCCAATTTCTAGCTCTTGTCTTGTCATATCTCTTTTGCTGAACACCATACATTCTGCATTCTTGCAATTGATAAAACTTTCCATTTGCTTCTGTACTTGCTTCATTTTCACATCTCCATTTATTGCCTCTTGTCTGGTCATCACTCTTTTGCTGACCACCATATATACTGCATGATTGCAATTGATAAACCTTCACTATTGCTTCGGTACTTGCTTGATTTTTACATGTCCAATTTCTAGCTCTTTTCTTGTCATGTGTCTTTTGCTGAACACCATACATTCTGCATTCTTGCAATTGATAAATCTTTCTTCTTGCTTCTGTACTTGCTTCATTTTCACATCTCCAATTACTGCCTCTTGTCTTGTCATCACTCTTTTGCTGACCACCATATATACTGCACACTTGCAATTAATAAACCTTCACTCGTGCTTCTGTACTTGCTTGATTTTCACATCTCCAATTTCTAGTTCTTGTCTTGTCTTGACTCTTTTGTTGTACACCATACATTCTGCATTCTTGCAATTGAAAAACCTTTCCTCTTGCTTCTGTACTTGCTTCATTTTCACAACTCCATTTATTGCCACTTGTCTGGTCATCACTCTTTTGCTGACCAACATATATACTGCAGTCTTGCAATTGATAAACCTTCACTATTGCTTCTGTACTTGCTTGATTTTCACATCTCCAATTTCTAGCTCTTGTCTTGTCATGTCTCTTTTGCTGAACACCATACATTCTGCATTCTTGCAATTGATAAAACTTTCTTCTTGCTTCTGTACTTGCTTCATTTTCACATCTCCAATTACTTCCTCTTGTCTTGTCATCAGCCTTTTGCTGACCACTATATATACTGCATTCTTTTAATTGATAAACCTTCCCACTTGCTTCTGTACTTACTTCATTTTCACATCTCCAATTACTGCCTCTTGTCTTGTCATCACTCTTTTTTCTGACCACTATATATGCTGCACACTTGCAATTGAAAAACCTTCACTCTTTCTTCTGTACTTGCTTGATTTTTAACATCTCCGATTTCTAGCTCTTGTCTTGTCTTGACTCTTTTGCTGAACACCATACATTCTGCATTCTTGCAATTGATAAAACTTTCCTCTTGCTTCTGTACTTGCTTCATTTTCACATCTCCAATTACTGCCTCTTGTCTTGTCATCACTCTTTTGCTGACCAACATGTATACTGCACACTTGCAATTAATAAACCTTCACTCTTGCTTCTGTACTTGCTTGATTTTCACATCTCCAATTTCTAGCTCTTGTCTTGTCATATCTCTTTTGCTGAACACCATACATTCTGCATTCTTGCAATTGATAAAACTTTCCTCTTGCTTCTGTACTTGCTTCATTTTCACATCTCCATTTATTGCCACTTGTCTTGTCATCACTCTTTTGCTGACCAACATATATACTGCACACTTGCAATTAATAAACCTTCACTCTTGCTTCTGTACTTGCTTGATTTTCACATCTCCAATTTCTAGCTCTTGTCTTGTCATATCTCTTTTGCTGAACAGCATATATACTGCATTCTTGCAATTGATAAAACTTTCCTCTTGCTGCTGTACTTGCTTCATTTTCACATCTCCAATTACTGCCTCTTGTCTTGTCATCACTCTTTTGCTGACCAATATATATACTGCACACTTGCAATTAATAAACCTTCACTCTTGCTTCTGTACTTGCTTGATTTTCACATCTCCAATTTCTAGCTCTTGTCTTGTCATATCTCTTTTGCTGAACACCATACATTCTGCATTCTTGCAATTGATAAAACTTTCCTCTTGCTTCTGTACTTGCTTCATTTTCACATCTCCATTTATTGCCTCTTGTCTTGTCATCACTCTTTTGCTGACCAACATATATACTGAACACTTGCAATTAATAAACCTTCACTCTTGCTTCTGTACTTGCTTGATTTTCACATCTCCAATTTCTAGCTCTTGTCTTGTCATATCTCTTTTGCTGAACAGCATACATTCTGCATTCTTGCAATTGATAAAACTTTCCTCTTGCTGCTGTACTTGCTTCATTTTCACATCTCCAATTACTGCCTCTTGTCTTGTCATCACTCTTTTGCTGACCAATATATATACTGCACACTTGCAATTAATAAACCTTCACTCTTGCTTCTGTACTTGCTTGATTTTCACATCTCCAATTTCTAGCTCTTGTCTTGTCATATCTCTTTTGCTGAACACCATACATTCTCCATTCTTGCAATTGATAAACCTTTCCTTTTGCGTCTGTACTTGCTTCATTTTCACATCTCCAATTACTGCCTCTTGTCTTGTCATCACTCTTTTGCTGACCACCATATATACTGCACACTTGCAATTAATAAACCTTCGCTCTTGCTTCTGTACTTGCTTGATTTTCACATCTCCAAATTGTAGCCCTTGCCTTGTCTTGACTCTTTTGCTGACCAACATACATTCTGCTTTCTTGCAATTGATAAACCTTTACTTTTGCTTCTGTACTTGTTTTTTTTCACATCACCAATTACTGCCCCTTGTCTTGTCATCACTCTTTTGCTGACCGCCATATATATTGCATTCTTGCAATAGATAAACCTACACTATTGCTTCTGTACTTGCTTGATTTTCACATCTTCAAATTCTAGCTCTTGTCTTGTCATATCCCTTTGCTGAACACCATACATTCTGCATTCTTGCAATTGATAAAACTATCCGCTTGCTTCTGTACTTGCTTCATTTTCACATCTCCATTTATTGCCTCTTGTCTGGTCATCACTCTTTTGCTGACCACCATATATACTGCATGATTGCAATTGATAAACCTTCACTATTGCTTCTGTACTTGCTTGATTTTTACATGTCCAATTTCTAGCTCTTTTCTTGTCATGTCTCTTTTGCTGAACACCATACATTCTGCATTCTTGCAATTGATAAATCTTTCTTCTTGCTTCTGTACTTGCTTCATTTTCACATCTCCAATTACTGCATCTTGTCTTATCATCACTCTTGTGCTGACCACCATATATACTGCACACTTGCAATTGATAAACCTTCACTCTTGCTTCTGTACTTGCTTGATTTTCACATCTCCAATTTCTAGCTCTTGTCTTGTCATATCTCTTTTGCTGAACACCATACATTCTCCATTCTTGCAATTGATAAACCTTTCCTTTTGCGTCTGTACTTGCTTCATTTTCACATCTCCAATTACTGCCCCATGTCTTGTCATCACTCTTTTGCTGACCACCATATATACTGCACACTTGCAATTAATAAACCTTCGCTCTTGCTTCTGTACCTGCTTGATTTTCACATCTCCAATTTGTAGCTCTTGTCTTGTCTTGACTCTTTTGCTGACCAACATATATACTGCATTCTTGCAATTGATAAACCTTCACCCTTGGTTCTGTACTTGCTTGATTTTCACATCACAAATTTCTAGCTCTTCCCTTGTCATGTTACTTTTGCTGACCACCATACATTCTGCATTCTTGCAATTGATAAACCTTTCCTTTTGCCTCTGTACTTGCTTCAGTTTCACATATCCAATTACTGTCTCTTGTCTTGTAATCGCTCTTTTGCTGACCAACATATATACTGCACACTTTCAATTAATAAACCTTCACTCTTGCTTCTGTACTTGCTTGATTTTTACATCTCCAATTTCTAGCTCTTGTCCTGTATTGACTCTTTTGCTGACCAACATACATTCTGCATTCTTGCAATTGATAAACCTTTCCTTTTGCGTCTGTACTTGCTTCATTTCACATCACCAATTACTGCCTCTTGTCTTGTCATCACTCTTTTGCTGACCACCATATATACTGCACACTTGCAATTAATAAACCTTCACTCTCGCTTCTGTACTTGCTTGATTTTAACATCTCCAATATCTAGCTCTTGTCTTGTCTTGACTCTTTTGCTGACCACCATACATTCTGCATTCTTGCAATTGATAAACTTTTCTTTTTGCTTCTGTACTTGCTTCATTTTCACATCTCCAATTACTGCCTCTTGTCTTGTCATCATCCTTTTGCTGACCACTATATATACTGCATTCTTTTAATTAATAAACCTTCCCACTTGCTTCTGTACTTACTTCATTTTCACATCTCCAATTACTGCCTCTTGTCTTGTCATCATTCTTTTTTCTGACCACTATATATACTGCACACTTGCAATTGATAAACCTGCACTCTTTCTTCTGTACTTGCTTGATTTTAACATCTCCAATTTCTAGCTCTTGTCTTGTCTTGACTCTTTTGCTGACCACCATATATACTGCACACTTGCAATTAATAAACCTTCACTCTTGCTTCTGTACTTGCTTGATTTTAACATCTCCAATTTCTAGCTCTTGTCTTGTCATGTCTCTTTTGCTGAATACCATACATTCTGCATTCTTGCAATTGATAAAACTTTCTTCTTGCTTCTGTACTTGCTTCATTTTAACATCTCCAATTACTGGCTCTTGCTTGTCATCACTCTTTTGCTGGCCACTATATATACTGCATTCCTGCAATTGATAAACATTCACTATTGCTTCTGTACTTGCTTGATATTCACATCTCCAATTTCTAGCTCTTGTCTTGTCATGTCTCTTTTGCTGGTCACCATACATTCTGCATTCTTGCAATTGATAAACCTTTCCTCTTGCTTCTGTACTTGCTTCATTTTCACATCTCCAATTTCTAGCTCTTGTTATGTCATCACACTTTTCTGACCTGTATATATACTGCATTCTTGCAATTGATAAACCTTCACTCTTGCATCTGTACTTGCTTGATATTCACATCTCCAATTTCTAGCTCTTGTCTTCTCATGTCTCTTCTGCTAATCACCATACATTCTGCATTCTTGCAATTGATAAACCTTTCCTCTTGCTTCTGTACTTGCTTCATTTTCACAACTCCAATTACTGCCTCTTGTCTTGTCATCACTCTTTGGCGGACCACTATATATACTGCATTCTTGCAATTGATAAACCTTCACTCTTGCATCTGTACTTGCTTGATATTCACATCTCCAATTTCTAGCTCTTGTCTTGTCATGTCTCTTTTGCAGAACACCATACTTTCTGCATTCTTGCAATTGATAAACCTTTCCTCTTGCTTCTGTACTTACTTCATTTTCACATCTCCAATTACTGCCTCTTGCCTTGCTATGACTCTTTTCCTGACCACTATATATACTGCATTCTTGCAATTGATAATCCTTCACTATTGCTTCTGTACTTGCTTAATATTCACATCTCCAATTTTGTAGCTCTTGTCTTGTCATGTCTCTTTTGCTGAACACCATACATTCTGCATTCTTGCAATTGATAAAACTTTCCTCTTGCTTCTGTACTTGCTTCATTTTCACATCTCCAAATACTGCCTCTTGTCTTGTCATCACTCTTTTCTGACCACTATATATACTGCAGACTTGCAATTGATAAACCTTCACTCTTGCATCTGTACTTGCGTGATATTAAATCTCCAATTTCTAGCTCTTGTCTTGTCATGTCTCTTTTGCTGAACACCATACATTCTGCATTCTTGCAATTGATAAACCTTTCCTCTTGCTTCTGTACTTGCTTCATTTTCACATCTCCAATTACTGCCTATTGTCTTGTCATCACTCTTTTGCTGACCACTATATATACTGCATTCTTGCAATTGATAAACCTTCACTCTTGCATCTGTACTTGCTTGATATTCACATCTCCAATTTCTAGATCTTGTCTTGTCATGTCTCTTTTGCAGAACACCATACTTTCTGCATTCTTGCAATTGATAAACCTTTCCTCTTGCTTCTGTACTTACTTCATTTTCACATCTCCAAATACTGCCTCTTGTCTTGTCATGACTCTTTTCCTGACCACTATATATACTGCATTCTTGCAATTGATAATCCTTCACTATTGCTTCTGTACTTGCTTAATATTCACATCTCCAATTTCTAGCTCTTGTCTTGTCTTGACTCTTTTGCTGACCACCATATATACTGCACACTTGCAATTAATAAACCTTCACTCTCGCTTCTGTACTTGCTTGATTTTAACATCTCCAATTTCTAGCTCTTGTCTTGTCTTGACTCTTTTGCTGACCACCATACATTCTGCATTCTTGCAATTGATAAACTTTTCTTTTTGCTTCTGTACTTGCTTCATTTTCACATCTCCAATTACTGCCTCTTGTCTTGTCATCACTATTTTGCTGACCACTATATATACTGCATTCTTTTAATTAATAAACCTTCCCACTTGCTTCTGTACTTACTTCATTTTCACATCTCCAATTACTGCCTCTTGTCTTGTCATCATTCTTTTTTCTGACCACTATATATACTGCACACTTGCAATTGATAAACCTTCACTCTTTCTTCTGTACTTGCTTGATTTTAACATCTCCAATTTCTAGCTCTTGTCTTGTCTTGACTCTTTTGCTGACCACCATATATACTGCACACTTGCAATTAATAAACCTTCACTCTTGCTTCTGTACTTGCTTGATTTTAACATCTCCAATTTCTAGCTCTTGTCTTGTCATGTCTCTTTTGCTGAACACCATACATTCTGCATTCTTGCAATTGATAAAACTTTCTTCTTGCTTCTGTACTTGCTTCATTTTAACATCTCCAATTACTGCCTCTTGCTTGTCATCACTCTTTTGCTGTCCACTATATATACTGCATTCCTGCAATTGATAAACATTCACTATTGCTTCTGTACTTGCTTGATATTCACATCTCCAATTTCTAGCTCTTGTCTTGTCATGTCTCTTTTGCTGTACACCATACATTCTGCATTCTTGCAATTGATAAACCTTTCCTTTTGCTTCTGTACTTGCTTCATTTTCACATCTCCAATTACTGCCTCTTGTTTTGTCATCACTCTTTTGCTGACCACCATATATACTGCATTCTTGCAACTGATAAACCTTCAATATTGCTTCTGTACTTGCTTGATTTTCAGATCTCCAAATTCTAGCTCTTGTCTTGTCATGTCCCTTTTGCTGCTCACCATACATTCTGCATTCTTGCAATTGATAAACCTTTCCTCTTGCTTCTGTACTTGCTTCATTTTCACATCTCCAATTACTGCCTCTTGTCTAGTAATCACTCTTTTGCTGACCTCCATATATACTGCATTCTTGCAATTGATAAACCTTCACTCTTGCATCTGTACTTGCATGACATTCACATCTCCAATTTCTAGCTCTTGTCTTGTCATGTCTCTTTTGCTGTACACCATACATTCTGCATTCTTGCAATTGATAAACCTTTCCTTTTGCTTCTGTACTTGCTTCATTTTCACATCTCCAATTACTGCCTCTTGTTTTGTCATCACCCTTTTGCTGACCACCATATATACTGCATACTTTCAATTGATAAACCTTCACTATTGCTTCTGTACTTGCTAGATTTTCATATCTCCAATTTCTATCTCTTGTCTTGTCATGTCTCTTTTGCTGATTACCATACATTCTGCATTCTTGCAATTGATAAACCTTTCCTCTTGCTTCTGTACTTGCTTAATTTTCACATCTCCAATTACTTCCTCTTGCCTTGTCATCACTCTTTTGCTGACCACTATATATACTGCAGACTTGCAATTGATAAACCTTCACTCCCTCATCTGTACTTGCTTGATATTCAAATGTCCAATTTCTAGCTCTTGTCTTGTCATGTCTCTTTTGCTGAACACCATATATTCTGCATTCTTGCAATTGATAAACCGTTCCTCTTGCTTCTGTACTTGCTTCTTTTTCACCTCTCCAAATACTGCCTCTTGTCTTGTCATCACTCTTTTTCTGACCATTATATATACTGCATTCTTGCAACTGATAAACCTTCACTATTGCTTCTGTACTTGCTTGATTTTCACATCTCCAATTTCTAGCTCTTGTCTTGTCATGTCTCTTTTGATGATCACCATACATTCTGCATTCTTGCAAGTGATAAGCCTTTCCTTTTGCTTCTGTACTAGCTTCATTTTCACATGTCCAATTTCTAGCTCTTGTCTTGTCATGTCTCTTTTGCTGAACACCATACATTCTGCATTCTTGCAATTGATAAAACTTTCCTCTTGCTTCTGTACTTGCTTCATTTTCACATCTCCAATTACTGCCTTTTGTCTTGTCATCACTCTTTTGCTGAACACCATATATTCTGCATTCTTGCAATTGATAATCCTTTCCTCTTGCTTCTGTACTTGCTTCATTTTCACATCTCCAATTACTGCCTTTTGTCTTGTCATCACTCTTTTGCTGACCACCATATATACTGCATTCTTGCAATTGATAAACCTTCACTATTGATTCTATTCATGCTTGATTTTCACATCTCCAGTTTCTAGCTTTTGTCTTGTCATGTCTTTTGCTGAACACCATACATTCTGCATTCTTGCAATTGATAAAACTCTCCTCTTCCTTCTGAACTTGCTTCATTTTCACATCTCCATTTATTGCCTCTTGTCTGGTCATCACTCGTTTGCTGACCACCATATATACTGCATTCTTGCAATTGATAAACCTTCACTATTGATTCTATACATGCTTGATTTTCACATCTCCAATTTCTAGCTCTTGTCTTGTCATGTCTCTTTTGCTGAACACCATACATTCTGCATTCTTGCAATTGATAAAACTTTCTTCTTGCTTCTGTACTTGCTTCATTTTCACATCTCCAATTCCTGCCTCTTGTCTTGTCATCACTCTTTTGCTGACCTCCATATATAATGCATTCTTGCAATAGATAAACCTTCACTATTGCTTCTATACTTCCTTGATATTCACATCTCCAATTTCTAGCTCTTGTCTTGTCATGTCACTTTTGCTGACCACCATACATTCTGCATTCTTGCAATTGATAAACCTTTCCTCTTGCTTCTGTACTTGCTTCATTTTCACATCTTCAAATTCTAGGTCTTGTCTTGTCATCACACTTTTCTGACCTGCATATATACTGCATTCTTGCAATTGATAAACCTTCACTCTTCCATCTGTACTTGCTTGATATTCACATCTCCAATTTCTAGCTCTTGTCTTGACATGTCTCTTCTGCTGAACACCATACATTCTGCATTCTTGCAATTGATAAACCTTTCCTCTGGCTTCTGTACTTGCTTCATTTTCACATCTCCAATTACTGCATTTTGTCTTGTCATCAGTCTTTTGCTGACCACCATATATACTGCATTCTTGCAATTGATAAACCTTCACTATTGATTCTATTCATGCTTGATTTTCACATCTCCAATTTCTAGCTCTTGTCTTGTCATGTCTCTTTTGCTGTACACCGTACATTCTGCATTCTTGCAATTGATAAACCTTTCCTCTTGCTTCTGTACTTGCTTCATTTTCACATCTCCAATTACTGCCTTTTGTCTTGTCATCATTCTTTTGCTGACCACCATATATACTGCATTCTTGCAATTGATAAACCTTCACTATTGATTCTATTCATGCTTGATTTTCACATCTCCAATTTCTAGCTCTTGTCTTGACATGTCTCTTTTGCTGAACACCATACATTCTGCATTCTTGCAATTGATAAATCTTTCCTTTTGCTTCTGTACTTGCTTCATTTTCACATCTCCATTTATTGCCTCTTGTCTGGTCATCACTCTTTTGCTGACCACCATATATACTGCATTCTTGCAATTGATAAACCTTCACTATTGATTCTATACATGCTTGATTTTCACATCTCCAATTTCTAGCTCTTGTCTTGTCATGTCTCTTTTGCTGAACACCATACATTCTGCATTCTTGCAATTGATAAAACTTTCTTCTTGCTTCTGTACTTGCTTCATTTTCACATCTCCATTTATTGCCTCTTGTCTGGTCATCACTCTTTTGCTGACCACCATATATACTGCATTCTTGCAATTGATAAACCTTCACTATTGATTCTATACATGCTTGATTTTCACATCTCCAATTTCTAGCTCTTGTCTTGTCATGTCTCTTTTGCTGAACACCATATATTCTGCATTCTTGCAATTGATAAACCGTTCCTCTTGCTTCTGTACTTGCTTCTTTTTCACCTCTCCAAATACTGCCTCTTGTCTTGTCATCACTCTTTTTCTGACCA
This sequence comes from Acanthosepion lycidas, assembly GCA_963932145.1. NCBI lineage: Eukaryota > Metazoa > Mollusca > Cephalopoda > Sepiida > Sepiidae > Acanthosepion > Acanthosepion lycidas. Next base: position 68,737,353 of record OZ010614.1, read on the forward strand.
TTATATATACTGCATTCTTGCAACTGATAAACCTTCACTATTGCTTCTGTACTTGCTTGATTTTCACATCTCCAATTTCTAGCTCTTGTCTTGTCATGTCTCTTTTGATGATCACCATACATTCTGCATTCTTGCAAGTGATAAGCCTTTCCTTTTGCTTCTGTACTAGCTTCATTTTCACATGTCCAATTTCTAGCTCTTGTCTTGTCATGTCTCTTTTGCTGAACACCATACATTCTGCATTCTTGCAATTGATAAAACTTTCCTCTTGCTTCTGTACTTGCTTCATTTTCACATCTCCAATTACTGCCTTTTGTCTTGTCATCACTCTTTTGCTGAACACCATATATTCTGCATTCTTGCAATTGATAATCCTTTCCTCTTGCTTCTGTACTTGATTCATTTTCACATCTCCAATTACTGCCTTTTGTCTTGTCATCACTCTTTTGCTGACCACCATATATACTGCATTCTTGCAATTGATAAACCTTCACTATTGATTCTATTCATGCTTGATTTTCACATCTCCAGTTTCTAGCTTTTGTCTTGTCATGTCTTTTGCTGAACACCATACATTCTGCATTCTTGCAATTGATAAAACTCTCCTCTTGCTTCTGAACTTGCTTCATTTTCACATCTCCATTTATTGCCTCTTGTCTGGTCATCACTCGTTTGCTGACCACCATATATACTGCATTCTTGCAATTGATAAACCTTCACTATTGATTCTATACATGCTTGATTTTCACATCTCCAATTTCTAGCTCTTGTCTTGTCATGTCTCTTTTGCTGAACACCATACATTCTGCATTCTTGCAATTGATAAAACTTTCTTCTTGCTTCTGTACTTGCTTCATTTTCACATCTCCAATTCCTGCCTCTTGTCTTGTCATCACTCTTTTGCTGACCTCCATATATAATGCATTCTTGCAATAGATAAACCTTCACTATTGCTTCTATACTTCCTTGATATTCACATCTCCAATTTCTAGCTCTTGTCTTGTCATGTCACTTTTGCTGACCACCATACATTCTGCATTCTTGCAATTGATAAACCTTTCCTCTTGCTTCTGTACTTGCTTCATTTTCACATCTTCAAATTCTAGGTCTTGTCTTGTCATCACACTTTTCTGACCTGCATATATACTGCATTCTTGCAATTGATAAACCTTCACTCTTCCATCTGTACTTGCTTGATATTCACATCTCCAATTTCTAGCTCTTGTCTTGACATGTCTCTTCTGCTGAACACCATACATTCTGCATTCTTGCAATTGATAAACCTTTCCTCTGGCTTCTGTACTTGCTTCATTTTCACATCTCCAATTACTGCATTTTGTCTTGTCATCAGTCTTTTGCTGACCACCATATATACTGCATTCTTGCAATTGATAAACCTTCACTATTGATTCTATTCATGCTTGATTTTCACATCTCCAATTTCTAGCTCTTGTCTTGTCATGTCTCTTTTGCTGAACACCGTACATTCTGCATTCTTGCAATTGATAAACCTTTCCTCTTGCTTCTGTACTTGCTTCATTTTCACATCTCCAATTACTGCCTTTTGTCTTGTCATCATTCTTTTGCTGACCACCATATATACTGCATTCTTGCAATTGATAAACCTTCACTATTGATTCTATACATGCTTGATTTTCACATCTCCAATTTCTAGCTCTTGTCTTGTCATGTCTCTTTTGCTGAACACCATACATTCTGCATTCTTGCAATTGATAAAACTTTCTTCTTGCTTCTGTACTTGCTTCATTTTAACATCTCCAATTACTGCCTCTTGTCTTGTCATCACTCTTTTTACTGACCTCCATATATAATGCATTCTTGCAATAGATAAACCTTCACTATTGCTTCTGTACTTGCTTGATATTCACATCTCCAATTTCTAGCTCTTGTCTTGTCATGTCACTTTTGCTGACCAACATACATTCTGCATTCTTGCAATTGATAAACCTTTCCTCTTGCTTCTGTACTTGCTTCATTTTCACATCTCCAATTACTGCGTCTTGCTTGTCATCACTCTTTTGCTGGCCACTATATATACTGCATTCTTGCAATTGATAAACATTCACTATTGCTTCTGTACTTGCTTGATATTCACATCTCTAATTTCTAGCTCTTGTCTTGTCATGTCTCTTTTGCTGATCACCATAAATTCTGCATTCTTGCAATTGATAAACCTTTCCTCTTGCTTCTGTACTTGCTTCATTTTCACATCTCCAATTTCTAGCTCTTGTCTTGTCATCACACTTTTCTGACCTGCATATATACTGCATTCTCGCAATTGATAAACCTTCACTCTTGCATCTGTACTTGCTTGATATTCACATCTCCAATTTCTAGCTCTTGTCTTCTCATGTCTCTTCTGCTGAACACCATACATTCTGCATTCTTGCAATTGATAAACCTTTCCTCTTGCTTCTGTACTTGCTTCATTTTCACAACTCCAATTACTGCCTCTTGTCTTGTCATGACTCTTTTCCTGACCACTATATATACTGCATTCTTGCAATTGATAATCCTTCACTCTTGCATCTGTACTTGCTTAATATTCACATCACCAATTTCTAGCTCTTGTCTTGTCATGTCTCTTTTGCAGAACACTATACTTTCTGCATTCTTGCAATTGATAAACCTTTCCTCTTGCTTCTATACTTGCTACATTTTCACATCTCCAATTACTGCCTCTTGCCTTGTCATGACTCTTTTCCTGACCACTATATATACTGCATTCTTGCAATTGATAATCTTTCACTATTGCTTCTGTACTTGCTTAATATTCACATCTCCAATTTCTAGCTCTTGTCTTGTCATGTCACTTTTGCTGACCAACATACATTCTGCATTCTTGCAATTGATAAACCTTTCCTCTTGCTTCTGTACTTGCTTCATTTTCACATCTCCAATTACTGCCTCTTGCTTGTCATCACTCTTTTGCTGGCCACTATATATACTGCATTCTTGCAATTGATAAACATTCACTATTGCTTCTGTACTTGCTTGATATTCACATCTCTAATTTCTAGCTCTTGTCTTGTCATGTCTCTTTTGCTGATCACCATAAATTCTGCATTCTTGCAATTGATAAACCTTTCCTCTTGCTTCTGTACTTGCTTCATTTTCACATCTCCAATTTCTAGCTCTTGTCTTGTCATCACACTTTTCTGACCTGCATATATACTGCATTCTCGCAATTGATAAACCTTCACTCTTGCATCTGTACTTGCTTGATATTCACATCTCCAATTTCTAGCTCTTGTCTTCTCTTGTCTCTTCTGCTGAACACCATACATTCTGCATTCCTGTAATTGATAAACCTTTCCTCTTGCTTCTGTACTTGCTTCATTTTCACAACTCCAATTACTGCCTCTTGTCTTGTCATGACTCTTTTCCTGACCACTATATATACTGCATTCTTGCAATTGATAATCCTTCACTCTTGCATCTGTACTTGCTTAATATTCACATCACCAATTTCTAGCTCTTGTCTTGTCATGTCTCTTTTGCAGAACACTATACTTTCTGCATTCTTGCAATTGATAAACCTTTCCTCTTGCTTCTATACTTGCTACATTTTCACATCTCCAATTACTGCCTCTTGCCTTGTCATGACTCTTTTCCTGACCAGTATATATACTGCATTCTTGCAATTGATAATCTTTCACTATTGCTTCTGTACTTGCTTAATATTCACATCTCCAATTTCTAGCTCTTGTCTTGTCATGTCTCTTTTGCTGAACACCATACATTCTGCATTCTTGCAATTGATAAACCTTTCCTCTTGCTTCTGTACTTGCTTCATTTTCACATCCCCAAATACTGCCTCTTCTTGTCATCACTCTTTTTCTGACCACCATATATACTGCAATCTTGCAATTGATAAACCTTCACTCTTGCATCTGTACTTGCTTGATATTCACATCTCCAATTTCTAGCTCTTGTCTTGTCATGTCTCTTCTGCTGAACACCATACATTCTGCATTCTTGCAATTGATAAACCTTTCCTCTTGCTTCTGTACTTGCTTCATTTTCACAACTCCAATTACTGCCTCTTGCCTTGTCATCACTCTTTGGCTGACCACTATATATACCGCATTCTTGCAATTGATAAACCTTCACTATTGATTCTATTCATGCTTGATTTTCACATCTCCAATTTCTAGCTCTTGTCTTGTCATGTCTCTTTTGCTGAACACCATACATTCTGCATTCTTGCAATTGATAAACCTTCACTCTTGCATCTGTACTTGCTTAATATTCACATCTCCAATTTCTAGCTCTTGTCTTGTCATGTCTCTTTTGCTGAACACCATACATTCTGCATTCTTGCAATTGATAAACCTTTCCTCTTGCTTCTGTACGTGCTTCATTTTCACATCTCCAAATACTGCCTCTTGTCTTGTCATCACTCTTTTTCTGACCACCATATATACTGCAATCTTGCAATTGATAAACCTTCACTCTTGCATCTGTACTTGCTTGATATTCACATCTCCAATTTCTAGCTCTTGTCTTGTCATGTCTCTTCTGCTGAACACCATACATTCTGCATTCTTGCAATTGATAAACCTTTCCTCTTGCTTCTGTACTTGCTTCATTTTCACAACTCCAATTACTGCCTCTTGCCTTGTCATCACTCTTTGGCTGACCACTATATATACCGCATTCTTGCAATTGATAAACCTTCACTATTGATTCTATTCATGCTTGATTTTCACATCTCCAATTTCTAGCTCTTTTCTTGTCATGTCTCTTTTGCTGAACACCATACATTCTGCATTCTTGCAATTGATAAACCTTCACTCTTGCATCTGTACTTGCTTGATATTCACATCTCCAATTTCTAGCTCTTGTCTTGACATGTCTCTTTTGCTGAACACCATACATTCTGCATTCTTGTAATTGATAAATCTTTCCTCTTGCTTCTGTACTTGCCTCATTTTCACATCTCCATTTATTGCCTCTTGTGTGGTCATCACTCTTTTTCTGACCACCATATATACTGCAATCTTGCAATTGATAAACCTTCACTCTTGCATCTGTACTTGCTTGATATTCACATCTCCAATTTCTAGCTCTTGTCTTGTCATGTCTCTTCTGCTGAACACCATACATTCTGCATTCTTGCAATTGATAAACCTTTCCTCTTGCTTCTGTACTTGCTTCATTTTCACAACTCCAATTACTGCCTCTTGCCTTGTCATCACTCTTTCGCTGACCACTATATATACCGCATTCTTGCAATTGATAAACCTTCACTATTGATTCTATTCATGCTTGATTTTCACATCTCCAATTTCTAGCTCTTTTCTTGTCATGTCTCTTTTGCTGAACACCATACATTCTGCATTCTTGCAATTGATAAACCTTCACTCTTGCATCTGTACTTGCTTGATATTCACATCTCCAATTTCTAGCTCTTGTCTTGACATGTCTCTTTTGCTGAACACCATACATTCTGCATTCTTGTAATTGATAAATCTTTCCTCTTGCTTCTGTACTTGCTTCATTTTCACATCTCCATTTATTGCCTCTTGTGTGGTCATCACTCTTTTGCTGACCACCATATATACTGCATTCTTGCAATTGATAAACCTTCACTATTGATTCTGTACTTGCTTGATTTTCACATCTCCAATTTCTAGCTCTTGTCTTGTCATGTCTCTTTTGCTGAACACCATACATTCTGCATTCTTGCAATTGATAAAACTTTCTTCTTGCTTATGTACTTGCTTCATTTTAACATCTCCAATTACTGCCTCTTGTCTTGTCATCACTCTTTTGCTGACCTCCATATATAATGCATTCTTGCAATAGATAAACCTTCACTATTGCTTCTGTACTTGCTTGATATTCACATCTCCAATTTCTAGCTCTTGTCTTGTCATGTCACTTTTGCTGACCAACATACATTCTGCATTCTTGCAATTGATAAACCTTTCCTCTTGCTTCTGTACTTGCTTCATTTTCACATCTCCAATTACTGCCTCTTGCTTGTCATCACTCTTTTGCTGGCCACTATATATACTGCATTCTTGCAATTGATAAACATTCACTATTGCTTCTGTACTTGCTTGATATTCACATCTCTAATTTCTAGCTCTTGTCTTGTCATGTCTCTTTTGCTGATCACCATAAATTCTGCATTCTTGCAATTGATAAACCTTTCCTCTTGCTTCTGTACTTGCTTCATTTTCACATCTCCAATTTCTAGCTCTTGTCTTGTCATCACACTTTTCTGACCTGCATATATACTGCATTCTCGCAATTGATAAACCTTCACTCTTGCATCTGTACTTGCTTGATATTCACATCTCCAATTTCTAGCTCTTGTCTTCTCTTGTCTCTTCTGCTGAACACCATACATTCTGCATTCCTGTAATTGATAAACCTTTCCTCTTGCTTCTGTACTTGCTTCATTTTCACAACTCCAATTACTGCCTCTTGTCTTGTCATGACTCTTTTCCTGACCACTATATATACTGCATTCTTGCAATTGATAATCCTTCACTCTTGCATCTGTACTTGCTTAATATTCACATCACCAATTTCTAGCTCTTGTCTTGTCATGTCTCTTTTGCAGAACACTATACTTTCTGCATTCTTGCAATTGATAAACCTTTCCTCTTGCTTCTATACTTGCTACATTTTCACATCTCCAATTACTGCCTCTTGCCTTGTCATGACTCTTTTCCTGACCAGTATATATACTGCATTCTTGCAATTGATAATCTTTCACTATTGCTTCTGTACTTGCTTAATATTCACATCTCCAATTTCTAGCTCTTGTCTTGTCATGTCTCTTTTGCTGAACACCATACATTCTGCATTCTTGCAATTGATAAACCTTTCCTCTTGCTTCTGTACTTGCTTCATTTTCACATCCCCAAATACTGCCTCTTCTTGTCATCACTCTTTTTCTGACCACCATATATACTGCAATCTTGCAATTGATAAACCTTCACTCTTGCATCTGTACTTGCTTGATATTCACATCTCCAATTTCTAGCTCTTGTCTTGTCATGTCTCTTCTGCTGAACACCATACATTCTGCATTCTTGCAATTGATAAACCTTTCCTCTTGCTTCTGTACTTGCTTCATTTTCACAACTCCAATTACTGCCTCTTGCCTTGTCATCACTCTTTGGCTGACCACTATATATACCGCATTCTTGCAATTGATAAACCTTCACTATTGATTCTATTCATGCTTGATTTTCACATCTCCAATTTCTAGCTCTTGTCTTGTCATGTCTCTTTTGCTGAACACCATACATTCTGCATTCTTGCAATTGATAAACCTTCACTCTTGCATCTGTACTTGCTTAATATTCACATCTCCAATTTCTAGCTCTTGTCTTGTCATGTCTCTTTTGCTGAACACCATACATTCTGCATTCTTGCAATTGATAAACCTTTCCTCTTGCTTCTGTACGTGCTTCATTTTCACATCTCCAAATACTGCCTCTTGTCTTGTCATCACTCTTTTTCTGACCACCATATATACTGCAATCTTGCAATTGATAAACCTTCACTCTTGCATCTGTACTTGCTTGATATTCACATCTCCAATTTCTAGCTCTTGTCTTGTCATGTCTCTTCTGCTGAACACCATACATTCTGCATTCTTGCAATTGATAAACCTTTCCTCTTGCTTCTGTACTTGCTTCATTTTCACAACTCCAATTACTGCCTCTTGCCTTGTCATCACTCTTTGGCTGACCACTATATATACCGCATTCTTGCAATTGATAAACCTTCACTATTGATTCTATTCATGCTTGATTTTCACATCTCCAATTTCTAGCTCTTTTCTTGTCATGTCTCTTTTGCTGAACACCATACATTCTGCATTCTTGCAATTGATAAACCTTCACTCTTGCATCTGTACTTGCTTGATATTCACATCTCCAATTTCTAGCTCTTGTCTTGACATGTCTCTTTTGCTGAACACCATACATTCTGCATTCTTGTAATTGATAAATCTTTCCTCTTGCTTCTGTACTTGCCTCATTTTCACATCTCCATTTATTGCCTCTTGTGTGGTCATCACTCTTTTTCTGACCACCATATATACTGCAATCTTGCAATTGATAAACCTTCACTCTTGCATCTGTACTTGCTTGATATTCACATCTCCAATTTCTAGCTCTTGTCTTGTCATGTCTCTTCTGCTGAACACCATACATTCTGCATTCTTGCAATTGATAAACCTTTCCTCTTGCTTCTGTACTTGCTTCATTTTCACAACTCCAATTACTGCCTCTTGCCTTGTCATCACTCTTTCGCTGACCACTATATATACCGCATTCTTGCAATTGATAAACCTTCACTATTGATTCTATTCATGCTTGATTTTCACATCTCCAATTTCTAGCTCTTTTCTTGTCATGTCTCTTTTGCTGAACACCATACATTCTGCATTCTTGCAATTGCTAAACCTTCACTCTTGCATCTGTACTTGCTTGATATTCACATCTCCAATTTCTAGCTCTTGTCTTGACATGTCTCTTTTGCTGAACACCATACATTCTGCATTCTTGTAATTGATAAATCTTTCCTCTTGCTTCTGTACTTGCTTCATTTTCACATCTCCATTTATTGCCTCTTGTGTGGTCATCACTCTTTTGCTGACCACCATATATACTGCATTCTTGCAATTGATAAACCTTCACTATTGATTCTGTACTTGCTTGATTTTCACATCTCCAATTTCTAGCTCTTGTCTTGTCATGTCTCTTTTGCTGAACACCATACATTCTGCATTCTTGCAATTGATAAAACTTTCTTCTTGCTTATGTACTTGCTTCATTTTAACATCTCCAATTACTGCCTCTTGTCTTGTCATCACTCTTTTGCTGACCTCCATATATAATGCATTCTTGCAATAGATAAACCTTCACTATTGCTTCTGTACTTGCTTGATATTCACATCTCCAATTTCTAGCTCTTGTCTTGTCATGTCACTTTTGCTGACCAACATACATTCTGCATTCTTGCAATTGATAAACCTTTCCTCTTGCTTCTGTACTTGCTTCATTTTCACATCTCCAATTACTGCCTCTTGCTTGTCATCACTCTTTTGCTGGCCACTATATATACTGCATTCTTGCAATTGATAAACATTCACTATTGCTTCTGTACTTGCTTGATATTCACATCTCCAATTTCTAGATCTTGTCTTGTCATGTCTCTTTTGCTGATCACCATAAATTCTGCATTCTTGCAATTCATAAACCTTTCCTCTTGCTTCTGTACTTGCTTCATTTTCACATCTCCAATTTCTAGCTCTTGTCTTGTCATCACACTTTTCTGACCTGCATATATACTGCATTCTCGCAATTGATACACCTTCACTCTTGCATCTGTACTTGCTTGATATTCACATCTCCAATTTCTAGGTCTTGTCTTCTCATGTCTCTTCTGCTGAACACCATACATTCTGCATTCTTGCAATTGATAAACCTTTCCTCTTGCTTCTGTACTTGCTTCATTTTCACAACTCCAATTACTGCCTCTTGTCTTGTCATGACTCTTTTCCTGACCACTATATATACTGCATTCTTGCAATTGATAATCCTTCACTCTTGCATCTGTTCTTGCTTGATATTCACATCACCAATTTCTAGCTCTTGTCTTGTCATGTCTCTTTTGCAGAACACTATACTTTCTGCATTCTTGCAATTGATAAACCTTTCCTCTTGCTTCTATACTTGCTACATTTTCACATCTCCAATTACTGCCTCTTCCCTTGTCATCACTCTTTGGCTGACCACTATATATACCGCATTCTTGCAAATGATAAACCTTCACACTTGCATCTGTACTTGCTTGATATTCACATCTCCAATTTCTAGCTCTTGTCTTGTCATGTTACTTTTGCTGACCAACATACATTCTGCATTCTTGCAATTGATAAACCTTTCCTTTTGCTTCTGTACTTGCTTCATTTTCACATCTCCAATTACTGCCTCTTGTCTTGTCACCACTCTTTTGCTGACCACCATATATACTGCATTCTTGCAATTGATAAACGTTCACTATTGCTTCTGTACTTGCTTGATTTTTTACATCTCCAATTTCTAGCTATTGTCTTGTCATGTTACTTTTGCTGACCACCATACATTCTGCATTCTTTCAATTGATAAACCTTTTGTCTTGCTTCTGTACTTGCTTCATTTTCACATCCTCATTTATTGCCTCTTGTCTGGTCATCACTCTTTCGCTGATCACCATATATACTGCATTCTTGCAATTGATAAACCTTCACTATTGCTTCTGTACTTGCTTGATTTTCACATCCCAAATTTCTAGCTCTTGTCTTGTCATGTTACTTTTGCTGACCAACATACATTCTGCATTCTTGCAATTGATAAACCTTTCCTTTTGCTTCTGTACTTGCTTCATTTTCACATCTCCAATTTCTGCCTCTTGTCTTGTCATCACTCTTTTGCTGACCACCATATATACTGCATTCTTGCAATTGATAAACGTTCACTATTGCTTCTGTACTTGCTTGATTTTTTACATCTCCAATTTCTAGCTATTTTCTTGTCATGTTACTTTTGCTGACCACCATACATTCTGCATTCTTTCAATTGATAAACCTTTTGTCTTGCTTCTGTACTTGCTTCATTTTCACATCCTCATTTATTGCCTCTTGTCTGGTCATCACTCTTTGACTGATCACCATATATACTGCATTCTTGCAATTGATAAACCTTCACTATTGATTCTGTACTTGCTTGATTTTCACATCTCCAATTTCTAGCTCTTGTCTTGTCATGTCTCTTTTGCTGAACACCATACATTCTGCATTCTTGCAATTGATAAAACTTTCTTCTTGCTTATGTACTTGCTTCATTTTAACATCTCCAATTACTGCCTCTTGTCTTGTCATCACTCTTTTGCTGACCTCCATATATAATGCATTCTTGCAATAGATAAACCTTCACTATTGCTTCTGTACTTGCTTGATATTCACATCTCCAATTTCTAGCTCTTGTCTTGTCATGTCACTTTTGCTGACCAACATACATTCTGCATTCTTGCAATTGATAAACCTTTCCTCTTGCTTCTGTACTTGCTTCATTTTCACATCTCCAATTACTGCCTCTTGCTTGTCATCACTCTTTTGCTGGCCACTATATATACTGCATTCTTGCAATTGATAAACATTCACTATTGCTTCTGTACTTGCTTGATATTCACATCTCCAATTTCTAGATCTTGTCTTGTCATGTCTCTTTTGCTGATCACCATAAATTCTGCATTCTTGCAATTCATAAACCTTTCCTCTTGCTTCTGTACTTGCTTCATTTTCACATCTCCAATTTCTAGCTCTTGTCTTGTCATCACACTTTTCTGACCTGCATATATACTGCATTCTCGCAATTGATACACCTTCACTCTTGCATCTGTACTTGCTTGATATTCACATCTCCAATTTCTAGGTCTTGTCTTCTCATGTCTCTTCTGCTGAACACCATACATTCTGCATTCTTGCAATTGATAAACCTTTCCTCTTGCTTCTGTACTTGCTTCATTTTCACAACTCCAATTACTGCCTCTTGTCTTGTCATGACTCTTTTCCTGACCACTATATATACTGCATTCTTGCAATTGATAATCCTTCACTCTTGCATCTGTTCTTGCTTGATATTCACATCACCAATTTCTAGCTCTTGTCTTGTCATGTCTCTTTTGCAGAACACTATACTTTCTGCATTCTTGCAATTGATAAACCTTTCCTCTTGCTTCTATACTTGCTACATTTTCACATCTCCAATTACTGCCTCTTCCCTTGTCATCACTCTTTGGCTGACCACTATATATACCGCATTCTTGCAAATGATAAACCTTCACACTTGCATCTGTACTTGCTTGATATTCACATCTCCAATTTCTAGCTCTTGTCTTGTCATGTTACTTTTGCTGACCAACATACATTCTGCATTCTTGCAATTGATAAACCTTTCCTTTTGCTTCTGTACTTGCTTCATTTTCACATCTCCAATTACTGCCTCTTGTCTTGTCACCACTCTTTTGCTGACCACCATATATACTGCATTCTTGCAATTGATAAACGTTCACTATTGCTTCTGTACTTGCTTGATTTTTTACATCTCCAATTTCTAGCTATTGTCTTGTCATGTTACTTTTGCTGACCACCATACATTCTGCATTCTTTCAATTGATAAACCTTTTGTCTTGCTTCTGTACTTGCTTCATTTTCACATCCTCATTTATTGCCTCTTGTCTGGTCATCACTCTTTCGCTGATCACCATATATACTGCATTCTTGCAATTGATAAACCTTCACTATTGCTTCTGTACTTGCTTGATTTTCACATCCCAAATTTCTAGCTCTTGTCTTGTCATGTTACTTTTGCTGACCAACATACATTCTGCATTCTTTCAATTGATAAACCTTTCCTTTTGCTTCTGTACTTGCTTCATTTTCACATCTCCAATTTCTGCCTCTTGTCTTGTCATCACTCTTTTGCTGACCACCATATATACTGCATTCTTGCAATTGATAAACGTTCACTATTGCTTCTGTACTTGCTTGATTTTTTACATCTCCAATTTCTAGCTATTTTCTTGTCATGTTACTTTTGCTGACCACCATACATTCTGCATTCTTTCAATTGATAAACCTTTTGTCTTGCTTCTGTACTTGCTTCATTTTCACATCCTCATTTATTGCCTCTTGTCTGGTCATCACTCTTTGACTGATCACCATATATACTGCATTCTTGCAATTCATAAACCTTCACTATTGCTTCTGTACTTGCTTGATTTTCACATCTCAAATTTCTAGCTCTTGTCTTGTCATGTTACTTTTGCTGACCAACATACATTCTGCATTCTTGCAATTGATAAACCTTTCCTTTTGCTTCTGTACTTGCTTCATTTTCACATCTCCAATTACTGCCTCTTGTCTTGTCATCACTCTTTTGCTGACCACCATATATACTGCATTCTTGCAATTGATAAACGTTCACTATTGCTTCTGTACTTGCTTGATTTTTTACATCTCCAATTTCTAGCTATTGTCTTGTCATGTTACTTTTGCTGACCACCATACATTCTGCATTCTTGCAATTGATAAACCATTCCTCTTGCTTCTGTACTTGCTTCATTTTCACATCTCCAATTACTGCCTCTTGTCTTGTCATCACGCTTTTGCTGACCACCATATATACTGCATTCTTGCAATTGATAAACCTTTCCTCTTGCTTCTGTACTTGCTTCATTTTCACATCTCCAATTACTGCCTCTTCTCTTGTCATCACACTTTTGCTGACCACCATATATACTGCATTCTTGCAATTGATAAACCTTCACTATTGATTCTATTCATGCTTGACTTTCACATCTCCAATTTCTAGCTCTTGTCTTGTCATGTCTCTTTTGCTGAACACCATACATTCTGCATTCTTGCAATTGATAAAACGTTCCTCTTGCTTCTGTACTTGCTTCATTTTCACATCTCTAATTACTGCCTTTTGTCATGTCATCACTCTTTTGCTGACCACCATATATACTGCATTCTTGCAATTGATAAACCTTCACTATTGATTCTATTCATGCTTGATTTTCACATCTCCAATTTCTAGCTCTTGTCTTGTCATGTCTCTTTTGCTGAACACCATATATTCTGCATTCTTGCAATTGATAAAACTTTCCTCTTGCTTCTGTACTTGCTTCATTTTCACATCTCCATTTATTGTCTCTTGTCTGGTCATCACTCTTTTCCTGACCACCATATATACTGCATTCTTGCAATTGATAAACCTTCACTCTTGCTTCTGTACTTGCTTGTTTTTTACATCTCAAATTTCTAGCTCTTGTCTTGTCATGTCTCTTTTGCTGAACACCATATATTCTGCATTCTTGCGATTGATAAAGCTTTCCTCTTGCTTCTGTACTTGCTTCATTTTCACATCTCCAATTACTGCCTTTTGTCTTGTCATCACTCTTTTGCTGACCACCATATATACTGCATTCTTGCAATTGATAAACCTTCACTACTGCTTCTGTACTTGCTTGATTTTCACATCTCCAATTTCTAGCTCTTGTCTTGTCATGTCTCTTTTGCTGAACACCATACATTCTGCATTCTTGAAATTGATAAACCTTTCCTCTTGCTTCTGTACTTGCATCATTTTCACATCTCCAATTACTGCCTCTTGTCTTGTCATCACGCTTTTGCTGACCACCATATATACTGCATTCTTGCAATTGATAAACCTTTCCTCTTGCTTCTGTACTTGCTTCATTTTCACATCTCCAATTACTGCCTCTTCTCTTGTCATCACTCTTTTGCTGACCACCATATATACTACATTCTTGCAATTGATAAACCTTCACTATTAATTCTATACTTGCTTGATTTTCACATCTCCAATTTCTAGCTCTTGTCTTGTCATGTCTCTTTTGCTGAACACCATATATTCTGCATTCTTGCGATTGATAAAGCTTTCCTCTTGCTTCTGTACTTGCTTCATTTTCACATCTCCAATTACTGCCTTTTGTCTTGTCATCACTCTTTTGCTGACCACCATATATACTGCATTCTTGCAATTGATAAACCTTCACTACTGCTTCTGTACTTGCTTGATTTTCACATCTCCAATTTCTAGCTCTTGTCTTGTCATGTCTCTTTTGCTGAACACCATACATTCTGCATTCTTGCAATTGATAAAGCTTTCCTCTTGCTTCTGTACTTGCATCATATTCACATCTCCAATTTCTGCCTCTTGTCTTGTCATCACTCTTTCGCTGACCACCATATATACTGCATTCTTGCAATTGATAAACCTTAACTATTGCTTCTGTACTTGCTTGATTTTCACATCTCCAATTTCTAGCTCTTGTCTTGTCATGTCTCTTTTGCTGAACACCATACATTCTGCATTCTTGAAATTGATAAAGCTTTCCTCTTGCTTCTGTACCTGCTTCATTTTCACATCTCCAATTACTGCCTCTTGTCTTGTCATCACTCTTTTGCTGACCACCATATATACTGCATTATTGCAATTGATAAACCTTCACTATTGCTTCTGTACTTGCTTGATTTTCACATCTCAAATTTCTAGCTCTTGTCTTGTCATGTTACTTTTGCTGACCACCATACATTCTGCATTCTTGCAATTGATAAACATTCACCCTTGCTTCTGTACTTGCTTCATTTTCACATCTCCAATTACTGCCTCTTGTCTTGTCATCACTCTTTTGCTGACCACCGTATATACTGCATTCTTGCAATTGATAAACCTTCACTATTGCTTCTGTACTTGCTTGATTTTCACATCTCTAATTTCTAGCTCTTGTCTTGTCATGTTACTTTTGCTGACCACCATACATTCTGCATTCTTGCAATTGATAAACCTTTCCTCTTGCTTCTGTACTTGCTTCATTTTCACATCCTCATTTATTGCCTCTTGTCTGGTCATCACTCTTTTGCTGACCACCATATATACTGCATTCTTGCAATTGATAAACCTTCACTATTGCTTCTGTACTTGCTTGATTTTCACATCTCAAATTTCTAGCTCTTGTCTTGTCATGTTACTTTTGCTGACCACCATACATTCTGCATTCTTTCAATTGATAAACCTTTCCTTTTGCTTCTGTACTTGCTTCATTTTCACATCCTCATTTATTGCCTCTTGTCTGGTCATCACTCTTTTGCTGATCACCATATATACTGCATTCTTGCAATTGATAAACCTTCACTATTGCTTCTGTACTTGCTTGATTTTCACATCTCAAATTTCTAGCTCTTGTCTTGTCATGTTACTTTTGCTGACCACCATACATTCTGCATTCTTGCAATTGATAAACCTTTCCTTTTTCTTCTGTACTTGCTTCATTTTCACATCTCCAATTACTGCCTCTTGTCTTGTCATCACTCTTTTGCTGACCACCATATATACTGCATTCTTGCAATTGATAAACGTTCACTATTGCTTCTGTACTTGCTTGATTTTTTACATCTCCAATTTCTAGCTCTTGTCTTGTCATGTTACTTTTGCTGACCACCATACATTCTGCATTCTTGCAATTGATAAACCATTCCTCTTGCTTCTGTACTTGCTTCATTTTCACATCTCCAATTACTGCCTCTTGTCTTGTCATCACGGTTTTGCTGACCACCATATATACTGCATTCTTGCAATTGATAAACCTTTCCTCTTGCTTCTGTACTTGCTTCATTTTCACATCTCCAATTACTGCCTCTTCTCTTGTCATCACACTTTTGCTGACCACCATATATACTGCATTCTTGCAATTGATAAACCTTCACTCTTGCTTCTGTACTTGCTTGATTTTCACATCTCCAATTTCTAGTTCTTGTCTTGTCATGTCACTTTTGCTGAGCACCATACATTCTGCATTCTAGCAATTGATCACCTTTCCTCTTGCTTCTGTACTTGCTTCATTTTCATATCTCCAATTTCTAGCACTTGTCTTGTCCCTTTTACTGACCGTCATACATTCTGCATTCATGCAATTGACAATCTTCTGCTCTTGCTTCTGTACTTGCTTGATTTTCACATCTCCTATTTCTAGCTTTTGTCTTATGATGTCTCTTTTGCTGACCACCATACATTCTGCATTCTTGCTATAGATAATTTTTTTCTTGCTTCTGTACTTGCTTGATTTTGACATCTCCAATTTCTAACTCTTGTCTTGTCATATCTCTTTTGCTGAACACCATACATTCTGCATTCTTGCAATTGATAAACCTTTCCTCTTGCTTCTGTACTTGCTTCATTTTCACATCTCCATTTATTGCCTCTTGTCTGGTCATCACTCTTTTCCTGACCAACATATATACTGCATTCTTGCAATTGATTAACCTTCACTATTGCTTCTGTACTTGCTTGATTTTCACATCTCAAATTTCTAGTTCTTGTCTTGTCATGTTACTTTTGCTGACCACCATACATTCTGCATTCTTGCAATTGATAAACATTCACCCTTGCTTCTGTACTTGCTTCATTTTCACATCTCCAATTACTGCCTCTTGTCTTGTCATCACTCTTTTGCTGACCACCGTATATACTGCATTCTTGCAATTGATAAACCTTCACTATTGCTTCTGTACTTGCTTGATTTTCACATCTCAAATTTCTAGCTCTTGTCTTGTCATGTTACTTTTGCTGACCACCATACATTCTGCATTCTTTCAATTGATAAACCTTTCCTCTTGCTTCTGTACTTGCTTCATTTTCACATCCTCATTTATTGCCTCCCTTCTGGTCATCACTCTTTTGCTGACCACCATATATACTGCATTCTTGCAATTGATAAACCTTCACTATTGCTTCTGTACTTGCTTGATTTTCACATCTCAAATTTCTAGCTCTTGTCTTGTCATGTTACTTTTGCTGACCACCATACATTCTGCATTCTTTCAATTGATAAACCTTTCCTTTTGCTTCTGTACTTGCTTCATTTTCACATCCTCATTTATTGCCTCTTGTCTGGTCATCACTCTTTTGCTGATCACCATATATACTGCATTCTTGCAATTGATAAACCTTCACTATTGCTTCTGTACTTGCTTGATTTTCACATCTCAAATTTCTAGCTCTTGTCTTGTCATGTTACTTTTGCTGACCACCATACATTCTGCATTCTTGCAATTGATAAACCTTTCCTTTTTCTTCTGTACTTGCTTCATTTTCACATCTCCAATTACTGCCTCTTGTCTTGTCATCACTCTTTTGCTGACCACCATATATACTGCATTCTTGCAATTGATAAACGTTCACTATTGCTTCTGTACTTGCTTGATTTTTTACATCTCCAATTTCTAGCTCTTGTCTTGTCATGTTACTTTTGCTGACCACCATACATTCTGCATTCTTGCAATTGATAAACCATTCCTCTTGCTTCTGTACTTGCTTCATTTTCACATCTCCAATTACTGCCTCTTGTCTTGTCATCACGGTTTTGCTGACCACCATATATACTGCATTCTTGCAATTGATAAACCTTTCCTCTTGCTTCTGTACTTGCTTCATTTTCACATCTCCAATTACTGCCTCTTCTCTTGTCATCACACTTTTGCTGACCACCATATATACTGCATTCTTGCAATTGATAAACCTTCACTCTTGCTTCTGTACTTGCTTGATTTTCACATCTCCAATTTCTAGTTCTTGTCTTGTCATGTCACTTTTGCTGAGCACCATACATTCTGCATTCTAGCAATTGATCACCTTTCCTCTTGCTTCTGTACTTGCTTCATTTTCATATCTCCAATTTCTAGCACTTGTCTTGTCCCTTTTACTGACCGTCATACATTCTGCATTCATGCAATTGACAATCTTCTGCTCTTGCTTCTGTACTTGCTTGATTTTCACATCTCCTATTTCTAGCTTTTGTCTTATGATGTCTCTTTTGCTGACCACCATACATTCTGCATTCTTGCAATAGATAATCCTTTTTCTTGCTTCTGTACTTGCTTGATTTTCACATCTCCAATTTCTAACTCTTGTCTTGTCATATCTCTTTTGCTGACAACAATACATTCTGTATTCTTGCAATTGATAATCCTTTCCTCTTGCTTTTTTTTACTACCTTTGCAGAAAACCTTTTTCTTACGGTGTCTCTCAATAAGACAGTGTCATCTGCATATTTTACACTGACAATACATTTTGATGAAATCTTCAACTTCTTAGGTTACTCTGGCTGTGATGATTGAATAAATCCGGTGAAAAGAGATATCTTTGTCTTACATCTTCTTTCTAATTTTGCTTTCTGTTATAGTGGAACGCACCTATTCTATAGTTAATAGACTCTCCCACCTGTAATAAGTAGGAGTAGTAAGATTAACGAGTCAGTAGCCCAGTAGTTCGGTCAGTCAGTCGATGCCGGGCGACCATTAGTCGGATACAAAATATCAGCGACCACGACTAGATTTTCTCTGCGTCGTACCTATTATATCAAGTTCTTAATGTTTTGTATGTCGAACCTATTTTAGGACCGACTTAGTACGAATACAAGCCTCCACTGTGAAATCACTCCATAACAATTACTTACTCAATTCGTTTTCTCTCTGTATGCCGGAGGTTTGCTCCTAGTATAAGTTCTTAATTATTCTGAAATCTTTCCCAAATAAATTGTGTTTTCCTAGTAGTTCAATTAGATCTTTTTGTTTTTACCTTATTAAATGCTTTTGTATAATGTATGAATTATAAGAATACATCTTTTCACTCTTGTATTGCATTCTAATCATAAATATAAATACAGTATTGTTTGAATTTCAGATTTTACATATATCTAAATGTACTCTTTGATGTGGTGCTAATTGCAATATTGCTGAACAGACGATGCAGTTGTCATCTGAAAGGAGAAGAATGCTAATTGAACTTGCAGAACTAGTATAGTGATTTTGTGTTGAATGGTCATTATGTCTTTGATCAAGGAACAAAAAGGGTCTGTTTACTAACTATCTATCTACATACCGATGTATCAATCTCTGTTCATTTTCTATCTCAGTCTGTCAATTATCTATCTATCTATTTATCTATCTATCTATCTATCCCTCAGTGAACAAAAGAACTACTTTTGTCTCTTTGGGTTAGATAAAGCCTAAGTTACAAATGATTATTTTCATATCAGATCACATTACCATCCAAATATTAAAATCATTTAAAATCAGCGATACACGTATTGCTTCTCTGCCTTTTTAGTCTCACTCTGACTGCCCATCCCTCTATGTCTTTATATATACATATATATATATATATATATATATATAGTTTATGCAAAACTAGGTAATCCGCATGGGTAGACCCAAGGAGGATGATATCCAGCGAGCTCAATGTAAGATTCAGAGCAGATATGTTTGAATAAAAACAGACCACTTTAAGGTTCCATGTAATAAGTTATTTCACCACAACCCCTTTAACAGGGCTCTGGATCATCAGACTTAACTTCCAAAGGTTGAAATGAAAAATGAAAAGAAATTCACACGTTTTTGATGGACCTCATCAAGAATATGTAAAATTAACGAAGTGGTGAAGTAAGGTGGGAGAGAGAAGATAAGATGTGACTGGGTTAGGTGTACCATTTCATTTCCTTATTCTTAACCCCCTGTCTGTCGGCTAGACGTTATTTAAGTCCAACGCGTTGGCCTTAAACAACGTCTAGCCGAATTGAAATGGTACAGTTTGGCAGAATAAACGATAAAACTGAAAGTAGGTAGGACTTTTCGAAAAAAAATCAAGGCAAAGTTACACGCGAACAAAATTTTTATTGGATGAGCTGATGAACTTTGAACTTCATGCAAAACATCAGCCCATGTTACGAAGTTTATGTAGAGTGCTTCATATTTTCTCTGCAACATTGGCTTCACACAAAAAATGGAAAAAACTGAAAAAATTGGGTTTTTCGTACTACTTGAATTAAAAACTTGAATAACTTCCTCATTTTATATCCGATTTTTTTAAATATGTCGCAAAAAAAATGCCATCGTGCAAGAGATAAGATAGTGTGGTTTTAGCCCTGCTCGCTTCCCCGCGTAGAGCAAAAAACACGAAAAACTGTTCGAAACCCCGTTTTCAACAATAACTCCCTGTTTTTTTTTTTTCATCCAATGCTTTCCAAATTTGCCATCTAAATTACATACGACATACAAATTGTCTTGTGTGAATGTTTGGTTTCAATTAATTTCAATTAAGAGGACAAAATCTGCGTCAAACTAGGTCCAAAATCGGCTTTTACCATCTAGCCAATATTTTCTTCATATGATTTCATCCTAAATTGGTATTCGATCAAATTTTGAGGCAAAGATTGTTTGAGAAGTAATATTGAATATTGAAAATTTCCCGAAAAACCTCTTATTAACCCCAGCTTTACAGTAAATGTGCGAAGAAGAAGGAGAACATTCATGTATTTGTACTTGCTGTTGAATCAAGCTCTGAAACGTCAACCCTGTTTTTGTTTATTAAATTTGTGAACAATGCTATACTATTTAAAAGTTATTACGGCCATCTAAAACATTGAAACAATTTACCTCTAGCAATGATCACACAAGAAGCTTTTATCGATGGAATTTCTTTATTGAGAACAACCAAACACTTGCGATGGGTATACCGTAAAAAAGATGAGTGAGGGAGTAACTTAGTATACCAACAGATGATGCCTGTAAGCGTGGATGCAGGTAGTCATTTCTAGATGGGGAGGAAAATCTTCATCGCACTAAGCACCCGAATTTACCAAAGATAATATTTAGTTAAATGCTGTTGTAAAAAACTGCTGGAATTTTTTTCGTTTTAAAATCGACACTCCGAGTTCCAGTTTGATTAATCGATAGAATACATATGTGGGTACGGGTTTTACACGTGTAACGCATATACCACACGAACTCCGTCGATGCGTGTAACTTTAGAGCCACCACATGTAATTGTTGAACCCCCAAATATGCTTCTAGCCTATGCGTGTGCATGTGTGTTTCTGTGTGTGTATGGTGAAGGAGATTCACTGGCGCTAGAGCAATTCTGTTTTAAAGTCATTTTGTGAAACGATACGCTGGGAGTCTAACACACCCGAGCAACGTCGGGTAAATGCTGCTGGTATAAAATATCGCATTATTTACATTATTCGGACTATTGTCCTCATCTTTGTCGCCATATTTATAACAACGTTTCAGCCGTTGTACGCTCCAGCCTTCTTCAGGTGGTTGGTGGAGCTCTGGTAAAAACATGCAATGATAACAGCAAAATTGCAATATGAACACTGGTAAAAATGGTTGCTGAAGACATTAGGTTTATAATACCCAGAAATTCATACCAAGATGTCCTCATGGCACAGTGGATAAAGACGTTGGTTAGATCCAGTGACAGGACCCAAACAGTGTGAGTTCAATACCCGGTTAAGGCAGTGGAGAACTTTCAGAGGGAAATTAGCAGGGAAATTAGCAGGAGATAACTGATAACTGACATCCATCAAACATGGCACCCCAGTGATCGAAATAAAGGGTTCAGTTCGAAATTCCAACCACCTGAAGAAGGCCGGAGCGTACAACGGCCGAAACGTTGTGATAAATATTTCATCGTGTGACAAACCTTCATAAACAAGTATAGAAGGATAATTATATAATCTCTCTAAATCTGTAGAATTTAATCCTTTCCAAATTTGTCTTTTTCTTCTCTTCATTTATATCATCAACTCATTTTTTCTTAATCCAATTCACAGAACCAGTCGACATCTCCCTTGTGAATGTTAATGCACTTCTATTTATCTGTCAATCAAGACTTCATAAATAATTGCAAATCAGTTCGGAAATTTGATACTATGGGCTTGTAACTTACTTTCTTCCTTGGTTAAAAAGATCACAAAATGTACCACTTTAAACCACGCCTGTTCAAAAACTTTGATATGGCGAGTTTTCAAACCATCAGATTTGAACTTCTTATGTTTTGAAAGGCAATTTTTATATCTGTGTGAAACTATTTAGCGGTTGCGTGAAAATTAAAAGCGAGAATACTTAAGGCCAGAAGAAGCTATCACGAAAAACATACTGAGCGATGTTATTTTTTTTTTAACAAAAGAAAAGTGGTAAAGATTTTATTTTCATTTGCGAAGAAAAGTATTTTTTTTCGCAGAGGATAGGAAATTCGTAAGATCTCGGATCTGTCGGAATTAATTTATGCTATGACGCGGCGAATAAAAGATAGCAATCTGCCCATGGCAATAATGAAAATTTCAAATTGGTCAAGTGGCCTACAAAACAGAATGCTAAAAGATAATCAAATGTGAGTCGAGGATACGACCGAGAAAAAAGATCAGCTTATACCACCCCCAAAGAAAAAGGAAGGGAAAGGAGAAAAAGGAAGGGAAAGGAGAAAAAGGAAAAGAATAAACCATTAAATATCTTTCGGAGATACCATTTGGTTTTGGGAAGAGACACCTGTTTCATGTCCAGACCTAGACATAATAAAAGTTTGTTACCGGGACAGATTGTTGGCGACAGGGTGCGAAGACGTTCAGTTGACCACTCAGTTAACGCTTGGCGAAAATCTCGTTCATAAATTCCAGATGACATTCAGTTAAGATAGAGATTAAGGACAACGCTACGAGTCGTAGGGGTCTGGCCGAGGAAAAGAAAGAAAAGAAAAAGGAAGATAATTTCTTTTCTTTGAGCGATAATTGTAAGCTGAGGCCAGACTGGCCGCCTCCACGCTGCCGAGCGTTCATTGGCTGACTGGTGGCGTGAGCGGTGGGCGAAGGTAAACATATGAGAAGGAGGGGAGGCCTGTTGACGCCTCTGAGGAGATTGGTGTGAGATACCACTATGAGAAAGAAGGGAAACCTGTTGACGCCCTCTGAGGGGATTGGTGTGAGATACCAATATGAGAAAGGAAGAATTTGGGAGGACGATTCACTTAAGAACCCCTCTAGAGGAGAAAGTAATGGACTTCCAAAAGTGGAAAGTGATAATTTTTCCTGTCTGAAAACAAAGAAAATCCTTATTGTGGATTTGGAATTATCGAGGAACCCAAACAACGACAGGCCCCCCACCCCCAGTTTTGGTCGGCGTCCATATAAACAGAGTAGACGGTGGCAGTTGGGCAGACGCAGACAGAGTGACAGAGCAGAGTTGAGCTGTGAGCTCGAAGACCAGCCTCGCAGGAAGCTGACTGAAAGATCCCACGCATTCCGACTTAGACTTCTAACCAAAAACAATTTATTTTTGAAGAACGACTTAGACTCACACCACCAAAACAAGCTTTACGAATATCGCCTGAAGATACCAAAAACCAGTTTCTTGAAAAACAAATTAAGATATTAAGACTCGCCTAACAAACGCAAAGTGTCACGTATCCATAGAAGCAGTTTGGAAGAAAAACGCAGTCCTGTATTCAGCAACCAGATATAAAAAATATTTGTTATTCTTTTTTTAACACATTTGAATCTTTCGAGTTGTTACTTTATTTTCTTTTACATATACTTGTGCAGTGTCACCTTTGCTTGAATTCGGCTTGCATTACGGCCCGGCGACTGATTGATTTCGTCTACCTAAGATCAAAAATCACAACGTTGGTAGGTTAGACTAGAAGTCAAAGCAGTTACTTCGGTAACCAGACGTTGGAGGCGAGCTGGGAACGACAAAGCTGATACCGAACCTAACCAGATTCCCATCCGAATCAGCCAAAGGTTAGAACGTCACATTTGGCGCCGCGACTAATACCAAGTTACATTGGTCGTCACAGGATAGCACGGGGGCAGAGAGGTGTGGGGTGACGTCACATCTGTATCTTATTTTATAATCTGTCAGGCTTCATTCTTGCATCTATTTTTTACAACATAAATTTGAGCTACATATATAAAAAAGTTTTACATATCAATCAGATAGAATCCAATCTTTAACTAACCACCTGACTTCATTATAGCAGGGTTTTTTTATTTAAATTTGTTATTACTGGATTTGATATTTCTTTCTCAAACTCGAGAAGATTTTGTTAATTTAATCAATAAAACGATTAATTTTCAAATAAATTGCAAATTAGATTTAAAGATCGTGAAAATATAACATAGTTTCCAAGGCCAATCATTCAAAATAAGAAAGAATTTGTCCCTTGCTTAAAAATAATAATTTCGCAATAGACAATATAACAAATCAATATTGTATAGTAATTTGAATATTTTTTCTTTATTTTTTTATTTTTCCGTGAATTTATATTTGCATTCTGTATTCCTCCTGTTCATAAAAAAAAAAAAAAAAACAATCTTTTTTCAACTTTATTGGGATGAATGAACAAAACGAATGAAAAAAAAGTCACACTTTTTTAGATGAATTTTTTTACATTATATGTTTTGTTATTTGGCCAGACATTCTGGTATATTATTTGTTATACATGTAAAAGACGCACGGCTAGGATAACAGCTGAGCGAGTTCAATCCCTGGGTCCTGTAATGCTAAAGTCACATGAGTATAAGCAAATCTCATTGCCAAAATTTGACTACAATTTCATATTGAAAATTTTATTTCTTCAAAAATCATAATTAAAAAAATTTATTACTTTAAAACTGAAAATATTAAATATATTCGACTTTCAGTATCTGTCTATATTTCTGAGATGAGGTATTATCTACATTATTCGGAATACTGTCCTCATCTTTGGTGGTTGGAATGTTGAACTGAACCCTTTAATTCGCTCACTGGGGTAGACTGTTCTAGTTCCACGTGCCATGTTTAATGGATGTCAGTTATCAGTTATCTCCTGTTAATTTTCCTCTGAAAGATCTCCACTGTCTTAATCGGGTATTGAACTCACACGCTTTTGGATCCTGTCACTAACCAACGCCTTTATCCACTGTGCCATGTGTCCTTGAGGACATCTTGGTATGAATTTCTGGGTATTATAAACCTAATGTCTTCTCCAACCATTTTTACCAGTGCTCATATTGTAAATTTTGCTGTTATCATTACATGTTTTTACCAGAGCTTATATTGCAACTTTTGTTGTTATTATCACTTTTCTCTGGCACTCCTTATTACTAGTTCCCATATTGTATTCATTTCTATGCTTGGTCGGCTCAGGAGATTATTCTGGCCTAGCATATATGCTGATTCCTTAAGTTTACGAATTTTCCAATGGTGTTCCTTGTCTATGATCTCAACCAGCTGCGAAAAGAAATATAAAGAGGAGACAGGCCGACCCTTAAGGTAAAGTTTCAAGAACACCAGAAAGCTGTAACACGTGGGAAGCGGAAAAATCAGGCGTGTCTGACCACATATGGAGAGAGAAGGGAGATCACCGTCCTGTATGGGATCAGGTTAAAAAAAAACCCAAAAAAAACAAAACAACAAAAAAACGAATATTAAAACAACAAAGTACATTTAAAAGAAGAAGTATACTAAATACAATAATTTGGTAAAATGTTTAATATTTATTTTTCAAATGTTCGAGTGTGTCCGGCTAAAACATAAAAACTACAATAATTAACGCGTGTGTGAATTATTGACTTATTAATAGTTTTCGGCCATCTTATGGAAAAGAATTTTTTATTCAATCTTTAAAAAATAAACTTCATTGTTTTTTTGGTTTGTAATTAATATAAAATAACTAAAATCGAGTTTTATTTTTTCGAAAATTAATTTAAATTAAAATTAAGTTAAATTAGTAAAACGACTAATTTTAAAAAGTCATGACTGTCTCTGTTAATTTTTAACTAAAGGTTTATTTCTTTTTTCACATACAAATATAACTTGAAATTTACAAATAATCGCTTTTCAAAACTAAAATTCTCAATTATCTTGCTTCTACTCTCTTTCAAAATAATAATTAACTTCATTTATAGAGAAATGTTTGCTTCTTTAATGTAATGTTTAAAAGTAAAACTTTATTTACTTAAAAAAATTAAATTCCCCTCCTAAATAAACAGTAAATAATTATTTTTCGAAGAAGTAAGGTTCGCTATAGTTTTTGCTTGAGAAAATGATTAAATTAAATATGTTTAAAATAAACTAAAATTTAATTTAAGTTTATTTACTTTTTTATTAATAATAATTTGAAAAAAGGTTAATGAACTTTTCTGTAAAAACGTCATTAACAGAATATTTATATTAGTATTTATATATGAAAAATAAATTGACTTTTTTAGATAAAAATATGGGGATGCTCAGAAGGGCGTGGCATTGGTAGTTTGGTATTTTCTTAAATTTAGTTATTTTGTAATAAACAAAAAAAAATACAATGAAGGTTATTTTTTAAAGATTGAGTAAAAAATTATTTTCCATAAAATGGCAGAAAAATATCAATAAATAGTTGATAAACTATTGTAGGATGCTTGCTTAGTTTAGTGTTGAGGTTATCAATGTAAATGGTGTTTGGTTGAAAAGATTAATGTGGCTGCGTGTTGAATAAGCATTTAGCATTCATAGATATTTTAAAACATCAAGGAAAAACAATGAAGAACCAATTTGTTTCAACGAATAAACATATATTAAAATCAACAACAAATACAAGGTAGTTTGTATAATGTGTGAATAGGGAGAAAAAAGTAGTTTCTCTTTATCTGTTAGTCAATTTAGGAAATGTTTTTAAGCAAGTTTTTCTGGGTATAAAGTTCAGAGTTCTGTGTTAAGATAGAATGTATCTTCAGAAGATTGTTCAGTTGTGTGTTTGTAACTAACAGAGTTGTTTCAACTTGGTTTGTTCACAGAGAACTGATGCTGTATCAAATTCACGTTCTGTATCTGTGTGTATGTGCGTGCGGAGTGAGTAGAATGAATAACACGTCGAGTAGTCGAAATCTTCTGTCTCTGTTCTGTACTCTACTGTGGTACTGGTACTACTGGTTGATTTGGGAATGTATCCGAATTTATATTACTATCGGTGGCTCCCAGCACGAACGCGGGATAAATTTTTGAAGGAATACGAAAAATATTCGATTGGATGAAAAATGAACCAATCGGTGATTTTATAACAAAACTTGTTTGTGAGCAAACTGTAGGAAAAAATTCAGTGTGGTGAAATGCGATTGGTAAATTGTCCTATTATTTTTAGTATATATTAATTGACTAATCACAGTTGAAGAAATGTAGGTGTGGCAACATAGTAGTCACTACACTATTATTCAGAGATCTTCCGAGTAACGCCGGGTATCCCCGCTAGTTATTAATTAAGAAAAAAGTAAATAAACTTTAAATTAAGATACATTTTAAACATATTTAATTTAATCATTTTTTCAAGCAAAAAGCAGGAGAATAGTGATTGAAAAATGTTCATATCTATCTATCTATCTATCTATCTGTTAACCTTTGTTCAAGGTGTGAGGTCGTCAGTAATGCCTGATGAATCATAATTTGTTTACTACTTCGTGTTGGTAAAATCTATATTTCACTAATAAAATTAGTTTCACTTTGTCTTTCTTTCAAATCATGAAATTCAAAAGACTTTTTAGATTTTTTACGATTCAATTAAAATTAAGTTGACCATTTTTGTTTAAAGCCCAAAATTCAAAAGTTTTTTCATTAATAGAAACATTTTGGGGTTTCCTTCTAATTCCATGGGTCAAAAAAGAAGTGTGTATTTTTCGTTTTTATTACCGAATCTTAAAGTCTTCTTGTATTAAACCCGAAAAGAATTTCAATTTTAGCATTTTTAACATTAATTACTTGTTAATAGGACATAGACGTGAGAATTACATTTGTATCCGTTTATAAAAAAATATTAGTATTAAAATAATTAAAACAGTAATTAATTAAAAAGTGTCAAAAATGATTTTTACATTTTGCAATAACCATTATTTGTGCCAATAAAAGTCTTTTTTTATATTTTGCACAAAAAATTAGCTTAATCAATTATTAGTTTTAATTGTTTTATACGAGTACTAACTAATAAAATATTTGATACTGACGTTTTTATTTTATACCACTAATATTTTTTCATTGGATACTAATTTTTATTTTATAATAGTTTTTTTTTTTATTCTACTATATTTTTATATTTACTGACAAGAAACTGTAGTGAACAAAACAAGATCTAGATTTAAAATTCAAATGCTAAGCACTGATTCATTGATTTTGTTAGAAATTAAAAAAGACTCGAATTTACAAACTTTGCTGAATACACACTCAAAAGAGAATCCAAAACAAAACTCGTGAAATTTCACACCTTGATGCGAAATGTTTTTCGGACAATAGAGAACTAGGAAACATTTAAAAACAAAATTCAAATAATCTTCAATTCTCAGAAACAAATTCTTTTACGGACCTTTTCGCGAGCCGACGCGAAGTTCGGTCGTCGTCCAATGGAAAGGCCCAAATCATATCCAGGAGTGAATTCCCAAATGACATTTTCAAGCCCCACAAACAAAATAAAAGACAGGCAAGTTCGCCTGTCACCAGAGAGAAGGAGACGAGAGTATTAACACGTCCCTTGACAAACGTTAAGCGATCGTTATTATCTCTATCTTTCTCCCTCACCTCTTTTATATCAACGGAACATTTTAAGACTGAGCGATTACTTCAAAGACATTCCTACCATTCGACAACGCTCATACATACATCCACACGTACGTTCCTGCCTACGTACACATAAACTTATTCTTGCAATGACTACTACGAACATTCTGACGTCCTTGTATCAACCAAAATACATTCATTTTATTTGTAAAGACCTCAATTTATTTATATGTACATAAATTTGTTGTTTCACTTTACAATTTGATTTTCTTGTTTTATACCCCTCGTATAGTGGGCTATCTAATTAGCAAGGCCAAATCAAACTAATCTGTTTCAACGCCCACACACTTCACTATAACTGATAACCCACTATACAATAAAATAAATAAGAATTCGATTTCAAAAATAAAACTCTTATGGAATTAATTCCGGATCTTTATGAAACTTTTTATTCGACATTTTCCTTTTATTTACATAAAAATGATTTTTGTTGGAATGAAATTCCATTTTATTCAGATTTATCACAAATTTCAAGTTTTTTGTTTGAGTTGAAATATTTTTTCAAATGATTAAATATCGTAAGTTATTTGAAAGGAAAAAAAGAAAAGAAAAGAAGAAAATCGACCCTCTCTCAACGTTACATGTTCTCTCTCTCTTTCTCTCTCTTCCTTCTTCCTTTCCCCCACCTTTCTCTCATGTATAACACTCTCGCGTCCAGGGGGCGTGATTATTCTCATCCAATGAAATGCCTTGTATTCCAGTGACGTCATCCGTACGTCTGACGCCATTTTACAGTTTTATTTCAAAGAATTCGACAGACAAGACGTGTTTTGTTTCCGTCTTGCTTCTTTTCACCCCAAAAAGTGAAGTCAAAATTAAGTGTAAGAATTTTACCGTTTTCCAAATCATTCAACCTTCTTCTTAAATGTTTCCATGAACACAACAAGACTTTTTCTTTTTTCCTTTTATTAAATCATTTCACCCGAATGAAGGCAAGAAAGCCACTACGAACCAAAGAGGTGGAGGTTCTAAGTATGAAGAAAGAAAAACATTTGGCTCTCTTCATTTCTATTTACTGGTCTCGCTGCAAATTAATTATTAAATCCATCCTTTTCTTTTCTCTCTCTCTCTCTTTCTCCCGAAACAAATGAATTTAATTTCTAAAAAATTTTCTTTTTTAATAAAAAAATTCTCTTTGTTATCTTCAACTTCTTGATTTGTTATTGAATAAAGCAGACGATAAGTTATTTTACCCCCCCCCATCCCGTTTTCCTGTCTACTTCCTTAATATTTTTGGTCGGATTAAAAAGGAAGACGAGACACTACTTAAGTGAAGTGGCCCGCTTGTTAAAGAGAAAAAAAAAACCCAAAAAGAGGTAAAATACTTGTAAATGCTTCCGAAATCTCTCTCTCTATCTATCTCTTCCTCTCTCTCTCCCCCATCTCTCTCTCTGTCTGTCTGTCTGTCTGTCTCTCTCTCTCTCTCTCTCTATCTATCTGTTTGTCTGTCTGTGGTCCGCTTGTTAAAAAGAAAAAACGGGTAAAAACCGTAAAATTTATCTTTTCCTTAATAATATCGTGTAGTTCTTTCATTAACGAAAATCTTGGTCTTTCTGTCTATCTCTCCGTTAGTCGATCTGTCTGTCTGTTTACTTAAAAGAAAAAGAAAAAATCGTTTTTAATCGTTATGAGTCTATCGATTGAATAGAATTTTATTATAAACAATTGAGAAGAGGAGGAAAGAGAGATAGAGAGTATTCTAATAACGTAGTATCAGCCGCGTACAACTACCAATATTGGACACTAGCACATAGTAAGCTCCGCTTACACTTACACTATCTTTGTAAAGTTTTTGTTTAATATATCTTTCTTACCTCTAATCTGTGTTCCGTGTTTTCCTTCCATGGTCCCAACTTTTGTTGAAATCGGTTAAAAAATATAGGAAATCCGATCCCATATATAAACGAACACACACACAAACAACCTGGGTTTTATAATAAATATAACTCGATATGAGTTGTCCCCCTTTCATTCTGACGACAGAATCGTGTTTTATCGTGTTTTCAAACTGATTTCATGCAAAAACAATTGTGTTTTTCCAAATTTTGGCACTGTCAGAACCACCGCAAGGCAATTTTACGCAGTCCTGTGAAGTTTTGTTGAAATCGGTTAAAAAATGTAGGAAATCTGATCGAAAATATAAACGTACAGACACACACAATCTGGGTTTTATAATAAGTAAGATTTTAGAAGAAAACAATCTTCTTTCCGGAAATCGATTTGTTTTTCTAACAAAATCTCGAAATTTCGGGTTATTTTTCTTCCGGTTTTATAAATTAACTTTTTTTTCGTTTTTTCTGACTTTGAACTTTAATCTTTTTTCCTTTTCTTTCTTTTCAGGCTGATTTTATCTTCGGAAGAAAATTCTAAATGGCGTCTAATGTGAGTGAAGAAGAGACATTCCAATGCTTGAAATGCGACCAATTCTTGAACTTGACATCGAAGACATTGCCATGTCTTCATTCTTTCTGCAGACGGTGTGTGGAGATGATTCTTGAAGGAAATGGCCTGTGTCCCCAGTGCCAATAGCCTGCGACCGGTTATGAGTTGAGACTGGAACCATTTTTGGTGAAGTTTTTGTGGCACCGTCAGCTGGAATCCAGAGAGTGGAATTGCGACTGGTGCTTTGAAGACGGCATGGAATCGTTCAGCCAGATTTGGTGTCAGGAATGCGAGAAACTATTTGGCAGACCTGCGAGAGATTCCACAAGAGATTCCAGCCCGGACACGAGACCAAAGACTTGTCGAGTGTATCGAGGGTGGAGGCCATCCGGGTCATCACGACTGTCGACAGTACTGCCAATCCAAAGACACCCTCTGCGAGCGGTGCAACGTGGATCACGGGAGCGCCTCCCTGCAGTTTTCACCTCGTCCAAAGTCAGTGAGGGAGGTGGCGTCGAAGGGGAAGGAGGAGATTGGAAACTCCGCCAGTTAGAAATCCACATCCAAGCGACGAACGAGTGATCTATTGAGCATCTGTCAACAGATTGCGATTCCGAATGCTCAAAACTCAATCTGGGTTTTAAGGCCTTCGTGGAAGAGGCACGGTTCAAGTTGGGAGAGCTGTGCGAAAATATGACAGCGGCGGCATCCGAACTGGATAGAAAATGGCGCTTCTCCCTAAAGGAGAGAGACGACCTTTTCGGAAAGGTGAAAATCTGGCGCCACACTTTGCGATTGGGGTGGAGAGTGCGAATTCCTAAAATAGGCCTGCTCAGCTGCAAAGCAGGACATCATATCAGAGTCGCCGTCACTTCTTCGAAATGCGGCCATCACATACCTATCGCCTACATGCAATTTGGAGACTAAAGGCTTTCACACCCTACACCCCTTACTTCCGCCCCTTTACCGTAGGACCTGAAGGTCTGGAGAAGAAGACATTAGAAGTAGAAAAATCTTAGAACATGAATGACTTATCTGTGAATTATTTGAGGTTGTCCATGAATCCTCACTCCATGGCACACACACTTCAGCTGACACCATTCGCCGCGGCAAACCAGCAGTAATCGTGGTTTATTATATTTAAATAATTTGCTGCTGTCTTAAATTCTATTGGATTGAAACGGCTGAAAATCATATCCCTAGAGATCATGAGTAATGGTGCAGGAGCATTACAGATATGGGACATGCTAGAGAGAAAGAAAACACTTGTTACATCTTGTATTAATTAGAAACATTTCTTTTATGGGAAGGATTCAATTTCCACCCACCCTACCCTATATAAAGACAATAACTAAACGATTTGGTTTTGTTTTTTGTTTTGTTTTTAATCAGTGACATTGGTAGTCTGTCTCAGGATGGTTGATTTTGGACATAAAGGAATGGAACAAGCTGCCGAGATTCTAATTCTCAGGAAATTGTTTTGATATTTGGCTATTTTAAATGGCAGGAGATTTATGAAAGAGACTAAAAGAGTCCTGACATGTCTGCTGAGCCTATAAAGAATACTGACTGCACCTCTGGAGGGATAAGGCCCCACCCAATGAGTGCACATTTTGCCAATGATGGCGACCTGTGATGCATGAATATTAGATCTTTGTGGCTGAATTTTACACAATCTGTACGAATATGTGACCATGTGTAGTGCAATGTTCCACTTCAGCACTTACTTGGATCATACGGGTGTTTGAAAGTGCCAGATCTGATCAATCGGTTGGTCACACCGATGCCCTAATTCAGAAAGCAGAGTAACAACATTACACTCCTCAAATACATATAATACAAAAGACATTTTAAAAACTCAGAATTAGACGGCAGTGGTTGTAGGGTCAAATGATTTGGAGGAAACGGGCTGCAACAACAAAAAGAGAAATTTCCAAGTTTTATCGTCTTGCAATTAGAAGATGGGATACCATTGACCAAATGACACTCTTTCCAAAGACAAAAAAAGTCATTTCTTCTAACAGAAAAGCAAAAAAAAATGGAAACATCTGAAAAATGGAAAAAACTTAGTGGAGATTTTAAAGAAATATATGCAGATATTTTAATGAAAATAATCCATAAACAAAAGAACATAAAAAAAATTCATTAATAAAAATGAAAGTCGAATACATCAAGGGAAGTAAAACAAAATGCCTCACCCGCCTTTGAACAATGGAGGAGATAAAGACCAAAATGAAAAATCAAGAAAAGATCGATGTTAGAAAAGTGTCAATTAAAAAGAACATGCCGGAGAGCGCATTATTTGTGTCTAATAAAATTTCTTGAATATTAAGGCCGGTAGACGAAAATAAAAAAATATAATGTTTAATCAATAAATGAAGCGTCTACTCAAATACTAGTATCTACTAAAACTAATTCAAATACTAGTATCTACTTAAAATAATGTTTAAGTAATAAAATCTGTCGAATTCATAAATACAAAATCTATCCCTTTCTTTAGAAATTGCTTTGTTTTTGTCAGGATAAGAAACTGTCTATTTTGAGAGTCAGAAAAAAATCTTTGTTTAAAGGCATTATTCAACTTTGCTTGACCATCGACATACTCCATGGCCGAGAGATCCAAAGCATGTCAGATGATGATTTCCTCGAGGAGAACGCAGGTTCAAATCCTACTGGAGATTTCTCGAATAGTCAGGCCGGGAGATGAAAATGAATAAATAAATATACTGTTTAATAAATAAACGGAACGTCTACTCAAATACGAGTATCCACTAAAAATAACATCTAAGTAATAAAATCCAAATGATAGCCATAAATACTTATATAATGATGTTTGACATGCCTACAATAGATAGGGTAGAGCAATTTGTTTCAAACCCTCTTGTGTGTTACAAGTGTCAATAATATGGGAACGATGTGGAGAAATGTCAAGCAGAAAGTATATGTGGAAAATGCAGAGAGAAAGAACCTGACCCCCTCCAGAGATGAATGCCCAAAGTCATACAGATGTACAAATTGTAATGGAGATCACTCAGTATATACACGAATCTATGAAAATGAAAATCTATGTGTAAAATATACAAGAAACATTCCTTTTCCTGGAAGCACAAGCGATGGTGGAAGCTATAAACAAAGGAAAAACATATTTAAACAGAATCCTCTACAAGAAATATACAAGAAAAACACAAAACCCTCGTCCAATGATTGCTACAACAGGGACCGGAGGATTGAGTGAATTTTTTTAAAAGAAATACGACTAGAACAGGAAAAGCTCAAACCTAAAATGATAAAACCAAATACAGAACAAACAGAGAGAAAAATACAAAACTATCATAAAAAGTCACTTAGAAACAAAACTGAAATTATGGCAAATAAGATAAATCCAGAGAATAGTAGAAGCGTGAAGGATAATTTCAATGAACTTCTTCTTATCATGAATGTTTCTCCAGGAATGACCTGCTTGCAAAAGACCTTCATCAAAGCAAAAACTATGTAATAGTAAATAAGATACGACAGGTTTTTTTTTAAAGACAAACTTACAGGCAATTGCTGTATCAGCAACCCTACACAAAACCATAAACCCCTGTTCCATAGACGTAACTTTAAATGACTATCTTCCCCTAGAAAAGAGCGATAGTCAGAATCTGCAGAGGACATGTTACCTCCTCCCCACGTTAATGATAAGTCGCCATAATTATTGAACTGTTGTCTCCTTTCTTATCAAATAAATGAAATCATTTCATAAGAAAGGAACAGATTTTTTTTAAAGTAACAATTACATTTCGCTTGGACCGTTCAGATATTAATTGGATGAATTCTGATGAACCAATTGTGTTGTGAATTCTGCTGAAAACAAATTGTCACGATGTAACAAAATAAAGGTTGTACCATTCAATTGGCAATAACCATTTATTTATAGATACATTGATCTGATGTTATTGATGTTGAATTAGTTAGGATAATCTATTAATAACAGATTATAGTTGGTTAAAACTGATCTTTTAAAACGCCACAAAAACATTTTAATTTAAGAAATTGTTGAAGAATAAATGCTGAAGAGTCATTTTTAATATTCATCCATTTTATATAAAGTGGATTTGTGAATACACTTGGAGTGAAAATTGCTATTCTCTCTTTTCACTTTTGCTCGCTTTATATTTGAATGTCGTACAAAATGTGTATTTTGTCGTCCCCCACTCCGTTCGATCCCGGACCTGCCTTATCCCACGTTGAGATTTGATTTTATCATCAGAAGGTCAAGACCGAATTGTCGTAGGTATCTTCGAAGCAGGGTGAAGACCCAGAGGAAATAAAATAAAAATAACACTATTTTATATCACATCCTTCGTACAATAGTTGGTTAATTATTGTTAGTCTAGGAATTTGCATGCAGGCGTTTATCGACCCAACCCGCTTCTTAAGTCAGACGAAACACTTAGTTAAGTTGGTAATGTTTGTTTTGCTGATTTGGTAAAGTTTGGCACAAGACTGATGTCGGAGGCACTCGCCGGCAGATAATCACGTGTGTTGTCTCGCGTCCAGTGGCTGGAAAGAACTCTCGGGACGATCTCGGTGTTCTCGTCTTGAGGCGTTTGTATTTATTGATGCTTACCCAAAACTGGTGTCGGGAGTGAGATGGTTAGGTATACAGAATTTTCTCTACCCGTCACAAAAAATGCTTTCTCTCCATTGCCTGTGTTCGGAGAAATGAATTACTTCCAAATTTGGAAGTTTCCGCCTTTCCTCGGGTGACGGTCGTGGGTATTATTCCACCCCACAGCCTCTTCCTCCTTTTCTTAGCAGTTCCCACTAATACTCCTCACTGAGTATGAGCAGCTCCTCCACCCTCCTTAGTGTCTCATCTGCACCTTCTACTTCAGTCACCCCTGACCAGGGAAGATTAATTCCAAGTTCGTCAGTTAAAAGAAATTATCATTCCAACACCTCATAAGCAAAATGACACTACTGTTAGTTTTTCCTGGTCATAAAGTTGAACAAAAAGCAGATGGTCTTCTCCCCCGCAAGAGACATTCTCCAATGGAAAACATTTATCTCCACATTATATTTTTCTAAATCTTATCCGATTTTTATTCACTTTTGAATAGTATCATGGCGACGATTATTCATCAAAATATCAAAATACCGCCATGTGTCACCATCGTGAAAAAAAATCAAGTAAAGGAATTATTATTCAAACCTGTCTCCTCCGCAGAAAATTTTCCAGATGAGCTTTTATATTTCTTTCTCGTCCGAAATCAGAAATGTTTGTTTTTGTTTTTTGCATTTTTTTTGTTCGGAAATTTATCAGTATATCGTTCTTGCTATCCAAAAACCTTATCACTATCAACTAGTGTCACAATTTATGTATATTCGCATAAATAAATTGTTAAGATTTATAAGTTTATAATAAAATGTAGCTTTGTCTAAATTCAAAGAAAGAATTTCAAGATGTCGTAATCAGTCGGCAAAGATTTAATTAGCACTGAATGCCCTTAAAACATAGACGTTTTCCTCTCTGGTCCACACTTATTAATACATTTTCACTTGACATGGAATATTATTGAAAAGGACACACTTACTGATTTATAACTTATAAAAATATCTTTTGAAATAATTCTTGCAAATTAAAAACAGAAAAGGCTAAATTAATTTGTTGAAGTTTTCATAAAACTGCTTAGCACCCGTTAAGAATAAAACATTTTTCATTTCTAATTCGACAAATGACAGCATTTTCATATAAGAAATCTCTGTTTGAAAATTGGTAATAAATGTAATAAATGTATTACCTGGTTCAGAGTATGTATTTGTTGATTTAGAGCTTAAACATAAATGAATTGTATTATTTATTGTAAAAGTCACATTGAACATGGTGAAAAATGAAGTTTATCTTAAACTCATTGTACGAAAACTGTTCCAAGTCTAAGTTTCTATCTTTTATTGGCATGATGATTAAATGTTGTTTTTTTATGGCGTCGGAATTTTTTGAACAAACAAAAGTTGTCTTTTGCTAAACCATTTAAATATTTCTGCATGGCTATTTTAGGAAAGTCAGCTTTTATTTGAAAAAAAATGAGAAAATCTTTTGAAGATCCATAAATGAATTTGTTTTTTTTTAATGAAACATGGTGAGGTATGTTACAACGAGCGTTTGGTAGCAAAGGAAATGAAGACAGATTAAGATTTCAACAACGTGTATTTCTCAAAATCCAGAATATGTACATAGTTGTTTGAAAGGTGGCAAAAATTGTTCATATGTGATTTCTTAATTAACGTTGCTAAGAAAAGCCATTAGGTGTAAGGTTATTGTCGGTAGGGTCGGGACTTGAACAATTTCTTGGATTGGTTGTCTGAGGTCACAGGTTGCACCAGGAGATAGGGCTGGAGCGGATTAGTGAAGCTAAGTGTAGTTGGGGGGATGGGGGTGGCGTACGATTTTCTTCAGGGTTGAAATCGACACCGGTGAGGCCTTTGATAGTTCAGCGGTCATGTGACAGTGCCGAAGTATTGGAGCCAAACTCTATGCCGTCAGCGAAGAGTGCCGTTTTTATATCTTTGGTTTAACAGGTATTTGGCTCCTAGAGACATCCAAATTTTTGGTGGGAATATCCGTGTTTGGCATTCTGGGATTTTTGCGGGGGCAATTATTTTGTAGATTGGATGTGATGATCAGACACCCCCTGCGCAGACAACACCTTTTTTTTATTTTATGTTTTGCTTTTTTGACGTTCACCCCCCGGCAGACATGTTGTAATGTGAATCAGAGAGAGATTTAATTGCAGCAGATTATATAAGACTAAACACTTTTAAAAACACGTGTTTGCAACAGGAATGTGGTGATGTGTGTAAATTATTAATCTCACACATAAACCAAAGAAAATTTCAGTTGTAAAATATATTAATTTAAAAAAAAGGAATCATTTTAATATATAAGAAAAACTAAAAAAAATAATGATTCAAACATGAATATATTTTATTCCAGTGATATATTTGTAAATGTCAATATTTCTTGTTAAGGGGTTCTTAGCTGATAGCATATATGTAATTCCTTTTTAAAAAGGAATTACAGACATTGGAACAAAAAGGTATTTATTTACTAGCCGCTAGTGCAGCGAATACAATAGTGAGCGCAGTCGCTCAATCTCAGTCCATAGACACTGGTCGCCATTTCTCGACTTTTCTCGTCTACCCTAGCATCCTTCTTATTAAGTAACCAATCACAATCTCGCTGAGAACCGTTCAAGGAGAATGGGAAAATATTTCATATTCCATAATATAAGTTTTACTTAATTAGAAATTATGTTTCTCTAACTCTTCAAATGTTGAATGTATAACTAATTCTAATTTCTATTTTCTCATCTTTATCATATCGTAAATTAATTTGACACTTTCTCTTCTCCTTATCTATAACAATAAGATCGGATGTTTGTGCTTCTAAAATAGATCATGTCATTGAAGCTATTGTTATAGATAAGAAGAATAACAAGAGTCAAATCATTGACTTTGCTGTTTCATTTGATACAAGAGTGGACTACAAAGAATTTGTAAAAATAGAAAAATACCAGGATCCTGATAGGGAACTGAAGAATCTATGGAAGATGAATGTAGAACTAATTGATGTAGTAATGGCTGCGCTTGGAACATCATCTAGAAATTGTCAAATTGCTTAGAAAGAATTGGAATTTAGACGAAGACTGTAGTCCTTCAGAAAACTGCAATCATTTACTCTACAGGGATTCTTTGAAAAGTTCTTAAGTTGTAAGAAGCTTCATTGGCATCATGTCTGAATGACAGACTATGTCAACGTGTGACACCAACAGAATATTAAATAGAAAAGATGGTGTTATGTTAATGAGGACTGATGACATACTTAGAAAATCTCCTTCAATAACACCGTATGAAAAACTTTCATTTACAATTAGATTTCAATTAAAAGATTTTGTAAATAACTGAAACAAAAGAAAAATCAAAAGAAATAAACAGAAACAACAACAGCAGCAACAAAATCAATAATAATAATAATAATAATAATCTGCAAACGCATCAGATTTTTCTGGAGATAGAACCAAAGTACCAATTATTCACAACTTGGGTCCATGAAAAACACTTCGGGGTATGCAGGCAGTCCCAAGGAAAACAGTCTTCTGCAAGCGTCCGATATTGACATTGACCCCCACCCTTCTACAGCCATTTCAAAATTTCTGTACTTATGATGCTCAGAACATCATCTACAATGGGGATGACCTCCAGTCTGTTCATTGACCCAAATTTGTACACTTCCCATCTTGAACTCTGATAGCCTTGTTATGCGTCTCCTTAGCGCATATATCTTTTGTATTATTACTGATTCAAGAAAACAACAAAACTCCAAATGTGAATCAACAAGTATATATTGAAATAACATACAAGAACAAAATATACAATAATTTGTATTCAATGTATAGATTAAGGGAAAAGAAGTTGCTTCCCTTTTACCGTATTTTGATTTGTAATTGATTGTTCGAAAGAAAGTTCTCTTGAAAAGAAATGTTCAGGAATCAATGTTAGAACGAGTCTGCTATCAGAATAGATAACACAAGAATATAATTGATCAGAAAGTGTGTTGTGTTAGAGAAATCAACAGATTCCTGGTTGATTGAACTTGGCTGAGTCACAGAGAGATATGTATGGATTACAAAATTACACAAAATGTTCCTTTTATGCACCTTAAATGTTCACTTTAAAGTAAATAACATTTTTCTGAAAAAGAAATACAATTTTTTAGGCTCAAAAAGTTAAAAAGATTTCAGTTTCCTTAAAAAAAGGTGGCACTTACTTAATATTCAAGACCATGAGAAGGTTAGCAAATTCACTTGTGTCATTGGATCTTTCTTAAACAAATTTCTCTTTTCAAAAATGGAACCACAATATCGAAATAAATCTTGTTATTGTTCTTAACAATTCAAAATTAGTTTATATACCCGAAATTTATGAAAATTTTCTATCTTTCACTTAGGCTTCTTGTTTTTCATTCTTCTTTTGTTTCCCTCCTTTCATCATCGACTAGGTAAAAACAGACCCAGTCATCCACTGATGAAAGTCAAATTCCTTTTATGGTTCCAAAGAAAAGAGAAAATTTTCAAATTTAATCAAATTTTCCTTATTGCTAGAATTTTTATCAATTTTCTAAACTTTGAAGAAAAAATTAAAACATCTAAACTGTAATTTTTAAAGCATTCTTAAGAATTTATTTGTTTATATTTCACATTTAAACTCAGATTAAACGGAAAATATTTAAAAATGATTTCAGTAAATAATTTCCTCTTTGTTAAAATCATTTTCATCAATCAAAAAATGTTTGTAGAACTTCATCCCATTTACGCTGTTAATAAAAGGGAAATAACTCTGCATTAACAGTTTATAAGAATTCACAGAGTTATTTCCCGTTGTATTAAAGACATTTCCCGTGCTAATTTCTTTGGTAAAAATAAAATTATTCATTTTTTTT
Organism: Acanthosepion lycidas; assembly: GCA_963932145.1. Classification (NCBI taxonomy): domain Eukaryota; kingdom Metazoa; phylum Mollusca; class Cephalopoda; order Sepiida; family Sepiidae; genus Acanthosepion; species Acanthosepion lycidas. The sequence continues at coordinate 68,778,233 of OZ010614.1, forward strand.
ATTTTATTTTAATTTTTTTTTTTAGAGTTTTGTTCCATTTTAAAATTAATATTTCAAACATTAACGCATAGCAATTCTGGATCAGAAAATGGGATAACAGAAATCAAAACAATAAATTTATTATTTATTGAAGAATTAATTTAATTAAATGTGACCAACACCTATTTTAGAAAAATAAAGACAACTTTTTAGGCTCAACAAAAGTCAAAACAATCGAGATTCCTTCAAAAGAAAGCAACAAACAATAGAGTTTCCTTTTTTAAAAAAAAGGTGACACTTATTTAATATTCGAAATCAGGAGAAGGTTGGCAAATTTGCTCGTGTTATACTGAGTTTAAAATTTCTGTACTCAAATGGAACCACAATATCAAGAAAATTCTTGTTTTTAACAGTTTCAAATAAGGTAGAGACATGTAGTTTAGGGAAATTCTATGTATTTCTTTCCTCCTTTTTTCAGCTTTTGCTTTTTCTTTATTCTTTTGTGTCCTACGGGGCAATAGCCAAGTTGTGAGTTTGTTGTGCACGTCGGGGTTACCAATTGTAGTGGTACTGTATGTATTGTTGGCTAGGGTCACCGTGAATATAATCAAGAAGGAAAGGTGTGTTCTTTGCTAACAACACCACATAAAAACGAGAGAAAGATAATCAAGCTCAGTGAACATTAATAAAATATTGTATTAACAATGGTATACAAAAATCAACAATAGTATAAAGAAAGTTGCTTCCCTTTTTCCGTAAGTTTAGCTAATTAATGTTGAGTACAATATTGAATGTTATTTAACTACAAAGTTCAATTAAGATCTTAGCTAAATAAAGAATAGTTCCACAGTGCTGATATCAATAAGAATTAGTATGATTACTCGAATGAGTAATAATTAAGAATTAAAATGTCAATATAGAGCCGTGCCTTATTTTCCAAGAATTGAACTGCTACTGGCTGTTGGCTAACAGCGAGAGGATTTATATAGCTACGGATAGGCTCCAGGGAGCTTGGCGCTAAAAATGTAGAAAAGATACTAAAATATGCGATTGGTCAGGAAATGGACCAATCCGTGATTTTAGAGAAAAATTCGAATTACTTGCGATGGTTAAATTGTCATATAATAAGTATCATATATTTATGAACCAATGACATTAAAGAAAGCGGAGTGTGGCACCATAAGTTCAATCCTTGGGCCAGGCAGTGTATACTTGTACTGAGTGGAAACTGGCGGGCAATAAACGAGTAGTGGATTAAAAACGAGACAAGTTATCGCCAGACATGAGCAGTGGGATTAAGACAGTCTACGCCCGTCGATTAAGTAAAAGGTCTGGTGGGTAGATGGACCAGTACTATTTATATTATTATACTTTCAACGTACAGGATTCAAGTAAACAACGAAACTCCAAATGTGAATCAACAAGTATATATTGAAATAACATACAAGAATAAAACATACAATAATTTGTATTCAATGTATAGATTAAGGGAAAGAAGTTGCTCCCCTTTAACTGTATTTTGATTTGTAATTGATCTTTCGAAGAAAGTTCTCTTGACAGAAAAATGTTCAAGGTCTGTTTGTTAGAATAGATAACACAAGAATACAGTTGATCAAAAAGTGTGTTGTGTTATAGAATGGTTCGAAATTAACAGAGTCCTGGTTGATTGAGCTCGGCTAAGTTACACAGAGAAATGTAAGTTTATATTACAAAATTCTGTGTCTGTGTGTGTGTTTGAAATGTTATGAGCGTGGATTTGTGTGGAAGTGGACAGGCGAATTTTACTGGATCTTACTAATGACTTGTGAAAAAGACGCCTCTTTTAAGGAAAAAAAGGTAAGCTCCCAGGGAAACGCGGGAAAAGTTAATCTTGCATTAAAAATATGTGATTAGTTAAAAATTAACCAATCACTACATTCGTACTAACAAAACAGGCAAGCAAGCTCAAAACCGAAGGATTCAAAGAAACGACTGCGATGGCTAAATTGTCCTATAGAAAGGTAGTATTGATTTATTAGCCTGTCGCAAACGAATAAAATGTGGGCGTGGAAAAACAGCAATCGCTACAGGTCCAGTTCAGAATTCATTGTAGGTTACCCAGATCGATATACTCATGATGAAGGCCAGACGGTCCAACGGTTGAAACTTTGTGATAGCAACAACAAAGATGAGGAGAATATTCCGAATGTAAATAATGTGAATATTATTATCTATTATTTTCAGAGAAATATGAAAATTCTTTTGTTTATCAAAACATCATTTTTCTCTTCCTTTTTATGATAAAACAAAAATAAATCAACAACAAAACTGATCAAAGTGTTCTTATTTTATAGATAAAAACAATATTTGTTTATTGATATCCTTTCAGAAAAAATAGAATCCATTGACTTTAGTTGACGTGGCAGGATTTTACATTTACTAAAAAAAGAAAAGGAAAACATTTTAAAATTAATTTCATAAAATAAAACTCTCTCTGTAAAAATACAATATCGATGCTTTCCGAATGTAGACGAAAATTATTGTTTATGAAACGAGAGAAAAGAATGTCATCCAATGTCATGTTATGGTTAGATAAAGTGAGACACAACAATTGCCAATGGATTATCTGGTTTGTCTGCAATTGATATGAGGGCAATGTCTAAATTTTTCTTATCATTGACAAAAGAGCTTATGTTGCCTGCATTACACCTCCTACTTTATGTAACCAGTGTTAAAGTATGTCATCCAATGTCCATGAGTGTCAAGGTACGGTGATTGCATTTGAAATGAGGACAATGTCTAAGCTTTTCGTATAAACGACAAAGAACCTTATCTCGCCTGCGTGACTTTTTCTTCTTTAATGTCAGCACAAACGAGATATCTCTGACGGAGGAATTAAGTTGGTGTTGGCATGCATTAGAAAACACTAGCTTATCTTGTCAATGTTGGAGATCTATCTATCTATCTATCTATCTATCTATCTATCTATCTATCTGCTGACCTTTGATCTAGGTAAGAGGTCATCGGAAATATCTGATGAATCATAATTTGTTTACTTCGTGTTGGTGAAATTCACATTTCTCGGAATTTCACCAATAAGACTAGATTCACTTTGCTTTTCTTTCAAGGCAGGTATATTCAGTAATTCATAAAAAAAAAAAAAAAAAAAAAATTTTGAAGTATTTTTAAAAAAATTTTTCATCCTTTCTAGAAGGCTCGAAATTTTGGTTAAAAAACTTTTTTTTTTATCGTCACTGCTCGCGTAATATTTAGCATTAGATTTTTTTAGCGCTGTTTCAGTTGAAAAACATTAATTTGGAAATTCTTACAAAAATCAATTGTCAGATTTTAATGAAAATTCAAAAATAAATTTTTTTGTAAATCGAGGAGCATTTCTACCCAAAATTTAGCTCTGAATTGTAAAATACAAAACCCAATAAAATTAAGACATTTTTTAATTAGAAAATCTTTTAGTGTTTTTAAGAATCGTATATGTAAAGGACACTTTTTTTTAGCTAGAAAATCTCTTAGTGGTTTTTAAGAATCGTATATGTAAAGGACACTTTTTTTAACTAGAAAATCTTTTAGTGGTTTTTAAGAATCATATATCTTAAGGATATTATTGTCGAAAGTCAAAATATATTTCCGATGAAATATGAATTTTTACAAGAATTGATTTTTTTTTTTTTAATTTTAAATACAAATCTGATAAAGTTGTTAAACATTTTAAAATTAAGCTTGAATAAGTGTATCTGTGGAAATGCTTTTATTAAAAGATTTATTTTTACAGATCTCAAATTTGAAATTTGAAAGATTAAAACAATCTGCAATGCATATGTATTTTTAAAAAAAAAATTTTATTATGCCAAAAAATATATTAAAAAGTTTCCGGACAAACTATGGAAGAAAAGATCAGAAATAATGTCACGTGTTTTAAGAGTTGTTTCTCCTGATAGCGAGGATCCGGCCTCATAAATTGCGTTGGCTTTGTGTCAAATTTTCCGACTGACCAACCATTATCGACGCATTTTCAAAATTTTTCATTTTCCTTTTGTACATATTTCGCTAAACATTTTCTTTTAATTTTGTAAATATAAACATTTCTTTTTCTTTTTCAGTGAGGGATATACTGCAATTATTATTCAGTTTTAGGGACGGAAACTGTGTAAGCTTTTTGGGCATATCTTCAATAAAAAGTACCTAAAAAGCAATAAAATAGTAAACTTTTGAAAGGATAATATTTTAATTATTACTTTAAAATAAACTAGTTAACGTAAAATCCGAAAATACTGTCACATCTGTTTTCTTAAGGTTCATATAAAAGTTTATCATTAGAGCCAGTGTAAATAAAATGACTATTTACCAATTTACGTCCAGGTCCAGAACACATTTCATCATTAGAGCCAGTGTAAAAAAGGGACTTTTTACGAATATACGTTCAGTTTCAGAACACATGTCAGCATTAGAGCCAATGTAATTAAAGTGTCATTTTAATAATTTACGTCCAGGTCCATATCACTTTTCATCATTAGAGCGAACGTAAAGAAAGTGACTTTGTACCAATTTACGTCCAAGTTCATATCACATTTCATTATTCGAGCCAATGTAAAGAAAGTGACTTTATACAAATTTACATACAGGTTCAGGTCACATTTCATCATTCGAGCCAGTGCAAAGAAAGTGACTTTTTACCAATTTGCGTGCAGTTTCATGTCACATTTCATCATTTAAAGTACAGAAAGTGACTTTGTACCTATTTACGTCCAGGTTGAGAACACATTTCATCTTTAAAGCCAGTGTAAAGAAGGTAACATTTTAACAATTTACTTCCAGGTTCATCATTAGAGCCAATATAAACAAAGTGACTTTTTACCAATTTATGTCCAGGTACAGAACACATTTCATCATTAGAGTCAGTGCCCTCGGGGTGATCGACCCTGTATATATCAACGAAGCCAAATTCATTGATCAGATCAACCAAGCTACGATCGCCCCCCCCTTTCCACTCGCTCCCCACCCTCTGTCTAAGTTGGGGTCCAGGATGGCATTCCTGTCCCCCATTCACTCTAGGCGCGTTGAATTCACCAGAAATGGCCCCAACCGTCGAAAAAACAAGACCCGCTCCTCCTTGTCGTTGGGCGCATAAACCGCAACGCCCCGGAACTAACCACTTTTCACGGCAATATCGACCACGGAATCGGTATGCACAAAGTCCACCTTCGCATAAAGAGCACCTCTCAGCAGCAAAGAAACTCCTCTGGCCTGTCGGTCTCCATATGCTGAATAAACGGCAAAGTAGTTATCTAGTACACACGCATCGACGTTGCAAACAAAGTGAGTCTCTTGGATCGCGGCGACATCCACGCCAAAAGACAGGAGATCCCCGGGCAGGCGGGCTGCCTTACCCCGATCCCTCAAGCCCTTTGCATTCAGACTGGCTAACTTGATTGACATCGTTTAGGTCTGTAAAAAATGAAAAAGTCAGAGCAAGAAACCTATTCACATACTGGGCGGAAATCTGAGTCAGTAAGAACCCCGACGGATTGTCCTAAGCTTCCTGTGCCCAACTCCGATGCCATCCGTCCTTCCAGCACAATTCCGCCGACCTCCATGGGATATGTTAATTTAACAGCTCGATATAAGGAGGGATGGAGTATGACGGGGACACACCCAGCACAAAAATGCCCGTGCAGTTTTAAGTATGGGGAATCCACCACTAACACCCTAATCTTGGGAAATGCGTCCTTGGTCTCATATGCGTCCTTGGCTCCACACATTAAGGTATCTTCCCGTGTCCTTTATGCATGTGATTACCCCAGGGGCATTCGGGAAATTATGGGGATCCTCTGTGGACTTACCCTCTACCGAGGTGATCTTAAATAAGAGACCTAGCAAAGATTTCTTATGCTTCGGCAGACCCTTTTCTAATTCTTTACTATCTACCTCTGGGCCAGGGAAACATTTTTTCTTTTTCACCTTTTTTTTCCTTGGCGGGTGGGGTGGGGAATAAGTGGACACATGAGGGGGTGTGGAGACTAAAGTAAGGGAAGATGTGGAGGGAGAGGGAAATGGAGTACGGGAAGGGGAGGAAGGAAGGCTCCTATCTTTGGAAACTACGACAGGGACGGAGAGGGACCTGGTTTTTATCTGTGTATTTGTCCGCCCTGCTTTGTCCAAAGTATCTTTGTTTTTGTACATCATCTTCATCTTCCTCTTCTCTGCAGAAGGTGGGGGCATTTCCTCCACCTCCACCTCCATCTCTTCTTGTGTTTGTTTCGGTTGTTTCTGTTATTGTTGCTTTGGGGGCTGCTTTGTCTTTTGAACCTCCTGTACCGGCTTTTGCGGCTGCTTGTTCTGCTTCGCGGAACTACACTGTCCCTCTTTTGGCTGCTCCTGTGGTTGTTTTTCTGGCTTCCTGGAACTGAGTTGCATCTTCTTCTGCTGTGCTTCTTTTGGCCGCTCCTGCTGTGGCCGCTCTTGTTTTGGAGATTGCATATCCCGTTTTTTTTTGGGAGGGGGTCTCCCTTTCATTTGTTTCCACTCCCCGTCAGGAGCCTTTTCTGACGATGCTGCTATGACTAGTGCTGCTGTTGTTGATGCTGTCGTTGTTGTTGCTGTTGTTGGGCGGGGTGGAGGTTACACATTCTTACCTGGGCACACCTTGGACATGTGCCCAGAAGCTCCACAAGAACAACAATATGGTCTACGTCCCTCATCTACCACGAGCATCCGCTTGTCACGGCATAATAAGATATTTGGTATTTCCCAAATGCCTGTCTTGTTAGTGTCACCTTCAGCACCATGTCTCCGGTGGTGATCCCAGATTTGCTGATTATAGAAGATACTTCTTCTACTGGCCCATACTTAGAAAAGAACACTCCTCTGCGATCTTGACAGATGTCCACGGGCACCCCCTGAACTGTAATTTTTGTTCGCCGGGTGCTCATGTACTCCGTCTGGAGTCGTACAGCTGCGGTTACCAGGACACTTCCGGCCAGTTGTTTCGATTCCTGTTCTTGAGCTAGAAGGATGTCCCAAATAGCATTTGACCTCCTAGCTAACACTTTCGGCGCTATATTGAGACTTTTTAAAGTCTCCTCCATGGTCTCCCTACTGACCCCAATTAATTTCCGAATCTTTACGTCGGAGGTCAGTAGCGAAATTATTCTGGCATTCACTGCATCGAGAGCCTGTGTAATTGTTAAAAATTCATTTCTATTTAAGTACTTTTCGTACATCTCTCTTTGTTGCTCATAGTAAGCAGAGTCTTTCTTTTTCGGTCTGTTTTCCGTCCAGGCCGTTGTGTTTGCCAGTGCCAAATTCTCGGTTTCCACCGTCTGCGACAGTGGATGTTCTAAATTTTTCGCCATGGGGGTTCCACATATAAAAGTTCGCCTTATTTATATATTTTTGTTTTTTGTAAACAATAAATTAAACAAAAAAACAAATCAAACAAGAAAGAAAACAAGAAAGTGGAAAATAAAAATGAAAAACACGTAAAAACTAAAACTGAAATAAAAACAACAATTCAAACGAAAACGATTCTAAAAATGGGGGGAAGCGGCGGGGGGTCAAAATACAAATAAAGAAATAAACAAAAAGGAATACAAAAATGAAGTCAAAAACGTACAAAGAAAGGTGGGAAAAATGAAAAAATCAAAACTTTGTAAACAAATGAAAAACCTAACCGTTCGTTTTAAAGGCTCGTCGTAATATCCAAAGAACAAAGAAGCAATAATTCAACTTGGGAGTTCTTGGAATATTTCTTGTGAAGATTACACAATTGTGGCACATGGCCTAAAATGGGGAGGGGTTGAGGCTGGTCGACATTAACTATCCTATACCTAGCTAATCCGATTCACGACCCATTCACTCATTACAATTTCCACATTCACCATAAAAACTCGTCCGTCACCATTCAATCCTCAGGACCTCATTCATTGTTTCCTTGCTGACTTAATTTACGGCTTTTTTATGTCGGAAATCATCAGGGATACTATTCTCGTATTTAATGCCTCTTCGATAATAAGGGATTCATTTTCCTTAAACCTATCCTTTAATTTATCCCTCTGTTTAGTATAGTATTCCGCGTACTTTTACTTTAGTTTATTGTAGTGCCACGCCTACATTTTCTCCAATTCTGATTGGTCGATAAATACATACTAAAAATAATAGTACAATTTATCGATCGCATTTCACCATACTGAATTTTTCCTACACTTTGCCCACAAACAAGTTTTGCTATAAAATCACTGATTGGTCCATTTTTCGTCAAATCGGGTATTTTTCGTGTACATTCAAAAATATATCCCGCGTTTGTGCTGGGAGCCACCCAAACTAATATAAATATTGGATGCATTTCAAAAAACCAGTAGTAGTAGTTCCAGCACCACAGTCGAGTACAGACCAGAGACAATAGATCTCAACTACTCACTTGTGTTATTCATCCTACTCACTCCGCACGTACAAACACACAGATACAGAACTTTATTTGATACACCACTAGTTCTTTGTGGACATACTAAGTTAAATCAACTCTGTAAGTTGCAACACAACTGAACAATTTTCTAAAGAAATATTCTATTTTCAACACTGAACTCTGAACTTTATACTCAGACAAATCTCCCTTAAAACATTTCCGTGCAGTTAAAGGGAAACTACTTTTTCCCTATTCACTCATATTACAACTACTTTGTATTATTGTTGAATTTTAATATATATATATTTATTCGTTAAAAACAAAATTGGTTTTCATTGTTTTTTTCCTTGATATTTTAAATATTATGTATGAATGTTTATTGCCTTCTCAACACGCAGCCACATTGATCTATTTAACCAAACGCCACTACAACATTGGCGACTTTCGACGTTCAGATTAACTTTCTACATTGGTGACTACAACACTCAAGAAAGCAAGCATACTACACTATCGTCACATCAGGCACTTTACTGAGGACACCGGCGGTGTTGTGTTAGCAATGTTCTCGTCGCTCACGACGGCCCGAACGACAACCACGACCGACCAAATAAACAAATGTTTTCTTTTTCTTCTGTTTTTTTTTTTTTAATTATTCCAAAAACGGAAACAATGTCCAGTACAAACAAAATAAAAAAAAAATTCAAGAGTTTTAGAAAATAAAAATTCAAAAACTTAACACAGCAGCTCGTTCGTCCAACACACTCGAAAAAACCCACAAAACTAACAAAAAACTTGGGGGTTCTTGGAAAAGCAAGCCAGCTAATTTTACCTCATTTATAGGAGAGTACCTAATGCAGCAGGTGAGCTGATCCATTTTGTTAGAATGGACCCGCCCAACACATTTTCATGAGTGGTCTCTATTCACCCATATATCTCTCTATTAAATGACTCAGGGCTAGTTTTAACTTGGTTGTTCTTTAGGAAGGTCTTCTATCATCTTCTAGTGGAAGGGGTCGCGAAGGATTCCCTACGTGAGCAGCTCGACGTGTCGGAGTTTCACTTTTACTGGTCTTGGGCGCCAGCGGCGGATTATCGCAGTAACCCTGAGTTTTCGCTTACCTGGCGATTGGCTCGGAATCGGATGCCCTCTCAATGACAAGATCTTCATATGGGGCTTGGCAGATTTGCCAGACTGTGAACGGTGTGGCCTTGGTCTGGAAGAAACGACTTCGCCCGCCTTCTACCATTGTCCCCGGGTCCGCCCCTTATTGGACCGTCTCGGCTAGTTGACGGCTAATCTCGCTCCCGAAAAGCTCGTGCTCATTGAACGCGCATACGCGTGTGACAATGTGTCGCCCCCGTATTCCGGGGTGAAACGGGTGGTGTTTCTTATGCTGCTGGCCATGGCCCTAAATGGTGATTTTGACGCCGCGATTGGAGGACGTCTTTCGAGGCATCCGTTTTTCTCATCAGGATCTGATCCGATTCGTTGAGCACAAGCTCAAGATGAAGATTAGAACTGATAGAAAACGCTTGCATTCGACACTCTTCAGCGAAAGTTGAGTGAAAGAGGTGAGCTTGGTTCTTTGAACGGGGCTAGCCTTGATTTTCTTTTTTAGGTCAACCTATGTCACATCAGGATGGCTTTCTGTGGAGCCCTCACCTTGGTTAGGTTAAACAAGCTCTTGTGTGCCTAGTTAATGCGAGTGAGTGTTGTTCCTGGCCTGTTCCCGGCTGCATCTTTGGTTATGATCCAAGTCGAGATTCCCAACCTCCCCAATTTGTATTGGCCCCATTATATCTCGACTCGGTCAGCTTTTTCTTTCCCATGTCCGTGTATATTTTCTTCTTTTCCTAATCCCTTAGCCAGATAGCCTCTTGATTCTGTCCCATTGGCAGAATACACCGGCCTCTCCTTTTTGACGGTTGGATGGGCCCTACTAACATCAGTTATGTTTAAGTTTACTTTGTGTTCATGTTTAGTTTGTTATTGGTCTCATCTCCCTTCCCACTCATTGTTTCATCTTTAGAATTGTATATATAGTTATGATCATTAAATTGATCACGGTACGGGACGCGTTTTGTAGGTCCCCACCTTGAGAGGATGTGATATTATGGTGTATGAAGGATTGGTTAGCGATGAACGAGTTCTTGTGGTGAATGTGCAAATTGTAATGAGTGAATGGGTCGTGAATCAAATTAGCTAGGTATAGGATAGTTAGTGAAGACCAACCTCAACCCTCCCCTTTTTCGGCCTTGTGCCACAATTGTATTTTTATATACAATAAATATATTTAACTTGGTGGCTCTTTCAGGCTCTGGACTGTCTTTTTCTGACTGGTGGTTGCTGCCTGACTTTTTTCGGACTATACGGTTTTTCTTTGAGCTACATTATTGTACGACAGACTTTAATTTCTTCTTTACGTGTTATTCCTTTATTTGCTTTTTAACTTTTAAATATCCTTTACGTTTTTCGTGTTTTATTTTATTTTCAAACCTTTTTGTGACATATTTGTTCTAATGTTTGTATTTATATTGTCTAATCTGTCCTTTTATTTTCTTTTGTTTATTTGTTTGACTCTTTCTTAGAGTCAGCCATTTTTGTTTTGTGATTAGCTCTGTGTATTTTTGTTGTTTCGTATTTTCTTTGTATCAACGTTTTATTTTTTCTTTGTATAGCGTTTTCGTTTTATTGTTTATTTTCTTTTTGTGTTTTTTTTAAATTTTGTTTCGCCTCTAGGCGAACCTTGTTCTTTTGTTTCTCGTCTATCGTCTATTTTTTTTATTGTACGTTTAAACTTGTCTCGCCTTTAGGCGAATTTCTTTTCATTCGTCTCTCGTCAATTTTTATACGACCACCCTTTTTGTGGCTTTCCTTTTTGTTGTTTCGCCTTTAGGTGAACCTTGTTTCATTTGTTCTCATCCGTCATTTAATTTTTTAAAACCTTTGTGCATATTTATTTATCTGTTCCTTGTTTTTCTACTTTTTTGATTTGCTGTCTCGCTTTCGGGCGAGACTTGTTTTTTTTTTTGCTGATTTGATTTTTGTCTGTCACCTATTTTTTGTCTGTTTATTTTGTGTTGAATTTTTGTTTCGCCCATAAGGCGGAAATTATTAACTTATTAATTATTATTTTCCCCTTTAGCCCATCCCCTTTAAAAATGGAAAAAAAAAGAAAAGAAAGTACCTTCTTTCTTAATTTTAAAAAAGAAAACTAAAAAAGCGTCCGTCAAGAGATCTATAAGGAAACATCTTTTCAACCCCAAAAACGACTGGCCGAACAAAAACAATTTAGAGGAGTAGCCGGCCTTAGAATCTGTGAGGAGGCTATTGGTGGCCAAATAGAAAGTTTCAAGGCCAATAATGGCAAAGAAAAAATCCAAAGTAATTACGCTGAGAATGGCCATGAAAAAACAAAAAAAAAGTATGGAGGTCGATAATGACCAAGATACAAAGCAAAAATCTACGGTAGCCAATAATGGCCAAAAATCTGACGATGACATGGATGCCAAGAATGGTCAAAAGACAAGTGATACCGTTGAGGCCGGGGATTCGCCCTGTTGTTGGAAGTCCCCACCTAAATGCATTATCGATATTGCGGAGTTCTTGGAGCATGCCAAGAGTTACGCACACCTTGTGGTAGAAGGTGGGCCCTTGGAGGACAGCATAGAACTGAAGAAGATCGATAAAAGAATAGTGTTGGTCTTTGTCGTCGACAAGCGTTCGCGCAAAATTTGTCGTCCGACGAAAGACATAGTGGTTAAAATACTAGAGTCCCTGGGGTTTAAGCCTCTTCGGATCGTAAAGGGTAAAGGCTTTTTCATGTGGGGCGTTACCCACTCCGAAGATTGCATAAAAGCAACAAGTAGAGAACTAATCACAAAAGATGTAATACGCTGTACAGAGTACGAAGGCAAGATAATGATCTTAGTAGCAGTATACGAGATCCCTCCTTCAGTTATCGGCGGCTTTCTTCTCTCAGTACGGAGAAATTCTGGGTGCTTTCTGTGATAACCTGACTGGGGGGTGGAGTTTCGACATCATGTTGGATCAGAAAGCCTTCATCTCCATCCCCAACTGTCTAGATGTTGCTGGCTTGAAGCTGCCGGTCATAGTGACTAGCCGTAAACCAGTTTGTTGGAAGTGCAGAGAGACTGGTCACCTCTCCTCTTCCTGTCCAGAGAAGAAGGCCTCTGGAGGTCAGGCCCCAGTCGACCAAACCCACCCTCTGACGGAGTCGTTAATTTCCGCCTGGCCTGCAATGGGCATGCCAGCTTCCAGGACCGAAGTGGTCAAACCCCCTGTTGGGCCGAGACCAAAGCCCTCATTCCTCGAAGAGCCTTCTACCGCTGCAAGTGCAGTTGTGGAGGAAGGAGAGGGGAAATGGCAGGTTGCTGGCTGGGCCAGAGGGAAGAGTCAGACAGCGGGTCCTCAGTCCCCTTAAGCCCCTGGAACTAAAAGTCCCACTCCCTCCGTCAATAGTAAGGGCGATGCCCCGGCCTCATTACCGACCATGAAAGATCTACAAAATATATGACCCTGCATATGAAAAGACAGAAAAAGTCAAGGAGTTAAAAAGGAAATTAGACAAAATCCTCCCCAATTAAGAAAACAACGCCCTCCGCATCTACTGTCTAACATTCAGCACAGTCTCCATCCATATATTTTCCCATCCCCCAATCCCTTTTAGCAGAGACCCCAGCCCTATTAGGCAGACATTTACACCCCGCCACACCCCCAGTCCTTCTCCCATTAAAACCCTAGAAATTCCTCCTCCCCAAAACAAAAGGCTTAGAAGCTCCACACACGACTTATCCAGTAGCAGAAAGAAACAAAACCACACTTTCAACTCCGGAGAAGATGTGTGTAAAATATCCCCTGTCCAAGCAGAAAAAGCACGGGACTGTGGAGACAGAATAAAAAATTTTAAATATCTGTTATCCATCAAACAGTTCGCCGACAAGGACATAAAAGAACCCCAAAACTTTCCCAATGCGGAAAGGGTTCTAACCGTGATAAGAACTAGGACGGGGGCGAAGCAGGCTTGGGCTATGTTGGACGAAGTTATAGCCTCTTTCAAAATGTCCCCGCCCATCGCAATCGTCCAGAATGAAAAAAAAAATGAAGCAGTTTTGTGCGGGGATAGTCCGTGTTTTTGTTCACCCCTCCCTCTATAGAACACTAAATGTGACTTTCCCTTGGGATATAGGCGGCCCCTCCCAAGACGGCTCCATCAAGACTGAGATGGGCCACGGGTCGATGAGGGAGGCGGTCGGTATCCTTACCCCGACCATGTTCAATTAAGGAAAGCAACCCAAATCGGTTTTCACTATGGCTCTCTGGTTAGCAAGTATAAATGTGCGAGGCCTGAGGTCGGAGTCTCGCAGGGCGAGGCTCTCTCGCGACCTTCAGTGCCTCGGGGTGAATGTTTGTTGCGTACAGGAGACCCGGTTTTCTTCTCATGACCGAGAGGACATACTGTCTAAAGGGTTCTCCCTTTATTTAGCATGTTTTGTTGGTCGTTCGAGAGGTGTCACTTGGCTGGTGAGCAAGTCTTTAAAGGCTTCGTGTACTCTTGTCTTCGCAGATCCGGCTGTCAAGTTTTGTCTGCTGGATGTTACCATAAAGTATAAGGCTCTTCGTCTCATTGGGGTTTATGCGTTCAATAACCATTCTGAGCGGTCTGCTTTGTTTCGGCAGATCGAGCCGTGCTTGACGACATCACGTCGGGTAGTTTTAGTGGGGGATTGGAATGCCGTCCTTGACCCCGATATAGATCGTATAGGGCAAAATCTTGGTACTAACAACCGGTATGTGAAACTATTTCGGAACTTTATCGACGGGTTTGATCTTGTCGATAAGTACCGGAATGAGCACCCGCGGGAGGTAGATTGGACTTGGACAAATAGTGGCAACTCGGCTCCTGGGACGCTTGCTAGCTAGCTCGACCGAGTCTTAGTTAGGAAAGTCGATGTAAGGCTCTTAGGATGTCCAAGTTTCCATTTTATAGTTTATTCGGATCATAGGCTTGTCCGGGTCCGTGTAAACTTACATAAGCCTAATGTTAGGTTGGCTGGCTACTGGAACTTAAACTATTCAATATTTGGTGAGCAGGATTTCCAGGACCAGCTGCTACTAATGATAAAGAAAGAATTGACGGGGGCGGTTGTTGGGCACGCCTGGTGGGATAAATTAAAATCCCAAATGAGAACGTATGCTTCTGATTTTAGTCGTCGACTCAATCTAGATAGATTAGCGGCGCAAACGGCTTTAGAACAAAAAGTTGATCGGGCAGTTAAATCCCGTGATAGTGGGGAAATAGTCTTAGCTAAGGCATATTTGTCCTCCTTGCTTATCAAGAAGGATCAAACTCTGGTAGTTAGGGCTAGGTTAAAAAGAATATCCTCTGAGGCGACGAATATGGCCGCTGAATTGCGTTTAGAGGAAAATCGGAGCGCGTCTCGGTGACATATCGCGTGCGTCACATCGCCGGATAAGCGGACCGTGACTACAAACGCGAGCATATGCGAGGCCTTTCAGGATTACTTTCAGGAACTTTACCCAGGGAGCCCGGTCTTAGCAGCTGAAGCGGCTGGGTGCGAGGATCCCATCACAGAGTCGGAAATTTTGGAAGCGCTGAAACAGCTTGGCCTTGATAAATCTCCGGGACTAGATGGTCTTCCCTACGAAGTTTACTTGAGGCAGTCGCCCGTTTTCGTTCCTTTGCTGGAACTGATTTTCAACAACTGGATGAAGCAGGGGTTTATACCTCAGCACTTCACCAGGGATGTGATCAAGTTGCTGCGTAAGGACAAGAACGGTGGGGATAACCATGTTAAACACAGAGTTAAAGATTTTGGCAAAGATCTTAGTCAACCGTTTGCAGCTTGTCCTGTCTAGTCTGATTGGCTCCGAATAGACATGTGCTGTAATGCGCAGGACTTTTCAGGACAACCTTCATATGGTACGCTTGATCATAGAACACGTCGACAGTGAAGCCGCGCTGATCAATTTAGATCAGTCCAAGGCCTTCGATAGGGTTGATCATCGTTTCTGGAGGCTGTCCTCTCGGCGGCCGGTTTCGGATCCGACTTTTGTATGCGACTCCCGGTGCGCTGGTGGAAGTGAATGGAGTAAGATCGGAGCCTTTCGAATAGTCTCGCTCCATTCGCCAAGGTTTTCCGCTTTCGTCTTTGCTTTACGTTCTTGTGTTGGAACCTTTCCTTTGCAAGGTAAAGGCGAATCCGGTCCTGCGCGGAATTTCCCTTCCTGGGTTACCACCTCAGTCAGATATTCTGCCTATGCTGATGACGTTTCGGTTCTTGTGTCGAGCAGAGCCGAGATTGACGAAGTCAGCAAAGAGATCAGTGGTTATGAGATGTTGAGAGCGGTGAAGATCAACCGCGATAAGTCTGTTGGCTTGCGGTTGGGTGCGTGGAAGAGTGTTTCTCTTCCCGGACCTTTCCTCTGGACAGATGGGCCGGTCAAGATACTCGGCATCTGGTTCGGTCCTGATATCCAGTTGGATATGAATTGGTCGGAGGTACAAGGGAAGGCCGAAATTGCAATCAATTTGTGGTCTCAAAGGAATCTTTCCTTAAAGGGGAGTGCGGAAGTATGTGTTTCACACATCTACCCGATTCTCCTTTACCGAATCTCTGTACTTCTACTTCCGTATGCCACACTATTGTCATTAGTAAGGCTCTTGTTCTCTTTCTTGTGGAAAGGCAAGGCCGCTATGGTATCTCGGGAGATCTGTTGCCTTCATCCATCTGATGTCGGTCTGGGCATGCCTGACATTTTGATTGGTCAATATATGCTTCGCATCGCCTTCCTAGACAGAATATGTCGCGAATCGGATGAGGAGGGCACCTTCTGGAAGTAAGACGTCCGTTGAAAATTCCCATCCCGGAGAAGTGCGCATTCGAGCGAGGAGGAGGCGCACCGTACACTCCGGGCAGAATTTTCCTTCTACCGCGAATGTCGCCGTGCTCTGAAACGCCTCTTAGGCGTTGTTTCGTAGGGTATTAGTCGGGGTGTCCGTTCGTGATGAGCTGATTGACGAGCTCGGCCTTACGAAGCAGGAGGTTCGCTCAATATGGCCTTGAGCGCCTGCGTTGAAATATCTCAATAGCCGTGAGGCATCACTCACCTGGCTGGTGATTTGTGGGGCCGTCTGGGTCGCCAAAAGACTTTCTTCAGCAGGATTGACCATTGGTCACGTCTTCTTTCATCGCGGGGTGGTAGCGACGTTGTGCAAGTTTGTTGAAGGCCTCATGGTCCGCATACCGCAGGGAAAGTTCTTTGTCCTTGAGGTCAGTTCTATTTGTAGCAATGCGGTGCCGCAGATGACGAAGGCCGAACACTATGTGTTCTGTTGCTTACTAGGTGTTGTGAAAGTCGTGATTTGGACGACGCGTCAGAAGGATTTCTATGAGGGAGAGTGGTTCACTTCATCCCAACTGATCTTGTTCTTTAAGCATCAGCTTAAAGTCAAGATTAGGACGGAAAGGCGGCGGCTCACCTTATCAGAATTTGGCAAAAGGTGGGTGAATCTTGCACGTTTGCGCCGATTAAAAGGGGCTGACCTGAAGTGGCATTTTGATGCCGGTTAGGCATCAGAATATTGTTTTCCTGGGTTGAACTTGGGTAACCCATCCCTGAAATTTGGATAGTTTAAGTTTTGGGTTTTTATGATTTTTTTTCCATTAAACTTAACTAGGGTGTGTTTGCTCATTGGCTCCTTTTATTTCTGTTCCTTTAGTTTAACTCCCCATTCCCTCCCTCATTAGGTGGTCAGAGATGTCAGTTCTCTGGTGGACGCGGGGCGTCTTTCATTTCGCGTGTGTTTTTCGTATTTGTTTTTGTGCCAGAATGAGTGTGTGTTTGTGTGAATGCTTGGGATTGATGAATGTTTTTTGTACTTTTATAGCCCCGCATCGATTTCGTCTAGTTAACTGATATTTCTGTCACATTTAAGGTTTGTTGGGGGTTTTATTACTGACATGATTTTGTTTACTTACATGTAAATAGTTTATAAACATATTGTACATCGTCAAGCTTTCTTAAGTCTCCCCAAAGCTCGCTTGCTGATTGGTCGATGCCAACCAATCAGAATAAATCTTCCCGCGCAGTGATCTGGAGCCTACAGTCACTTATTTAAGCAAGAGTTTTCTAATCCTCATTATTGAGATTTCAGCTGCCAAATGAATCCTCGGCAGTTGAAACCATGCGCCAGCTTTCTCACTCACACACACCACTCACATGCTGAACATACCTTGTATACACTCACATAAACTTTTCTTACACAGCAAAATCTTTCAAGAACAATCATTACAAGAGACTCTCATGAACATTCTTCCAGTGAACTTTGGAACATTAAAATAACAGATAAAGAGAGACAACTCTTGGTTAATTCAACCGTTTCTTACTTAAATGCATGCTTTCTTTCATATCGTTGTTTGATATTGTACATCTTGTTAAATACATATCTTTTGGTTATCCTTTTCTACGTCAGCCCTGTTTCCTAATCTAAAGTTAAATTTATGTGGTGAAGTCCGCCACAGTCTCTTAGACAAAGTTTAAACAAATCTCCAAAACCCGCCAAGTACCTTTGTTATCTTTAACAAAGGTTTTTATTTGCGTCAATACCTCAATAGGCCTTATAAGTCAAATCAAAATAAAATATAACTTTTTCTCAAGCTATATTTAAACAAATTTATAACTTTTCTCAAGTTATATTTAAACAAATTTTAGCTTCGGAATTCTACCGGAGCTAATAAAAAAACTTTTCTACAGAGTCGCCCGAAACGAAAAACTCACTATACCCTCTTCACATCCCTAAATAAAATCAGATATATAGCAATTAAAATTAAATAAATATTAACTATATTAAGAAAATAATTCGACATTGTAAGTCGAATATTCTAGATAACACGTTACTTTACGTGGCAAACTAAATTAATTGTCCACGGAGCCAGAATACTAAGCGTCTTCATTGACCAAAGAAAAATCTCTGACTGAGGACAATCTCTCCCGATCAAAGGGAGGAGCCGTCCCCCGCCTCCAACCCCATAAAAAGGTGTCAATAAAATACCATCGTCTACTTTGCTATCAGAGGCGTATCGTTCCAAATTTCAATATATTAAATATTTATTTACTGAACTTATTGAAATGTTTTCGAATTTTATATCTTTAACATTCTAAAATTTTGCAATTAAAAAATTCTCAAAGTTGTGTAGGCACAGAGAGCTTGACAAGACAAAAAATGTTACTAAATTTATCTTGGTAGCTCAATTAGTAACAAAGTCATGAACATTCAGTTTTCTGCCTTGTGTGATCTTGCGTCAGAAGCCAATTTCAATAGTGTATATCTGAAGATGCAGGTGTTGCGGGGCCGATAAGGATGTCGCCCCCGCAGGCGTTTAGAAGAAAGGTGTGAACACCTAAGACAATGAGGGGACAAAGACAGAGGTTTAGAATAACAAACGCCGGATTTATTTCTCGATCTGGACAAATATACGTACAGGAATTTTTGGGGGTAGTTCGATCGTGAAGTCAGGGAGCGCCATTTGAAGGATCGTTGTTACAGGGCTCAAGGCGGCAGCTCCGAGGTAGGCAGATGGAACAGCGGTATTCGAGGTCCAGTCGATTCCCGGATGTTCGCCCTTTGTAAAGAAGCCCGTTGGCGTTTTTGAAGAGAGAGGATCGGCGTAGACAGTGCTGGGGGTAGCCTGTTCGTCCTTAGAATGACAGTCGTGTAAGAAAGCAGCTTGGTAGTCCTTAAAAGGACTATCGCATGTAAGACGGTTAGTTAGTCCTTAAAAGGACTATCGCATATGACGTAGCCAGGTAGTACCTAAAAGGACCATCGCATACGATGTGGCCTAAGTAGTCCTAAAAAGTACTATCGCATATAATGTTCGACTGCTGCTGCTGTTGAAGTTGGTTTGACCCTCTGCTGCTGCTGTTGTTCCGTCCAGCTGCTGAGGTTGGCTGCTTCGTATGGTCAGCGACGAGGTTCGGCCAGGTGAAGGTGAGAGGGGGAGCACGCTCTGTCCCGGAGCCAATTTGGCCGAGTTAGCCAAGTTGTTTGGTGGAAGAAATTGGCTGTGTTTATGTCGGCTGCGGTTAGCATCGTTGCCGGTTGGCAATGTCTTTTGGTTGATGACTAAAAATTACCTTCCGCATTTTGACTGTACACATTGGTTTCACTTGGACACCATATATAAAGTAGTTTCTGGTCATTAGGAGGACTTGTGTATGTTCATGTTACATTTGTTTTGCTTTTTGTGTGTCGTTCTCTGAAAAACGCTGAGTCACCGGAAGTTAACAGCATTCGTTCTGTTTTCCAAGGTGACGCTTTCGGACGTTTGAGGAGCCGGCAGTAACTTCCGGCCGGGTGTGATACGACCTGGGCCAAACCAACCTCAGCAGCAGCCGCTGACCGAAAGAAATCTTTTTCATTTTTGTTTTGTAAATTCATTTTTAAAGCTTAGGTATCGAGAATTATCGATGGTACCTACCACAATTAAATAAAATGCGAAAAGAAAACTAATTTCAAATGTAAAATGAAATAAAGTATAAAAATAATTAAAATAAACATTAGGTTTAGGAAATAAATGGTTGCCTTTGAAACGTGTTTTTATCAAAATATAACTCACTAAAAAGACTAAAGAAACCTTTAGAAAATTAAAACTAAATAAAAAATTATTTTCCTTAACTAAGTAAAACTAAAAGGTTTATGAGAATAAAGGGGACAACCCTTGAAAATCATGTTGCATATGAAACACTATACTCAAAGAGAACATTTAGACGCATAAAATAATTTTTCTTAATTATTGAAAAAATTTTTTGGTGGGATGATTTATATTAAGCTTTTCAATCTTCAATTAGTAAATATAGTCTTCACTTAATGACTTAATAACCTAACTTTGTCTATGTTTGGAAGAATTTTAAAACATTTTTGAAATTTTATAAATAAAAAAGAAAAATGAAAACAATTCTAGTAAAAACTTGACACACACACACAAAAATTTTAACACAAATTTTGAACGCGTTACAAAGGAGTAAAAATTTTTTTTTAAATAATTAAAAAATACTTTGGTCTTTCTTCTTAATAATAACATAAACATTTTGATGATAAAACATTGTTTTTCTTAAGTTTGGGGCATTTTTTCATCATGGTATGCTTTTTTTCAGCAAATTATTGGCAGTATTTATATGAATGTCTTTTGTCATAGATGTATCTAATTTTGGAAGATTTTGTGAAATTATGCAAATTTTTAACTTTGTCAAAAAGGGACAATAATGACTCGAAAACTTAGAAATTACTATTCTTTGTTTGGTAACTCACTGTCTCCTTTTCATTCTCATTATGACCTGTGAGCATCTAATTCTAAAGAAAGAAAGAGAGGGGGGGAAGGTATTCAGACACAGAAATAGGTGGGTATGCCCTTATTTTTGGCTTTGGTCAGGGTAGATATTACAAGCGACCAGTTGTTACAACCCAATGATTTCCAGGCATCTTTGCTATGAAGAAACCAATAAAAAAAATCAACGCTCTTCTATAAAACCATAGTCGATTATATTTCAAATTTAATAATAATAATTCCGTTTCTCTTGACACAATTATATTATAAATGCTTTCGGTAAAGTATAATTCCTCGTAATATTGAAAAATATTTATGTCCATGTCTCTTCTTCACTCCATTTTCATCTTTAATCACAAACTTAATTCAGTATTCCTCTACATTGAGTGGCTCTTAAGGCTTTTATTGAGTGAACTTGAGTAAAACAAGTTAAAGCAGAAGATGACCTATACTAAATTATGTATAAATAAATAAATATATATATGTGTGTGTGTGTGTGCATATCTATTGGTCTTTAAAATATTGATC
This sequence comes from Acanthosepion lycidas, assembly GCA_963932145.1. Taxonomy (NCBI): domain Eukaryota; kingdom Metazoa; phylum Mollusca; class Cephalopoda; order Sepiida; family Sepiidae; genus Acanthosepion; species Acanthosepion lycidas. Next base: position 68,799,510 of record OZ010614.1, read on the forward strand.
TCTAATCGATAACATAAACAGAAAACATAAATTTATTAAATTTAAAATTTATTGGTAATTTTCTGAAATTTCTTTTGCAAGCCTTTTCATAATTAAGGCTACAAAGACCAAATTCCCTAAAATCCAGCAAAATATTAGATAGTTTAGAATATTTTCTTAAATTTTTAATAATACTGGGTAGATGAAAAATTAATTATGCAAAAAAAAGGCCTTTTCATTGTATTCATCAAGTAATTTTTACCGTCATGCATTCCTTACTTAAATTTCCCAGAAGTCATTTTGCTAATAGATCTGTAAAGACCTCACAAAAAACCCACTCAATATAAAAAAAGAATTAATCGATTTTTACTGACAATCAGAAAAAATGATCCAAATCAATTTAAATTCAGTTTGAAATACAGCAAAGTATTTTCCTTATTGCAAATATTAAATTTAATCTATTAGCTTGGAATTAAAACTAAAATAAAAGCTTCAAGAAGGATTTTTCATTTTTTAAAATGCATTTTAACTTTAGGTATCCCTTTTTTAAACTTGGACACATCTAATATTTTTATTCCATTATCAAATAAGTGTTTAAATAAAGAATTAAATGTATAGAATTCTGTTAACAATATTTTCATATAAATCCTATGTCATGACCATAAAATAATTATAGTGTCAAAAATAATTATAATAATTAAAACAATTATAATTATCATTAATTCGCTCATTCAAACAAAACCAATGAGAATCGACCCAAATTTTCTCTTCTAGACACACAGACACTTAACATTCTCCCTATCAGACAGTTCACACTTACTGATCCTTAACACGTGCGTCAAAAGTTTCATCTCCTTTTCAGGACATGATAGTATCATTTTTAGTAATTCGGGGTAAGAAAACCCCAGACACATCTTGTATTTTTCCAACAAAATTATCTGGACACTCTACACACAACTAAAAAAAAAAAAAAAAAAAAAAAAAACATACGAGAAAGCCTGCATACGTTTTTTACTTATTATTTATCTTCTGTTGAATTTCGATCCATATTTGATCTACATTTAACCCTAAACTCACAATTTAACTCAGTATTATTGTCTCTCGTCTCTCCAAATCCACATAACAAGCAAATAATAAATAATACTCGTTTTCTTGTTTCTATATCTTGCTCTTTTTCTATTTTACAAGTATTTTTGTGTATATAAATGTTAGGGGTTTTATAATGATTTACTCAGAGATATAACTCCCCTACACGAGTTTCAAATTCCTTTGCTCATGTAATGGAAAAATTGACCTAAATATTTATTTCTCATTATTTCACTTTTTCTGTTCTGCAATTACGAAATTACTTTTGAAATTTTTTTAGCTGAAATATAAGTTATTACCCTAGATTTTTATTCCAATTAAATTTGTGACAAAATAAATTTATATCCAGACTCATTATCACCCACATCAGCTTTTTGTACAAAAAAATTATCATATGATTTGTATTTATGAAGATAATTTAAAATTAAAATGTATTCGAAATTCTCAGAATTAAAAAGTAAAAACGAACGATAATAATTCTTATTCTCAAATCGGATTACCGGTTGTTTTTTGTTTTTTTATTCTGACTAAAGGCTATCCAAGTATGTATTTTTAAAATTTCTATTCTCTTGAATTTATTTTCGCATCTATAGGAAATAAAAGCATAACTCAATATATATATATATATATATATATATATATATATATATATATATAATGAAAAACAAACCACTTTAATGTACCATTACGATAATTTATTTCACCTAAATCCTTTTTTAAGGATTCAGGATCATCAGGTAAAACTTCCAACAACGAATTGAGAAAAAAAATGGGATTAGAAATTGGTGGGTAGTGTAATTTTTGTAATTTAATAGAGGGGGCTGAGAGTGGTAGTTAAACAGACAATAAAGTATAGGGAGAGGTTAATTTTATATCTCTCTTAAGTATGTTTTATATTGAAGTAGGAGGAGTGACAGAAACTTGACCTCTTTAGATGGTTAATAAAACGGAAATGAATTGTAGAAAATGTATACAAGTGAGTCTTATGGTAAAGAGAGAGATAGGGGGGAGGGGGAAAGAGAGATGGAGTTGTTATAATTTTGTGTTAACAAAATTATGTGAAAGATAGTTTACAATGTTTGATAGAAAATTCGATGTCTGAAAAAAATTTTGTTATTAACTTAAATGTTTAATTTTTTAAGTAAATAGTTTCAGGACTAAATATAACTATTATTGTAATAAACATATTTATCTAGGACATAAAGAAATATTTAAAATTTTAATAGTTTATTCACCCGACTAAGTGTATTTCCACAATATAAAAAAAAATAAAAATAAAAAAAAAAAATAACAATAACATCTATTTTAATATTTAAAATTAATTTATGAATGTAATTTATTTATTATATTGGTAAACTAAATTAAAGATTAGGTTTCATTATTTAATAGAATTTGAGGGTAATATTAATTTTCATTTATTCATATATGTCTCACAAATGTATTCATGTGAATCCCTACATACATACGATCATTAACAAGTCAAAAAAAAAAAAAAAAACCATAGAAACACTTGAGATAATTTACACAAAAATTCATTTATCCTCGTACATAAACTATATATACATTTTACAATCTTTATCTATATTTCAAAATATATATAGATTTCACAGTTTTATATATATATATATATATATAAACGAACAAAGTAAATTTAAAAGAAGAATATTAAATACAATTATTTGACAAAAGTTTAATATTCAAATATTTGGGTGTGTCTGGCTAAAACTTAAAAACTACAACACTTAACCTGTGTGTATTATTGACATTAATATTTTTCGGCCATTTTATGGAGAATCATTTTTTATTCAATCTTTAAAAAATAAACTTGTTTGTTGCTTTGTAATTAATATAAAAAGTTTTATTAAAGCAAAAAACTATAGCAAGCCTTATTTCTTTAAAAAAATAATTTAAACAAAATATAGTTAAATTAACTTAAATTAGTAAAACAAATATTCAGTACGACTAATGTTGACTGTAAGTCAAGTTTGTTTTTGCTAATTTTTATTTGACTAAAATTTTCTCTTTTCAAATACAAATATAACTCTAAATATAAACATAATCGCTTTTCAAAACTAAAATTCTCAATGTATCTTTCCTCTTACTCTCTTTCAAAATAGAAATTAAAACCATTTATAGAGAAATGTTTGCTTCTTTAATGTAAAATTTTATTTACTTAAAAAAACTAAATTCCCCTTTAAATTAAACAGTAGATAATTATTTTTCGAAGAAGGCTCGCTATAGATTTTCCTTTGAAAAAATGATTAAATATATCTTAATTAATGTTTATATACATTGTCTTTAAATTAATAACAGCGATACCTGACGTTGCTCAGATCTCTGAATAATAGTTTATTGACACTTTATTGATATCTTTCAGCCATCTTATGGAAATTAATTTTTCATTCAGTCTGTTTTTGTTTTTTAGTTTGTTACAAAATAAATTTCGGAAAATACCAATACTATACTCTCCTGAGTCTTCTCATATTTTTATTCAAAACGTCACTTTATTTTTCTATTTAAATACTAACATACTCTGTTAAAGTTGTTTTTAGATAAAAGTTCATTAACCTTTTTTCAAATTATTATTATTATTAATAATAATAATAATAGAAGAAAAAAGAATGACAATGGATGGCAGAATGGGGTTAAGGAGAAATGACCAGACAACATATATTAAGAGGTATAAAGGAGAGGAAACAGTGAAGAGCCATGATCGCCAACGTCCTGAACGGACATGGCACATAGAAGAAAAAAATATTGATGGTAAGAGGGAGAGAGGAAAAGAAGGCAAATATTACCAAATTTAAGTGACACACACTCATGTCAGTGTGAGGTTTGATGTGGGTCATGTGTATTTCATTGCCAGTCAACAAATGTCCGCCTTCTATTCTGTTAGTTTATCTGTCTATCTCATATTTATCTGTTGACCTTTGTTTGAGGTGAGAGGTTATTGGAAATTCCTGATGAATCATAATTTGGTTACTTCCCGGAATGTCACCAATAAAATTAGTTTCACTTTGTCTTTCTTTCTAAGTCATGAAATTCAAGACTTTTTAGGTTTTTTTTACGATTCAATCAAAATTATTTTGACCTTTTTGCTTAAACACCAGAGTTCAAAAGTTTTTTGTTTAATAGAAATATTTTGGGGTTTCCTTATAATTCCAGGAGTCAAAGAAGAGTTTATTTTTCGTTTTTATTACCGAATCTTTAAGTCATGTTGTATTAAACCCGAAAATTTCAATTTTAGCATTTTTAAAATTAATTTTTATAAAAATTAACAAGTAATTAATCAGAAATATACTAATTACATTTGCATGTTTATCAAAAAATTAATTAGTATTAAATTTAAAACAATTCATTTCAAAATGATTAAAATGTCAGAAAATAAATATTTTTACAATATTTTGTGCAAATAAAAATCTTTTTTTATATTTTGCACAAAAAAGTTAATGCTAATCATAATTGATTAAAGAAACTATTTTTATACAAGTACGAATAAAATATTTTATAGTAGTGTTTTTATTTTATACTACTAATATTTTTTAATTTTACACTTTTTAATTTACTGACAACCCCCGCCTCCAAAAAAAAAAACAAAGTAAATATGAATTCTATTTTGAATTTTATTTTGATAAAACTCGCATTTTCACCCCTCTCTCATCGTTATAGGTTCTCTTTCTCACTCCTTTCTCTTAATATATAACACGTAAAAAAGTGTCCAGTGGCGTGATTATTCTCATCCAATGAAATGCTTTGTATTCCGGTGACGTCATCCGCACGGCCGACGCCCTTAAGTATGTAAAAAGAAAAACATATTTGGCGAGCTTCATTTTTATTTACGGATCTCGCTGCAAAGAGAAGACAGAAGGATTCAAAAATCACAATTAAAAATGTCATCTTATTAATTATTTAATCTTTAGAATTCTATCTTTAATTAATTTTGAAGCATGGATGTATTTCAGCAAATATTGCTGTTTTCGAAATAATTTCAATATAAATTTTTAAAAGAATTTTTTGTAGAATTAAGAAAATAAAAGAATCTGAAGATTTTAGAAATAAACATCTTTTCTTTTAAACAAAACTTAAGTTGTCAGCTTATAGAATGATACATTATTATATAGACTGACAAAATTATTTATGTAGTAAGTAAATAAATCCTTTTATCATTATGTTTGGTTACTACTTAATATGCATGTAATTTTTGATTTATTAAAATAAATATTTATCTGTGAAATAATATAGTTTTTTTTTTCTAATACTTTTAAAATCGTCTGCTTCTTTGAATTTGTTGTTAAGAAGCCAAGAACGAAAATCGGCAGTATAGTCCTGTGTATCATTTAATTATAATTTAAATATATTAATTTAAGATCGTACAAGGGTAAAACTTGAATTTAATTTTTAATTTAAATTTGGGTTTAAAAAAAAAAAAAAAAAACTATAAAAATTTTCATACACAGTGTAACCCGGATATAAGAGAAATTGTATCTGGTCCCAAATTAGAGCCTGTGTTAATGTATATAAATTAGACCAAACCGGATATAAGAGACTTCTTCTCCGGTCCCAACAACTCTCTTATATCCGGGTTACACTGTAAATGGTAAATTTTTATGCTTAAAAATCTATACGAAAGTAGGCTCATCCAATTTAAAACTGTATATAACGTCTACTCTACGCATTATTTCGAATTCGATTTTTCTTGGAGAAGGGTCTAGCCTTTTTGGGGCAACCAAGAAACTTTTAAGAAAATGGCCGCTTTTAAGAAAATTAAACAAAAATATATTTGACATTCCAATCTATATAATTTCTGTCTGAAAGACACCAGAATATGTTACTTACTGTAATAAATTTAATGCTTTAGCTTTCAATTAATAACAACATATTGAGACAAAATTTTGCTTTTGTTGATTTATGAGCCTTTTGTTAATCGTGATATGCTGCTTTTTTTACATAACCTAGGTCCTAAATGGAGGAACCTACAAGAAAGTATAAAACCTAAAGAACGTGAATCATACATGGTGAATGCGATTGTAATGAGTGAATGGGTCGTGAGTCAGATTCGCTAGGTATAAGATAGCTTCAACCCCTCCCCCTTTTTCGGCCTTGTGTTATAAATAATTATGTATTTTTACATAATAAATATCGTGAGACTCGAAGCTTCCAACAGAAAATCTGAAACCTTTGTCGCGGTCGCCATTAGCCCCTCCTTAGAAAGACGGCCTTGACCTTCACAACTCCTGATCTCGCAGATTTAAGTCAAGCAACATGCGAGAAACCAGACGACTAGTCCAATATCGTTGATGCCAAACCGTACCTCGTGAGCATCAGATTATGCAGCGCTTTCTCAAACATCGGACAACAATTGATATTAATTTAATAATATCTACAGTTTTCTACTCCCTCTAGCCGGGGAGTACTTGAATAAATCGCTCCAAATATCATTAGCCCCTTTTTTTTTCGTCCAACTCGCGGGCTACCCACATTAAACCGGCCTTGTGCCACATTTAATCATCGTGGGTGGATTAATAAATACCCAAGCTGCCCGGTTTAAGCTGCCCGGCTCGGTTAGGATCAAAGTGTAGTATCTGTGCTTTGTGATCATCCGGGCTGGCATCTGTCGAACTCTCTAATGCAGAGAGGAACTCGGAGGAAGCTTTGCCGAAGGGCAGGGTTTCCTTCGGGGAGGTAGACAGGACCTGAACCCGTCTAGGCGGGTTCAAAGGTCATATTTTTGGCCGAGCCTACGGGCTTGGAAATACCCACATTAAACCGGCCTTGTGCCACATTTAATCCTCGTGGGGGGATTGATAAATACTCCCGGCTCGGTTAGGATCAAAGTGTAGTATCTGTGCTTTGTGAGCTTCCGGGCTGGCTTCTGTCGAACTCTCTAATGCAGAGAGGAACTCGGACGAAGCTTTGCCTAAGGGCAAGGTTGCGTTCGGGAAGGTAGACAGGACCTGAACCCGTCTAGGCGGGTTCAAAGGTCATATTTTTGGACGAGCCTACGGGCTCGCGGGCTACCCACATTAAACCGGCCTTGTGCCACATTTAATCCTCGTGGGTGGATTAATAAATACCCAAGCTGCCCGGCCCGGTCGCTAGGATCAAAGTGTAGTATCTGCGCCATGTGAGCTTCCGGGCGCTTCAGAGCCTGATTGAGTCCCGTCTTCCGTCCTTTTGTGACCGGTGTTTTTTGGACTCGTCTAATTGTTTTCTTGTGTTGCAGTGCGACGAACCTGATTTTTTTTTGGCCACGAGGATTTGTTTGGCGATCTTTTTCGGAATAACGATATTCTTTGAACACACCAAGACATTTTGCTAAGTTATTTAAGTTTTAATTTTTTATTCTTCCATTTCTTTTGTTTGTTTTTATTTTTTGGGGGCTTCGGCCCACATAATTTTTTATTTTTTTTTGTTTTTAAAAGATAAGTACTTTTTAAGAAAAAAAAAGAAAAAGAAAGCTTTATTTTTTATTTCGTTTTTATTTTTTTATACCCATTTTCTTTTTATTGGCGACTTCGGTCGCATTCTTTTCTTTTTGGTTTGACTAGTTTGTTCTTTTATTTTTAGTTTATTTTCTTTAGCGGCTTCGGCCGCAAACTTTTCTTTCCTTTTTCTTCCTGTACATTTTATTTGAATTTTTGAAAAAAAGAAAGGAGTTTTTGTTTTTTCTTTTATTTTCGGCAGCCTTTGAGCGCCATCTTTATTTTTTGTTAATCTTACCTGTCTGTTTCTTTCTGTTTGATCTAGTTTTTTTTTTTTTTATTGTGCACAGTTTATTTATTTTTTTGTCTTTGCTATTTTTATTTACTGGTACATCCAGGCTTTTTCTTTATTTCTTTAATTTCTTTATTTTTTTCTCCCAACTCCTTTCCCCAAAATTTGGACCCGCAGGTGGAAGTCTCCACTCTAATCCACCATGGCCGACGAAGCCAGTCGGTCTAATGTAAAGAAAGACCTTTTCGGATCTGCGGCTAAAGCAGACCCGCCGGATAAAAATCCCAAAATGCAGGCTAATGCTAGCCCAATTTTGAAAAAAGGTGCTAGTGTCTCCAAAAAGGGAGATACTAGCAAAAATGTAGAAGTGCCAAAGGAGGCACAAAGTAAGACCGCCGAGGAATTGCCCTCATGTTGGAAGTCCCCCCCAAGTTGTATCTTGAACATGGCGGATTTCTTGGATAAGGCGAAGGGGTACGCCCATCTTGTTAATAAAGATGGGTTCGTCGATATTGTCCAGGAAATAGATGTGTTCGCAAAGAGAATGGTGACAGTTTTTGTGGTGGATAAGAAAACTAGAAAGATTTGTCGCTCCACAAAAGACACAGTGATTAAATCACTTTTGTCCCTGGGGATAAAACCCCAAAGAGTAATTAAGGGTACCGGGTTCTTCATGTGGGACATTCTGCTACCCACCCCAGAAGATTGCCTGGCCATGGCAAAGAAGGAATTAATAACGGAAGATTTTATCATCAGAACGGAATATGAAGGCCGCAGGCGGACCCGGGTGGCCGTCTTCGAGGTTCCTCCTCAAATTTCGGGAGAGCTCCTGGCTGCATTTTTTATGCAGTTCGGCCAGATTTTAGGGGCTCTCTCCGACAATTTGAACGGGAGATGGACTTTTGATATTATGCTCGACCAGAAGGCCTTCAAGTCCGTCCCCAACTGTTTGGAGTATGGCGACCGGAAAATGACGGTCATAGTGACCGGTAGAAGACCAACTTGCTGGAGGTGTGGAGAGACTGGTCACCTTTCCTCCTCCTGCCCAGGAAAGAAGGCCCCTGGAGTTCCGGTCGCTGACGACCAAAATCCCCCCTTGGCCGAGAATTTAAAATCCGCGGCGCCTGTAATGGGCCTAGCTGCGAGGCGGACCGGTGAGGAAAATCCCCCGGTTGGGCCCAGACCCACATTACCCTCGAGACCAACGCCTGCCACAAGTGTGGTTAAGGAGAAGGAGGAGGGGGAATGGCGCTTCGTAGTTAGGGGCAAGGGGAAGACCCAAACAGCGGTTCCTCAGTCCCAACATGACACCGGGGACAAAGTCACCTACAGCCCCATTCCCTCTACCAGCTCTGAGGGCGACGCCTCGGCGTCTTATGCAAATACCGCAACAAAAGCCCAGAAACTTAACGAGCCAAATTGGGAAAAGATTTTGGACCTCAAAAAACTGAAAGAAAAGCTGGAGACAAAGCGGGGCAAAAGTCAAAAATCGCTGGGGGCACCGGGCCCCCTATCCTCTGCCCCGTCTTCCCCTTCTTCATCTAAAAAGACTTTCATAAAACCACCTCCGCCCAAATCTGTATCAAGCTCACCAGCAAAATCTCGTCATTCTTCTAAACCTTCGCCGGTGAGGACGCCTACCGGTTGGACACCATCTACTACCCCCAATGTCACACCCATGTCAACTCCCATACATTCACCTAAAAAAAAAAAGGTTAAGAAGTCCAGATGCACAATCCATTACCGACAAGAAAAAGAAAAAAATCAAACCACCATATCTCCCAGGGGAAGACGTCTGCCGCGTACCCCGGGACCAAGCAGAAAGGGTTTTTGGCCAAACACGTAACCCAAAAGATCTGAAGATTCTTTGGAATTTTAAAAAGGTAAATGGCCTAGACGTGGAGAATCCGAATAATTTCCCTTCAGCCTCAAGAATCCTGACTGTTATTAGATCTGGCCCGGGTACGCGGGAGATTTGGGGCATGATAGAGGAGGCCCAGTCGTCACTCAAAATGGTGCCCCCAGCTGCCTACTTACTCGACCCGGATGTGAATGAAGCAGAACAAAATCTTAAAGGGAGGGTCCCAGTTTTCGTTCACCCATCCCTTTATAGAGCCCTGAAACTTACTTACCCCCTCGGACATCGGCGGCTTGTCTCAAGATGATACCGTCGAAAATGAGATGGCGTCCGGATCTATGGGACGAGCTGTCGGTGTCCTCACCCCAGCCATGTTCTATCCTGAAGGACAACCCTAATCGGCTTCACAATGGCACTCTGGTTAGCTAGTTTAAATGTCCGGGGCCTGAGGTCCGAGTCTCGCAGGGCGAGGCTCTCTCGTGACCTTCAGCGCCTCGGGGTGAATGTATGTTGTATACAAGATACCCGTTTTTCTTCTCATGATCGTGAGGACATACTGTCTAAGGGGTTCGCCCTTTATTCAGCATGTTTTGATGGTCGTTCGAGGGGAGTCTCTTGGCTAGTGAGCAAGTCTTTGAAGGCTGCTTGTACCCTTGTCTTCGCGGATCCGGCGGGCAGACTTTGCGTGCTGGATGTTACCATAAAGGATAAGGTTCTACGTCTCATTGGGGTTTAGGCGCCCAATACCCATTCCGAGCGGCCTGCTTTGTTTCGGCAGATCGCGCCGTTCTTGATGACATCTCGTCGGGTAGTTTTAGCGGGGGATTGGAATGCCGTCCTTGACCCCGATATAGATCGTATAGGGCATAAACAAGGTACTAACAACCCGGATGTGAAACCGTTTCGGCTCTTTGTCGATGAGTTTGATCTTGTCGATAAGTTCCGGAATGATCACCCTCAGGAGGTAGCATGGACTTGGACAACTAGTGGCAACTCGACTCCTGGGACGCTTGCGAGCTACCTGGACCGAGTCTTAGTTAGGAGAGTCGATGTAGGACTCTTAGGGTGTCCAAGTTTCCATTATATAGTTTATACGGATCATAGGCTTGTCCGGGTCCGTGTAAACTTAGATAAGCCTAAGGTTAGATTGGCTGGTTACTGGAAATTGAACTGTTCACTTTTTGGTGATCAGGTTTTCCGGGACCAGCTGTTACTAACGATACAAAGGGAATTGACGGGAGCGGTTGTGGGAAATGCCTGGTAGGGCAATTTAAAATCTAAAATTCGAACGTTTGCTGCCGATTTTAGTCGTCGACTCAATCTAGATAGATTAGCGGCGCAAACTGCTTTAGAAGATAAAGTCGATCGGGCTGTGAAATCCCGTGTTAGTGGGGACATAGCTTTAGCTAAGGCAGAGTTGTCCTCCTTGCTTATCAAGAAGGATCAAGCTCTGGTAGTTAGGGCTAGGTTAAAAAGAATGTCTTCTGAGGCAACGAATATGGCCGCTGAACTGCGTGCAGAGGAAAATCGAAACGCGTCTAAGCGACATATAGCATGCGTCACGTTGCCGGATAAGCGGACCGTGACTACAAACGCGGGCATATGTGAGGTGTTTCGGGACTACTTTCAGGATCTTTTCACCAGGGAGCCCGGTCTGAGCTATGCTCAGTTCGACGCCTATTTAGCTGACTTTCCCTGCCTCTCGGCAGCTGAAGCGGCTAGGTGCGAGGGTCCCATTACAGAGTCGGAGATCTGGGAAGCGCTGAAGCAGGTTGGCCTGGATAAGTCTCCGGGATTAGATGGTCTTCCCTACGAAGTTTACTTGAGGATGTCACACGTTTTTGTTCCTTTGCTGGAACTGATTTACAACCACTGGATGAAGCAGGGGTCTTTACCTCAACGCTTCACCAGGGGTGTGATCAAGTTGCTGCGTAAGGGCAAGGACGGTGGGGATGGGTTAGGGAACTTTCGCCCTTTAACGATGTTAAACACTGACTTAAAGATTTTGGCGAAGATCTTAGCCAACCGTTTGCAGCTTGTCCTGTCTAGACTGATTGGCCCTGAACAGACTTGTGCTGTGAAGGGTAGGACTATTCAGGATAACCTTCATATGGTACGCTTGATATTAGAACGAGTCGACAGTGAAGCTGCGCTGATCAATTTAGATCAGTCCAAGGCCTTCGATAGGGTTGACCATCGATTTCTGGAGGCTGTCCTTTCGGCGGACGGTTTCAGAGCCGACTTTCGCTCCTGGATCCGACTTTTGTATGCGACCCCCGGTGCGCTGGTGGAAGTGAATGGGGTAAGATCGAAGCCTTTCGTATTGTCTCGCACCATTCGTCAAGGTTGTCCGCTCTCGCCTCTGCTTTACGTTCTTGCGTTGGAACCATTCCTTCGCAAGTTAAAGGCGAATCCGGTCCTGCGCGGAATTCCCCTGCCTGGGGCTTCCACCTCAGCCAGGTATTCCGCCTATGCTGACGACGTTTCGGTTCTTGTGTCGAGCAGAGCCGAGATTGACGAAGTCAGCAAAGAGATCAGTGGGTATGAGATGGTGACAGGGGCCAAGATCAACCGCGATAAGTCTGTGGGCTTGCGGTTGGGTGCGAGAAGGGAGTTTCTCTTCCCGGACCTTTTCTCTGGACGGATGGGCCGATCAAGATACTCGGCGTCTGGTTCGGTCCTGATCTCCAGTTGAAAATGAATTGGTCGGAGGTGCAAGGGAAGGCCGGGATCGCGGTTAAGCTGTGGTCTCGGAGGAGACTTTCCCTGAAGGGAAGGGCGGAGGTATGTGTTTCACACATATATCCGATCCTCCTTTACCGACTCTCTGTGCTTCCACTCCCGTATGCCAGACTAATGTCTTTAGTCCGGACCTTGTTCTCTTTCTTGTGGAGAGACAAGGCCCCTTTGGTATCTCGCGAGATCTGTTGCCTTCATCCCTCTGAGGGCGGTCTGGGTATGCCTAGCATTGAGATTCGTCAATATATGCTTCGCATTACCTTTCTAGACCGAATGTGTCGCGGATTGGATGAGGTGGGCACCTTTTGGAAAGAAGATGTCCGAAAACATTTCCCATCCCTGAGAAGTGTGCACTCGTGCGAGGAGGAGGCCGGCCGTAGACCTCGTGGCGAGTGCCCCTTCTACCGCGAATGTCGTAGTGCTTTGAAGCTCCTCTTACGGCCCAGGCGTTGTCTCGTAAGGCATTGTATCAAGTGTTAGTTAGGGGGTCCGTTCAAGAAGATATGATCTAACGAAGCAGGAGGCTTGCTCGATATGGCCTTGGGCGCCTGGGTTGAAATGTCTCAATAATGATAAGGCATCACTCACCTGGCTGATGATTCGTGGGGCCCTCTGGGTCGGCAAGAGACTTTGTTCAGCAGGTTTGGAGAAATATCCAAACTGTCGTCGCTGTACTCGGGAAGTCGAGACCATTGGTCACGCCTTTTTTCAGTGCAAGACGGTAGTGCCGTTGTGCAGGTTTGTTGAAGGCCTCATGGTTCGCATGCTGCAGGGAAAGTTCTTTGTCCTGGAAGCCAGTTCTGTTTGTAGCAATGTGGTGCCGCAATTGACGAAGGCTGAACACTATGTGTTCTGTTGCTTACTAGGGATTATGAGAGTCGTGATTTGGACGACGCGTCAGAAGGGATTCTATGAGGGCGAGAAGTTCACCTCTTCCCAACTGATCTTGTTCTTTAAGCATCAGCTTAAAGTCAAGATTAGGACGGAAAGGCGGCGGCTCACCTCATCGGAATTTGGCAAAAGGTGGGTGAATCTTGCGCGAATGTGTAGAGTGAAAGGGGCTGACCTAGAGTGGCACTTGGATGTCGGTTAGGTACAGGATTTTGTCCTAACAGGGTTGAACATAGGCAACCCACCCAGATTTTAGCTTAGACTAGGTTTTCTATTTTGAATCTTTAGTTTTCCCTTTTTTCTAGTAAACTTAGCTAGGGTATGGATGCGCATTGGTCCCTTTTATTTCTGTCCCTATTTTTCTTTTGTTTAATTTCCCTTCCCCCCCTCTTTAGGTGGTCAGTGACGTCAGTTCTCTGGTGGATGCGGGGCGCCTTTCGTTTCGTGAGTGTGATTTTCGTATTTGTTGTTGTGTATGAATGTGTGTGTGTCTGTGTGAATGCTTATGAGGAATGAATGTTTTTTCTTATTTTTCTTAGTCCCGCATTGATTTCGTCTAGTTAACCGAGGTTTCTGCCACATTTATGGTTTGTGGGGGGTTTTATTACTAACACAGTTTTGTTTTGTTTTCATTGTAAATATTTTTAAGTCATACTGTACATAATCATTTGGGGTTCTTTTTAAAAAAATGTTATTTTATGACCCTCCCCCCACGAACAATATTTGTACATAAGGGGACTAGTTAGGACTTCATAGAGTATCTGAGGTATTATGGTGGACGTAGTAAGAAAGGCAGGAGTGAATGTGTTGTTTTGGTAATTGGAACATTGTTGGTGTGTTTGGGTCCATGTCTGAGACTAGCTAAGTTTAGATTTAAGACAGAAGATGACCGTCATTCCCCAACCCCCTATTTGGCCTTGTGCCACATTTTATACATATCGTATAAATAAATATTGCTTCCGGGCTGGCTTCTGTCGAACTCTCTAATGCAGAGAGGAACTCGGCGGAAGCTTTGCCGAAGGGCAAGGTTTCCTTCGGGGAGGTAGACAGGACCTGAACCCGTCGAGGCGGGTTCAAAGGTCATATTTTTGGCCGAGCCTTCGGGCTCGCGGGCTACCCACTCTACTTTACTCTACTGACCGGTACGTTACTGTTTACATGTATGATCCAAGACAAAATCCAATACCACAAAATAATCAGTTCAAATCAAAAGATTTTTCAGAACAACTAAATACAAAACACGGCAATACACAAAAGAATGACATTCGATACTATGGTCTTAGAATGAATGTTTTCTTGTTTTCATTGTGGCAAAATGGTCAATGACATCGTCAAAATCTGTTTGTCTTGTAAGCTCGTTTTCAATGGACAGCACAGCCAGATCCGACAGTCTCGACTGGCTCATGGTTGACGAAATTTTCTGTTGCTAATTTTCCGGTGTCCAATTTTCCGCTGCATCATTTTCTGCGTACCATTTAATCATCAATGATGTTTGAAAGTATTTTTCTTGACAAAAATGTCCTATTTAATTTTTAAGCATTTTTCAGAACATTGTAAATCAACTGCATTCTTTTAAAGGTTACCTAGAGAATTTATGCAAAGTTTATTTTTTGGTTTTTCTATAAACAAGTAAAATAAATTTACATCGTATTTTGATGTTATTATGATTTTAGTTTTAGTGATAATTTAAAAACAATAAATATTTATCATTAGTACCAATAATGGAAAATTAAGTTAAAAATTAAGTTAAAAACGATTCTTTTAAATCGTTTTTGGAGTCGGAAAATAGGCACAAATGTTTCCCATTCCGATACCGTTTCCGATACCCACAAAAGTTCCGATTTTTCCGATTCTCAAATTCGATTCCGATTAATCGTCCCAACACTAGTAGATATATTCAAAAGTATATCGCTCACTCAATGGAAAATTGTATCTCAGCGAATTGATACAGAGGCAAGACTGAAATTGTTGCACTTTTGGCTTTGTATTTCGCTTTGTTGTTATTAATGATGCAGAGTTAAAACACCATATCATCCGATAAAATGTTACAACAATGTCTCTTGTTAGTAACCAAGATTGTAGCAATTGAAACACATGAAAGCTGAAAACATTGCTATTTTTCCTACTCACAAATTTCCCGACAATTTATTAGAAAATTTCTGACGGGGTGGGGGACAAAACTGGGGGCTCATAAATTATTTCTCGGGGGTCATATGCCTGCCTGCGAAACCCTGTGTCTCCACCACTGTTTTCAGACTATTTTTGGCACCTTAGCCTGGTTGAAAAATTTTGTTGGGGGTGACATTGTGTCACCCCTCCTGTGCTGGCACCCGGGGCAGTCCACCCCACTCGCACACCCATAGCTACACCACTGTACATGATCGACGCCAAAACCCTCTAAAAATGGCAGGAAAACTAACGGCAACTATCCAAGGAAATAAAGGATGGCAAACAATACAATCCATTTATGTCACCCGTAACCTGGAAGAGCCACTATTAGGGAGACCAGCCATCGAGGCACTAAAGATAATAACGATAAACTCTGCAGTGCTTAGTGTCAGAAATACCAACCATAAACAAACGCTTGACCCGATCAAGGAAATGAAAGGCTTATTTCAAGGCCTTGGCTTATTTGGAGAAAGCTACACCTTCCCTACGTGAAGATTCTAAGCCCTATTCCATCCCAATGCCACATCGTGTACCCCTACCATTAATGAAGGAAACATAGAAAGTATGGACAAGATAGGGGTGATAAGAAGGGTAGAAGAGCCTACAGAATGCTGCTCACCCATGGTAGTGGTGCCAAAGGACAATAGAAAGGTTAGATTATGCGTTGACCTGACAAAACTAAATGCATATATTAAAAGAGAATTTCATATGCTACCAACAGTCGACTATATAGTAGCCCAATTGGATGGGGCCAAAATTATGTCCAAACTAGACGCTAATAGTGGATACTAGCAAATCCCAATTAACGACGTTCAATACTCCGTTTGGCAGATTACAATTTAACCATCTACCGTTTGGGATCACATCAGCCAGTGAGGTATAACAGAAATGGATACTAGAAAACCAAGAAGGGGTAATATTTATACTAGATGACATACTGGTATACGGGAGGCATCAAAGTGAGCATGACAAACAGTTAAAAGCCACAATGAAGAGAATACAAGCAGCAAGGATAACCCTAAATGTCCCAAAATGTGAGATATCCAAGACCTCGTTAAAATTCTTAGGACATTCATTCAGCATTTATGGCCTAAGGCCCGACCAAGACAGGCTTTCAGGAGTTTACAACTTCTCAGCATGAGAGACTCGCAAGTTATTAGGAGTGGCAAATCAATTGGGGAAGTTCATACCAAACCTAGTAGAGATGACAAATCCCTTACGGGACTTAGTGAACTATAAAATGCTTTTAATGTGTGGCAAATTGAACAGAAAAGAGCCTTCAATTCTATAAAAGAAATTTTATGTTCACCGCCAATCCTGTCAGTATATAGCCCAAGAAAAAGAACCGTGCCTCATTCATGTCCTTAGAGCAGTGCTTTTGCAGCAACAAGAAGACGGGAAACTGCATCCAGTAACCTATGCATCAAGAGCCATGTCGAAAACTGAAACCCGATATGCTCAGACCGAGAAGGAAGCTCTTGATATAAACTGGGAATGTGAACGGTTCTCTGACTATCTAATAGGGTTAGAATTTACAATCGAAACGGATCATAAACCACTCGTACCCCTTCTAGACAACAAAGACATAAAGGAATTACCAGCTAGAACACAGAGATTTCGCATCCGGCTCATGAGGTTCAGCTTCAAAATCCAACATATTTCTGGCAAAAACCTTTACATTGCCGATGTCCTATCAAGAACCACACCTAGCAACATACCGACCAATCAGGAAAAAGAACCGGAGGAAAGTTCAGCAATTTTCGTTCAACGCATCATGAAATCTCTAGACGGTAGACGGTTGGCAAAATTAATTTTGCCAACCGTCTATCGGTTGAAGGTAGAGACAACCGTCAATGATGACACAAACACACACATTAGGAATTACGTCAAAAAGGAATGACCTACAAAAAAACAAGTTCCAATGCGCATCAAGCCATACTGAGCCCATCGATGAGAAATTACCTGGAAGGAAGACTTACTAATTTATGGCACACGGATCATAATCCCCCAGTCGATGATGCCAGAAATAATTGACAAGATTCACTCAGGTCAGCAAGGCATTACAAGATGCCGACAACGAGCCCGTCAATCAATCTGGTGGCCAGGGTTGTGCTACCAAATAAAAAACAACTTAGAGTATTGTGAAGCATGTGTGCCAGGTTGAGACACCAACCAGCCGAACTGTTAATGGCAACTATTAGGTTGGGGCAAAAATATTGTCGTTTTTTGACGTTAAAAAAACGACATTATTTTTGCACTATCCCAATCCACCCGAAGCTAATGGCGCCTAAGTAGCCTCACTTCAAACTCATTCGGAATGGAGATGAACACAAGAAGACTCAACAGCAGCACACATACAACCAGAAGCAAGAGAACTGAAACTACTTGAATCTGGAACCAAAATGTAGATTAGAAGCACAAACATCCCTAACCAGGAAGGACGATAGTTGGAAACGCCCTCACTCCACACTGTATCTATCTATCTATCTATCTATCTATCTATCTATCTATCTATCTATCTAATCTGGACCAAGTGATTCCCCCTGAATCTAAATAAAGACGCCACTCTCTATTTTGATCTAAACACACCTGTTTTGATTCAAGTTAGAACGGATACCATAAATATTGGAGAAAGAAAGGTTGATGTGCTTAGGTTGTTTTTTGTTTACTTGTGTTTCTTTTCATTGTGTTTGTCATGATATTTGTGTTGAGGAAAAAAAGACAAAGGCAAACATAATTCTTTCTATATTTCTGAGATGAGTTATTGTAATTATTTACATTATTCGGACTGTTGTCCTCGTCTTTATTGTAATATTCATTATATTTCAGTCGTTGTACATTCTGGTTTTCTTTGGGGGACTGGAATTTTAAGCTGAGTCATATATTTCGTCCACTGGGGTAGACAAAATAAATGGCTCAGTTTCTAGTTCCACGTCCCATGCCCCTCGTGGATGTCGCAGTTATCTCCCTTTAGCTCTGTTCTTAAAGATTTTGTTCACCATTGCAGGAGCCAGGTATTGAAGTCAAAACTCTTCGAGTAAAGTCACTGGTTCCAACCACTGGGTCATGTGTCCTTGAGGATATCAGTGTATGAATTTTTGGGACTTATAAACTTACTGTCTCAGTAACCATTTCTTTTTTACCAGAGCTCATATTGCAATTTTTGTTCTTATTATTGTTTTTCTCTGGCACTCCGTATTAATGGTTCTATATTGTATTCATTTCTATGCTTGACTGTCTTAGGAGATTTTTGTGGCTTAGCATATGTGTTGATTCCTTAAGTTTTCGTATTTTCCAGTGATGTTCTATGTTTATTATTTCAACTAATAAACATAGATGAAATTATTTTTGACATATTTTTTTTTTAGAAAATTTTGGTAAAAAGTATATTCTTTTTAAATATGTTACACGCCACTTACTTATTGTCCTGAAATTTTGTTTAAAACCTTTTTATTTCCCGAAATTTTTTTTTTGTTTAAAGTAAGAGTCATTAGAGATGGTAAATCACCTACTTTTTTTTTTCATATTTGTCCTAACTAAAAATCTGCTCTGAATTGAAAAATAATGAATCCAATAAAACTATGATATTACTTAATTAGAAAAGCTTTTAATTGCTTTTGTAAATAAATAATATTATGGTCATTATTGCCTGAAGAAATAATTTTTTTCTGATGAATAATTAAATTTTACAAGAATTTTACAAGAATTTTTTCATTTGTTTTAAAATTTTAATTATAATAATTTAATAGTTTAAAAATCTTGCAAAACTCTGTATTAGGCTATTTCCTTGTGGTAATTAGTAATTAAGTAGAAACAAAATTTACGAGTTCAAAATTGCAAAGTTTGTTAAACTTAGTTGTGCTAATTTTTTTTCAAATAATTTTTTATGTTGTATTTTTTTTACTTAATACGTTCCTTATTTCCATGTACGGTAGACTGAAATTGCCATTATTATAAAAAGAGTTTTGTCCCTTTATTCTAATAAATAACATAACAGCAAGACTAAAAATAAAAGCGTTCACTCAGAATTCTAATAATTTTCGTTTATGGTTATCCGTAGTAGCTGTCATCACTCGTCAATCAACACATAGATCAAATATTGGATCAAAATTACAGTACCAATCGTTAATAATTTGTTGTATATTACTTTTTTATGCTATAAATAAGTAATATTTCTTTTAAATCAGATTAATTTAACATTAAATTTTCTAATTTTACTTAAATAACGTGTCAGAAATTTTTTAAAATATTTTTAAAATCGATAAATTTGTGTTTGTTTACAAATTTGCTTAAAATTAAGAAAATGGTCGTTTTTAAGAAAATTTTAAATTAAATTTGACATTCCAATATATATAGTTTCTATCTGAAATACACCAGAATTGTTTACTTAATGGAAATAATAAATTTAATGATTAAACTTTCAATTAAAGCTAAAATTAAATCTTCAAGCATGTTTTTTCATTTTTAAAAATTCATTTTAAACTTAGGAATCGAAAATTTATGCCGAAAAAGTGGAGGTACCTAACTTCTCAGATGGTGGTAGAAGTTTTATCATTTTTTTTTTAATCATAAAATCTACCGTTTTGGAGTTATCGACAGTAAAAGTTTGGATTCATTCGTGTCGCGGTAGCCATTACTGGCTTTGTTTGCACCCATTAGCTGCCGAATAGCTATCGAATGTAATATCCATTTATCTTGATTATTGCGCATGCAGCGCACAATTGATCGTGTAAGTAAATAGTTCGCTTGCGTAGTAATTGAGACACGTAAGATCAGTAAGAAAGAGCCCGTTAACTACATTCTTCCGCGTTTAGCTTTCCGCAGCGAATGTATGCAAACAAGGCCAGTAATGGCTACCGACAACAACACGAATGAATTCGAACTTTTACTTTCAATAACTCCAAAACGGTAGATTTTATCAAATTTATCCAGCCAGATTCGAATGAAGCCTATAGAATTACACATACATTTAAATATTCTGGAAATTTTTAATGCGAATTGAGTGCGGATGCCAAACGGCATTTTCACCCATCCATTTAGATTTGGCCAAATAAAAAAAAAAAAAGGGATTCTACTGACCAATCCTCTATTTTTTATTTTCAGATTGACACATCACATGTGTTAAAATGGGTGCGAAATAATAAAGAAAAAAATGTCCATCTTTGTCTTTTTCCCTCTGACAGTGGGCAAGAACGGTCGACATTAAGAAGGTAGGAATTGAATTTTGAGATTTGCTTTATCTTTTTTATCAATCTATCCATGTCAAAAATTTTATCCATTGCATTGAACTATAAATTTATTAATTCATCTACTTAACCATCTCCGTAGGTGAAAAAATGCTGAAAAAGAAAAAAAGCAATAAGAAATGTAAAAAATGGCGACAAGCTTATCGTTTGGTCGTTCAATTCTGACTCCATATTTTCGGTTTTGTGTCACATTTACGCTGAGTAAATTTTGACATTTTTAAAACATTTTCGACAATGGAGATGTTTTAATAATCTCTGAATAAAAAATTCCTTTTTGGGTTTTATTTTTGAATTCAATTAATGATTCAAGATGTTCAGTTTGACATTGCAAAAAAAAAAAATATCCTTTTTTTAAACTGAAACAAAATCTGCAAATTTTTCTTCATAAAACTAAAAAAATATTTGTCATTTTCCACTAATTTTTAAAAAATACGTTATAAAAATTTTGTAAGAAAAAAAAAATGTTTTGTAGAAAAACAGGAAAAACTTCGTATGTTTTTTTTTTTTTTTTCTCGACCTTTCTGTAAAATCAAAGAAAGAAAAATGGCGTCTTTACAGACTTTTGAAAGTTTAAAATTTTTATTATAAAAAGAAAGACATGCTTATATTATGACTTATTTACGGTAAATCCCCGTTCATTGAAAATTTTCTCTGAATTGTAAAATGAAAAAATGCAATAAAACATTTTTTCATTAGAAAAGCTTTTAATTGCTTTTAAATTTAAGTAAATAAGTTTTTGGTACCTCCATGAAATCGCTTAAAAAAACCGCATAGTGAATAGTCTGATTAAAAAGACGCCAAACTTAGAACTTTTAGAACATTTTAAATTTTGATTAATAAAAAAAAAACCTTGTTTCTCTTTGTACCAACATGGGCTCTAGTAAATAAAAGATAATTTTTAGCACGTTTTTTGGTATTACACATTAATTTGGAAAATCTTGCAAAAATAATTGTCAGATGCTAATGAAACTTTCAGAAACTATTCACAGATGATCAAAATTATTATAAATGTTTTTTTGTTTTTGTTTTTTTTTAAGTCATGGCAGAAATATTTTTATATATATTTATTAACACCCCCATAACTAATTTTATGAAAAACTAGAAATTCGAGCGCGCAGACCTTAGTGATTACAATATAGTTAAAAGCACAAGGCTTTGAAGAATGCAAATGTTTTTTTTTTTTTGTTTTTTTAATTGGAGCCAACGTACCTGAAAATCAGCTCTGAATTGTAACATACAAAACTCAATAAAACAAATATATTATTTAATTTCAAATGCTTTTTTGTTTTTATGAATATGGACAATATTTTTTGGAAGCAAAAACGTTTTTCAATGAAAAATTGAATTTTTAATACAATTATTTGTTATTTCTTTAATTATAATAGATTTTTACATTAAGTTTTTAATTAAGTAAAGACAGTACACCATTGTCTGAAGAAATTATTTTTTTTTTTTTTTTTTAATTATAATAATTTATTTAATAGCTAAAAATCATTTAAAATTTTTCATTACTTTCAAGATGAGTTTGGTAAATGAAAAGTAAATTTACGAATCAAAATTTGTAAAGCTCATAACAGTCGTTTGTACTTAAATATTTTTTTAAAAAAAATATAATTTTTAGTGAAAAAAAAAAATATAATTTCTACTTATGGGAATCTATACATGATAAAATCCTTAAAAAGGTCACGTAATTTTTAATATTCCGTTTAACAACGTCTTTGTAAAAAATCATCCCTTGAAAATATCCAAAAAGTTTTACTTTTCTTAATTGCTATTTTATTTAAATATTTTTATTTTATATATTTTAATTTGGGTCATGAATGCAAATTTCATAAAGCTTGTTAAAAAAAAAAAAAAACTTAAGTAAAACTAAAAGTCAATAAAATATTAAACAATTGCTTAAAATGTTAATTTGTAAAAATTACTAGTTGGTTAAAAACTTAAAAAAAAAAAAAAAAAAAAATGGGTTTATTTAATTTCGTAAATTTGTCATTTCTGGTTATCCATAGCTGTTATCACCTTGATAGCTTCTCTAGGTCAAAGATCAAAGAAAGAGGGGGACCCATCCTTAAAAAAAAATAAAAATGCTTGAATATTGGGGGTGGGGGTTAAAAGTCCCCAAACTTAATGAAAACAAAAGTTTTTATCGTTAAAATGTTATTAAGAGGGGGGAAAAAAAAACAAAGTATTTTTCATTTTTTTTTCTAACACGTAAATCTGGGTCAAATCTTTTTCTTTTTCTTTTTCTTTTTTTTTTTTTTTTTTTTTTTGTTTATAATAATGGCTATTTATTTTAATTGTAGCCATTTTCTGGGGGCAGGGAAAACCCATTAGTTTCGAAATTTTTTAATTTGATTTTATTGAAACTTTCGGGATTTACTCAAAAATGAATGAATTTTTGAAATTTTTATTCTTTAGAAAATCTTTTTTCTCTCTCTATCTCTATATCTCTCTCTATCTCTATATCTCTCTCTATCTCTATATCTCTCTCTATCTCTATATCTCTCTCTATCTCTATATCTCTCTCTATCTCTATATCTCTCTCTATCTCTATATCTCTCTCTATCTCTATATCTCTCTCTATCTCTATATCTCTCTCTATCTCTATATCTCTCTCTATCTCTATATCTCTCTCTATCTCTATATCTCTCTCTATCTCTCTCTATCTCTCTCTATCTCTCTCTATCTCTCTCTATCTCTCTCTATCTCTCTCTATCTCTCTCTATCTCTCTCTATCTCTCTCTATCTCTATATCTCTCTCTATCTCTATATCTCTCTCTATCTCTATATCTCTCTCTATCTCTATATCTCTCTCTATCTCTATATCTCTCTCTATCTCTATCTCTATATCTCTCTCTATCTCTATATCTCTCTCTATCTCTATATCTCTCTCTATCTCTATATCTCTCTCTATCTCTATATCTCTCTCTATCTCTATATCTCTCTCTATCTCTATATCTCTCTCTATCTCTATATCTCTCTCTATCTCTATATCTCTCTCTATCTCTATATCTCTCTATATCTCTCTATATCTCTCTCTATATCTCTCTCTATATCTCTCTCTATCTCTATATCTCTCTCTCTATCTCTCTCTATATCTCTCTCTATCTCTATATCTCTCTCTATATCTCTCTCTATATCTCTCTCTATCTCTATATCTCTCTCTATCTCTATATCTATATCTATATCTCTATATCTATATCTCTATATCTATATCTATATCTCTATATCTATATCTCTATATCTATATCTCTATATCTATATCTCTATATCTATATCTCTATATCTATATCTCTATATCTATATCTCTATATCTATATCTCTATATCTATATCTCTATATCTATATCTCTATATATCTCTATATCTATATCTCTATATCTATATCTCTATATATCTCTATATCTATATCTCTATATATCTCTATATCTATATCTCTATATCTCTCTCTCTATCTCTCTCTATCTATCTATCTCTATCTATCTCTATCTCTCTCTATATCTATCTATCTCTCTCTATCTATATCTATCTCTCTAACATGAAATTTTTTTCATTAATTTTCAGACCATTCTTGTCATACTATCGATTTTCATGAAGTTACCTACTATATTTACTAAGCAAAAATTAAAAGCTTAATGCAAATCATACTACCAAAATCTTTTTACCATAAAGATATTTTTGGTGCGTCAATTTTTTCTTTTTTTTTTGTTTATATATATATATCTCATAACTTAAGTGACATGGTTTGTTCTGTTGACTATTGAACTTCACCTTCCTTGGATCTAAACCCCTTTGTAGACGTCCTGGGTATATCGATAAACTATTAAACGTTTTCTCACATATGTTACTTTTATATATGATTTCTGAATTAATTCATTGATATATAGCCATGTTATGTCATTTTGAAGCCCGTTTTTCGCTCTATCGAATCTTCTAGGTACCTCCACGAAAATGTAAACAGAGATAGCATGATGAAAAACACACCGAACTTGACAAAAACAAGTTTTTATCATCTAATGTTCATATATATAAGTATTTTTGGGGTATTTTTTTACATTTTTTAATTGTTCCTAGCACGTCCGAAATTTTCGTTAAAAATCTTTTTTTTTTTTTTTTTTTTTTTTTTTTTCTTTTGAGCTTTCATCTTTAGGTTTACGATTCTTTATGGAAAATAAAGAAATTAAAAAATAAGACTGTTAAGAGTGAGATTAAATTGCATAAGAAAAAGGTATCTAATTTATAGGTACCTTTCTTATGAAATTTTATCAGAAGTGTACATAAAATACTATAATTTTATGTACATTTATTACATTTTACTGTGTTATTTGTATTTCCATTCATTTTATTATTAATTTTGATATTTCATTTATGGAAAAATGTCATAACTGAGATTAATATAAAAATAAGATCATATAAATTAAAGTTTAGCAGTAGTTAAATTTCATATGATACTGATACTTATAGGTACCTTTCTCAGTTGAAATTAATCAAAATCAAATTAACTTCTCCATACATGTTTCGCAAAAGTAAAGGCCTTAACAGCAGAGAACAATGCTGAACTCAAATAATGCAACTAAATTGTGTTCTGGTTGGTCTTCCATACTTGATAATTACTGCCTGATTATAAGCACAAAAATTACATTTTTTTAATTACCATGGCTAATCTGATTGGTCCAAACGATACAATTTTCAAAGCACTAGACAATGACGATCTCATCTGGACACTTTGAAAGGTTGATGTTGCTTTTAACTAATGTTATAATATTTTTAAAAACTTAATGTAAAAATCTATTATAATTAAAGAAATAACAAATAATTGTATTAAAAATACAATTTTCATTGAAAAAAAATTTCTGCTTTCACAAAATATTGTCCATATTCATAAAAGCATTTGAAATTAAATAATATATTTGTTTTATTGAGTTTTGTATGTTACAATTCAGAGCTGATTTTCAGGTATGTTGGCTCCAACTAAAAAAAAACATTTGCATTCTTCAAAGCCTTGTGCTTTTAACTATTGTAATCACTAAGGTCTGCGCGCTTGAATTTCTAGAGTTTTTCATAACATTAGTTATGGGGGTGTTAATAAATATATAAAAAAATATTTCTGCCATGACTTTAATAAAAAAAAAAAAACATAATTTCGATCATCTGTGAATAGTTTCTGAAAGTTTCATTAGCATCTGACAATTATTTTTATTTTTGCAAGATTTTCCAAATTAATGTGTATAATACCAAATAAACCTGCTAAAAATTATCGGTTATTTACTAGCCCATGATGGTACAAAGAGAAACAAGGTTTTTTTAATCAAAATTTAGAATTTTCTGAAAAGAAGCAAAAATTTTAAAATATAATTAAAAAAACTTCGGTCTTTTCTCTTCATAAAAACATAAGCATTTAGACGTTAAAATTTTGTTTTCATAAAGTTTGGCGTCTTTTTCATCAGACTGTCTTCTTTTTTTTTTTTTTTTTTTTTTTATTAGAGATTTCGTGGAGGTACCTATGTTATTCGTTACCGTTCTCAATCTCTTCATTCATTTTCTTTTTTTTTTTTTTCCCAGGCTTTTCAACAGCATGGACAAAATTCAAATCCGCACGATTTTCTTGTTCCAGTTCAAACTAGGCCGAAAAGCTGCAGAGACAGCTCGTGATATCAATGTTGCGTTTGGCCCAGGAACCACTAATGAACGCGTGGTACAACGGTGGTTCAAGAAATTTCGCAATGGTGACGAGAGCCTCGGAAATGAAGACGTTCGCGGCCGGCCGACTGTGGTTGATAACAAACATTTGAAACCCTTGATTGAAGCCGATCCTCGCAAAACCACACGGAAAGTTGCTGTTGAACTCGGGGTCGACCACACAACAGTCTTTCGCCACTTAAAGCAAATGGGAAAGTCAAGAAAGTCGGGTAAATGGGTGGCGCCACAACTTCCTGCTCAAAAAAAGCAATCACACCAACCTGATACATCCAACTGCAACGCCTATGATCAGGAAGTTTTAAGGAGTGTGGCAGAACCTCTTACTTGGTATTCCCAGGTCAACCCTGACCCATGGTCTACCACATGTTAGGGTCCCATCTATGAGACAATAGTTAACCCAGAACTGGAGTGAAAATATTATGAAAGTGTAAAAATAGGTTTTAGTACTCGCAATTAATTTTTGAGGAAAAAATATTACCAGCAATAAAAGCCTTGTTGGCATTAAGTAATTCAACCAAACCTTTTGTAGAATAGGAAGGAATATTCAAGCAGGACTGATGCTCTTGGCATAAAATTATGGTGAGTGACAATAAAATGTCGGTGCATTTGTTTGATTTGTGAAGAGGGTTTCTTTCTTTTTTTTTTTTTTTGCAATGTGTAGTACATGAAATTTTCCTCTGAAAAGTGAAGCCATTTGTATTTTGTGAGTTGCTATTTGGATGATGAAAAGGAATCGGCTCTTCTACAAGTAATTCATCAGGTTCAGTAATAGAGGTGTTGTGATGAGTTACGCTAGGGGGACTGCACAGGATCTGGAACAGGTTTAGATATAGAAAATGCAGCTCCCCCTCCCCCCCCCTTGTATCTTAACACTCCACCGAGAGAATGAGGTCTTGTCTGAAGTGAAGTATGTTCAGTCCCAATCAAAGCAGCACAAAATGTTGATGTAAGATCACAGAGAAAAATGAAATAAAGAATAGATTTATACTGCCCCATCCTCAAAGATAGCCAAACATTTTAACTTTGAAATTTATATTTCAATTTTGCTGAAATGAAAGTGGTGGTGGGACTCAGAAACTCCTGTACACTTTGGTGCCAATAATAATCCCCTCCCCCAGTTATTTTCAAAGCCAACTTCTAACTGCTATGAATTTAGGAAGGAAGAAGAGTAATTTATTTTCACTATCAATTATTAAAAGAAATTAGTGTTTTACTGTTGTACATTTAATTGATACATTTTTCATGTCAGATGAGGTTGGCAGTTTGATGGAAAATGAAAAGAAGAAAGCCCACAATGCAAGATATAGCTAAAAAAAAAAAAAAATAATTAAAATCAGTGATTATTAATTTTTAAAAATAGCCTTTGAAATTTTTATATTAGTTTTAATTTCAGGATAATATAAATCTAATAGTTCCAGAGATTAGATTAGGTACCTCCACTTTTTCGCGGGAAAACAGCATAGCGTAATAAACAAATGCCACAAACTTACCGAAAATAAATTTTTATCGTCAAAACGCTTATGTTATTAAGATGAAAGACCAAAGTGTATTTTAATTATTTTTTGATGTTTTTTAATATTTTTTAACACGTTCGAAATTTTGGTTAAAGTTTTCTTTTTTTTTACGTCATCGCGGTGCTGTAAAAATAACGTTTTTTTTTGCGCTTTTTTCCCGTTGAAAACCCATTGATTTGGAAATTCTTGTAAAATTAAAGTAATTGTCCGATTTTAATGAAATTTTCAGGACTTATTCACCTATGAATGAAATTATTTTTGAAATATTTCTTTTTAGTAAATTTTAGTAAAAAATATTTTTTTTTTTAATATGTTACACCCCACTTACTTATTTTCCCGAAATTTCGTTCAATTCTTTTTATTTCCTTACAATTTTTTTTTGTTTAAAGTAAGAGTCATTGGAGATGGTAAATCACCTACTTTTTTTTTCTAATTTGTTCCAACTTTTGTAAAATGAGCTTTGAATAGAAAAATAATGAATCCAATAAAACTATGATATTACTTAATTAGAAAAGCTTTTAATTGTTTTTGTAAATAAGTAATATTAAGGTCATTATTGCCTGAAGAAATAAATTTTTTCTGATGAATAATTAAATTTTACAAGAATTTTTTATTTGTTTTACATTTTGATTATAATAATTTATAATAGTTTAAAAATCGTGCAAAACTCTGTATTAGCTTATTTCCTTTTGATAATAAGTAATTAAGTAGAAACAAAATTTACGAGTTCAAAATTGCCAAGTTTAATAAATTTAGTGATTCCACTTTTTTTTCAAATAATTTTTTATGTTGTATTTTTCTACTTAATACATTCCTTATTTCCATGTACGGTAGACTGAAATTGCCATTATTATAAAAAGAGTTTTGTCCCTTTATTCTAATAAATAGACATAACAGTAAAACTAAAAATAAAAGGGTTCACTCAGATTTCTAGTAATTTTCATTTATGGTCATCCGTAGTAGCTGTCATCACTTGTCAATCAACACATGGATCAAGTATCGGATCAAAATTACGGTATCAATCGTTAATAATTCGTTGTATATTTCTTTTTTATGCTATAATTAAGTAATATTTTTTTTAAATCAGATTAATTTAACATTAAATTTTCTAATTTTGCTAAAATGACGTGTCAGAAATTTTTTTAAATATTTTTAAAATCGATAAATTTGTGTTTGTTTACAAATTTCTTAAAATTAAGAAAATGGCGGGTTTTTTGAAAATTTAAAAATTTAAAATTAAATTTGACATTCCAATGTATATAGTTTCTATCTGAAATATACCAGAATTGTTTACTTAATGGAAATAATAAATTTAATGATTCAACTTTCAAGTAAAACTAAAATGCATTTTAAACTTAGGTATCGATAATTTATGCCGAAAAAGTGGAGGTACCTAGATTAGATAGAGAAACAAAAAACATACTTTTTTTTAAACATTTAAAAACAAATAAAATAAGACTGATATTGATTCACACCAAGAAATTATAGTTTTATCATGAATATTAACTTGTTGCACTCCTAGAAATTATAAGGAACAGGATCTTGGGTCCCAGTTTTTTTTTGTGTTTTTTGTTTGTTTTTTTTTTTTTATTTTTTAAAGAACCATGAATAAGAAAAGAAATAGGACTTGCACTGTTAATTTGTTTATTGTTCAAATCATTATGTAAACATAAGTTGTATTTTTTTTTTTTTTTTTTTTTTTTTTCAATCACAAAATAGTTTCAAAAATTATTAGATACAATGCAAATTTACATAGTGGATAACCATTAGATGTATTAATAAACTGTGGAAAGAGGCAAGAGAACTTTGAAACTAGTTAAAACCATCTAACATCTACCTTTACCCCATCTGGTGTAATTCATTTTTAAGAAAATGCTGAATGTACATTTGACCGACCCTTAGCACAAAATTAAATTGTTCAATTACAAAGAAATG
Source organism: Acanthosepion lycidas (assembly GCA_963932145.1). Classification (NCBI taxonomy): domain Eukaryota; kingdom Metazoa; phylum Mollusca; class Cephalopoda; order Sepiida; family Sepiidae; genus Acanthosepion; species Acanthosepion lycidas. The sequence goes on from OZ010614.1 coordinate 68,829,340, forward strand.
GTGGGGGAGGTAAATTCTTTTGCGGAAATTTCCTATTAGAAATGAATGGTAAAGAATTGTTTTCTTTCATTTTGTATGTAAATTCTATTGTAGGTTCAATTTTGTTTAATTGATCTACAAGATCAGGTAAACCCGTGTATTGGAAGTAGGTTGATTGGTTGGGTAAAATATTTTGATATAAGGAGATTCTAAAATACATACCATCACTCCATTTAAGGGTGATGTCATTGACAATTAAAAAAAATTTTGTTTATGAATAATAAAAGATCTACCATTTCATCATCAATCAATGCTATTTCACATGTAATAATTTTTAGAAAAAAGAAAAGGAAGAAAAAAAAAATCTAAATAAATTTAAAATTCTCAGTGTTTCTCATTCATGCAGATTTGCAGTCACATTAACTTAGTCTGAAATTCCAAAGGATGAAAAGTGTCATACAATCTTATTCCACTTTATCATACATGTCCCCCCCCCCCCCCGCTAAAATTGTTTTTGATATATGAAAATTTATGTATCATTATCTTGTATAAAATCCTTTTAAGAGAAAAGATGTGTGTTGTGGTGTGATGGATAACGGCCCAGAATGAGAACTTTGCCAAGTTCCAATTCTAGTCAGGTTTGTTACCTTCACTTATAAGCAAATGCTCTTGGGAAAGGTATGAATCCATCTATTCTAACTTCCAGTTATGGTTTGAATATCAGGACAAACACAATCTCGTAGTATAGCTCTATCTGTATAAATTTTTTAACTTGCATACAATTTCTAAGAAAATAATAGAATTTATTTTAACTCAGGATAAATTAACAACTTGTTTATTGCATGTTTGTGTTAAGAATAAATTGATTAACCCAAAGGGAAAATTATTACAACTTTTTAAAGACATTTTAATGTTTCATAATATTGGTAGTAAATTCAACATAACACTTGGCATAAATCCCTAAGCCTCTTCATTACACCATTTAGTGCCAATATCATGATAATGAAGCTGTTTACATTTATCTTCAGCATCACCTGGCTAAGGGCGGCTTGATCTTTTTTTTCTTGCATAATATTTTCCCTGTGGACAATACATATTGACCTTGTGATATGTTAGTGTATTTCATGAATGTCTTTTGTTTATATGGTAAATTCCTATTAATAACACTCTTTCTCAACTCTGACCTTTTTTTGGGTAATAATCTTTTCCCAATATTGGAATGTCTTTAAATAGCAGGCAGGAGAAAATTGGACACTTGTGAGAAATCTTAACCTGTTCCAGTCTCTGATTAACTGTTATCTTTACTACCAATTCTTGTAAACTGCATAAACTTTCTCTTGCATTTTTAGTGACCTTTGACTGTGTGACTTCACTTTCAAAAAAAAAAAAAAATTAATCTTTCCATAAAATGTGAAAAAAATATATTTTGTGAATATTAAAATTTTACCACCAGACATTTTTTTTTTTTGACTGTAAAATTTATAGAAGAAAAAAAAATTCCCTGGTGGCTAAATATTTTAGATAAGTTCACTGAAATGGGCCAATATTTTTGTAGTTTTTTTTCTTACACCATTTGTTAAATATCTCTTAATAGTCCGATATACACATATTAAGATCTTTGTAATTCGTTTCTTACATCTTCCTTAATCTTTTTTTTCTTAGAGGATATCTTACCAAACATGGGCACAATAAGATGTAGTATCAAAAAGGATGATTTTTCCAATGACACCACTTTTTTTATGATTACCTTTCTTTGATAATGTGTTTTAAAAAGCCATGATTAGAAGTGGAATAAAATCTAAACATGATGAAAGCAAATTTATGCATTTTTTTTTTTTTTGTTGTTGTTCTAGAGAATTTACAAGAATGTTGAAATTTATTAGACTTTATTTACAAAAATAATTTTCTATTTTAAACATTCTAAATAATAAAATTAGGACTAATGAAATGCAACTAATAAATTATAAAGAAATAAATAGGAAAACAATTTTTTATTCATAAATGTTTAGTAAATTTTTTAAACATCTCAATTGGCTATAAGTAAATCCATATTTACCATTTCATAAAGTTCAATTTATTAAAGTTTCAATAATCAATTGGCTGTTATTTTGCTAACCATTTCAAGAAACAATCTAATGAATAACTAGTATTTAATTTTTTTTTTTTTGTCAATTTTCAAGAACAAAGAAAATGTATAAATACATTCTCATGTAGGTTTTATTCCAATTTTAAACAACCATTGATGAATAGTGAATTTTTTTTTAAATAGAGAGAGGCCATTCTTGTGAAAAACAGTCCTTTTGACACTACATCTTATTACAAGTACTTGAGTCCATGTTTGCTGATAATCTTAATAGACATACACTTAAAGATTTTTGTATTTTTTTTTTTTTTTTAGGATACAAATGATGACTTTTCATCCTGATTGATGTTTATCCACTTATCATCTTTAGTTTAAACTGGGATCAAGGATGGCATTCCATTCACTTGTTAGGTCTACCTACCAAATTGATGACAAACCAATTTCTCAGTTGAAAAATCTTGTGCTGCTCCCTACCAAATGAAACCAACAAAATGTAACCTTTATGGCAAACCTTGGGAATACAAGGATTACCAGCCAGATCTGCAAATAGGAGTGAATATATCAAAAACTGGCCTTACCAGTCAACAAACACTGCTTATCAATACACAGAAGGAGAAAATGTAATAAGATCTGTAGATATCTACTCTGACGAGCTGAAAAAGACTAGCAAATTGACCTCTGATCTAGGGCATTCAAATTCATTAGCTAGGTTAAGTCAATGAATGGAACACAGTCTGTATTAGAGCACTAGTAGCTTGTTCAAGTGAATACTAATTCGTTTCTGATTTAATGGTAGCCTCTCTCAGAGAGAGAGAGAGAGAGAGAGAGAGGCAGCCAAAATGTCTTTCGAAAGGCTACACATATCCCAGCGGTTGAATTTATTTTCTCCATCCGTTAAGTGACATTGACCGACCAATTCCCTAGAGTCACTGAATTCTGCAGTCGATCTGCTGTCCCAATCACCAACAAAGATATGATTGTCTTTGTCATCAACTGCAGAAGAGGTGTTCATGTGATCCTTGTAACATGTATTGCACAGGCAGATGTTGCACCACTCACAGAAGGCAGCCTTTGATTGGCAGTGCCAGCAACAGTGTGTCATCATAATGACCCAGATAGCATCAGCCCTCTGGCAAGGAGGCAAGTCTTCCCAGTTGTGCAATAGTTCCAGTCTCTTGTGGCTACTGTTGCATTTATTTAAATCATGACACTAAATCTGGCCACCTGATTCTGTCCTGTAATCTTCAAAGCACATTATCTGCATTCTAGATGACGGCACCTCAAAGATTTCACCAAAGATAGTGCCAGTCTTAACTTGTCACCAGTCGCAGGCTGTTAGCAGTGGGAACACAGGCTATTTCTTAACATCTCCACGCACAGTCCGCCAAAACAATGACGACATGGTAATGTCCTTGATACCAAGTCGCATTTCAAAGATTGGATTATCAGAGAAAAAAAAAAGAAAACAAAAAAAAATTTTTTTCTTTTTTTGACTGATGTCATTGTTGTCCTTCAGAAAATTGTATCTTTTTATGGAAAAAGTTTTTAAAAAAAAAAAAATCACTGCAAATCAGTTTTATTCATTTGCATAAATTCAAAAAGAAAAACAGTCAATCCAAGAAAGAATTATGGAAATGTTACATCATATTTGCTGCACCTCATATTATGAAACTGAACAATTTTCTCTCTATATACCTCGACTCGTATTATTATTTGTGCAGAACTCTGGAATTCTTTCTTTCATTTCCAACAATTTCTCCATTTTCATTTCAGACAAAGATTTCCGACTCTTGTCTCTCTCTCTCTCTCTCTCTTCACCCCCCCCCCAAATTCACAGTTGCTGAATTGGCATGAACAATGCGGAGCATAATAATTACCCACCCCCACCCAGGTGTATTGTTTTTATGTCTTTTCCATTTTCATTAAAACAATTTCTTACAAATCCTATTCACAAATGAAAATTTTTTTTGTCAAATTGACACAAAGAATAATTTTTTCTTTTTTTTTTTTTTTTTCGCGCCAAAAAGGAAAGTTTTCCCGACTCCACAGATATTTTCCTCCTAAACTTCCCACCCCATTCTTGGCCCCAAAACTCACGACCATAGACAATCAAAATGTCTTTCGAAAGCCTACACATATCCCAGGAGTTGAATTTATTTTCTCCATCCGTTAAGCGACATTGACCGACCAATTCCCTAGAGTTACTGAATTCTGCAATCGATCTGCTTTCCTAATCACCAACAAAGATATGATTGTCTTTGTCATCAACTGCAGAAGAGGTGTTCATGTGATCCTTGTAACATGTATTGCACAGGCAGATGTTGCACCACTCACAGAAGGCAGCCTTTGATTGGCAGTGCCAGCAACAGTGTGTCATCGTAATGACCCAGATAGCATCAGCCCTCTGGCAAGGAGGCAAGTCTTCCCAGTTGTGCAATAGTTCCAGTCTCTTGTGGCTACTGTTGCATTTATTTAAATCATGACACTAAATCTGGCCACCTGATTCTGTCCTGTACTCTTCAAAGCACATTATCTGCATTCTAGATGACGGCACCTCAAAGATTTCACCAAAGATAGTGCCAGTCTTAACTTGTCACCAGTCGCAGGCTGTTAGCAGTGGGAACACAGGCTATTTCTTAACATCTCCACGCACAGTCCGCCAAAACAATGACGACATGGTAATGTCCTTGATACCAAGTCGCATTTCAAAGATTGGATTATCAGAGAAAAAAAAAAGAAAACAAAAAAAAATTTTTTTCTTTTTTTGACTGATGTCATTGTTGTCCTTCAGAAAATTGTATCTTTTTATGGAAAAAGTTTTTAAAAAAAAAAAAATCACTGCAAATCAGTTTTATTCATTTGCATAAATTCAAAAAGAAAAACAGTCAATCCAAGAAAGAATTATGGAAATGTTACATCATATTTGCCGCACCTCATATTATGAAACTGAACAATTTTCTCTCTATATACCTCGACTCGTATTATTATTTGTGCAGAACTCTGGAATTCTTTCTTTTATTTCCAACAATTTCTCCATTTTCATTTCAGACAAAGATTTCCGACTCTTGTCTCTCTCTCTCTCTCTCTCTCTCTTCACCCCCCCCCCCCAATTCACAGTTGCTGAATTGGCATGAACAATGCGGAGCATAATAATTACCCACCCCCACCCAGGTGTATTGTTTATATGTCTTTTCCATTTTCATTAAAACAATTTCTTACAAATCCTATTCACAAATGAAAATTTTTTTTGTCAAATTGACACAAAGAATAAATTTTTCTTTTTTTTTTTTTTTTCTTCTTAAATTGGTGGACATTTTTTTCGCGCCAAACAGGAAAGTTTTCCCGACTCCACAGATATTTTCCTCCTAAACTTCCCACCCCATTCTTGGCCCCAAAACTCACGACCATAGATAACCAAAATGTCTTTCGAAAGGCTACACATATCCCAGGAGTTGAATTTATTTTCTCCATCCGTTAAGCGACATTGACCGACCAATTCCCTAGAGTTACTGAATTCTGCAATCGATCTGCTTTCCTAATCACCAACAAAGATATGATTGTCTTTGTCATCAACTGCAGAAGAGGTGTTCATGTGATCCTTGTAACATGTATTGCACAGGTAGATGTTGCACCACTCACAGAAGGCAGCCTTTGATTGGCAGTGCCAGCAACAGTGTGTCATCGTAATGACCCAGATAGCATCAGCCCTCTGGCAAGGAGGCAAGTCTTCCCAGTTGTGCAATAGTTCCAGTCTCTTGTGGCTACTGTTGCATTTATTTAAATCATGACACTAAATCTGGCCACCTGATTCTGTCCTGTACTCTTCAAAGCACATTATCTGCATTCTAGATGACGGCACCTCAAAGATTTCACCAAAGATAGTGCCAGTCTTAACTTGTCACCAGTCGCAGGCTGTTAGCAGTGGGAACACAGGCTATTTCTTAACATCTCCACGCACAGTCCGCCAAAACAATGACGACATGGTAATGTCCTTGATACCAAGTCGCATTTCAAAGATTGGATTATCAGAGAAAAAAAAAAGAAAACAAAAAAAAATTTTTTTCTTTTTTTGACTGATGTCATTGTTGTCCTTCAGAAAATTGTATCTTTTTATGGAAAAAGTTTTTAAAAAAAAAAAAATCACTGCAAATCAGTTTTATTCATTTGCATAAATTCAAAAAGAAAAACAGTCAATCCAAGAAAGAATTATGGAAATGTTACATCATATTTGCTGCACCTCATATTATGAAACTGAACAATTTTCTCTCTATATACCTCGACTCGTATTATTATTTGTGCAGAACTCTGGAATTCTTTCTTTCATTTCCAACAATTTCTCCATTTTCATTTCAGACAAAGATTTCCGACTCTTGTCTCTCTCTCTCTCTTCACCCCCCCCCCAAATTCACAGTTGCTGAATTGGCATGAACAATGCGGAGCATAATAATTACCCACCCCCACCCAGGTGTATTGTTTTTATGTCTTTTCCATTTTCATTAAAACAATTTCTTACAAATCCTATTCACAAATGAAAATTTTTTTTGTCAAATTGACACAAAGAATAATTTTTTCTTTTTTTTTTTTTTTTTCGCGCCAAAAAGGAAAGTTTTCCCGACTCCACAGATATTTTCCTCCTAAACTTCCCACCCCATTCTTGGCCCCAAAACTCACAACCATAGACAATCAAAATGTCTTTCGAAAGGCTACACATATCCCAGGAGTTGAATTTATTTTCTCCATCCGTTAAGCGACATTGACCGACCAATTCCCTAGAGTTACTGAATTCTGCAATCGATCTGCTTTCCTAATCACCAACAAAGATATGATTGTCTTTGTCATCAACTGCAGAAGAGGTGTTCATGTGATCCTTGTAACATGTATTGCACAGGCAGATGTTGCACCACTCACAGAAGGCAGCCTTTGATTGGCAGTGCCAGCAACAGTGTCATCGTAATGACCCAGATAGCATCAGCCCTCTGGCAAGGAGACAAGTCTTCCCAGTTGTGCAATAGTTCCAGACCATAGACAACCAAAATGTCTTTCGAAATACTACACATATCCCAGGGGTTGAATTTATTTTCTCCATCTGTTAAGTGACAGTGACCGACCAATTCCCCAGAGTCACTGAATTCTGTATTGGATCTACCATCTCAATCGCCAGCAAAGATATGATTGTTTTCATTGACAATCAGTGAAATCCACAGCGGGTTTCATCTTTGCAGACGGCATTCACTTTCCATTTGCAAATGCCCAAATGTCTCTGTTGTCCAATCGATTATTTCTTTCTTCAAGGAGTTGTGACACCATTTGGGAAATGTCGCTACCCAGTGTCTATACTCTGGTAGAGCAAACAATTTGTGGAGCTGCACAGAAAGCTCCTCTTCCCCCAATTGCAATCCACAAACGTCCTCATTGTTGGCAGCGTCCATTAACAAATGTTGCAAAGCCATCTCTCTTCTTGAGGGAGAGGTGCCATTTTCTCTCCAGTTTGGTCATCTCATATTTTTGCTCAGCTCTGAGCTGTGCTTCTTTCACGAAGACCTCAAAATCCTGACTGTGTTTTGGATATTCGGAATAGCAATCCATTGACAGCCTATGGATTGCCTTGTTCGTTGTCCGGATTTATATTTTGCACTTGAGTCAGGGTGGCATCACACTTCTCTTTTGGCACCTCCTCCCTCACCAACAGTGGATGAGGCAGTCACATGATCCTTGTAATATACATTGCACCGTCTGCAGAAGTCAGCCTTGGATTGGCAATGTCAGCGATAGTTGTCAGTCTTGATGATCCGAGTCGCATCGATCCTCTCCTTGCTGGGCAAATCTTCCCAGTTGTGCGATAGTTCCAATCTCTTGTGGCCTGTGTTTTTAATTATTGCACAAGAATTTCTCGCAATCCTGGCACCAAATCTGGCCGATCGATTCTGTCCCATCCTCTTCGAAGCACAAATTCTGTGGATTCCTGGTGAAGGCGCCTCAGACTTCACCAAAAATGGTGGTCTCAACTTGTCCCAGGTTGTTGACACTGGCAACACAGGCTATTTCCTCCAAGAGATGTCTCCACACACCTCCTGCAGAAAGAATAAAGATATAGCAATGTTGTCGATTCCAAGTCCAAGTCCAAAAATTTGTCGCATTTCGAGCATTTTATAATCTTAAAGTGAACATTAAAGGAAGCAGATAGGAAATTGGGGTGGGGAGAATAACTTATTGTCTGCTTTATTCAAAAAGTAAAAGAGAACTAGTCAGATGAGCTTTTTTTTCCTATTAACAAAGAAAGAGGAGTTTTAGAAATTCAATTGTTTGAGAAGAGAGAAAAGAAAAAAATTGATTTGTTGCAGAGTTAAGAGTATTGATTTCAAAAAAAATATTATCAGAAGGCTTTTTATTATTTTTGGTTATAGCTGATTAGTCTTTGTGAAGAAAATGCTACAAACATTTAAATTTCATTGTTCGCCTGGCACAAGGTCAATAAAAACATTCTCAATAAATGACAAAACGACTCTTTTTGTATATGAGAAAGATATTTGAATTCATATACAAAAATTTTTATTTGTTGCTGAAATAAAATTTAGAGACATTGTATTTTTGTTTTCGTTTTGTTTGTTTTCAGGAAAATTTCCCTACTTTCTTTTAAAAAGGTATTTTTGTTCATAATGATTTCTGTTACTGAATATTACACGAAACTAGAATTCTATTACAAATGGCTAAAAATGTTCAATTTTCGTGCAAAAAGTGGATGACACCTAAGTTTCTTTAATTCTATCATTTAACAACGTCCTGATTGTACAATAAATATTTAAAATTGTCATTTGTGTTCCTTCAGTTCTCAATCAGCACTTTAGGAAATAAATAAATTTGACACCCGAGCACATCTTGCCATTGAGAACAGCAACCACAAACAACACGTTAAACAAATTCACGTGACTCCACTCTGATTTAAGCTAAAGGCTAAATACTTAGCATAATTTCAGTTATCACAATTCCCTCACTAAAGACACGTCCGTGAGCATTGTGACTCCCTACACAAACTTATGTCACTTCATGTGAAGTTTTTAATGTTACTAGTGAATATACCACAAACTTCCAAGAAATTTCCACTCGCTCGTCAATTCATTCCCAAAACAACTTAAACTTATTCCTGCAAGTGAATTAACATTACATCTTCCAAATTTTCAAGAACTTTCTACTTCAACTGAAAAGGAAGATAACTTCACTCAAACTAAATTTACACGCATCTAATGGAACTTAGTTGTTTTAAACAAAGATTAATTTTCAATCCAAAAAAGTTACTACTATATTTTTCCTCTTCTGTGATTAACACAACCTCTACAAGACTTCTTAAACTCGCAAACCAATTAAATGCTCACATAATTCTAGTTTAATGTTAATTAAACAAACTACAATAAGATTTCAATCAAAATTCTATGCCATTGTAAACCCCTTTTACAATATAATGAAAATTATTTGTTAACCAAAATATTGCTTTGTCTTTTCTCTGTTTTCCTGTTCATTTTGTTGAATGATATAAATGTATGGAGGATATATGGATCTTTTACATGCAGTCAAATTAAGCACACATCACATAATAATATATCCCCCCCCACCTTGCAAAAGTGTCTTTTGGTTTGGAATATTTCAGTCAATGTAAGATTGGATGTTTTGATTTGTTTCTTTTTGTAGTCAGCTTTTAAATTGTAAAATAATTTTAAAACAAATCAGTCAATTTTGCTTGCAAGAATATTTTTTTATAAAACAAACAAATTACATTCAGGAATGAATAAATTTAACATGTGAGCTTGATATGCTAACTTGCAAGATGATAAATTTGTTATTGAAAAATAGAATTATCACTTAATTTTTTTTTTTAGAAAAGGTTGTAATTTGAAATTGAGCGTGTGAGAGAGAAAAAGAATAGATGCAGTTTTTTTTTTTTGTAGTGAGTTGAAATTTCTGATGCGGTATTTGAGAAAGATTTGTTTTGCTTCACTATTCAGCTGCGATACTCATGAAAGGTTTCAGATTTTCTGTTGGAAGCTTCTGGTCTCACGATATTTATTATGTAAAAATACATAATTATTTATAACACAAGGCCGAAAAAGGGGGATGGGTTGAAGCTATCTTATACCTAGCTAATCTGACTCACGACCCATTCACTCATTACAATCGCATTCACCATGTATGATTCACGTTCTTTAGGTTTTATACTTTCTTGTAGGTTCCTCCATTTAGGTCATGTAAAAAAAAGCAGCATATCACGATTAACAAAAGGCTCATAAATCAACAAAAACAAAGTTTTGTCTCAATATGTTGTTATTAATTGAAAGCTAAAGCATTAAATTTATTACTTACAGTAAGTAACATATTCCGGTGTCTTTCAGACAGAAATTATATAGATTGGAATGTCAAATATATTTTTGTTTAATTTTCTTAAAAGTTTCTTGGGTCATATGGTTGCCCCAAAAAGGCTAGACCCTTCTCCAAGAAAAATCGAATTCGAAATAATGCGTAGAGTAGACGTTATATACAGTTTTAAATTGGATGAGCCTACTTTCGTATAGATTTTTAAGCATAAAAATTTACCATTTACAGTGTAACCCGGATATAAGAGAGTTGTTGGGACCGGAGAAGAAGTCTCTTATATCCGGGTTTGGTCTAATTTATACATTAACTGTGTCACAGGCTCTAATTTGGGACCAGATAAAATTTATCTTATATCCGGGTTACACTGTATGAAAATTTTTATAGTTTTTTTTTTTTTTTTTAACCCAAATTTAAATTAAAAATTAAATTCAAGTTTTACCCTTGTACGATCTTAAATTAAATTATTTAAATTATAATTAAATGATACACAGGACTATACTGCCGATTTTCGTTCTTGGCTTCTTAACAACAAATTCAAAGAAGCAGACGATTTTAAAAGTATTAGAAAAAAAAAACTATATTATTTCACAGATAAATATTTATTTTAATAAATCAAAAATTACATGCATATTAAGTAGTAACCAAACATAATGATAAAAGGATTTATTTACTTACTACATAAATAATTTTGTCAGTCTATATAATAATGTATCATTCTATAAGCTGACAACTTAAGTTTTGTTTAAAAGAAAAGATGTTTATTTCTAAAATCTTCAGATTCTTTTATTTTCTTAATTCTACAAAAAATTCTTTTAAAAATTTATATTGAAATTATTTCGAAAACAGCAATATTTGCATAAATACATCCATGCTTCAAAATTAATTAAAGATAGAATTCTAAAGATTAAATAATTAATAAAATGACATTTTTAATTGTGATTTCTGAATCCTTCTGCCTTCTCTTTGCAGCGAGATCCGTAAAAATGAAGCTCGCCAAATATGTTTTTCTTTTTACATACTTAAGGGCGTCGGCCGTGCGGATGACGTCACCGGAATACAAAGCATTTCATTGGATGAGAATAATCACGCCACTGGACACTTTTTTACGTGTTATAGATTAAGAGAAAGGAGTGAGAAAGAGAACCTATAACGATGAGAGAGGGGTGAAAATGAGAGTTTTATCAAAATAAAATTCATATTTACTTTGTTTTTTTGTTTTTTTTTTGGAGGTGGGGGTTGCCAGTAAATTAAAAAAGTGTAAAATGAAAAAATATTAGTAGTATAAAATAAAAACACTACTATAAAATATTTTATTCGTACTTGTATAAAAATTGTTTAATCAATTATTATTAGCATTAACTTTTGTGCAAAATATAAAAAAAGATTATGATTTATTTTCTGACATTTTTTTAAATCATTTTAAATTGTTTTAATACTAATTAATTTTTTGATAAACATGCAAATGTAATTAGTATATTTCTGATTAATTACTTGTTAATTTTTATAAAAATTAATTTTAAAAATGCTAAAATTGAAATTTTCGGGTTTAATACAACATGACTTAAAGATTCGGTAATAAAAACGAAAAATAAACTCTTCTTTGACTCCTGGAATTATAAGGAAACCCCAAAATATTTCTATTAAACAAAAAACTTTTGAACTCTGGTGTTTAAGCAAAAAGGTCAAAATAATTTTGATTGAATCGTAAAAACCTAAAAAGTCTTGAATTTCATGACTTTGAAAGAAAGAGAAAGTGAAACTAATTTTATTGGTGAAATTCCGGGAAGTAACCAAATTATGATTCATCAGGAATTTCCAATAACCTCTCACCTCAAACAAAGGTCAACAGATAAATATGAGATAGACAGATAAACTAACAGAATAGAAGGCGGACATTTGTTGACTGGCAATGAAATACACATGACCCACATCAGACCTCACACAGACATGAGGGTGTGTCACTTAAATTTGGTAATATCTGCCTTCTTTTCTTCTCTCCCTCTTACCATCAATATTTTTTTTCTTCTATGTGCCATGTCCGTTCAGGACGTTGGCGATCATGGCTCTTCACTGTTTCCTCTCCTTTATACCTCTTAATATATGTTGTCTGGTCATTTCTCCTTAACCCCATTCTGCCATCCATTGTCATTCTTTTTTCTTCTATTATTATTATTATTAATAATAATAATAATTTGAAAAAAGGTTAATGAACTTTTATCTAAAAACAACTTTAACAGAGTATGTTAGTATTTAAATAGAAAAATAAAGTGACGTTTTGAATAAAAATATGAGAAGACTCAGGAGAGTATAGTATTGGTATTTTTCGAAATTTATTTTGTAACAAACTAAAAAACAAAAACAGACTGAATGAAAAATTAATTTCCATAAGATGGCTGAAAGATATCAATAAAGTCAGTGTCAATAAACTATTATTCAGAGATCTGAGCAACGTCAGGTATCGCTGTTATTAATTTAAAGAAAATGTATATAAACATTAATTAAGATATATTTAAAATATATTTAATCATTTTTTCAAAGAAAAATCTATAGCGAGTCTTCTTCGAAAAATAATTATCTACTGTTTAATTTAAAGGGGAATTTAGTTTTTTTAAGTAAATAAAATTTTACATTAAAGAAGCAAACATTTCTCTATAAATGGTTTTAATTTCTATTTTGAAAGAGAGTAAGAGGAAAGATACATTGAGAATTTTAGTTTTGAAAAGCGATTATGTTTAAATTTAGAGTTATATTTGTATTTGAAAAGAGAAAATTTTAGTCAAATAAAAATTAGCAAAAATTAAGAAAATTTATTTTATGCGTCTAAAATTTCTAAATGTTCTCTTTGAGTATAGTGTTTCATATGCAACATGATTTTCAAGGGTTGTCCCCCTTATGCTCATAAACCTTAGTTTTACTTAGTTTAGGAAAATAATTTGTTTTTATTTAGTTTTAATTTTGTAAAGGTTTCTTTATTCTTTTTAGTGAGTTATATTTTGATAAAAACACGTTTCAAAGGCAACCATTTATTTCCTAAACCTAATGTTTATTTTAATTATTTTTATACTTTATTTCATTTTACATTTGAAATTAGTTTTCTTTTCGCATTTTATTTAATTGTGGTAGGTACCATCGATAATTCTCGATACCTAAGCTTTAAAAATGAATTTAAAAAACAAAAATGAAAAAGATTTCTTTCGGCCAGCGGCTGCTGCTGCTGAGGTTGGTTTGGCCCAGGTCGTGTCACACCCGGCCGGAAGTTACTGCCGGCTCCTCAAACGTCCGAAAGCGTCACCGCGGAAAACAGAACGAATGCTGTTAACTTCCGATGACCCAGCGTTTTTCAGAGAACGACATACAAAAAGCAAAACAAATGAAACATAAACATACACAAGTCCTCCTAATGACCAGAAACTACTTTATATATGGTGTCCAAGTGAAACCAATGTGTACAGTCAACATGCGGAAGGTAATTTTTAGTCATCAACCAAAAGACATTGCCAACCGGCAACGATGCTAACCGCAGCCGACATAAACACAGCCAATTTCTTCCACCAAACAACTTGGCTAACTCGGCCAAATTGGCTCCGAGACAGAGCGTGATTTTATTTAGAGATGTGAAGAGGGTATAGTGAGTTTTTCGTTTCGGGCGACTCTGTAGAAAAGGTTTTTTATTAGCTCCGGTAGAACTCTGAAGCTAAAATTTGTTTAAATATAACTTGAGAAAAGTTATAAATTTGTTTAAATATAGCTTGAGAAAAAGTTATATTTTATTTTGATTTGACTTATAAGGCCTATTGAGGTATTGACGCAAATAAAGACCTTTGTTAAAGATAACAAAGGTACTTGGCGGCTTTTGGAGATTTGTTTAAACTTTGTCTAAGAGACTGTGGCGGACTTCACCACATAAATTTAACTTTAGATTAGGAAACAGGGCTGACGTAGAAAAGGATAACCAAAAGATATGTATTTAACAAGATGTACAATATCAAACAACGATATGAAAGAAAGCATGCATTTAAGTAAGAAACGGTTGAATTAACCAAGAGTTGTCTCTCTTTATCTGTTATTTTAGTGTTCCAAAGTTCACTGGAAGAATGTTCATGAGAGTCTCTTGTAATGATTGTTCTTGAAAGATTTTGCTGTGAAAGAAAAGTTTATGTGAGTGTATACAAGGTATGTTCAGCATGTGAGTGGTGTGTGTGAGTGAGAAAGCTGGCGCATGGTTTCAACTGCCGAGGATTCGTTTGGCAGCTGAAATCTCAATAATGAGGATTAGAAAAATCTTGCTTAAATAAGTGACTGTAGGCTCCAGATCACTGCGCGGGAAGATTTATTCTTCACGTGCAAACGATCTGATTGGTTGGCATCAACCAATCAGCGAGCGAGCTTTGGGGAAACTTAAGAAAGCTTCTGTGATCCGTTTCTCCCAAAAGTTCACAAAATTGATGTTGAATATTGGTTAGCTTGCAAGAGGTCTGACACACAAGTAGACTGGTGTAAAAATACAGAAAACGTGGCACAAGGCCAAAAAGGGGAGTGGGGAAAGAGGCGGTCATCCTCTGTCTTAATTTTAAAATTTAAAAAACCCAATCATACAAAACAATATTCCTAGCACCAAAGCAACACATTCATACTTACCTTATTTACTACAAGCACCAAAATACCTCATTATTCTCAATGAAATTCCTAAAGAGTCCCCATATATACAAATCGATGTCTGTGGGGGAAGGGGAATAAAAACAACAAGTTAAAAAATCCCCAATGGCGATGTACAATATGTTTATAAATTATTTACATGTAAGTAAACAAAATCATGTCAGTAATAAAACCCCCAACAAACCTTAAATGTGACAGAAATATCAGTTAACTAGACGAAATCGATGGGGGGCTATAAAAGTACAAAAAACATTCATCAATCCCAAGCATTCACACAAACACACACTCATTCTGGCACAAAAACAAATACGAAAAACACACGCGAAATGAAAGACGCCCCGCGTCCACCAGAGAACTGACATCTCTGACCACCTAATGAGGGAGGGGATGGGGAGTTAAACTAAAGGAACAGAAATAAAAGGGGACAATGAGCAAACACACCCTAGTTAAGTTTAATGGAAAAAAAATAAAAAATCATAAAAACCCAAAACCTAAACTATCCTAATTTCAGGGATGGGTTACCCAAGTTCAACCCAGGAAAACAATATTCTGATGCCTAACCGGCATCAAAATGCCACTTCAGGTCAGCCCCTTTTAATCGGCGCAAACGTGCAAGATTCACCCATCTTTTGCCAAATTCTGATAAGGTGAGCCGCCGCCTTTCCGTCCTAATCTTGACTTTAAGCTGATGCTTAAAGAACAAGATCAGTTGGGATGAAGTGAACCACACGCTCTCATAGAAATCCTTCTGACGCGTCGTCCAAATCACGACTTTCATAACACCTAGTAAGCAACAGAACACATAGTGTTCGGCCTTCGTCATCTGCGGCACCGCATTGCTACAAATTGAACTGACCTCAAGGACAAAACTTTCCCTGTGGTATGCGGACCATGAGGCCTTCAGCAAACTTGCACAACGTCGCTACCACCCCGCAATGAAAGAAGGCGTGACCAATGGTCAATCCTGCTGAAGAAAGTCTTTTGGCGACCCAGACGGCCCCACGAATCACCAGCCAGGTGAGTGATGCCTC
Source organism: Acanthosepion lycidas (assembly GCA_963932145.1). NCBI lineage: Eukaryota > Metazoa > Mollusca > Cephalopoda > Sepiida > Sepiidae > Acanthosepion > Acanthosepion lycidas. The sequence goes on from OZ010614.1 coordinate 68,845,453, forward strand.
ATGGTTATTGAGATATTTCAACGCAGGCGCTCAAGACCATATTGAGCGAACCTCCTGCTTCGTAAGGACGACCTCGTCAATCAGCTCATCACGAACGGACACCCTGACTAATACTCGATACAATGCCCTACGAGACAACGCCTGGGCGTGGGAGATGCCACCCGACGCCCGTAAGAGGCGTTTCAGAGCACGGTGACATTCGCGGTAGAAGGAATATTCTGCCCGGAGTGTACGGTGCGCTTCCTCCTCGCTCGAATGCGCACTTCTCCGGGATGGGAATTTTCAACGGACGTCTTACTTCCAGAAGGTGCCCTCCTCATCCGATTCGCGACATATTCTGTCTAGGAAGGCGATGCGAAGCATATATTGACCAATCAAAATGTCAGGCATGCCCAGACCGACATCAGATGGATGAAGGCAACAGATCTCCCGAGATACCATAGCGGCCTTGCCTTTCCACAAGAAAGAGAACAAGAGCCTTACTAATGACAATAGTGTGGCATACGGAAGTAGAAGTACAGAGATTCGGTAAAGGAGAATCGGGTAGATGTGTGAAACACATACTTCCGCACTCCCCTTCAAGGAAAGATTCCTTTGAGACCACAAATTGATTGCAATTTCGGCCTTCCCTTGTACCTCCGACCAATTCATATCCAACTGGATATCAGGAACGAACCAGATGCCGAGTATCTTGACCGGCCCATCTGTCCAGAGGAAAGGTCCGGGAAGAGAAACACTCTTCCATGCACCCAACCGCAAGCCAACAGACTTATCGCGGTTGATCTTCACCGCTCTCAACATCTCATAACCACTGATCTCTTTGCTGACTTCGTCAATCTCGGCTCTGCTCGACACAAGAACCGAAACGTCATCAGCATAGGCAGAATATCTGACTGAGGTGGTAACCCAGGAAGGGAAATTCCGCGCAGGACCGGATTCGCCTTTACCTTGCAAAGGAAAGGTTCCAACACAAGAACGTAAAGCAAAGACGAAAGCGGAAAACCTTGGCGAATGGAGCGAGACTATTCGAAAGGCTCCGATCTTACTCCATTCACTTCCACCAGCGCACCGGGAGTCGCATACAAAAGTCGGATCCGAAACCGGCCGCCGAGAGGACAGCCTCCAGAAACGATGATCAACCCTATCGAAGGCCTTGGACTGATCTAAATTGATCAGCGCGGCTTCACTGTCGACGTGTTCTATGATCAAGCGTTCCATATGAAGGTTGTCCTGAAAAGTCCTGCGCATTACAGCACATGTCTATTCAGAGCCAATCAGAGTAGATAAGACAAGCTGCAAACGGTTGACTAAGATCTTTGCCAAAATCTTTAACTCTGTGTTTAACATGGTTAAAGGGTGAAAGTTATCTAACCCATCCCCACCGTTCTTGTCCTTACGCAGCAACTTGATCACACCCCTGGTGAAGTGCTGAAGTATAAACCCCTGCTTTATCCAGTTGCTGAAAATCAGTTCCAGCAAAGGAACAAAAACGGGCGACTGCCTCAAGTAAACTTCGTAGGGAAGACCATCTAGTCCTGGAGAGTTAACCAGTCCAAGCTGTTTCAGCGCTTCCCAAATTTCCGACTCTGTGATGGGATCCTCGCACCCAGCCTCTTCAGCTGCCTCAAGGTAGGGAAAGTCAGCTAAATAGGCGTCCAACTAAGCAGAGCTCAGACCGGGTTCCCTGCGTAAAGTTCCTGAAAGTAATCCTGAAAGGCCTCGCATATGCCCGCGTTTGTAGTCACGATCCGCTTATCCGGCGATGTGACGCACGCGATATGTCGCCGAGACGCGCTCCGATTTTCCTCTGAACGCAATTCAGCGGCCATATTCGTCGCCTCAGAGGATATTCTTTTTAACCTAGCCCTAACTACCATAGTTTGATCCTTCTTGATAAGCAAGGAGGACAAATCTGTCTTAGCTAAAACTATTTCCCCACTATCACGGGATTTAACTGCCTGATCAACTTTTTGTTCTAAAGCCGTTTACGCCGCTAATCTATCTAGATTGAGTCGACGACTAAAATCAGAAGCATACGTTCTCATTTGGGATTTTAATTTATCCCACCAGGCGTCCCCAACAACCGCCCCCGTCAATTCTTTCTTTATCATTAGTAGCAGCTGGTCCTGGAAATCCTGCTCACCAAATATTGAATAGTTTAATTTCCAGTAGCCAGCCAACCTAACATTAGGCTTATGTAAGTTTACACGCACCCGGACAAGCCTATGATCCGAATAAACTATAAAATGGAAACTTGGACATCCTAAGAGCCTTACATCGACTCTCCTAACTAAGACTCGGTCGAGCTAGCTAGCAAGCGTCCCAGGAGCCGAGTTGCCACTATTTGTCCAAGTCCAATCTACCTCCCGCGGGTGCTCATTCCGGTACTTATCGACAAGATCAAACCCGTCGATAAAGTTCCGAAATAGTTTCACATACCGGTTGTTAGTACCAAGATTTTGCCCTATACGATCTATATCGGTGTCAAGGACGGCATTCCAATCCCCTCTAAAACTACCCGACATGATGTCGTCAAGGACGACTCGATCTGCCGAAACAAAGCAGACCGCTCAGAATGGTTATTGAACGCATAAACCCCAATGAGACGAAGAGCCTTATACTTTATGGTAACATCCAGCAGGCAAAACCTGCCCGCCAGATCTGTGAAGACAAGAGTACACGAAGCCTTTAAAGACTTGCTCACCAGCCAAGAGACACCTCTCCAACGACCAACAAAACATGCTAAATAAGTTTAGACAGTATGTCCTCACGGTCATGAGAAGAAAACCGGGTCTCCTGTACGCAACAAACATTCACCCTGAGGCACTGAAGGTCGCGAGAGAGCCTCGCCCTGCGAGACTCCGACGTCAGGCCTCGGCCATTTATACTTGCTAACCAGAGAGCCATAGTGAAAACCGATTAGGGTTGCTTTCCTTAATTGAGCATGGTCGGGGTAAGGATACCGACCGCCTCCCTCATCGACCCGTGGCCCATCTCAGTCTTGATGGAGCCGTCTTGGAAGGGGCCGCCTATATCCCAAGGGAAAGTCACATTTAGTGCTCTATAGAGGGAGGGGTGAACAAAAACACGGACTATCCCCGCACAAAACTGCTTCATTTCTTTTTTTTCATTCTGGACGATTGCGATGGGCGGGGACATTTTGAAAGAGGCTATAACTTCGTCCAACATAGCCCAAACCTGCTTCGCCCCCGTCCTAGTTCTTATCACGGTTAGAACCCTTTCCGCATTGGGAAAGTTTTGGGGTTCTTTTATGTCCTTGTCGGCGAACTGTTTGATGGATAACAGATATTTAAAAAATTTTATTCTGTCTCCACAGTCCCGTGCTTTTTCTGCTTGGATAGGGGATATTTTACACACATCTTCTCCGGAGTTGAAAATGTGGTTTTGTTTCTTTCTGTTACTGGATAAGTCGTGTGTGGGGCTTCTAAGCCTTTTGTTTTGGGGAGGAGGAATTTCTAGGGTTTTAATGGGAGAAGAACTGTGGCGGGGTGTAAATGTCTGCCTAATAGGGCTGGGGTCTCTTCTAAAAGGGATTGAGGGATGGGAAAAAGATATGGATAGAGACTGTGCTGAATGTTAGACAGTAGATGCGGAGGTCGGTGTTTTCTTAATGGGGGAGGATTTTGTCTAATTTCCTTTTTAACTCCTTGACTTTTTCTGTCTTTTCATATGCAGGGTCATATTTTTTTTGTAGATCTTTCAGGGTCGGTAATGAGGCCGGGGCGTCGCCCTTACTATTGACGGAGGGAGCGGGACTCTAAGTACTTTTAGTTCCAGGGGCTTAAGCGGACTGAGGACCCGCTGTCTGACTCTTACCTCTGGCCCAGCCAGCAACCTGCCATTTCCCCTCTCCCTCCTTCACAACTGCACTTGCAGCGGTAGAAGGCTCTTCGAGGAATGAAGGCTTTGGTGTCAGCCCAACAGGGGGTTTGACCACTTCTGTCCTGGAAGCTGGCATGCCCATTGCAGGCCAGGCGGAAATTAAAGACTCGGTCAGAGGGTGGGTTTGGTCAACTGGGGCCTGACCTCCAGAGGCCTTCTTCTCTAGACAGGAAGAGGAGAGGTGACCAGTCTCTCTGCACTTCCAACAAACTGGTTTACGGCTAGTCACTATGACCGGCAGCTTCAAGCCAGCAACATCTAGACAGTTGGGGATGGAGATGAAGGCTTTCTAATCCAACATGATGTCGAAACTCCACCCCCCAGTCAGGCTATCACAGGAAGCCCCAGAATTTCTCCGTACTGGGAGAAGAAAGCCGCCGATAACTGAAGGAGGGATCTCGTATACTGCTACTAAGATCATTCTCTTGCCTTCGTACTCTGTACAGCGAATTACATCTTTTGTGATTAGTTCTCTACTTGTTGCTTTTATGCAATTTTCGGAGTGGGTAACGCCCCACATGAAAAAGCCTTTACCCTTTACGATCCGAAGAGGCTTAAACCCCAGGGACTCTAGTATTTTAACCACTATGTCTTTCGTCGGACGACAAAATTTGCGCGAACGCTTGTCGACGAAAAAGACCAACACTGTTCTTTTATCGATCTTCTTCAGTTCTATGCTGTCCTTCAAGAACCCACCTTCTACCACAAGGTGTGCGTAACTCTTGGCATGCTCCAAGAACTCCGCAATATCGATAATGTATTTAGGTGGGGACTTCCAACAACAGGGCAAATCCCCGGCCTCAACGGTATCACTTGACTTTTGGCCGTTCTTGGCATCCATGTTATTGTCAGATTTTTGGCCATTATTGGCCACCGTAGATTTTTGCTTTGCATGTTGGTCATTATCGACCTCCATACTTTTGGCGATTTTGTTTTTTCATGGACATTCTCAGCCTAAATACTTTGGATTTTTTCTTTGCCATTATTGGCCTTGAAACTTTATATTTGGCCACCAATAGCCTCCTCACAAGAAGAAGAAGATTCTAAGGCCGGCTACTCCTCTAAATTGTTTTTGTTCGGCCAGTCGTTTTGGGGGTTGAAAAGATGTTTCCTTATAGATCTCTTGACGGACGCTATTTTAGTTTTCTTTTTTAAAATTAAGAAAGAAGGTACTTTCTTTTCTTTTTTTTCCATTTTTTAAAGGGAAGGGGAGGGGTGAAAGGGGAAAATATTTAATAATTTCCGCCTTATGGGCGAAACAAAAATTCAACACAAAATAAACAGACAAAAAATAGGTGACAGACAAAAATCAAATCAGCAAAAAGAATCACAAGGCTCGCCCGAAAGCGAGACAGCAAATCAAAAAAGTAGAAAATCAAGGAACAGATAAATAAAAATGCACAAAGGTTTTACAAAAATTAAATGACGGATGAGAACAAATGAAACAAGGTTCACCTAAAGGCGAAACAACAAAAAGGAAAGCCACAAAAAGGGTGGTCGTATAAAAATTGACGAGAGACGAAGGAAAAGAAATTCGCCTAAAGGCGAGACAAGTTTAAACGTACAATAAAAAAAATAGACGATAGACGAGAAACAAAAGAACAAGGTTCGCCTAGAGGCGAAACAAAATTTTAAAAAAACACAAAAAGAAAATAAACAATAAAACGAAAACGCTATACAAAGAAAAAATAAAACGTTGATACAAAGAAAATACGAAACAACAAAAATACACAGAGCTAATCACAAAACAAAAATGGCTGACGCTAAGAAAGAGTCAAACAAATAAACAAAAGAAAATAAAAGTACAGATTAGACAATATAAATACAAACATTAGAACAAATATGTCACAAAAAGGTTTGAAAATAAAATAAAACACGAAAAACGTAAAGTATATTTAAAAGTAAAAAAGCAAATAAAGGAATAACACGTAAAGAAAAAATTAAAGTTTGTCGTAAAAAAAAAAAATAAATCGAAACTCTAGCAGGGGTTACGAAATAAAAACGAAAATATATTCAAAATGGAATTTAAAAGTAAAAGAAAATAATAAAAAAAACAAATAATAAAAGAAAAAGAGCAAAAATAAAAATAAAATAAAAAATGGAGGGGGGGGAGTAAAAAAGAAATGGAAAACAAAAAAAATCAAAAAGGGTTTCAAAACAGTCCTAAATAACGCAAGAAAGACGGTAAAAAATAAATCAAAAACTTAACAATAATGTAGCTCAAAGAAAAACCGAAAAAAGTCAGGCAGCAACCACCATTCAGAAAAAGCCAGTCCAGAGCCTGAAAGAGCCACCAAGTTAAATATATTTATTGTATATGAAAATACAATTGTGGCACAAGGTCGAAAAAGGGGAGGGTTGAGGCTGCTCTTCACTAACTATCCTATACCTAGCTAATTTGATTCACAACCCATTCACTCATTACAATTTGCACATTCACCATAATACCACATCCTCTCAAGGTGGGGACCTACAAAACGCGTCCCGTACCGTGATCAATTTAATGATAATAACTATATATACAATTCTAAAGATGAAACAATGAGTGGGAAGGGAGATGAGCCCAATAACAAACTAAACATGAACACAAAGTAAACCTAAACATAACTGATGTTAGTAGGGCCCATCCAACCGTCAAAAAGGAGAGGCCGGTGTATTCTCCCCATTGGACAGAATCAAGAGGCTCTCTGGCTAAGGGATTGGGAAAAGAAGAAAATATATACGGACATGGGAAAGAAAAAGCTGACCGAGTCGAGATATAATGGGGCCAATACAAATTGGGGAGGTTGGGAATCTCGACTTGGATTATAACCAAAGATGCAGCCGGGAACAGGCCAGGAACAACACTCACTCGCATTAACTAGGTACACAAGAGCTTGTTTAATCTAACCAAGGTGAGGGCTCCACAGAAAGCCACCCTGATGTGACATAAGTTGACCTATAATAGAAAATCAAGGCTAGCCCCGTTCAAAGAACCAAGCTCACCACTTTCACTCAACTTTCGCTGAAGAGTGTCGAATGCAAGCGTTTTCTATCAGTTCTAATCTTCATCTTGAGCTTGTGCTCAACGAATCGGATCAGATCCTGATGAGAAAAACGGATGCCTCGAAAGACCTCCTCCAATCGCGGCGTCCAAATCACCATTCGGGTCATGGCCAGCAGCATAAGAAACACCATCCGTTTCACCCCGGAATACGGGGGCGACACATTGTCACACGCGTATGCGCGTTCAATGAGCACGAGCTTTTCGGGAGCGAGATTATCCGTCAACTAGCCGAGACGGTCCAATAAGGGGCGGACCCGGGGACAATGGTAGAAGGCGGGCGAAGTCGTTTCTTCCAGACCAAGGCCACACCGTTCACAGTCTGGCAAATCTGCCAAGCCCCCATATGAAGATCTTGTCATTGAGAGAGCATCCGATTCCGAGCCAATCGCCAGGTAAGCGAAAACTCAGGGTTACTGCGATAATCCGCCGCTGGCGCCCAAGACCAGTAAAAGTGAAACTCCGACACGTCGAGCTGCTCACGTAGGGAATCCTTCGCGACCCCTTCCACTAGAAGATGATAGAAGACCTTCCTAAAGAACAACCAAGTTAAAACTAGCCCTGAGTCATTTAATAGAGAGATATATGGGTGAATAGAGACCACTCATGAAAATGTGTTGGGCGGGTCCATTCTAACAAAATGGATCAGCTCACCTGCTGCATTAGGTACTTTCCTATAAATGAGGTAAAATTAGCTGTCTTGCGTTTTCCAAGAACCCCCAAGTTATTTGTTAGTTTTGTGGGTTTTTTCGAGTGTGCTAGACGAACGAACTGCTGCGTTAAGTTTTTGAATTTTTATTTTCTAAAACTCTTGAATTTTTCATTTTTTTCTTTTCCGTTTATTTGGTCACATATTTATGCATTTTGTTCTCTTCTTTTTTATTTGTTTCCTTTCCTGTATTTTTACAAAGGTTTTTGTTTACATTACATTTTTCGTATTTATTTGAATTGTTTATTGTCTTTGGTTGTCCACGTTTTTCTTACTTTTTATTTTGCTTGTACTGGACATTGTTTCCGTTTTTGGAATAATTAAAAAAAAAAAACAGATGAAAAAGAAAACATTTTTTTATTTGGTCGGTAGTGGTGGTCGTTCGGGCCATCGTGAGCGACGAGAACATTGCCAACACAACACCGCCGGTGTCCTCAGTAAAGTGCCTGATGTGACGATAGTGTAGTATGCTTGCTTTCTTGAGTGTTGTAGTCACCAATGTAGAAAGTTAATCTGAACGTCGAAAGTCGCCAATGTTGTAGTGGCGTTTGGTTAAATAGATCAATGTGGCTGCGTGTTGAGAAGGCAATAAACATTCATACATAATATTTTAAATATCAAGGAAAAAAACGATGAAAACCAATTCGACAATAATACAAAGTAGTTGTAATATGAGTGAATAGGGAGAAAAAGTAGCTTCCCTTTAACTGTAAGGAAATGTTTTAAGGGAGATTTGTCTGAGTATAAAGTTCAGAGTTGAAAATAGAATATTTCTTTAGAAAATTGTTCAGTTGTGTTGCAACTTACACAGTTGATTTAATATGGTATGTCCACAGAGAACTAGTGGTGTATCAAATAAAGTTCTGTATCTGTGTGTTTGTACGTGCGGAGTGAGTAGCATGAATAAACACAAGTGAGTAGTTGAGATCTATTGTCTCTGGTCTGTACTCGACTGTGGTGCTGGAACTACTACTACTGGTTTTTTGGAATGCATCCAATATTTATATTAGTTTGTGTGGCTCCCAGCACAAACGCGGGATATATTTTTGAATGTACACGACAAATACCCGATTTGACGAAAAATGGACCAATCAGTGATTTTATAGCAAAACTTGTTTGTGGGCAAAGTGTAGGAAAAATTCAGTATGGTGAAATGCGATCGATAAATTGTACTATTATTTTTAGTATGTATTTATCGACCAATCAGAATTGGAGAAAATGTAGGCGTGGCACTACAATAGACTAAAGTAAAAGTACGCGGAATACTATACTGAACAGAGGGATAAATTAAAGGATAGGTTTAAGGAAAATGAATCCCTTACTATCGAAGAGGCATTAAATACGAGAATAGTATCCCTGATGACTTCTGACATAAAAAAAGCCGTAAATTAATTGGAGTCAGCAGGGAAACAATGGATGAGGTCCTGAGGATTGAATGGTGACGGACGAGTTTTTATGGTGAATGTGGAAATTGTAATGAGTGAATGGGTCGTGAATCGGATTAGCTAGGTATAGGATAGTTAATGTCGACCAGCCTCAACCCCTCCCCATTTTAGGCCATGTGCCACAATTGTGTAATCTTCACAAGAAATATTCCAAGAACTCCCAAGTTGGATTATTGCTTCTTTGTTCTTTGGATATTACGACGAGCCTTTAAAACGAACGGTTAGGTTTTTCATTTGTTTACAAAGTTTTGATTTTTTCATTTTTCCCACCTTTCTTTGTACGTTTTTGACTTCATTTTTGTATTCCTTTTTGTTTATTTCTTTATTTGTATTTTGACCCCCCGCCGCTTCCCCCCATTTTTAGTATCGTTTTCGTTTGAATTGTTGTTTTTATTTCAGTTTTAGTTTTTACGTGTTTTTCATTTTTATTTTCCACTTTCTTGTTTTCTTTCTTGTTTGATTTGTTTTTTTGTTTAATTTATTGTTTACAAAAAACAAAAATATATAAATAAGGCGAACTTTTATATGTGGAACTCCCATGGCGGAAAATTTAGAACTTTCATTGTCGCAGACGGTGGAAACCGAGAATTTGGCACTGGCAAACACAACGGCCTGGACGGAAAAAAGGCCGAAAAAGAAAGACTCTGCTTACTATGAGCAACAAAGAGAGATGTACGAAAAGTACTTAAATAGAAATGAATTTTTAACAATTCCACAGGCACTCGATGCAGTGAATGTCAGAATAATTTCGCTACTGACCTCCGACGTAAAGATTCGGAAATTAATTGGGGTCAGTAGGGAGACCATGGAGGAGACTTTAAAAAGTCTCAATATAGCGCCGAAAGTGTTAGCTAGGAGGTCAAATGCTATTTGAGACATCCTTCTAGCTACAGAACAGGAATCGAAACAACTGGCCGGAAGTGTCCTGGTAACCGCAGCTGTACGACTCCAGACGGAGTACATGGGCACCCGGCGGACAAAAATTACAGTTCAGGGGGTGCCCGTGGACATCTGTCAAGATCGCAGAGGAGCGTTCTTTTCTAAGTATGGGCCAGTAGAAGAAGTATCTTCTATAATCAGCAAATCTGGGATCGCCACCGGAGACATGAAGGTGACACTAACAAGACAGGCATTTGGGAAATACCAAATATCTTCTTATGCCGTGAGAAGCGGATGCTCGTGGTAGATGAGGGACGTAGACCATATTGTTGTTCTTGTGGAGCTTCTGGGCACATGTCCAAGGTGTGCCCAGGTAAGAATGTATAACCTCCAACCCGCCCAACAACAGCAACAACAACGACAACATCAACAACAGCAGCACTAGTCATAGCAGCATCGTCAGAAAAGGCTTCTGACGGGGAGTGGAAACAAATGAAAGGGAGACCCCCCCCCCAAAAAAAAAAACGGGATATGCAATCTCCAAATCAAGAGCGGCCACAGCAGGAGCGGCCAAAAGAAGCACAGCAGAAGGAGATGCAACGCAGTTCCAGGAAGCCAGAAAAACAACCACAGGAGCAGCCAAAAGAGGGACAGTTTAGTTCCGCGAAGCAGAACAAGCAGCCGCAAAAGCCGGTACAGGAGGTTCAAAAGACAAAGCAGCCCCCAAAGCAACAATAACAGAAACAACCGAAACAAACACAAGAAGAGATGGAGGTGGAGGTGGAAGAAATGCCCCCACCTTGTGCAGAGAGGAGGAAGAAGAAGATGATGTACAAAAACAAAAACACTTTGGACAAAGCAGGGCGGACAAATACACAGATAAAAACCAGGTCCCTCTCCGTCCCTGTCGTAGTTCCCAAAGATAGGAGCCTTCCTTCCTCCCCTTCCCGTACTCCATCCCCTTCTCCCTCCACATCTTCCCTTACTTTAGTCTCCACACCCCCTCATGTGTCCACTTCTTCCCCACCCCACCCGCCAAGGGAAAAAAAGGTGAAAAAGAAAAAATGTTTCCCTGGCCCAGAGGTAGATAGTAAAGAATTAGAAAAGGGTCTGCCGAAGCATAAGAAATCTTTGCTAGGTCTCTTATTTAAGATCACCTCGGTAGAGGGTAAGTCCACAGAGGATCCCCGTAATTTCCCGAATACCCCTGGGGTAATCACATGCATAAAGGACGCGGGAAGCTACCTTAATGTGTGGAGCCAAGGACGCATATGAGGCCAAGGACGCATTTCCCAAGATTAGGGTGTTAGTGGTGGATTCCCCATACTTAAAACAGCACGGGCATTTTTGTACTGGGTGGGTCCCCGTCATACTCCATCCCTCCTTATATCGAGCTGTTAAATTAACATATCCCATGGAGGTCGACGGAATTGTGCTGGAAGGACGGATGACATCGGAGTTGGGCACAGGAAGCTTAGGACAATCCGTCGGGGTTCTTACTGACTCAGATTTCCGCCTATTATGTGAATAGGTTTCTTGCTCTGACTTTTTCATTTTTTGCAGACCTAAACGATGTCAATCAAGTTAGCCAGTCTGAATGCTTGAGGGATCGGGGTAAGGCGGCCCGCCTTCCCGGGGATCTCCTCTCTTTTGGCGTGGATGTCGCCGCGATCCAAGAGACTCACTTTGTTTGCAACGTCGATGCGTGTGTACTAGATAACTATTTTGCCGTTTATTCAGCATATGGGGACCGACAGGCCAGAGGAGTTTCTTTGCTGCTGAGGGGTGCTCTTTATGCGAAGGTGGACTTTGTGCATACCGATTCCGTGGTCGATATTGCCGTGAAAAGTGGTTAGTTCTGGGTCGTTGCGGTTTATGCGCCCAACGACAAGGAGGAGCGGGTCTTGTCTTTTCGACGGTTGGGGCCATTTCTGGTGGATTCAACGCGCCTAGAGTGAATGGGGGACAGGAATGCCATCCTGGACCCCAACTTAGACAGAGGGTGGGGAGCGAGTGGAAGTGGGGCGAGTTGAAGGGGGGGGCGATCGTAGCCTGGTTGATCTGATCAACGAATTTGGCTTCGTTGATAGATACAGGGTCGATCGCCCCGGGGGAAAAATGAGGTCGTGGGCTCTTAATTGGCCTTTTACACGTGTAGTTAGCTACCTGGATAGAATGTTAGTTAAAGGAGCCGACGTAGACTTGCTAGATTGTCCTACGCTCTACTGGGTAGACTATTCGGATCACAAACTCGTTTGTGTCCGGATGGCGTTAGATCATAGACCTAGAATGGCTGGTTACTGGAAGTTCAATCTGTTCATACTGGACAGGCAGGACTTCCAGGAGCAGCTAACTAGCTTAGTGCAGCGGGAGCTAGTAGGGGCAGATATCGGGAATAAATGGTGTGGGAAAATTAAGGATAGGATAGGATTAGGTCCTTCACCGCTGATTCCAGCAAACGGCTCGCCCTAGATAGCGCTGAGAAGGTGAAGACGCTTAAGGCTAGTCGGTGGATAAGGGTAATCTAGAGATAGCTGTAGCTATCGAGCGCTACATGGTCCATGTAATTAGATATAGGTTAAGCAACATGTCTTCCGAAGCTGTAAATATGGTTGCAGATTTGCGCAAGGAAGAGATCCGTCGAGGTTCCGATCGTTACATTCGTGAGGTCAATTCCCCGGAGGGGCATGCTCTTCAAGCCACTGACGACATGTGCGAGGCGTTTCGGCGGCATTTCGAGAGCCGATTTACCAAGGAACCTGGTCTCCGTGAGGAGGAGTTTCGCAGCTATTTGGCTGACTTTCCTCGGCTTTCGCCGACTGAAGCGTCTAGCCGCGAGGGAGAGATCACGGAGGGTGAAGTCTACGCGGCATTGAAGAAGGTCGGCAGAGTCAAGTCGCCCGGTCTGGATGGTTTGCCCTATGAATTGTACTTGAGGTTTTCGCTCATTTTTGTCCCGATGTTGACTGTGGTGTTCAACAACTGTTTCCGGCAGAGGTCCATGCCCAACCGGTTCACCAGAGGTGTGATCACGCTGTTGAAAAAGAGCAAGGGTGTTGGGCAGGATTTAGATGATTATAGGCCTATAACTCTGCTAAACACAGAGTTAGATTTTGGTCAAGATCCTACAGGATCGTTTGCAGTCAGTTGCTGAGTTTCTGTTGGGTCTTGAGCAGACTTGTTCTGTGAGAGACCGAACAATTCAGAGCAACCTGGGTCTGATCCGCACGATCATAGAGGGTGTAAAAAAGACGATGAGGCCGCGCTGATCAATTTAGATCAGTCCAAGGCATTTGATAGGGTTGACCATCACTACCTTGCGGCTGTCCTGCAGGTCGCCGGATTCAGTTTGTTTGTTATGCGTGGATATAATTGGCGAGATTTAATAGAAGCAACTAGAAATAGTTGTGGCAAAGTTGAGCAGAATTTCTACCGAGTGTCGAATGCATGTTTGAGAGAATTTGCTATTATTGATGATAGAATGTCGTTCTCGCAAATTCTTAGGTCATTCGAGTTGCATCATTTCAGGATCAGATAAAGGACGGTGAGTCGCCTTTTGTTTGAGATGTGGTTCACACTTTATCTATTTCAGTCCAGAAGAGTTGAATTTAGTTAAAAATGGCGTTGCGTTTTCCGTTTGGTAAGCCGGGTCAAATGTCCCCGAGAGAAAGAAAAGGTCAAACAAATATAGACCAGTGGAGGAGAAAGAGTGTGGTAGTAGTAATTGTAGCCATTCCAGTGGCGAATAAGGCTTCCCACGTGTTATAGAAAAATCAGTTTATTTTGCTGCGCCGGAGAAATTGTGTTTTGTGTAGACGTAGTGAATTAAAAATTGTGATTTTTATATTTTTCATCACAAATTTTTGTTGCTGTATAAAAGTTCTTTCGAGAAAAAGAAATGTTAATCATAGACCTCAAATAAATTTCAAATTCACCAACTGTCAAAGATAGGTGTTGTTAATTTGTGTTATTACTAATCTGTATACAGTAATCCCTCACTAAATTGCGGTTTACCTTTCATGGTCTCAGTGAATCACGGATTTTTAAAAATATTCAGCAGCTAATCAAAATTTGGCTGTCTTCCAAGATGATTTTGTAGATGCCACGTGTTATTGGCCAACAGAGAAGACACAACCATTGAGAGCATACTGTTCCATATCCTGGGTACTGACTGGCTTAGTGACTGCAGCCTCAGTTCCCAAAATCTTAGCTTTCGTCATATATAGCCTGACGCGCTTTTACCGATTGAGCCACAGGGGAGTGTTTCGGTTAGTAAGGTCGATTTTACGTCAGGCTATATGGCAGTTCCGTATAGGATACAGGTTCAATTACAGTCAGAGGACGCATATTTTCTATGAAAATTTCTCGGACATTCAGGCTGGTAAATGTCGTTAATACTGTTTATTATAAAACAGATCATTTACTTAAATATTTGGATCTATAAAAAGAACGTATAAACATAAAAATGTCTTAAAATAATTGTCGAACTTTGTCCATTTCATATATATATATATATATATATATATATATATATATATATATATATATATAGACTAGCTATCCTACAGTCCAAGAAAAGATGTTTTCAAGAATATAAATTAATTCAGATTATTTGTGCTTAAAATTAAAATTTAGCATCTTTTCATTTGTACCCCCTTACTTTTTAAAATAACAATTAGCATTTGTCTTATTATAATTCTGCTTTCCACCCCCATCCCATCAAGCAGCCTCTTTCTACAAACCACTATTCTGTGGAACCAACTCCCAAGAGGATACTTCCCTGATCACTACAATCTTAACCTGTTGAAGTCTAGTGTTAACCATTATCTTTCCCACATATCCACAGAAATTGTGCTTCTAACTTTTTAACCCTCGACATCAAGTATCCCCCTGAGCTTTTTACAGTGTGAACATCATTAAGAAAAAAAACCTCTTAGCAATAATTTTTGAATGAGCTTATTATTTACTTGATTTTATGTACCATAATTGTTTCTTTTCTTTTTCTTTTTTTCATGCCACCCCAAGCAAAGATCGATTCGCCATTCGCATCGCTAACAAAGAGGCGATTGTCTACGTCGATGGTTCAATCCTTGCAGACAGCATTCACTTTCCAATTGCAAATGCCGGGATGTCTGTGGCGTCCGATCGAACATTTCTTTCTTTAGTGATTCTAGGGAATCGTGACACCATTTGGGAAAGATCACAACTCAACGGATTTTCTTGGGTGGAGCAAACGATTGGCGGAGCCGCGCAGAAAGCTCCGCTTCCACCAACCTCAATCCACAAACCACGTCCTCATCGTCGGTGTTGTCCCTCACCAAATGTCCCAATGTGTGGCGCCATATCTTCACCTTCTTCAAAGGGTCTTCTCTTTCATTGAGGTAGAGGCGCCATTTTCTCTCCAGTTCAGACACCATCACATCCATATTTTCGCACAGCTCTCCCAACTTGATCTGTGTCTCTTCCACGAAGGCCTCGAAATACTCCCATTGGATCATTCTGTATCGCAATCCGTTGACAGTTGTTAAATGGATCGTCTTGTTCGACGCCCGGATGTTAATTTAGAACTGGCGGAGTTCCCGCTCCAGGGTAGGGCTTCCCTCCTCCTTCCCCTTCGACGACTCCTCCCTCACCGACAACTGACGAGGCGGACACTGAAGGGAGACGGTCTCGTGATCCTTGTGACATTGCGACAGAGAGGCACACGTTGCACCGGTTGCAGAAGGCGTCTTTGGATTGGCGATGCCATCGACAGTTGTCCATCGTGATGATCCGGATGGCTTCCACCCTCCACAAATCTTTGGTCTCGTGTCTGGGGTGGAATTCCTCGCAGGTCTGATTCCAGCTGACGGCGCCTCAAAGACTTTACCAAAAATGGTGCCAGTCTCAAATCGTCACCGGTCGCAGGTTGTTGGCACTGGCGATACAGGCCATTTCCTTCAAGAATTATCTTCACGCACGACCCACAGAAAGAATGAAGACGTGGCAACGTCTTCGATGCGAAATCCAAAAATCCGTCGCATTTCGAGCATTGGAATGTCTCTTCTTCCCTCACGTTGGACGCCATTTGGAAAATTTCTTCCGAAAATATAAATCAAATCTGAAAAGAAAAAAAAAGGTCAAAGTTCAAAATCAGAAAAAGACAAAAAAAAAAGTCCATTTATAAAACCGGAAGTAAAATGACCCGAAATTTCGAGATTTTATAAGAAAAACAAATCGATTTCCGGAAAGAATATTGTTTTCTTCAAAAATCCCAAATAAAATGAAGGGGAGGAGAAGAGTTAGGGGTGGGGCGAATGAAATAGTGAGAGAGTGGGGAATGGAGAGTTTGGTTATCAATGAAGAAAGAGAGAGAGAGAGAGAGAGAAGAGAAATTCTAGAAAGGAAAGAAAGGGTAAAAGAAACAGATGGAGAGGGGTTCCAATTTTCTGTTTTCACAGTCACATTTAACATTCTCTTTTCATTAATTGTAATATTTTAAAAATTGAATATTTCTTCCGATTATTTTTTAAATTTCTTTGAAAAAGTCAGGTAGAAGATGAAATATTTTTTATTTATTACCACTTAATAAGTTTATATTTTTATCTTCTTCGCTAATCTAGTATGACACATGGCCAATAGAAGCGAGTAAATTATTCACTACTTAAAGTGGTCCACACATAACCGAAAATTGAGTGAAAGAATTATTTTTCTTTTGTTAAAATAACAATTTGACAATTAAAAAATAAACTACTTCTATAAACAGAGAAAAAGAATTTGGTTTTCCTCTGAATATGAATAAGATAGATAGATAGATATGAAAAAGAGTGAGATAGATAGATAGATAGATAGATAGATAGATAGATAGATTATATTTATTATTATAAAATGCAATAATTGTGGCACATGGCCTAAAATGTGGGGAGCAGGTGTGAGCTTGGTCATCCTTACCTATCCTATACCAAGCTAACTCTATTCACGACCCATTCATTCAATACAAATAAACCATTGACCGAAAGAATTCACCCGTCACCTTTTACTCCTACATATACCACAATACCACATCCACAAAGGGAACCTAAAAATTAACCCCATAATTATAAAAATTTCTTATGTACAAATGTTCAATATATATATATATATATATATATATATATATGATGAAATTAGGGGGAGGGTTCTCTAACCCAATACAAGCAAAATATAAAACAGAAAATGTTATTAGGATCCGTCCACCCTACAAAAAATCAGAGTTGCCGCTGTATTCTGTCATCAGACAGAATCAAGAGGAAAACTCTCTAACGGAATCGGGGAGGGGAAAATAAATGCAGGGCGTGGTGAAATCTAAAACTGAACCAGTCGAGATGAAAAGAGGGGCCAAAACAAACTGGGGAGGTTGGGAATCTCAACTTAGCTCATAACAGAAATAAGGAGCCGGGAACAGGTCAGGAACGACACACACTCACATTAACTAGGTACACGAAAGAGGGTCTACGTTAAACAGGAGAGGGTTCGCAGGAAACTGCCCCGTTGTGACGAAGAGGACTTAAAAAAGAAACTCAAGGATAGTCCCTTTCACACGAACTAAGCTCGCTACTTTTACCCACCTTTCGTTGAAAACTGTCGACACCAAACGCTTTCTGTCAGTTCTGATCTTCACTTTCAGCTGATGCTGAAAGTACGAGTGTAATTCAATAAATAAGGTGAATTTTTCGGTATAAGGACTTCTAATACAGATAGAAGCTTATTTTTATTTTATTATTTTTTATTTTTTTTTTTGTTTTACTTCTTTTTCCCATGGATTTAATTTCTTTTGCAGATTAAAAAAAAAAATTTGAGAGTTTTGGCGATTAACAAAGATGGCCGAACAAGAAGCATGCTTCAGGATTGAACAGCGGTCGGTTATCAAATTTTTGGTTACTGAAGGGTGCAAGCCAGTTGAAATTCATAGGAGGATGTTAACTGTGTATTGTACCACATGTTTCAGCCAAAAAATGTCTACAAGTGGGCTAAATTGTTTAAAGAAGGACGGAGCAGTGTTGAGGATGAAGACTGGCCTGGGAGGCCTACAGAAGTGAGGTCTCCTGAGGTGACCGCATTCAGTCTGACAGAAGAACTACTGTGAACTGCTGAGGCAGGTCAAGAAAGACATAAGGAACAAACGCAGGGGTCATCAATCAGAAGGAGTCATCTTGCATCATGACAACGCAAGGCCTCACACAGCAGCCCAAACGGTGCAGACCATCAACGAACTGGGCTGGGAACTGCTCCTTCATCCCCCTTACAGCCCAGACCTGGACCCTTCAGACTTTCACCTGTTTGGTCCCTTGAAAGCGTTCACGAGAGGCACGAAGTTTAAAAGTGACGATGAAGTCAAAAGTGTTGTGTGCGACTGGCTGAGACATCAGTCCAAAGATTTTTTACGCTGAGGGAATACGGAAGTTTGTAAACAGATGGGAAAAGTGTGTGACAGTGCTGGGAAACTACGTTGAAAAATAAAAACAAAGTAAGCTTCTATCTGTATTAGAAGTCCTTATATCGAAAAATTCACCTTATTTATTGAATGACCCTCGTATCTGATCAGAACCTGATGAGAATAGCGTTCTTGTCGCAAGATCCCCTCCTTCCGCATCATCCAAGTCACCATTCTTCCCACAGATAACAGTGATAGAAACACCATTCGTTTCACCCCAGAATACGGGGCGACACATTGTCGTACGCGTATGCGAGATCGACGAGCACAAGCTGATCGGGAGCGATACGAGCCGTCAGATCGTTCACATAGTCCCAGAAACGGCGTACCTGAGGACAGTGGTAGAAGGCGTGAGAAGCCGTTTCTTCTAAACCAAGGTCACACAGGTAACAGTCGGGCAAATCCGCCCAGCCCCATCTGAAGGTCATGTCATTGAGAGATAGCACGTTCCAAATCAATCGCCACGTAAACGAAAACTCAGGGTTACTGAAGTAATCCGCCGATGGCGCCCAAGACCAGAAAGAGCACAACTCGTCCAGCGACAAGAAGATTCTCTCACAGAGACAGCCCTTCGCGATCCCTTCCACTAATTCACGATACAAGACATTTCGATGTCGTGAAAAGTCACTGGAGCGAAGAAAAGCCCTCAAGGTCGCTCGACACTCGTTGAGGAAAGTTGACAATTTCCTGGACCTACGACGGCGCTTAGCCCAGGAAATGGGAGGAGTGATAGTAAGGCTAGGCGTACCTAACACTCCACACCAAAATCGAATCCTGTCAAAACGTGGCGTAGGAAAGCCAGACTCGAGGTGTGTCGAGGCTTCACCAAGTGCGGCAATACCATCCCCTTGAACACAAGTTTCTTTACTGACCTTCTGCTTAGGCCCACCGAACAAGAGGGTGGACAAAAAGCGCTCGACTGCCTCCCTATGGTCCTTGAAAAGAGAAGGTACAGCCAAGCGGTAAAGGACGAGAAGAAAGACGTAAGTGACACACGCCTCAGCTCTACCCTTCAAGGACAACCTCCTTCGGAGCCAAGTCCGGACCGACGCTCCGACATTTACCTCCTGACCAGTTTTTCTTCAGCTGGAGATCGGGTCCAAACCACACTCCGAGAATGCGGACAGGGCCATCCGTCCAACGGTCCCGGAAGAGAGACCTCATTCCAGGCACCTAAACGCAAGCCTGAAGAATTGTTACGGTTAATCTTGGTCACTGTTTCCATTTCGTACCGTTCAAGCGCCTTCTGTACCTCCTCAATGTCGCTGCGGCACGACACGAAAATGGATACATCATCGGCGTACGCGGAAATCCTGACTCGCAACCCACCAGGGATAGCGATTCCACGTAGGGCCGGACTGAACACCCCGTCCCTCAGCCAGCGAAGGAGAGGCTCCAACGCCAAAGCGTAAAGTAGGGGCGACAGTGGGCAACCCTGAAGCTAATCCACTTGCAGAAGTCGGGTTTGAATCCGGCGGCCTGCAGGACAGCGGCCAGATACCGATGGTCGATCGGCACAAGTCTGATCGGGTCCCAACAGACACTCGGCAACTGACTTGCAAATGCTCCGTCAGGATCTTGGTCAAAATCTTTAACTCTTTGCAGAGTTATGCTTCTGTAATCGTCTAAATCCCGCCCACCGTCCTTTCCCTTTTTCAACAGCGTGATCACACCCCTGGTGATCCGACTGGGGATGGACCCCTGCCGGAACCAGTTGTTGAACGCGACAGTCAAAATCAGCACAAAATTGTGCGACAGCCTTAAGTACAATTCATAGAATAAACCATCAAGTCCCGGAGACTTGCCCCTACCGACCCTCTTCAATGCCAAGTAGACTTCGCCCTCCGTGATCTCATCCTCGCAGCTAGCCGCTTCAGTCGGCGAAAGCCGAGGAAAGTCAGCCAAATAGCTGCGAAACTCATCGCCACTGAGACCAGGCTCCTTGCTAAACCGGTTATCGAAATGCCGCCGAAACGCCCCACACGTTTTATCAGTCAAACTCAGAGTACGCCCTTCCGTCGTTTTAACTTCACGAATGTAACGATTGGAACCTCGACGGATTTCTTCCTGGCGCAATTGTGCGCCCATGTTTACGGCTTCGTTAGACATCTTGTTTAAACTATGTCTAACTACCTGACCCGGGTAGCGTTCGCTAGCCGCGCGCTCCACAGCCTGCTTAGCTAAACATATCTCTAGGGAGTCCCCCACAAGCCTCCGCCCAGGACAGACTATCTTTTCTTCACCTTTTTATTTTGTGCGAGCCGCTGGCTATATTCGGTGGTGAAGGACCTAATCCTATCCTTAAGTCTCTCCCACCACCTTTTCCCAATGACCACCCCCACTAGTTCCCGCTGCACTAGTCTAATTCGCTGTTACTGGAAGTCCCGCCTGTCCAGTAAAGACAGATTGAACTTCCAGTGTCGAGCCATTGTAGACCTAGCATCTAACGCCATCCGAGCACAAACGAGTCTATGGTCAGAATAATCTAACCAGTGGAGCGTGGGACAATATAGCATGTCTACATCGACGGTCCCGACTGCCGAAAAAACGAGAGATTTTATGTAGCTTTCTCAGTTCCGGGGTTCCTATTTCCACCATACGGATCTCCGGAAAGGCATCCTTCGCTTCGTGAAGGTAATCCCACGATATTAGATTTCGGCCTGTGCTCTTTATCCACGTTATTACGCCAGCGGCCTTGGGGAAATTTCGGGGATATCCTGTAGTAAGTCCGTCTACTGACGCCATCTTCAACAAACCTCTTTTTTGCTTCGACATGCCCGCTTCTATTGACTGCTTGTCCACACAGCAAGACATTACCCCACTCGGGAATTTCTCTCTTAGAGAAGGAGAACTCTAATGGGAGGTGCTGGGCGTTGGGGATTTACTAGGCGTTGTGCTGTTGGAAAGTGGGGTGTTGGGAGGAGTAGAAATGTCTTCGGCAGCAATGGTATTGGGAGGGGGTGTTTGATGAGGATGTGTATTGCGAATGTGGGACAGTGGTGTTTTCAGAGGAGAAGAAAGAAGGCTTCTTGTGGTATTTTCTTCGGGCTTCTTGACTGGTGAAGCAGGGTATGATTGAGCCTTGGTTTTGGCAGAGTCTTTCGGGGCTTTTTTCCACTCTTCTTCTTCTTCTTTTCAGTGAAGACGACCGAGGTAGGAGCATCTCCTGCATTTCTAATTCCCTTACTTTCTGGTCCTCTGGCTCTGGTTGGGGACCCTTATTCTGTTGTTGAGGAGAAGTGGTGGTTATTTTGGTTCCTTTCTTGACGACTTCCGTCCACTCTCCAGTTTTCTGGATTGTCTGTGCTGTTGCCTGTGATATTGCTGCTTCATTTTTTTTGGGGGGGGGGTTGTGGGGCAGGATTTTGTCCCGGCCAAGCCTTCGACAAATGCCCTGAATCCCCACAAGACCAACAAAGTGGCCGACGACCTTCCACAACGACATAGAAAAGTCTACCCTCACACATTAACGGGTTGGATATTTCCGTAAATTGCTTGCGATTTAATGTAATTGCGATTGCAATATCGCCTGTGGCAATTCCGGTCTTACTTTTAATAGGGCAGACGTCGGACATGTCCCCATATTTAGAAAAGAAAAAACCAATATGGTCTTCAGATATGTAGAGTGGTACCCTATGTAGAGTGGCCTTTGCCTTTCTCGTCCCCATGTATTCTGTCTGAAGCCTGACTGTCGAAGTAGTTAGAATACAACCTGCCAGCGATTTGGCTTTCTCTTCTGTCGGCAATAAGAAGTCCCACATTGACCTAATCTTCTTGCTAGAATTTGGGCTGCAATTTGAAGACTTTTCAGAGCCTCCTCCATCACTTCCCTAGTCACGATATTTAGTTTCCGGGTCTTGCGGTCCGTTGTTAATAACGAGATTTTCCTTGGATTCACCATGTCCAATACAGACGGCACAGGTAATATCTCATTTCCATTAACTTCTCTTTTAAATTTTTGAAATATTCTGGCCCTTTTGGCCCATGCCGAAGGAATTACTTCTCAGAATATCCAACAAAATCTGAATTAGCTTGGAAAGCTCGGCGTAAACACGATAAGAGAAAAAGTCTTTAATAGATAGATAAATAATGGACAAACTGAGATAGATAGATAGATAGATAGATAGACTGAGATGTATAAAATCTACAGTACAAATGTAATACAAGTCTGTATCTCTCAATCTATGAGCGTGTTCTGTGGCTGAAAGAGTAGCATGTATATTTCCACTGACAGTTATATGACTGATGTACCATGATACTTGACAATAACAAAAGTAGGTGAGTGAATATTTGGACAGAAGAAGTTATATTTAGCACTGTCCAGTTAGCTTTTACAACCATAGTCAACCTCGACAGGGGACTGTCCCAAAAACATAATACTAATTATATCCAAAATACACCTCCCTGTTTACAAGCCAAAGTAAAAAAAAAATTGCTATTGGTAAAGAAATGTGTAGTCAGTTACCGAATCTCTCAACAAACCTTGAGGACTGCGGCTACGCAATCACAAATTACTGAACGAAAGAACAAAAATGATTTTATTTTGTAAACCCTAGTAATGTTTACAACACTTTATCATTAACGCAGTCTCTTAACAAGTATCGTCTCTCAAATCACGCCTCCATTCCCATGCTCTATCTTCCTTCATCTTCTTCTCAGTCGCTAGTCACTCGTTTCGCTAGATTAGTTGAGTAATACTGAACTTATGGGTCATCCGGTTTTATTTTCCCTCCTTATTGAGGCCATTGCGCCATCTCGACAGAGTTGATGCGGGTTTCAAAAACATCCACCAAAGACAACAGAAAATTTATTAAAAATGGGAAAATGTGATATGAACCTAGAGGCAAACTTGAAAAATAGCATTCCTTTACACTGGTTCTAATAATGAAATGAGATTTGACACTAGAAAGATGTTGGGAAAAGGTAATCTTCTTTAGACGGTTTTAAATGATGAAATGTCTTATGAAACTTTACGTAAATTGGTAAAAAGTCATTTTCATTAAATAGGCTCTAATGATAAAATGTGTTCTGAACCTGGACGTAAATTGGTAAAACGCCACTTTCTTTACATTGGCGCTAATTATGAAATGTGATATGAACCTGGAAGTAAATTGATAAAAAGACACTTTCTTTACTTTGGACTGAATAATAAAATGTGATAAGAACCTGGCCTTAAATTGGTAAAAAGTCACTTTCTTTACACTGGCTCTAATGATGAAATGTGACCTGAACCTGTATGTAAATTTGTATAAAGTCACTTCCTTTACATTGGCTCGAATGATGAAATGTGATATGAACTTGGACGTAAATTGGTACAAAGTCACTTTCTTTACGTTCGCTCTAATGATGAAAAGTGATATGGACCCGGACGTAAATTATTAAAATGACACTTTAATTACATTAGCTCTAATGCTGAAATGTGTTCTGAAACTGAACGTATATTCGTAAAAAGACCCTTTTTTACACTGGCTCTAATGATGAAATGTGTTCTGGACCTGGACGTAAATTGATAAATAGTCACTTTATTTACACTGGCTGTAATGATAAAATTTTATATGAACCTTAACAAAGCAGATGTACAGATGTGACAGTATTTTCGGATTTTACGTTAACTAGTTTATTTTATTATAAAGTAATAATTAAAATATCCTTACAAAAGTTTACTATTTTATTGCTTTTTAGGTACTTTTTATTGAAGACATGCCCAAAGCTTACACAGTTTCCGTCCCTAAAACTGAATAATAATTGCAGTATATCCCTCACTGAAAAAGAAAAAAAAAATGTTTATATTTACAAAATTAAAAGAAAATGTTTAGCGAAATATGTACAAAAGGAAAATTAAAAATTTTGAAAATGCGTCGATAATGGTTGGTCAGTCGGAAAATTTGACACAAAGCCAACGCAATTTATGAGGCCGGATCCTCGCTATCAGGAGAAACAACTCTTAAAACATGTGACATTATTTCTGATCTTTTCTTCCATAGTTTGTCCGGAAACTTTTTAATATATTTTTTGGCATATTAAAATTTTGTTTTTTTGCAGATTGTTTTAATCTTTCAAATTTCAAATTTGAGATCTGTAAAAATAATTTTTTTAATAAAAGCATTTCCACAGATACACTTATTCAAACTTAATTTTAAAATGTTTAACAACTTTATCAGATTTGTATTTAAAATTTATAAAAAAAACAATTCTTGTAAAAATTCATATTTCATCGGAAATATATTTTGACTTTCGACAATAATATCCTTAAGATATATGATTCTTAAAAACCACTAAAAGATTTTCTAGTTAAAAAAAGTGTCCTTTACATATACGATTCTTAAAAACACTAAAAGATTTTCTAATTAAAAAATGTCTTAGTTTTATTGGGTTTTGTATTTTACAATTCAGAGCTAAATTTTGGGTAGAAATGCTCCTCGATTTACAAAAAATTTTATTTTTGAATTTTCATTAAAATCTGACAATTGATTTTTGTAAGAATTTCCAAATTAATGTTTTTCAACTGAAACATCGCTAAAAAATCTAATGCTAAATATTACGCGAGCGCTGACGATAAAAAAAAGTTTTTTAACCAAAATTTCGAACCTTCTAGAAAGGATGAAAAAATTTTTTAAAAATACTTCAAAATTTTTTTTTTTTTTTTTTTGTGAATTACTGAATATACCTGCCTTGAAAGAAAAGCAAAGTAAATCTAGTCTTATTGGTGAAATTCCGAGAAATGTGAATTTCACCAACACGAAGTAAACAAATTATGATTCATCAGAAATTTCCGATGACCTCTCACCTCGATCAAAGGTCAGCAGATAGATAGATAGATAGATAGATAGATAGATAGATAGATAGATAGATCTCCAACATTGACAAGATAAGCTAGTGTTTTCTAATGCATGCCAACATCAACTTAATTCCTCCGTCAGAGATATCTCGTTTGTGCTGATAGTAAAGAAGAAAAAGTCACGCAGGCGAGATAAGGTTCTTTGTCGTTTATACGAAAAGCTTAGACATTGTCCTCATTTCAAATGCAATCACCGTACCTTGACACCCATGGACATTGGATGACATACTTTATCACTGGTTACATAAAGTAGGAGGTGTAATGCAGGCAACATAAGCTCTTTTGTCAATGATAAGAAAAATTTAGACATTGCCCTCATATCAATTGCAGACAAACCAGATAATCCATTGGCAATTGTTGTGTCTCACTTTATCTAACCATAACATGACATTGGATGACATTCTTTTCTCTCGTTTCATAAACAATAATTTTCGTCTATATTCGGAAAGCATCCATATTGTATTTTTACAGAGAGAGTTTTATTTTATGAAATTAATTTTAAAATGTTTTCCTTTTCTTTTTTAGTAAATGTAAAATCCTGCCACGTCAACTAAAGTCAATGGATTCTATTTTTTCTGAAAGGATATCAATAAACAAATATTGTTTTTATCTATAAAATAAGAACACTTTGATCAGTTTTGTTGTTAATTTATTTTTGTTTTGTCATAAAAAGGAAGAGAAAAATGATGTTTTGATAAACAAAAGAATTTTCATACTTCTCTGAAAATAATAGATAATAATATTCACATTATTTACATTCGGAATATTCTCCTCATCTTTGTTGTTGCTATCACAAAGTTTCAACCGTTGGACCCTCTGGCCTTCATCATGAGTATATCGATCTGGGTAACCTACAATGAATTCTGAACTGGACCTGTAGCGATTGCTATGTTTTTCCACGCCCACATTTTATTCGTTTGCGATTGGCTAATAAATCAATACTACCTTTCTATAGGACAATTTAGCCATCGCAGTCGTTTCTTTGAATCCTTCGGTTTTGAGCTTGCTTGCCTGTTTTGTTAGTACGAATGTAGTGATTGGTTAATTTTTAACTAATCACATATTTTAAATGCAAGATTAACTTTTCCCGCGTTTCCCTGGGAGCTTACCTTTTTTTCCTTAAAAGAGGCGTCTTTTTCACAAGTCATTAGTAAGATCCAGTAAAAGTCGCCTGTCCACACAAATCCACGCTCATAACATTTCAAACACAGACACAGAATTTTGTAATATAAACTTACATTTCTCTGTGTAACTAAGCCGAGCTCAATCAACCAGGACTCTGTTAATTTGGAACCATTCTATAACACAACACACTTTTTGATCAACTGTATTCTTGTGTTATCTATTCTAACAAACAGACCTTGAACATTTTTCTCTCAAGAGAACTTTCTTCGAAAAATCAATTACAAATCAAAATACAGTTAAAGGGGAGCAACTTCTTTCCGTTAATCTATACAGTGAATACAAATTATTGTATGTTTTGTTCTTGTATGTTATTTCAATATATGCTTGTTGATTCACATTTGGAGTTTTGTTGTTTACTTGAATCCTGTACGTTGAAAGTATAATAATATAAATAGTACTGGTCCATCTACCCACCAGACCTTTTACTTAATCGACGGGCGTAGACTGTCTTAATCCCACTGCTCATGTCTGGCGATATCTTGTCTCGTTTTTAATCCACTACTCGTTTATTGCCTACCAGTTTCCACTCAGTACAAGTATACACTGCCTGGCCCAGGGATTGAACTTATGGTGATCACTTACATGTGCCACAACTCCGCTTTCTTTAATGTCATTGGTTCATAAAAATATGATACTTATTATATGACAATTTTACCATCGCAAGTAATTCGAATTTTTCTCTAAAATCACGGATTGGACCATTTCCTGACCAATGGCGTATTTTAGTATCTTTTCTATATTTTTAGCGCCAAGCTCTCTGGAGCCTATTCGTAGCTATATAAATCCTCTCGCTGTTAGCCAACAGCCAGTAGCAGTTCAATTCTGTGTAGTACGAGTTTTTGATAGACCTCTGTTGACTGCTATTCTGACGCCTTTTTGCTCTTTTTGATACTGACCCTTGCTTATTGAACGTCATTTTTGGTTAAGTTTGTTTTTTACTGTCTTTTTTTTGTACTTATGAATTTTTTTTTGAAAAGATTTTGATTTTTTCTTTTCCCATTTTTTTTTTCTTTCACCCTCCTCTTTTTTTAAATTTATCTACTTTTATTTTTAATTTTAATTTTAATTTTTTTTTTATTTTTTGTCTAGTTTTCCTTTTTTTATATATATATCTCCGTTCTCGTTTGTTCCATATCCCCTGTCTGTGTTTTGTTTTTGACTTACCGTTAATTCATTTATTCTTTCCTTTCCATTTTTAATATCTTTTAAGTTTTCCGTGTCTTTTCTTTTCCTTTTTTGTATTGTATATTTGTTTATTTAATTTTTCTGACCTTTATTTGCTGTCTATTTGTCCATATATTTGTTCTTGTGCTAACGTTTTGTATTGTATAATTTTTTATTGTTTATTTGTTTTGGCGTCAGCCATCTTGTATTTGTATCTAACTTTATCTGTTTTTGATATTTTCGTATTTTCTTTGTTTTTTTTTTTGTTTTTTTTAGCGTTTTCGTTTCGAACTTTTTCCTTTTAAATTTATAGTTTTCGCCTTTAGGCGCACCTTTAAATCTTTTTATTGTACGTTTTATTTGTATTCTTTCCGTGCTTTTATTTGCTGTTTGTCTCGCTTTGTGTTTTTAATATTTGTGATATTTTTTGATTGTTAATTTTTCTGAAGTTTTTTATAATTTCCCACCTTTTTTTTTACCCCTCCCCCTCCCTTATAAAAAATGGAAAAGAAGGAAAAAAAAGCACCTTCTTTTTTAGCCATCAAAAAAAGCCCAATCTGTCGGACTATAGGAAGTCAATAAGAAAACATCTCTGTAACCCCACCAAAAAAGACCCCCCTGATAAAGACAATACGGATGAATATCCTGCACTTGAGCGTATTTCCCCTAGCGAGGATGACGATTTACTTACTTTAAGTATGGAGGCCAGTAATGGCAACAAGAAAATTGATAAAATTGGAAAAAGTAAGGCGGCCAATAATGGCCATAAAACCCAAATTGACCCGAAAACCAAGAATGGCTCTCAAGAGAAAACTGAGGCCGGGGAATTGCCCTCTTGTTGGAAGTCCCCCCCGAGTTGTATTATCAATGTAGCGGATTTCTTGGAGCGAGCTAAGAGTTACGCACACCTTGTCGTAGAAGGTAGACTCTTAGAAGACGCCCAGGAACTAAAAAAAAAAAATTGAAACACGAATAGTGTCAGTCTTCGTCGTGGACAAGCGTACGCGCAGAATTTGTCGCTCGACGAAAGACACAGTGATAAAATCACTGGAGTCCTTGGGGTTCAAGCCCCTCAGAGTTGTGAAAGGAGCTGGCTTTTTCATGTTGGACGTATTGTTACCCACGCCGGAAGATTGCGTTGCTGCTTCGAGCAAGGACTTGATCACTAAAGATCTGATCCTGCGGACCGAGGCGGATGAAGGACCATTGTTTCAATATATGAGGTCCCTCCTCAGGTTCTGGCGGCCTACCTGTCCCAGTTCGGTGAAATACTGGCCGCATCTTGCGATAGCCTGAGCGGGGGGTGGAGTTTCGATATTCGTTTAGATCAAAAAGCCTTCTTCTCCATCCCAAACTGTCTGGTAGTAGGGAAATTGAAATTGACGGTCATCGTGATCGGCCGTAAACCGGTATGCTGGAAGTGTGGAAAAACTGGTCACCTTTCCTCTTCCTGCCCAGAGAAGAAGGCCTCTGGAATTCAATCTCCCGTTGACCAGAATCCCCCTCTGACCGAGTCTTTACCTACCGCCTGGCCTGTAATGGGCATGCCAGCTTCTGGGACCGGTAAGGAAAATCCTCCGGTTGGTCAAAAGACCACATTCTCCAAAGAGCCTTCGCCCACTGCTTGTGCAGCTGCGGAGAAGGGGGAGGGGGAATGGCTAGTTGCTGGCAAGGCCAGAGGGAAGCGCCAGACAGCGGGTCCTCAGTCCCCTGAAGCCCCAAGGACGAAAGGCACTAACAGCCCCACTCCCTCTGGCAACATTAAGGGCGATACCTCGGCCCCTAAACTATCTTTCCAAGAAATGCTAAAGAAGTACGACCCCGGATTTGAGAAAACCGAAAAAATTAAGGAGCTTAAGAAGAAATTAGATAATCAGCACTCCCAAAATCCATCTCCTTCTACGTCTTCTACCCGGTCCATCCCCTCTCCTAAGAAACGACCTTCGCCCCAGACAACTCCGTCCAAATCGCTTCCCCTCAGTAGAGATCTTACAGGCATAGATCGTTTTACAAACCACTCAACACACCCACCCCTTCCCCTGTTAAACATAAACCCGCCAGGACACCTCTGCATACACCCAGTCATTCCCCTGTTAAAATGCCACCGCCCGCTTCCAAGCGACTGAGAATCCTCTCACAAGAGGGGAAGGAAAAAAAAAAAGAAGGCACAGATGTCTATTTACAACACAGGGGAAGATGTCTGCCGTATTTCCCCTGCCCAGGCCGAGAGAGCCAAGGATTATGGTAACCGCATAAAGGACCTAAAATATTTACTATCGATAAGGCAGTTCGCTGACCAGGACATTGAAGTTCCTCAAAATTTCTCGCTAGCCGAAAGGGTCCTCACGGTGATCAGAACTGGAGCCGGAGCAAAACAAATTTGGGCAATGCTTGAGGAGGCCATCAGTTCTTATAAGATGACGTTGCCAATTGCAATCACCCAGAATGAGCAGCTAAAACATTTACAACAAATTTGTGCAGGGAGTGTCCCAGTTTTAGTTCACCCCTCCCTGTATAGAGCACTCAAATTGACCTTCCCCTGGGATATCGGCGGGATCTCCCATGACGGTACCATCAAGACTGAGATGGGCCATGGGTCTATGGGAGAGGCGGTCGGTATCCTTACCCCGTCCATGTTCAAACCAGTACTTCAACCCTAACCGGTCTTCACTATGGCTCTCTGGTTAGCTAGTCTAAATGTCCGGGGCCTGAGGTCCGAGTCTCGCAGGGCGAGGCTCTCTCGTGACCTTCAGCGCCTCGGGGTGAATGTATGTTGTGTTCAAGAGACCGGGTTTTCTTCTCATGATTGTGAAGTCATACTGTCTAAGGGGTTCGCCCTTTATTCAGCATGTTTTGATGGTCGTTCGAGGGATGTCTCTTGGCTAGTGAGCAAGTCTTTGAAGGCTGCATGTACCCTTGTCTTCGCGGATCCGGTGGGTAGACTTTGCGTGCTGGATGTTACCATAAAGGATAAGGTTCTACGTCTCAGTGGGGTTTATGCGCCCAATAACCATGCCGAGCGGCCTGCTTTGTTTCGGAAGATCGCGCCGTACTTGACGACATCTCGTCGGGTAGTTTTAGCTGGGGATTGGAATGCCGTCCTTGACCCCGATATAGATCGTATAGGGCAAAAACAAGGTACTAACAACCCGGACGTGAAACCATTTCGGGACTTTATCGATGAGTTTGATCGAGTCGATAAGTACCGGAATGAACACCCTAGGGAGGTAGCATGGACTTGGACTAATAGTGGCAACTCGGCTCCTGGGACGCTTGCGAGCTACCTCGACCGAGTCCTAGTTGGGAGATCGATGTAGGGCTCTTAGGGTGTCCAAACTTCCATTACATAGTTTATACGGATCATAGGCTTGTCCGGGTCCGTGTAAACTTAGATAAGCCTAAGGTTAGATTGGCTGGCTACGGGAAATTTAACTGTTCATTATTTGGTGAACAGGGTTTCCGGGACCAGCTGTTACTAATGATACAAAGGGAATTGGCAGGGGCGGTTGTGGGAAACGCCTGGTGGGATAAATTAAAATCCAAAATTAGAACGTTTGCGGCCGATTTTAGTCGTCGACCCAATCTAGATAGATTAGCGGCGCAAACGGCTTTAGAGGAAAAGGTTGATCGGGCCGTGAAATCCCGTGTTAGTGGGGATATAGCCTTAGCTAAGGCAGAGTTGGCCTCCTTGCTTATCAAGAAGGATCAAGCTCTGGTAGTTAGGGCTAGGTTAAAAAGAATGTCTTCTGAGGCGACGAATATGGCCGCTGAATTGCGTGCAGAGGAAAATCGGAGCGCATCTAGGCGACATGTAGCGTGTGTCACATTGCCGGATAAGCGGACCGTGACTACAAACGCGGGCATATGTGAGGCCTTTCGGGATTACTTTTAGGATCTTTTCACCAGGGAGCTCTGCTCAGTTCGACACCTATTTAGCTGACTTTCCCTGCCTTGAGGCAGCTGAAGCGGCTAGGTGCGAGGGTCCCATTACAGAGTCGGAAATCTGGGAAGCGCTGAAGCAGGTTGGCCTGGATAAATCTCCGGGACTCGATGGTCTTCCCTACGAAGTTTACTTGAGGCAGTCGCCCGTTTTTGTTCCTTTGCTGGAGCTGATTTTCAACCACTGGATGAAGCAGGGGTCTTTACCCCAACGCTTCACCAGGGGTGTGATCAAGTTACTGCGTAAGGACAAGAACGGTGGGGATGGGTTAGGGAACTTTCGCCCTTTAACGATGTTAAATACTGACTTAAAGATTTTGGCGAAGATCTTAGCCAACCGTTTGCAGCTTGTCCTGTCTCGTCTGATTGGCCCCGAACAGACTTGTGCTGTGAAGGGCAGGACTATTCAGGATAACCTTCATATGGTACGCTTGATCTTAGAACAAGTCGACGGTGAAGCCGCGCTGATTAATTTAGATCAGTCCAAGGCCTTCGATAGGGTTGACCATCGCTTTCTGGAAGCTGTCCTTTCGGCGGCCGGTTTCGGAGCCGACTTTCGCTCCTGGATCCGACTTTTGTATGCGACCCCCGGTGCGCTGGTGGAAGTGAATGGGGTAAGATCGAAGCCTTTCGTATTGTTTCGCTCCATTCGTCAAGGTTGTCCGCTCTCGCCTCTGCTTTACGTTCTTGCGTTGGAACCATTCCTTCGCAAGTTAAAGGCGAATCCGGTCCTGCGCGGAATTTCCCTGCCTGGGGCTTCCACCTCAGCCAGGTATTCTGCCTATGCTGACGACGTTTCGGCTCTTGTGTCGAGCAGAGCCGAGATTGACGAAGTCAGCAAAGAGATCAGTGGGTATGAGATGGTGACAGGGGCCAAGACCAACCGCGATAAGCCTGTTGGCTTGCGGTTGGGTGCGTGTAAGGGAGTTTCTCTTCCCGGACCTTTCCTCTGGACGGATGGGCCGATCAAAATTCTCGGCGTCTGGTTCGGTCCTGATATCCAGTTGGAAATTAATTGGTCGGAGGTACAAGGGAAGGCCGAGATCGCGGTTAATCTGTGGTCTCGGAGGAGCCTTTCCCTGAAGGGAAGGGCGGAAGTATGTGTTTCACACATATATCCAATTCTCCTGTACCGACTCTCTGTGCTTCCACTCCCGTATGCCAAACTAATTTTATTAGTTCGGACCTTGTTCTCTTTCTTGTGGAGAGACAAGGCCCCTATGGTATCTCGCGAGATCTGTTGCCTTCATCCTTCGGGGGGCGGTCTGGGTATGCCTAGCATTGAGATTCGTCAACATATGCTTCGCATCACCTTTCTAGACCGAATGTGTCGCGGGTCCAATGAGGTCGAATGCCTTTTGGAAAGAAGACGTCCAGAAACATTTCCCGTCCCTGAGAAGCGTGCACTCGTGCGAAGAAGAGGCCTGCCGTACACCACGAGCCGAGTGCTCCTATCGTGAATGTCGTCGCGCTCTGAAGCTCCTCTTGCGGGCTTCGGGTGGCCTCTCCAACGCCCTGGCGTTGTCTCGTAAGGCATTGTATCAAATGTTAGTTAGGAGGGCCGTACAAGATGATCTAATTGGCTAGCTCGGTCTTACGAAGCAGGAGGCTCGATCGATATGGCCTTGGGCGCCTGGGTTGAAATGCCTCAATAACGATGAGGCATCACTCACCTGGCTGGTGATTCGTGAAGCCCTCTGGGTCGGCAAGAGACTTTGTTCAGCAGGCTTGGAGAAATATCCAAACTGTCGTCGCTGTACTGGGGAAGTCGAGACCATTGGTCACGCCTTTTTTCAGTGCAAGGCGGTAGTGCCGTTGTGCAAGTTTGTTGAAGGCCTCATGGTCCGCATGTTGCAGGGAAAGTTTTTTGTCCTTGAAGCTAGCTCTGTTTGTAGCAATGTGGTGCCGCAATTGACGAAGGCTGAACACTATGTGTTCTGTTGCTTACTAGGGGTTATGAGAGTCGTGATTTGGACGACGCGTCAGAAGGGATTCTATGAGGGCGAGAGTTCACTTCTTCCCAACTGATCTTGTACTTTAAGCATCAGCTTAAAGTCAAGATTAGGACGGAAAGGCGGCGGCTCACCTCATCTGAATTCAGCAAAAGGTGGGTGAATCTTGCGCGTTTGTGCCGTGTAAAAGGGGCTGACTTGGAGTGGCATTTTGACGCCGGTTAGGCATCAGGATATTGTTTTCCTGGGTTGAACATAGGCAACCCTTCCCAACAGTACGTTAGTTTAGGTTTTTGTAGTTGATTTTTTAGTTTTTCTCTCCTTTTACGGTAAACTTAGATAGGGTGTGTTTGCTCATTGGCCCCTTTTATTTCTGTCCCCCCTTTTTTTTCCTTTAGTTTAACTCCCCATCCCCTCCCTCGTTTAGGTGGTCAGTGATGTCAGTTCTCTGGTGGATGCGGGGCGCCTTTCGTTTCGCGTGTGTGTTTTTCGTATTTGTTATTGTGTATGAATGTGTGTGTGCCTGTGTGAATGCCTTGGAGGAATGAGTGTTCTCTTCATTGTTTTTAGTCCCGCATCGATTTCGTCCGGTTAACTGATATTTCTGCCACATTTAAGGTTTGTGGGGGGTTTTATTACTAACACATGGTTTGTTTAGTTTCTTGTAAATATTTTATGTCATATTGTATATACTCATTGGGGATCTTTTAAAAATATTGTTGTTTTTATACCCTTCCCCCCACACACAATATTTGTACATAAGGGGACTAGTTAGGATTTTCACTGAGACAAAGAGGTATTTTGGTGGATGTAGTAAGAAAGGTATGTTTAAATGTGTTGTTTTGGTGATAGCAATATTGTTTAGTATGATAGGGTCAGTGGTTGTGGCTAGCTAAGTTTTAATTTAAGACAAGTGATGACCGTCCTTTTCCCCAGCCCCCTTTTTGGCCTTGTGCCACATTTGTTGTAATTACAGCAATAAATATTAGTAGCAGTTCAATTCTTGGAAAATAAGGCACGGCGCTATATTGACATTTTAATTCTTAATTATTACTCATTCGAGTAATCATATTAAATTCTTATTGATATCAACACTGTGGAACTATTCTTTATTTAGCTAAGATCTTAATTGAACTTTGTTGTTAAATAACATTCAATATTGTACTCAACATTAATTAGCTAAACTTACGGAAAAAGGGAAGCAACTTTCTTTATACTATTGTTGATTTTTGTATACCATTGTTAATACAATATTTTATTAATGTTCACTGAGCTTGATTATTTTTCTCTCGTGTTTATTGTGCATTATTCATGTGGAGTGTTGTTTTACAAGAACACAGCTTTCCTTCTTGATTATATTCACGGTGACCCTAGCCAACAATACATACAGCACCACTACAATTGGTAACCCCGACGTGCACAACCAACTCACAACTTGGCTATCGCCCCGTAGGACACAAAAGAATAAAGAAAAAGCAAAAGCTGAAAAAAGGAAGAAAGATATACATAGAACTTCCCTAAACTACATGTCTCTATCTTATTTGAAACTGTTAAAAACAAGAATTTTCTTGATATTGTGGTTCCATTTGAGTACAGAAATTTTAAACTCAGTATAACACGAGCAAATTTGCCAACCTTCTCCTGATTTCGCATATTAAATAAGTGTCACCTTTTTTTTAAAAAGGAAACTCTATTGTTTGTTGCTTTCTTTTGAAGGAATCTCGATTGTTTTGACTTTTGTTGAGCCTAAAAAGTTGTCTTTATTTTTCTAAAATAGCTGTTGGTCACATTTAATTAAATTAATTCTTCAATAAATAATAAATTTATTGTTTTGATTTCTGTTATACCATTTTCTGATCCAGAATTGCTATGCGTTAATGTTTGAAATTTTAATTTTAAAATGGAACAAAACTCTAAAAAAAATAAATAAATAAATAAAATAAAAAAAATGAATAATTTTATTTTTACCAAAGAAATTAGCACGGGAAATGTCTTTAATACAACGGGAAATAACTCTGAATTGTTATAAACTGTTAATGCAGAGTTATTTCCCTTTTAATAACAGCGTAAATGGGATGAAGTTCTACAAACATTTTTTGATTGATGAAAATGATTTTAACAAAGAGGAAATTATTTACTGAAATCATTTTTAAATATTCTCCGTTTAATCTGAGTTTAAATGTGAAATATAAACAAATAAATTCTTAAGAATGCTTTAAAAATTCCAGTTTAGATGTTTTAATTTTTTCTTCAAAGTTTAGAAAATTGATAAAAATTCTAGCAATAAGAAAAAATTGATTAAATTTGAAAATTTTCTCTTTTCTTTGGCACCATAAAAGGAATTTGACTTTCATCAGTGGATGACTGGGTCTGTTTTTACCTAGTCGATGATGAAAGGAGGGAAACAAAAGAAGAAAGAAAAACAAGCCTAAGTGAAAGATAGAACATTTTCATAAATTTCGGGTATCTAATCTAATTTTGAATTGTTAAAAACAATAACAAGATTTATTTCGATATTGTGGTTCTATTTTTGAAAAGAGAAATTTGTTTAAGATCCAATGACACAAGTGAATTTGCTAACCTTCTCATGGTCTTGAATATTAAATAAGTAAGTGCCACCTTTTTTTAAGGAAACTGAATTTAACTTTTTGAGCCTAAAAAATTGTATTTCTTTTTCAGAAAAATGTTATTTACTTTAAAGTGAACATTTAAGGTGCATAAAAGGAACATTTTGTGCAATTTTATTTGTATTTCACTGATATTTTATGCCCAGGGGTAGTCAACAAAGAAGATAAATGGGGAGGCTGTAGCGACTGCTATGTTTTTCCACGACATTTTATTCGTCTGCGATTGGCTAATAAATCAATACTGACTTTCTATAGGACAATTTAGCCATCGCAGTCGCTGCTTTGAATTTTTCGGTTTTGAACTTGCTTGCTTGTTTCGTTAGTACAAATTTAGCGATTGGTCAATTTTTAACCAATCACACATTTTAGTGCAAAATCAACTTTTCCCGCGGTTTCGCCTGGAGCCTATCTGTAGCCTTAAAAGAGGCGATTTTTTCACAAGCCGCCAGTAGAGTCCAGCAAATTTCGTCTGTCAACACAAATCTATGACAACATTTCACACACAGACACAGAATTTTTTAATCCATATATACATATCTCTCTGTGACTCAGACAAGTTCAATCAACCAGGAATCTGTTGATTTCTCTAACACAACACACTTTCTGATCAATTATATTCTTGTGTTATCTATTCTGATAGCAGACTCGTTCTAACATTGATTCCTGAACATTTCTTTCTCAAGAGAACTTTCTTTCGAACAATCAATTACAAATCAAAATACGGTAAAAGGGAAGCAACTTCTTTTCCCTTAATCTATACATTGAATACAAATTATTGTATGTTTTGTTCTTGTATGTTATTTCAATATATACTTGTTGATTCACATTTGGAGTTTTGTTATTTTCTTGAATCATTAATAATACAAAAGATATATGCGCTAAGGAGACGCATAACAAGGCTATCAGAGTTCAAAATGGGAAGTGTACAAATTTGGGTCAATGAACAGACTGGAGGTCATCCCCATTGTAGATGATGTTCTGGGCATCATAAGTACAGAAATTTTGAAATGGCTGTAGATGGGTGGGGGTCAATGTCAATATCGGACGCTTGCAGAAGACTGTTTTCCTTGGGACTGCCTGCATACCCCGAAGAGTTTTTAATGGACATGTGCCACCCAAGTTGTGAATAATTGGTACTTTGGTTCTATCTCCAGAAAAATCTGATGCGTTTGCAGATTATTATTATTATTGTTGAAACTTGACTAATGCATGGAATAATAATGCAACACTTAGAACAAAATGTATTGAAACAAGAAAGTGTACACAATATTTACATATAGTCTTTTGTATATTCCTGGTAAGACCGTTCCTGGAGAATGTGTTGACTGAGTCGCAGTTGGGCAGAGTCTCTGGATTAATCTCTCGATTCCTACTCTCTCTTCCCGGTACCAACCATATTTATATGGTCGGTACTCCACTATGCAAATTAGGTGGTTCCTACCACAACACCCCTTCCCAAGCCTTGGAATCCCTTTTGGATTTCAACTGGCTTCATATATGGGTTGATGATTATAGCTATTTCTTTGTAGATCCATTTTCATAATTTTAATATTTTTTTCCGTTTTGGATTCACGTCCAATGGTTTCGTGAACTTTCGTTTCCTACCGGATCTTCTCGGTTCAGGAATATTCTGCGGAGGTTCTACTTGAAACATATCATACATTACATCAATGGGATCTTCCTCCTCATCCGGTATACTCTCTTCATGCTCTAGAACGTAACATTTTTTAAGTTGGTTCTGGTGCCTTTTATGAGTATTCTTCGGCCCTTTAATTATGTAAATCAGGTCACCGATTCTCTTGTCCACTATGCCTCGCTCCCGGAACTCAACGTTGTTTTTGTAGTATTTGAAAAACACCTTCTATCCGGAAGTGTATCTTTTTCTCGCTGTATACATAGTATACTTTACTCTATTTTTACCTGGCAAAAGCTTGTCAAACACTGACTTTACTTTCCTAGCGAACATTAGTTCAGCTGGTGCCATGTTTGAGTATGTTCTCTGGTTTGGCGTAATTCTGTATACCTGTAGGAATTGCTGAAGCGCCTTTTCCGTTGGAACTCCTGAGGCTTTCTTCAGCGCGCGCTTTAAAGTATCGACAAATCTTTCTGCGAGTCCAT
Organism: Acanthosepion lycidas; assembly: GCA_963932145.1. Taxonomy (NCBI): domain Eukaryota; kingdom Metazoa; phylum Mollusca; class Cephalopoda; order Sepiida; family Sepiidae; genus Acanthosepion; species Acanthosepion lycidas. The sequence goes on from OZ010614.1 coordinate 68,883,707, forward strand.
TGGACCTCGGATGATACGGCGGCGTCGTTATGTGGTTAATTTGATATAACTCACAAAATTCCTTAAATTCTTCAGAAGTGAATTGTATACCATTGTCACTCACAATACACTCTGGCACACCGAACCGTGCAAATAGTTCATGCAAAAAAGTTGTTGTGGTATTGGACGTAGGCTTTTTGCAGCGCAGTACTTCCGGCCATTTTGTAAAACTATTTACCACTATTAAGTAGTAATAATCTTCTACTGGACCAGCGAAATCAATGTGTAATCTTGTCCAAGGATGATCCGTCTTGGGCCATGGTTTGTGTACTATAGGTGGTGCCTTAGCTGCTAACGCACACCCTTTACATCGATGAACCATGTTTTCGATATCCACATCCATTCCTTTCCAATATACAAAGCTTCGCATTAAGCTTTTTGTTCTATTAACCCCCGGGTGACCCATATGAAAGTCCCGTAGTATTCTTTACTGCAACTTTTTTGGTACTACTACTCTCTCACCATATAATAAAACTCCGTCACAAATTGAATAAATCTCCTGCACTTTTTTGTCATTTGCTACCATTTTGCTTTTTATTTCTAAAATGAAATCATCGCTTTCAGCTTCGTTTTTAATTTCCTTTGATGTAACCGGTAGCTCTCTTAAAATGTTGTTTACCATGCTTTTCACCTCATAATCTGCTCTGATATTTGCAATAATTGATTCTTCGAATCTTTCTTCTTGACTCGGTACGAGTCTTGATAAGCTATCCGCATGAATTATATTTTTGGATGATAGGTGCTTTATGTGAAAATCATAATTGAGAAGAATGGTTCCCCATCTCAACAGACGATTTGCCGTATAAACGGGTAACCCTTTCTTCGAACCAAAAATAGTGATCAGAGGTTTATGATCCGTTTCAAGAATAAAATGTCTGCCGTTGATGTATCTGTGAAATTTTGTTATGGCAAAAATGATACTCAGCGCCTCTTTTTCGATCTGTGAGTAACTCCTTTCTCCTGGGAGTAAAGTTCTCGAAGCATGTGCAATTGGCTTTCTAGAACCATCTGGCATTATGTGTTGAATACACGCTCCTATCCCGTATAAACTGGCGTCACTTGCCACTACAATATCAAGTTTTGGATTGTAATGGGTTAAAAAGAGGTCTGATGTAAGCATTTTCTTTATTTCATCAAAGGCTTTCTGACATTCTACCGTCCATTCCCATGCCTTGTCTTTTTTTAGTAGTTCATTCAACGGAGCTCTTAGATTGTACATTCCTTTAATGAACGCTTGATAATAATTTGCGAGCCCCAGAAAACTCTGTAGCATCGCCATATTAGTGTGCGTCGGCATGTCTCTAATCGCAATGGACCTTTCCGGATCTGGACATCTGCCATTTTTGTTAATTATTTGACCTAAATACTTAATTTCCTCCAAACCAAATTCGCACTTTGACTCTTTGACTTTAAATCCAAAGTCCTGAATCTTTTTAAATACTTGATTGAGATGCTCTCGATGTTCGTCGACAGTTTCGCTCCTTACTATGATGTCGTCTAAGTAGGCGCACGCAAAGTCTAAGTCATTCAACATGACGTCCATAGCTTGTTGAAAAATGGCTGGTGCCACTTTAATACCAAACGGAAGCCTGTTGTACTTGAATAACCCTCTATGCGTTTTTATCCCTAGTAATTTCGAACATTCCTCTTCGACGGGAATTTGGAGATAGGCATCTGATAAGTCGATTTTTGAAAATATAACTCCACCATTTAGCTTGTTAAAAATCTCCTCCGGACTCGGTAACGGGTAATGGTAGTCCTTGATTAGCGAGTTCAACCCTGTCGAAAAATCAACACAGACTGTGATTTGGTTTGATTTCTTTTTAATGCACACAATCGGCGCAGCCCATGAATTAGATTCTACTTTCGAAATAATTCCCATTTTTTCCAACCTATCAAGTTCTTCGTTAATTTTCTCTACACTTGCGAAAGGCACGTCCTGTCTTGTTTGCGTATTACTTTCTACTTTTCTGCAGAATGAGTTTAACGGTTTATCCCACAATTCGAATGTTTCAATAAAATCTGTACCCATCAAGTTTTCTCCATTTTTCAGAATGAAAACCTTTATTTTTTTAACGATCCCGTTCAATTTCATGGGAAGTACAACCTCGCCTTCGAAGTTAATTTCCTTTCCAGTTACCGTTCGAGCGCGTTTCGTTGACTTCATTATTGTAGGCCTTTTTAAAATTTTCCATGTTTTATAGTTCATTATTGTTAAATCTGAACCCGAATCGAGTTGAAATTTGATATTCTTTTTAAATATTTCCGTCGTCACATATTTCCTCAAATCTCTATCTGATTTGATATTTGAATTTGTTTGTCTAATTCGGCTATTGAATTTTTTCGTTTTACAACACGATCCTTTGTGTCCCTTCTTGTGGCACACGAAACATTTCTTATTTCTATATGAGCAATTTACCCACCAGTGTCTTTCGTTGCAGCGTCTGCAATTATATGGTGGAACCTTTTTTTTCTCCTGGTTCTTATTTAATTTTTCTTGTCTATTTTTAAAATACGCCGAATTTTTACTCCAATTTTTTTCTGATGGGTAATTTGACTGTTTTTTTTTATTTTTTTAATATAAGCAATGCGAGCTTCTTCGATTTTTTGAGACTCTTTCTTTAAACTTACGGCCCGCTGACACTCCTCAGCTAACTTTTTCAGTGTACGGTTTTGTTCAGATTCGAGTTTAGACAAAACTACATCTTATTTCGGCACTCTTACTGGATACCAGTCCTTGAGCAAAAATTAAACACTTAAATTCTTAAACCGTAATCTCTGCCAATCTGAAATTTTCACAATGTCTATTCACTATAGATGCATATGTTAAGTAATCCTGATCGTCGGATTTAGTGACATTCATGCATAACTATCGCTTATGCCAAAGCGACATATTTGCTCCAAACAGCTCCTTTAGCAGTTTCACTGTTTCCGAGAATTCCAATTCATTCGTTCTTCTTGGTAGAATAAAATCTACAAATTTGCTATGTTCTGCTGTACATAGCTTTCTTAGTAATAGACTGACTTTTCTTGAATTCGATCAGTCTTCACAGTCTGTGTAGAAAATATCTTCATATCGTTTAAAGTACGCTTCAAACGTTTTTTCTTCGTCTGGCACATAGTTGAAAGTTTCCAGCGAATTAAATATGGTGTTATTAGGATATGAAGAATTTTCCTCATTTGCCTGATTGTTGTTTAATTTCTCCAATATTAACTTTTGAATTTCTAAAAGTCTTTCCTCTTGCTTTTCTTGATATTTTTGCTGGGATTTGAATAATTCAGCCTGACTCAACTGCTGGGATTTGAATAATTCAGATATGACTTTGGCTAATTCATCCATCTTTAGCTGATAGTGTTCATGCAACAAAGAATATACCTTTAATTTGTGTATCTATGGATATAATATAAGCTGACCAGAAAAATCGAAACAACTTACGACTTTTTTATTTTATGTCTTGCTTTTACATTCAAGCCCGTGATAATCAACTTTGGTATTTTTTTTTTTTATTACTTCAGTTCGCGTATTTCAATGACAAACCTCTGATTTTTATTATCAGCGGTAAATTCGTCACTATAACATATTGTTGAGCAACAAAAAAAAATAATTTTTTAAAAGTTCGTTACCTTTCAAAATCGACACGATGTATTTGTGCGCCTTTTAATTCCATGCATGTTTTTGTAGATAACTTTTTCAATTTAAAATCACAGTTATTCGTTTACGACACCTTTCAATTTTTTCTGAGTGAACGGTCCTTATGCTTAGTCGTCCTTTAACGATTTCTAAATATCCAGAAATTCAGAATCCTTCGCCGTTCCGTTAGATGTTGGACTTTTAATTAATATTTTTTTTTCTTCAGCCTGGCTTGTCCCAATTGTTGAAGGCTATCAATTATTAATTCTTTTTTTTTCGTATGGTTCTTTCTACCTCGTCGCCATTGTTGAAATTTGACTAATGCATGGAATAATAATGCAACACAAAATGTACTTAGAACAAAATGTATTGTAACAAGAAAGTGTACACAATATTTACATGTAGTCTTTTGTATATTCCTGGTAAGACCGTTCCTGGAGAATGTGTTGACTGAGTCGCAGTCGGGCAGAGTCTCTGGATTAATCTCTCGATTCCTGTATTTATCAATCCACCCACGAGGATCGAATGTGGCACAAGGCCGTTTTAATGTGGGTATCCCCGAGCCCGTAGGCTCGGCCAAAAATATGGCCTTTCTGAACCCGCCTAGACGGGTTCAGGCCCTGTCAACCTCCCCGGACGAAACCTTGCCCTTCGGCAAAGCCTCGTCCGGGTTCCCCTCTGCTAATGCAGAGAGTTCGACAGTCGCCGAGAGTCTGTCTCTCGGTCTCAGAATCTCTCGATTCCTACTCTCTCTTCCCGGTACCAACCATATTTATATGGTCGGTACTCCACTATGCAAATTAGGTGGATCCTACCACAACAATTATTATTATTGATTTTGTTGCTGCTGTTGTTGTTTCTGTTTATTTCTTTTGATTTTTCTTTTGTTTCAATTATTTACAAAATCTTTTAATTGAAATCTAATTGCAAATGAAAGTTTTTCATACGGTGTTATTGAAGGAGATTTTCTAAGTATGTCATCAGTCCTCATTAACATAACACCATCTTTTCTATTTAATATTCTGTTGGTGTCACACGTTGACATAGTCTGTCATTCAGACATGATGCCAATGAAGATTCTTACAACTTAAGAACTTTTCAAAGAATCCCTGTAGAGTAAATGATTGTAGTTTTCTGAAGGACTACAGTCTTCGTCTCAATTTCAATTCTTTCTAAACACTTTTACAATTTTCTAGATGATGTCCCAAGCGCAGCCATTACTACATCAATTAATCCTACATTCATCTTCCATAGATTCTTCAGTTCCCTATCAAGAACCGGGTATTTTTCTATTTTTACAAAATCTTTGTAGTCCACTCTTGTATCAAATGAAACAACAAAGTCAATGATTTGACTCTTGTTATTCTTCTTATCTATAACAATAGCTTTAATGACATGATCTATTTTAGAAGCACAAACATCCGATCTTATTGTTATAGATAAGGAGAAGAGAAAGTGTCAAGTTAATTTACGATATGATAAATATGAGAAAATAGAAATTAGAATTAGTTATACATTCAACATTTGAAGAGTTAGAGAAACATAATTTCTAATTAAGTAAAACTTATATTATGGAATATGAAATATTTTCCCATTCTCCTTGAACGGTTCTCAGCGAGATTGTGATTGGTTACTTAATAAGAAGGATGCTATGGTAGACGAGAAAAGTCGAGAAATGGCGACCAGTGTCTATGGACTGAGATTGAGCGACTGCGCTCACTATTGTATTCGCTGCACTAGCGGCGAGTAAATACCTTTTTTTCCAATGTCTGTAATTCCTTTTTAAAAAGGAATTACATATATGCTATCAGCTAAGAACCCCTTAACAAGAAATATTGACATTTACAAATATATCACTGGAATAAAATATATTCATGTTTAAATCACTATTTTTTTTTAGTTTTATGATTCCTTTTTTTAAAATTAATATATTTTACAACTGAAATTTTCTTTGGTTTATGTGTGAGATCAATATTTATATACACCATCACATTCCTGTTGCAAACACGTGTTTTTTAAAAGTGCATAGTCTTATATAATCTGCTGCAATTAAATCTCTCTCTGATTCACATTACAACATGTCTGCCGGGGGGTGAACGTCAAAAAAGCAAAACATAAAATAAAAAAAAAGGTGTTGTCTGCGCAGGGGGTGTCTGATCATCACATCCAATCTACAAAATAATTGCCCCCGCAAAAATCCCAGAATGCCAAACACGGATATTCCCACCAAAAATTTGGATGTCCCTAGGAGCCAAATACCTGTTAAACCAAAGATATAAAAACGGTACTTTTCGCTGACGGTATAGAGTTTGGCTCCAATACTTCGGCACTGTCACATGACCGCTGAACTATCAAAGGCCTCACCAGTGTCGATTTCAACCCTGAAGAAAATCGTACGCCACCCCCAGCCCCCAACTACACTTAGCTTCACTAATCCGCTCCAGCCCTATCTCCTGGTGCAACCTGTAACCTCAGACAACCAATCCAAGAAATTGTTCAAGTCCCGACCCTACTGACAATAACCTTACACCTAATGGCTTTCCTTAGCAACGGTAATTAAGAAAACACATATGAACAATTTTTGCCACCTTTCACACAACTATGTACATATTCTGGATTTTGAGAAATACACGTTGTTGAAATCTTAATCTGTCTTCATTTCCTTTGCTACCAAACGCTCGTTGTAACATACCTCACCATGTTTCATTCAAAAAAAAACAAATTCATTTATGGATCTTCAAAAGATTTTCTCATTTTTTTCAAATAAAAGCTGAGCAATTGACTTTCCTAAAATAACCATGCAGAAATATTTAAATGGTTTTTAGCAAAAGACAACTTTTGTTTGTTTAAAAAATTCCAAAGCCATAAAAAAACAACATTTAATCATCATGCCAATAAAAGAGACAAAGCTACATTTTATTATAAACTTATAAATCTTAACAATTTATTTATGCGAATATACATAAATTGTGACACTATTTAATAGTGATAAATAATAAGGTTTTTGGATAGCAAGAACGATATACTGATAAACCATCACATTCTCAGAAAGCCGAAATTTCCAAACAAAAAAAAGCAAAAAATAAAAACAAAAATTTCTGATTTCGGACGAGAAAGAAATATAAAAGCTCATCTGGAAAATTTTCTGCCGAGGAGACAGGTTTGAATAATAATTCCTTTACTTGATTTTTTTTCTCGATGGTGACATATGGCGGTATTTTGATATTTTGATGAATAATCGTCGCCATGATACTATTCAAAAGTGAATAAAAATCGGATAAGATTTAGAAAAATATAATGTGGAGATAAATGTTTTCCATTGGAGAATGTCTCTTGCGGGGGAGAAGACCATCTGCTTTTTGTTCAACTTTATGACCAGGAAAAACTAACAGTAGTGTCATTTTGCTTATGAGGTGTTGGAATGATAATTTCTTTTAACTGACGAACTTGGAATTAATCTTCCCTGGTCAGGGGTGACTGAAGTAGAAGGTGCAGATGAGACACTAAGGAGGGTGGAGGAGCTGCTCATACTCAGTGAGGAGTATTAGTGGGAACTGCTAAGAAAAGGAGGAAGAGGCTGTGGGGTGGAATAATACCTACGACCGTCACCCGAGGAAAGGCGGAAACTTCCAAATTTGGAAGTAATTAATTTCTCCGAACACAGGCAATGGAGAGAAAGTATTTTTTGTGACGAGTAGAGAAAATGCTGTATACCTAACCATCTCACTCCCGACACCAGTTTTGGGTAAGCATCAATAAATACGAATGCCTCAAGACGAGAAGACCGAGATCGTCCCGAGAGTTCTTTCCAGCCACTGGAAGCGAGACAACACACGTGATTATCTGCCGGCGAGAATCTCCGACATCAGCCTTGTGCCAAACTTTACCAAATCAGCAAAACAAACATTACCAACTTAACTAAGTGTTTCGTCTGACTTAAGAAGCGGGTTGGGTCGATAAACTCCTGCATGCAAATTCCTAGACTTTAACAATAATTAACCAACTATTGTACGAAGGATGTGATATAAAAATAGTGTATATATTTTTATATTATTCAAGTGTTATTTTTCTTTTATTTCCTCTGGGTCTTCACCCTGCTTCGAAGACACCTACGACAATTCGGTCTTGACCTCCTGATGATAAAATCAAATCTCAACGTGGGATAAGGCAGGTCCGGGATCGAACGGGGTGGGGGACGACAAAATACACATTTTGTACGACATTCAAATATAAAGCGAGCAAAAGTGAAAAGAGTGAATAGCAATTTTCACTCCAAGTGTATTCACAAATCCACTTTATATAAAATGGATGAATATTAAATATGACTCTTCAGCATTTATTCTTCAACAATTTCTTAAATTAAAATGTTTTTGTGGCGTTTTAAAAGATCAGTTTTAACCAACTATAATCTGTTATTAATAGATTATCCTAAATAATTCAACATCAATAACATCAGATCAATGTATCTATAAATAAATGGTTATTGTCAATTGAATGGTACAACCTTTATTTTGTTACATCGTGACAATTTGTTTTCAGCAGAATTCACAACACAATTGGTTCATCAGAATTCATCCAATTAATATCTGAACGGTCCAAGCGAAATGTAATTGTTACTTTAAAAAAAATCTGTTCCTTTCTTATGAAATGATTTCATTTATTTGATAAGAAAGGAGACAACAGTTCAATAATTATGGCGACTTATCATTGACGTGGGGAGGAGGTAACATGTCCTCTGCAGATTCTGACTATCGCTCTTTTCTAGGGGAAGATAGTCATTTAAAGTTACGTCTATGGAACAGAGGTTTATGGTTTTGTGTAGGGTTGCTGGTACAGCAATTGCCTGTAAGTTTGTCTTTAAAAAAACCTGTCGTATCTTACTTACTATTACAGAGTTTTTGCTTTGATGAAGGTCTTTTGCAAGCAGGTCATTCCTGGAGAAACATTCATGATAAGAAGTTCATTGAAATTATCCTTCACGTTTCTACTATTCTCTGGATTCTCTGGGTTTATCTTATTTGCCATAATTTCAGTTTTATTTCTAAGTGACTTTTTATGATAGTTTTGTATTTTTCTCTCTGTTTGTTCTGTATTTGGTTTTATTATTTTAGGTTTGAGCTTTTCCTGTTCTAGTCGTATTTCTTTTAAAAAAATTCACTCAATCCTCCGGTCCCTGTTGTAGCAATCATTGGACGAGGGTTTTGTGTTTTTCTTGTATATTTCTTGTAGAGGATTCTGTTTAAATATGTTTTTCCTTTGTTTATAGCTTCCACCATCGCTTGTGCTTCCAGGAAAAGGAATGTTTCTTGTATATTTTACACATAGATTTTCATTTTCATAGATTCGTGTATATACTGAGTGATCTCCATTACAATTTGTACATCTGTATGACTTTGGGCATTCATCTCTGGAGGGGGTCAGGTTCTTTCTCTCTGCATTTTCCACATATACTTTCTGCTTGACATTTCTCCACATCGTTCCCATATTATTGACACTTGTAACACACAAGAGGGTTTGAAACAAATTGCTCTACCCTATCTATTGTAGGCATGTCAAACATCATTATATGAGTATTTGTGGCTATCATTTGGATTTTATTACTTAGATGCTATTTTTAGTGGATACTCGTATTTGAGCAGACGTTCCGTTTATTTATTAAACAGTATAATTATTTATTCATTTTCATCTCCCGGCCTGAATATTCGAAAAATCTTATTCTGTTCTCCGGTAGGATTCGAACCTGCGTTCTCCTCGAGGAAATCATCATCTGACATGCTTTGGACCTCTCGGCCATGGAGTACGTCAATGGCCAAGCAAAGTTGAATAATGCCTTTAAACAAATATTTTTCTCTGACTCTCAAAATAGATCATTTCTTATCCTGACGAAAACAAAGCAAATTCTAATGAAAGGGGTGGTTTTTTATTTATTAATTCGAAAGATTTTATTACTTAAACATTATTTTAAGTAGATACTAGTATTTGAATTAGTTTTAGTAGATACTAGTATTTGAGTAGACGCTTCATTTATTTATTAAACAGTATATTTTTTTATTTTCGTCTACCGGCCTTAATATTCAAGAAATTTTATTAGACACAAATGATGCGCTCTCCGGCATGTTCTTTTTAATTGACACTTTTCTAACATCGATCTTTTCTTGATTTTTCATTTTGGTCTTTATCTCCTCCATTGTTCAAAGGCGGGTGAGGCATTTTGTTTTACTTCCCTTGATGTATTCGACTTTCTTTTTTATTAATGAATTTTTTTTTATGTTCTTTTGTTTATGGATTATTTTCATTAAAATATCTGCATATATTTCTTTAAAATCTCCACTAAGATGTTTCCATTTTTTGTGTTCTGTTAGAAGAAATGACTTTTTGTGTTCGGAAAGACAGTAATTTGGTCAATGGTATCTCGTCTTCTAATTGCAAGACGATAAAACTTGGAAATTTCTTTCTTTTCTGTTCTGTCTCTGTGTCAGTCACTCTGCCGTCTCTTGATTGCTTTTTTAGCTACTGTTTTTTTTTTTTTCTAAATCTTTGCTTGTCCCTGCTCGCACCTCCATTCACTTTCATAAAACTGACATACACAAATGGTAGACTAATATTTGAAGGAAGCTACAAGCACCTGTTTTTCTTTTCGCTTCACCTCCCCACAAAATATTGAAACAAGTGGAGATGTACAGCCATGTCGCAGCCCGTTTCCTCCAAATCATTTGACCCTACAACCACTGCCGTCTAATTCTGAGTTTTAAAATGTCTTTTGTGTTATATGTATTTGAGGAGTGTAATGTTGTTACTCTGCTTTCTGAATTAGGGCATCGGTGTGACCAACCGATTGATCAGATCTGGCACTTTCAAACACCTGTATGATCCAAGTAAGTGCTGAAGTGAAGCATTGCACTACGCATGGTCACATATTCGTCTAGATTTTGTAAACTTCAGCCACAAGGATCTAATATTCAATCATCACGGGTTACCATCATTGGCAAAATGTGCACTCATTGGGTGGGGCCTTATCCCTCCAGAGGTGCAGTTAGCATTCTCCTTAGGCTCAGCAGACATGTCAGGACTCTTTTTAGTCTCTTTCATAAATCTCCTGCCATTTAAAATAGCCAAATATCAAAACAATTTGCTGAGAATTAGAATCTCGGCAGCTTGTTCCATTCCTTTATGTCCAAAATCAACCATCCTGAGACAGACTACCAATGTCACTGATTAAAAACAAAACAAAAAACAAAACCAAATCGTTTAGTTATTGTCTTTATATAGGGTAGGGTGGGTGGAAATTGAATCCTTCCCATAAAAGAAATGTTTCTAATTAATACAAGATGTAACAAGTGTTTCATTAAATGCTTTTTTTCTCTCTAGCATGTCCCATATCTGTAATGCTCCTGCACCATTACTCATGATCTCTAGGGATATGATTTTCAGCCGTTTCAATCCAATAGAATTTAAGACAGCAGCAAATTATTTAAATATAATAAACCACGATTACTGCTGGTTTGCCGCAGCGAATGGTGTCAGCTGAAGTGTGTGTGCCATGGAGTGGAGATTCAGGGACAACCTCAAATAATTCACAGATAAGTCATTCATGTTCTAAGACTTTTCTACTTCTTATGTCTTCTTCTCCAGACCTTCAGGTCCTACGGCAAAGGGGCGGAAGTAACGGGTGTAGGGTGTGAAAGCCTTTAGTCTCCAAATTGCATGTAGGCGATAGGTATGTGATGGCCGCATTTCGAAGAAGTGACGTCGACTCTGATATGATGTCCTGCTTTGCAGCTGAGCAGGCCTATTTTAGGAATTCGCACTCTCCACCCCAATCGCAAAGTGTGGCGCTAGATTTTCACCTTCCCCAAAAGGTCGTCTCTCTCCGTGAGGGAGAAGCGCCATTTTCTCTCCAGTTCGGACGCCGCCGCTCTCATATTTTCGCACAGCTCTCCCAACTTGAACCGTGCCTCGTCCACGAAGGCCTCAAAATCCAGAGTGAGTTTTGAGCATTCCGAAAGGCAATCTGTTGACAGTTGCTCAACGGAATCGCCTCGTCCGCTCGTTCGTCGCCCGGATGTGGATTTTGAACTGGCGGAGTTTCCGCTCCAGGATGGGGCCGCCCTCCTTCTTCCCTGCGGACACTGCAGGGAGGCGCTCCCGTGATCCTTGTAACATGCGAAACACAGGCACACGTTGCACCGCTCGCAGAGGGAATCTTTGGATGTAGGGGAGTTATATCTCTGAGTAAATAATTATAAAACCCCTATCATTTATATGCACAAAAATACTCGTAAAATTGAGATCAAGATATAGAAAGAAGAAAACGAGTATTATTTATTATTTGCTTCTTATGTGGAGTTGGAGACACGAGAGACAATAATACTGAGTAAAATTGTGAGTTTAGGGTTAAATGTAGATCAAATATGGATCGGAATCCAACAGAAGATAAATAATAAGTAAAACACGTATACAGGCTTACTCGTATGTCTTTTTAGTTGTGTAGAGTGCTCAGATAATTTTGTTGGAAAAATACAAGATGTGTCTGAGGTTTTCTTACCTACAATTGCTAAAAATGTTACTATCATGTCCTGGAAACGAAAAGGAGATGATATTTTCGTTGACACACGTGTTAACGATCAATCTGTGTGAATTACTTGTCTGATAGGGAAAATGTCAAGTGTTTGTGTGTATAGCGGAGAAAAATTGGGTCGATTCTCATTGGTTTACAATAAGTGAATTATTGATAATTATAATTGTTTTAATTATTTTATTATAATTATTTTTTATACTGTAATCAATTTTATTTATTTTTTATGATCATGACCTAGGATTTATAAGGAAATAATAACATCAACAGAATTCTATACATTTAATTCTTTATTTAAACATTTATTTGATAATGGAATAAAAATATTATTTAAAAAAGTGGGGATACCTAAAAATGTTGAAATGCAATTAAAAAAATGAAAAATCTTTCTTGAAGATTTTATTTTAGTTTTAATTCCAAGCTAATAGATTAAATTTAATATTTGCAATAAGTAAAATACTTTGCTCTATTTCAAACTGAATTTAAATTGATTGGGATCATTGTTTCTGATTGTCAGTAAAAATCAATAAATTCTTTTTTAATGAGTGGATGTTTTTGTAAGGTCTTCTACAGATCTATCAACAACATGACTTTTGGGAAATTTAAGTGAGGAGTGCATGACTGTAAAATTACTTGATGAATGTAGAAGTCAAATGTCTTACTTGCTAACATGACTGCCTTCTTGTGTCTTCTTGGTATATTTATTGTATGGAATATACAATTGTGGCACATGGCCTAAAAAGGGGGAGGGGTTGAGGCTGATCGACACTAACTATCCTGTACCAAGCTTAATCCGATTCACGACCCATTCACTCATTACAATTTCTACATTCACCATAATACCGCATCCTCTCAAGGGAGGACATATGCCATAAAAATTTAAATAAATTATTATACATAAAAATCTAATAATGAAGAATGAGAGTGGGGGAGATGAACCCAATAATAAACTAAAAATCAACACAAAGTAAACTAAACATGACTGATGTTAGTAGGGCCCGTCCAACCCTCAAAAAAGAGAGGCTGCTGTATTCTGCACATTGGACCATGGGAAAATATAAAGCCGACCCAGTCGGCCATGGGAAAAATATAAAGCTGATCCACTCGAGATAAAAGGAGCCAAAAACAAACTGGGGAGGTTGGGAATCTCAACCTGGATCAAAACCAAAGATGTGGCCGGGGACAGGCCGGGAACAAAACTTACATTAACTAGGTACACAAGGCTTGTCTAACCTAACCACGGGGAGGGCTCCACAAGAAACCACCCCGATTTGACACAGGTAGACCTAAAAGAGAAAATCAATGCTAGCCTCGTTACAACGAACCAAGATCGCCTCAGTCGCCCACCTTTCGCATAAACTGTCGAATGCAAGCGTTTTCTATCAGTTCTGATCTTCATCTTGAGGTGATGCTCAAAGAATCGGATCAGATCCTAATGAGAAAGACGGTTGCCTCGAAAGACTCCCTCCTGTCGCGTTGTCCAAATCATCATTCGGGCCGTGGCCAGCAGCGTCAGAAACACCATTCGTTTCACCCCAGAATACGGGGGCGATACATTGTCACACGCGTATGCGCGATCCATGAGCACGAGCTGTTCTGGAGCGAGACGAGCCGTCAACTCGCCGACATGGTCCCATAAGGGGCGGACCCAGGGTCAATGGTAGAAGGCGTGCGTTTCTTCTAAACCAAGGCCACGCTGATCACAGTTTGGTCGAGTCCACTTATATGAAAAAAGGGGTGGATCCCATAACACCCACCTCCTTAAATCCCTTTTTGGGGGGAGTTAGTATTTTTGTCTCTTATGGTTGATAATCAGGGGTTCGACAAATTTTCTCTTCCTGTTTGACCTTCTCATTTCTGTGTCTTCCTACGATCGCGAAATTGGGATGCCTCGTGGTCCTTTTTTCCACATTCAAGACAGTTTTTATATCTAAAGCGGCAATCCTTGTTCTAATGTAGTCTTCCACATTTATAACATGCTGATGGGGGGGACTTGTTCCGATATTCGTCATAATTTGTCCTGTATGTTGTACTTTTCCTCTTATTATAAAATTTTCTTTTTCTTTCCGGGGAGGGTGAGAATCTTTTTTCATTGTCGTAAAATTTTAGTTTTCTTTCCGGGGAGGTTGAAGAACGTAGACTTTTGTTTAACTTACGTATATGAGAAACAGCTGATACTTCAATGTCCTTTGCGTCTTTCTTTATGCCTAAACATCTCTGGCTATCTTCGATAATTGCTGTAATGTTTAACCCGGTTCTTTTTGTAATTTTGCAAGCATTCTTCTGTGCATTTCGCTGTCTTTTGTTGAAACTAACCCTTGAACAAAGATGAGATTTGAAATTGTCTGGAGTTAATTCCGCTAGTTTGAAGTCGTCACAATGTTTATTTATTGTGGCGAACGTGGAACAATCCTCATTATCACCCTTTACCAGGTTAAGGCATTTCCACCTCCAGTAGAAGAATGATGTTTTCGGGCTGAAGAGTTCTTTAAGACATGTCACTGCTTCATCAAATGTTAATTCGTTCGTCTTTTTTAGCAAGATGTAATCCATACACTTTGTATATTCTTTAGTTCCTAATTTTCTAAGCAATAGGCGTAACTTTTTTGCTTCTGTCCAATTTTGACAGTCTATATTAAAGATGTCTTCATGTCTTCTGAAGTAATCTCCGAAATTTTTGTCTTCATCTAGAGAATATTTGAAAATCTATGGTATTCCACACTGCGTCTTGCGAAAATGTTGCTTCTTTTTCAATATTTAATTTCTTGTTGCCCGCTACTTTTAATATTAGTTCCCTGAACTCTGTTTGTCTTTCTTGATTTTTCTTTTGCGTTTGAAGTAATTGCTTTTGCCATTTTTTTCCATTCGTTCTTGTAGTTGTAATTGTTGATCATTTTGGTGTTTTATCAGTTCTACCAAAATGTTTTTAAAATCTTCCATGATAATTTTACGTATTTTTTTACTCCTCGTAACTCTTTGTCGCTAATTTGTTGTGGACGAGGGGAGGATTTTTCTATTTCTTCTTGTGCGAGTTCGAATCGCTCGACGCGAATTTGTTGTTTTTTCTTTCCCGTCTGTGTGCCAATTTGCTTGTTGGACGGCGAGGGGAGATTTTTCTTTTGTTGATCTTTTCTTTTCCGCGTGAGTATTTTTTCTTTTCCGCGTAAGTTCGAATCTTCGTCGCCAGTTTGTTGTGGATTCCGAGATGAAATTCGGTCTCCAATGAATGACAAACGCAAGAAATAAAGATAAGAAATTAAATGTATTTACACAATAATTCAATGGGTATATTGTTAGTAAATCCAGGAACGCGGTTAGTCGTAATAATAACAATATACACACACATATATATATATATATATATATATATATATATATATAGATAGATAGATAGATAGATAGATACAGTCTCGAATTAGGACTTCTTTAGAGTCTACGTGCTTGTAACTGACTTCTACAAGCGGTTACCTCACACTATTACTCTACCCCCAACTCAATCACACTCTCAGTATATTCTGACTCTGGGTATTTTATGGCAGCAGTCCAAGTAACACTTTGGTCGAGTCCACTTATATGAAAAAGGGGTGGATCCCATATCAGATACCATCCTTTAATACGTCCTGTCATACATGGGACTCTATCGGTACAAATGCCAACACAAGACTTCCAAGTTAAATTAATTTCTTTAAGGTAGCTTGTCATCATATTAAACATATCTTGATCTCTAGTAGTTGTTGACATTCTTTTGCATTACAAAAACTGCTTGATTATTTCATCTCCATCAATAAAAAGAACAAATGTAAGCAATTGACTTGTGTTACTGAATATCAGTTGATTTCTCAACGGTTAAAGCAAAATTAGAAAACTTCAGCTTTTTTTCTGAAAACTTTTTTCAATATTTTTAGTTAAATCTAGAATTCTCCTATGCATTGTATCATTTGAAAGCCTTTTTCACCAAATATGGATTTAACTATCTTTTTAGAAGCAGGTAGGATGACTGACTCAGCAAGGGTGGGAGATATAGATTTCAATCTTACTATTTCTGCCACCTCAATTGATGCGAATTGAACCCGCTCAGACACGGTTATTGTTCTCCCAGAAACATTCCATTGCTTTCATTGTTACCCTAATAGTCTTTGAAAAAAGAGTTCAGAGATTTTTTCTTGCAAATATGAATGTTTAATAGTGAAATGTCTTTTTAACTGATATGATTCCATGGATTTATTTGACATTTTCTTTGCTGCAAACTACACCTAATCGATTTGGTTGATCAACATCTTCAAACCAAGAAAATCTGAACTTCACATAATTATTGCAATACTGTCTATTATGGCGAACCTTTGTCTTTTTTAGCACTGGAGATTATTGTTTTCAATGAATGTTCACTTTTAGGCTCACACCTGTCACAATTCTTTCTTTTAAGGAATTGATCCATTGTGAAGAGGGAGCTCAAAAAACAATTGACAGCCTATTAACACTTGAACTTCCTTTATTGCAGTCAAGTAAGAGTAGCCTTACACCCCAAAAGGACAAATGTTTTTATGTAAACAATACCGATTGCCCTTCCTTGAACTTATCTGCACTTTATTTCAAATTATGGGTGCGCAAAAGTACAATAAAATATTACTATGAAAAATATAACAATTATTTCAGTACAATTAATATCGTTTTAATTTTATACAAATTTCAGAGTAATATACTTGGTAAAAAAAACAAAAAATATTAAATCAAATTACTCAATGACATATGTCGGAAACTTCGATAGTATTAATTCATAATTCAGTATAACTTTGTAAAATTTTGAATTAAGCAAATAATGTTGAATACAATTATATGCAAAAGGGTTAATCATTTACTCAAACAGAGAAAAATTTTAAAATGTTAAACCAAAAAATACTTTTCAAAAAATGAATATTAAAATAAAATATTTAAAATAACATGATCGATGAATAGTGAAGAGAATTATTTGAAAAATTTTAAAAACTTATATGAATAAGTTTTTAAAATTTTTCAAATACTAACACTGTACCATTACTATTCCACACACACACACACACACACATATATATATATATATATATATATATATGTATATATATATATATATATATATATAATTCAACTACTCAACCACCCTGACATTATTGTAAAAAAAGCTGATAAGACCAACATTTTTGTCATCCTAAACAAATTGGATTACAACAAAAAGCTCCATGATCACATAAAGTTTCAAAAACTTAACAAGAACCCGACCAACCAACTAAAATCAAAGCTTAATAAACTTATTAATTCCAATAATGCTGAACAGAATTCTTTAAAACTCCCTAAAATTGTTGGCGATTATAGACCTGGCTACATATACGGCACTATAAAAACACATAAACGTAACTATCCTCTCCGTCTTATCATATCGCAAATTACAACTCCTGTATATCATCTAACAAAATACATTAACCAACTTATTACTCCTAACCGAACATAAGGGAGTGGCCATAGGTCCCATGAGCATCCGTAGATTATTCAACAGGTCCACTGGTTTAATCCTGCTTCCTGCCCACGTTGTCATTTGTTTGATCCAGAAAGCAGAAGTGATGTTCATTCATTCACGGTCGACTGAAGATGTAGACAGGGCTGGGGAGTCTGTGCTAAGAAATTTAGAATGCCTTATTACACCAACAATACAAAGATATTAAACAACCGTTAGCGTTCTCTTCGATTAAATTAAATACAGCGCAACGCAAGTATAGCGCGCATTTTCTCGTGAACTGCTTGCGATATACCTTTCAGTGAAACATTTTCGACATTTGTTAGAGGGCAGGGAATTTGCCATCTTCACAGATCACAAACCCCTAATTTACGCTCTACACTCAAAATCTGATAACTATAACCCTCGAGATGTTCGTCAATTGGACTACATCGCTCAGTTTACTTTTGATATCAAACATATTAAAGCAGACGAAAACATCGTCGCAGATACACTCTCCAGAACATCACTGAATACAATCGAATCTAAGCAGCTAGATTTTGATTACATGGCCAGTGAACAGAGAAAGGATAATACATTGGACGAAGTAAGAAATAATACATCCTTGCGACTTGAGCAACGCCCAGTCCCTTTCAGCAATAATACCTTGTTATGTGAAGTTAGCACTAAAAGAAATTAGACCGTACGTTCCACCTAGTGTAAGAAGGCAAATATTCGATCATTTCTATTTCTTATCTCATCCAGACCGGAAAGCTTCAATAAAATTAATCTCGAATAGGTTCGTCTGCCCGTATATATCCTCAGACATCAAGAAATGAACTCAGACTTGTATCACATGCCAAACAACAAAAATTCACCAACGCACCAAATCACCATCCGGTAACTTTCCAGCGCCAGACGGTCGTTTCAGACATATCCACGTTGACCTCGTTGGTCCGTTGGAACGAGTGAATGGTTATGAGTATTTACTCACCATAGTAGACAGATTTACACGTTGGCCAGTGGTAGTACCGTTGCAGTCAACTACCGCTGAAGCAGTGGCACGAGCTATACTTAATGAATGGATATCAGTGTACGGATGCCCTTTAATTATCACAACAGAGCGAGGACCGCAGTTACAATCAACATTATTTTCTGAATTCACAAATTTACTAGGTGTCAAATACATAAAAACAACTGCATACCATCCATGCGCGAATGGTTTAGTCGAACGTTTCCACCAACAATTAAAAGCATCTTTTATTGCCAGTGCCGATAATCGTTCCTGGCTAGATAGACTACCATTAATTCTACTAGCACTCCGAAATACAGATATTCAATGCACTTCATCTGAATTAGTTTTCGGCAGCCCATTAATTCTGCCAGCTCAAATGGTAGAAAGTGAAATATTTACAACGCCATCTACTCAATTTATAAAAGATTTGCGAGATTCAATGTCTGTTCTTGAATATACGCCGACACGCACGGCGAAAAAGTCAGTATTTGTCCCCAACAGTTTAGACACTTGTGATTTTGTATTCCTGCGCCGTGGTGCAGTTAAAAAGCCATTCACGCCAATTTATACTGGTCCACACACGGTTATCTCTGGTACACACAAATACTTCACTGTTTTAATTAATGAAAAACAAACTACTGTCAGCATAGACAGACTTAAACCAGCATTACTAGATAGTGTAAATAATGTATCAAATCTAGCAGACCAAGTATTACCTTCCCAGATCAATGATGAGTCTGACACTGTTGGCACGAAATCTACCAGAACAGGTAGACATGTTCATTGGCCATCCAGATACAGCACCTATTATACATATTGAAAGTTTTGTTCCTTCAACTTCCAACCTGGGGGTGGGGGGTGAGTATTTTAGCATCCCGCTACCCACCTTTTTTATCAATATCAATTTTTGTACAAAAAGTTGATCACAGATCTTATTCAGCTTAATAAATATTTTCAGAAAACCTCAACTTCTGATTGGTTACTTAATATTTAAATCATGCCCGAATATCAATATCAATTTTCGTATAAAAAACAAAAAAAAAATGATAATTCCGTTAAAATCTATCGAGCTCCTGTGAGCGTATCATGTGACCAAAGTTAGCAATAAAATATGAAACGTCTTTCATCTTCGACAATGCGCCGATCGGAATCCTTTAAATTCGTCACACAGATCCTTTACGTTAAAATTCCTTAACATGATTCCAGCCTGAGAGAAAGCTCATTCACACAGCAATATTTTATGACGAACAATCAACTCAAGTTTTCCACTTTCAATTTAATACACGAATCTTTTTCGTACGCTTTCAAGCTCAACGTTAATTATTGCAATTAACATAAACACAGCTTGTTAAGAACCACTTACTCCAACTAGAATATTCTCTTCGAACAAGTGAAAACAAATCAAAGAGCGACAATTCCGTAAACCTTTTTTTTTCTTAAATTACTATAATACCAAAACACACTTTCTCATTATTGTACATACCATTCAAAAATTATAATCTATCAAACCAGAACTTTGATAACCTTTCATCTAAACATAAAAGGACGTTTGAACTTTTTAAAAATATCTTTTTACTCCAGTTGTTTGTACCTCTTTGTTATATAAATATTTTATTCATTGTTGTGCAAAACCTTTTGTTTCTTATGTTGTTCTTATTCTATGTTTGTTGAATACTAAAATTTAATGTGAGAGGAAATTAATTTCACCACGCAGCGTAATTTACTCAACAATACCTGATTAGCGTCCTTTTCTTGTTGTTCTTTTGTCGCAAGGGTTAAAACAAATTCTAAAAATGTAAAATATACTTTTTTCTTAAACTTTATTTGAGGAATATTATCTGATTGAAAGTAAAATTAATTTGATTTGAAACATATTATTTACTTTAAAATGAAAATATATCGCAGAAATACATTTTTTATCCGGGGTAGCTGTTAATTTAATCTGTTGACGTGTTTGACAGATTAATATTTATCTAAAATTGTTCTATGGAGGCTTTAGATGTCAGAAATAATTGAATATAACTTTTATATATATAACTTTTAAGATATATAACTTGTATATATATATATGCACTGAAAATATATATATGCACTGAAAATCTAGAAAGTATAATAAAAAAAAAACACAGTAATAAAATCCTGAATAAACCCCCATGCCAGAATAATATTAATAAAAGCCTACACTTAAATTAGACAAAAATAGTGAAAAATTATGTGATTGTAGAAACCCAGAAGACTGCCCATTGGAAAATAAATGCCGCGTAAAATCTGTGGTATACCGATGTACTATTTCATCCATTGAGCGTCCTAATACTAATATGATATAAATTGGGTCTACGAAGAATGAATTTAAAACCAGGTGGAGCCAGCATAAAAGCTCCTTCAACAATATAAATAAAAGAAATCAGACATATCTATCTAAATATTTTTGGCAATTGAAGGAAATGAATAAAACACCAAAAGTAAAATGGAAAATTATAAACAAAACTAGAACTTGTAAAACTTGGGATGACCCATGCCCTTTATGTCTTCATAAAAAAAATACACATTATTAAGTTTCTAAATAATAAAAATCTATTAAACAATAAACATGAGTTAATGGTTTTATGCCGACATCATCAAATTTTCGCATTGAATAATTAGCATAAGAACAAACAAACAATAAAATATTTTTAAACTCCATAGTCTAAATAAATAGTTTAAATGCCCTACAAAAAAAGAAAAAAGATAACCCTTTATGAAATCGTCAAAAAAAACAAATGTTAGCGATTTATGACAGTTTTTTTATATACACAAAACCCTTTCAGAAAAAAGAAAATAAATAAATCTCCATAAACACTTAACAAGACTAGACGATGTCATCTTCCGCTTTAAATTTAGACACCCCAACCTTACCCTGACTTGACGTCTTTGAATGGAACTGAGATATTGATACAAATTATTAACCCTTACGTCCCTTTTCTTGAAATAATTGCTCTAGCCGTCACCATAGTAATTTTAATTTTAACAATGAATATGCTTATAAAACGCGTAAATTTCATGAATTAGTTATTCCAAAACAAATTTCGCTTGGAGATGGAACAGAGCTTGGTACTTTAATTCAATTTAATTCAAATAATTATATTGAAGTTTTCGGCTCTTGTTTTGAAACATGAGAACTCTTATGTAGCGTTGGAATCATATTTTTAGATAAATAATTATATTTATGCTCTACTTTTGTATCGAGCACTATTTTTTAAAAATAATAAAAAAAATACTAAAGAACTTTGGATTATTTACGTAACGAGTTCTTTCCTATTTTCTATATTTTTTCTCTCTCTCTCTCTCACACACACACACACACACACACACACACACACACATATATATATATATATATATATATATATATATATATATATATATATATATATATATATATAATAATGATAATAGATAAGAAAAGACAATATTTATAAGGCATTTTTAAAAGCCAAAGCTAAAATAAAAACAACCGGTTTTGTCCCAGGACTTATCAAGTTTATTTATTCTGGGAATTTAAAAAAAGCGTGTAAATTAATTTTAAATTAACGAATGTAATCGAATAGGGAAAAAAAATTCTGAATTTCAAGAAACTAGAGTCCAATAATATTCAGATCCAGCAAGCATTCCCTCTGTTTACAAAGGGAAGGCTGACGGGATCTGATATACAAGGACTCTAGAAATCGGTTGTTTTTATTTTAGCTTTTGCTTTTAAAAATGCCTTATAAATATTGTCTTTTTCTATCTATTATTAAATTCTGTACTACGAAAAACTTATTTAAATATATATATAACTTTTAATATATATATATATATATATATATATATATATATATATATATATATATATATATAACTTTTAATATATATATATATATATATATATATATATATATATATATATAGTGCTCTATAGAGGGAGGGGTGAACGAAAACATTACCCCCCGCCCAGCACAAAATGGTTTCAACTTCTTTAACTTGTCGTTCTGGACAATTGCTATGGGAGACGTCATTTTGAACGAGACTATTGCCTTAACTAACATTGCCCCAACATTGACGCGCTCCTGTGCCATTTCTTACAACAGTCAATACCCGTTGGGCTTTAGGGAAGTTTTTCAGATTCTCAATATCTTTGTCGGCGTACTGCTTAATGGAGAGTAGGTACTTTAGGTTTTTAATCCTACTGTTTTTGTGAGGATGTGGAGGCAGTAGCATTTTTCCTAGGTCATGTCTTTTTTGAATGGGAGGAATGTGGGACAGAGGAGGTAGCAGGAATGACCTTTGTAGATTTAGGGGTCTTTTGGGAGTATAGCTTTTCTTTTAATTTTTTAATTTTTTTGGTCTTCTCATAACCAGGATCGTATTTCTTTTGTAATTCTCGCAGAGTTAATTTCGAGGCCGGGGTATCGCCTTTACTGTTGACAATGGGAGTGGGACTGTCCGTGTCTTTCGTCCTAGGGGCTTCAGGGGATGAGGATCCACTGTCTAGCGCTTCCCTCTGCCCTTGCCAGCAACCAGATATTCCCCTTCTCAATAGCAGAGGGCGAAAGCTCTTCGGGGAATGGGGGCTTCGAATTTGACCCATCTGGGGGTTTCTCCACTCTGGTCCCAGCAGCTGGCATGCCCATTACAGGCGTGGCGGTATTCAAAGATGCAGTCAGAGGCCTTCTTCTCTGGACAGGAAGAGGAAAGGTGACCAGTCTTTCCACACTTCCAACACTCTGGTTTGTGGCCAGTCAAGATGACCGGCAACTTCAGGCTCCCAACATCCAGACAGTTGGGGATGGAGATGAAGGCATCTCGTTCTAACATGATATCTAAACTCCACTCCCCGGTGGAGCTATCGCAGGAAGTACACAGAATTTCGCCATACAGCAACAGGAAGGCCGCTAGGTGTTCGACGATAACTAGAGAATGGAACCTCCTATATCGCCAAGTTGATCCTAGGCCTCCCTTCATATTCAGTTCTCAGAATAATATCTTTTGGAAAATCTTCTGGTGTGGGTAGCAATAGGTCCCACATGAAATAGTCCGAGCCCTTAACGAGTCTTAGTGGCTTAAACCCCTGGGACTCCAGTGTTTTTACCACTGTGTCTTTCGTCGAACGACAAATCTTGCGCGTACGCTTATCGACAACGAAGACCGACACTATTCGTTTTTCGATTTTCTTCAGTTCTTTGGGTCTTCCAAGATCCCACCTTTCACGACAAGGTGTGCGTAACTCTTAGCATGCTCCAAGAACTCCGCAATATCGATTATACACTTCGGGGGGACTTCCAACAACAGGGTAATTCCCCGGCCTTAGTGTTATCACTGGTCTTATTGTTCTTCATATTATTATTTGATGGTGATACTTGGTCTGGTTCTAAGCCATTATTGGCCACTGTACTTTTTTTTGTTTTGGCCATTATTGGCCACCGTAGTATTTTTATTTAGGCCAACATACTTTTACCGGAATTGCCATTATCGACTTCCATACTTGTTATGTCATTGGCATTAACAGCCCCCTGATTATCAGGGACTAATGTCGGGTATTCATCGGGATTGTTCTTATCGGTGGGGGGGGGTCTTTATTAATGGAAAACAAATGTTTCCTTACTGACCTCCTAAGGTGGGCCACTTTCGGCATTTTGATAATTAAAAAGGATGGTACCATTTTTTTCCATTTTCAAAGGAGGGGGAGGGGTGATAAATAGGGAAAATATGGTTAAGTTTCGCCTGTAGGCGAAAAATAAAACCCAAACAAACAAGTTTCGCTTAACAGAGACAACAAAATTAATAAATACAAAAAACAAGGTTCGCCCGTGAGCGAGACTACAAATTCACAAAACAGAAGGACGTACAATAAAATTAAATAGACAAGGTTCACAAAACAAATGGACGTACAAGTGAGCAAGGTTCGCCCAAAGGCGAAACTACAAATTTACTAAACGACAAAGGACGTACAAAAAGATAAAATAGACTAAAGGCGAAACAATTTAAACAAACAATTGGACGTACAAGTAAACAAGGTTCGTCAAGAGGCGAAGCTACAAATTTAAAACAAGTACAAAAATGACGATAGGCAAGAAAGCAACAAATAAAACGGTCAGTTATAAACGGAAAACAAATAAAATACGAAACGAAATCTGGTATATATTCATTAACTTTAAAAACATTATTTTCTCGAGATTGTAAATTGTAAATTACTTCATTAAATTGTAAATTGTAAATTACTTCATTACTTTAGTCATAATCTGATGAAAAAGCTTTAACCAAAACATGAAATTATCATCAGTCAGGTATTGTGAAATTCCTGTTGCTTCTGCCAGGGTTTGATCTGCATTTAATATTGACTGAATTTCTTCGGCAAGGCACCTTTTTAAAGGTTGCAAATTGTCATGAACTCTGTTCACTGTCCCAATGTTAAAGTTCCATTTTTTCTGCCTGCTATCAGAATGGCTGATGGTAAACTTGACGAGAGAAACACTTAATGTCTTCTTAGCCTCATGTTGTCCACTGGCATGAAGTGGGGTGACCATATTAAATCAGTTGCTATGTATACTGAAAGGAAAGTTGGTTCCCTGTGTTATGCCAGAAAATTATTTCTCGTCAGAGTCTATCTTGCACATTTACAAATCTACCATTCGTCCATGCATAGAATACTGTTGCTATATCTGATCTGGTGCTTCTGCTGTGCATCTCAAGGTTCTTGAGAAAATCCAGTGAAGGGTCTGCAATATAATCGATCCTGACTTGGCATTTCGACTTCAGTCTCTTTCCTAGCGACAAAATCCAATAAAGGGTTTGCAATACAATCAACCCTGACCAGGCATCTTGTCACCAGTCACTTTCCCACCGACATGACTTGGCTTCCTTCTGTCTGCTCTACAAATATTTTCATGGCAACTGCTCTGAAAAGCTATTTTCCCCCGGTGCCTCGACTACATGAATTTAAGCGTGCAACTGGATTGGCAATTAGGTCTCACTGTTTTATTTTTGAACTAGCAAGCGTCGCTTCTACTCTAACAGTTTCTTTTCTCGCACTTCCAACATGTGGCACCTACTTCTGATTTTTGCTTCCCTCATAACTACAATGTTCAAACATTTAAATAAAATATCAATCACCATCATCTTGAAGACTGTTCATTTTTTGTCCTTTCTTCAATTCTCGCCATTCTCGGTATTCTCATTTTATTTCACTCCCACTCCCTGTAACCCCCTCTCATTCTAGTGGCATTATCGGCTAGGGAAGGATCACAAAATTGATTTCGTTTTACCAGACTGTTCAAATCCTAAGTTAGAGTTCCAAAAAGTGTGAACAAACAAACAAACATAGTTGCTAAAAAAAAGTCACTCAACTTTCCATATTTGTGGATTTTTTATTTATTTTTTATATTTTCATATTTCTATATTGTTTTCGATCTTCATTGATCTTTGGATTTTTAAAAAAAATACTTTTGCTATATAGGTCTTTTTTTTTCAAACATTTTTAAAATGTTCATAATATGTTATATAATATGAGACGTTTGAATATTTTTAGAAATATTTGTGAAATTATGAATTTATGAAACATTACAAATATTGAAATGTTTGCAACGTTTTGAAATTATTTGGATTTCTTCTTAGTCTTTTGATGAATATCAATGAGACCAGATATGTACGTATTTTGGACGTGTTTCGTGCTCATTTCTGGTCTTTTGAACAGGAATAGGTGTGTATCACTTGATTAATTTTTGGGAGTAGGTTTCCGTTTATATTATTTACTTTCTTTCCCTCAACAGGAGTACATTAGTTCACCTATTGCCCGTTTCACAATACTCCCGGGTGTCTTATTCTTCATTTTTATTTAGGATTAGGTTTCCGTTTCCTTTTAAAGTCTGCTTCAACTCTATACTTCTGACGTCTCCGTTCGAAAGTTGAAATATTATTTACTTACTTTCCGTCAAAAGGAGTAGATTGGTTCACGTAATGCCCGTTTCAGAATCTTCCCGGGTCTTTTGAAAGGGTGTAGGCGTTTATCCCTTGATACCTGTCTATGATTATGTTTGCGGTTCCTTTTAACGCTCGCTTCAACTCTATACTTCTGACATCTCCGTCTGAACAATGAAATATTATTTACATTCTTTCCCTCAACAGGAGTAGATATGTTCACCTATCGCCCGTTTCACAATCCTCCCGGAAGCTTATCCCTTGATTTTTTTCATCTTTTTCACTCAAAGTAGCCCATTGCGTCTTAGTGGCTTTATTTCCTTGGTGGAGTAAATTGATTAAAAACAAAATAAAATTATACCTTTTATTTCATTTGAAATATTTTAATATTTGCTTCTAATTTTGCATCTTTAAAACCATTTTTATTTTACAGTATTTTGATATATTTTTTTTATTTTTCACTAAAAAATGTAAATCAGAAACTAGTTTTGATTTAAATAAATAGATAAATCGATTCCACCTCAGTCTTTCGAACAGGAGTCGAAGTTTATTTCTTGTCTCCTGTTTAGGATTGGATTTCCTGTGTGACACTGAGCTGTCAGCCCGTGGTCAACTCCCAGTCGCCGCGCCAAACTCTCATAATTCTCCTACTGGCGTTTTGGAGTGTCCCGGTCGATCGGTGGTCGACGCTACCCGGCGGAATCCTTTGTTCAGAGTACCAAGTGGGATGGTCGGTCGATGCTAACAGCTTCACGCCAGCTGCAACCGATTCGGCACCATTTTGGTGGGTCTCTTCGTCCGTGAGGAGAGGTTGGAGGACAAATATCCTCTTAAACTCCCCCTCTCTCACATCGATACTTCGAACCAATCCCTTCAGTGGGCGTAAATAACTTCCCCGTCCTTCTCATCAAATTGCCTATCACCATTGCTACCACTCGACCACTCGTGCGGGTGTGGCTAAGCTAGCCTCATTAAAATTATAACCCTGAATTTTTGTTTACAAAATTGTTTTTTTCCTATCGGTAAAATTTTTTACAAATAACACATTGCCGCTTAAAATATCTCAGATCTTTTGGTCACTCTGCATCTTCTTAATCAGCAACCTTTACAAATTCCATCAATCA
This sequence comes from Acanthosepion lycidas, assembly GCA_963932145.1. Taxonomy (NCBI): domain Eukaryota; kingdom Metazoa; phylum Mollusca; class Cephalopoda; order Sepiida; family Sepiidae; genus Acanthosepion; species Acanthosepion lycidas. Next base: position 68,911,487 of record OZ010614.1, read on the forward strand.
CTTGTCAAAGTCTCCCATCTGGTCCCTTCATGAAATTAGCTTTTACTGGACCGTTGGCTTCTTGAAAAATTAAATTTCTTTATCTCTCAATTTGGCGATTCTACCAAGATATTCTTCTCATGCCAAAATTTTATAATCACCATATGGCCACCAAACGTGTCGGCAACGAAGAAAACATCGTGGATAAGTAAATAACAACAATTCTCTCCACCCCGTATCGGAATATTTTATCATGCTGGAATTTTTCACAATGTACATATGGCTTTTCAACTTGCAGGCAAAAAAAAAAAAATATCTTGGAAAGATAATAATAATTAATATTGATTCTCTCTATCCCGTATCGGCAAATCATTTCGGAATACTTTCTCATGCCAAAAATGTTATAATCACCATATGCTCTAAAGCATTTCTAAAATAATTTCATTCATTTCTGAAGATATCCCGAGTCTCATTATCCGGGTTTAAAGCTAACATCAAATGCTCGTGAATTTGATGATCGAGTTATGGTGTCTACAAAATGCTCGTCTGTCATTTTATGGTGGTATCTCAAGGTTTTTTTTCTGAATTTCGTGTTTTCTCGACAAGCACTTGTACAAACAGCATTAATCAACCGTCAAAAAGCTCGCATATGGCTTTTCTGCGAGTCTACTGTCTACGCAAATTTACGCGTCTTTGAGAAAAGTAATTCCATTTAATTCTTAAGTAAAAAAAAAAAAATCGGGTTATATTCTTTTCCGTTCTCAGTATTTTCTTGGTTTAATTTCTATGATTAATTAGTTAACCAATTACCATGGCTAAATAGTGTCACAATCCTCTCTTAGCTATCTTGTCATTTACTCATAAATGACACTAAATCCAAGTACACTATTTAGCATGCATCATGCATCTGTTTCATGCAATTCTAATTTCCTTTTCTTTTCACGGTATATTTCGTGATCAGTTTTCTTTTGTTATAAATGGAATGTAATGTTCTTTCCATTTTCATTTTCATGCAATTTAAAGTCCCTGTCATCTTCTTCTGTTCTACATGCAATGTAATGTTCATTTCATTTTCTTCTTCATGCAATTTAAAGTTCTTTTCATCTACTTCTGTTCTGCATGCAATGTAATGTTCATTTCGTTTTGTTTTTCGTGCAATTTAAGGTTCTTTTCATCTTCTTCTGTACTACATGCAATGTAATGTAATGTTCATTTCATTTTCTGCTTCATGCAATTTAAAGTTCTTTTCATCTTCTTCTGTTCTGCATGCAGTGTAATGTTCTTTTCATTTTCTTTTTCATGCAATTTAAAGTATGCATGTACTTTTGGGTATATGTGTGTGGCTATTATGGCTTGTGTCAGTGTTTTTCTCTCTGCAACAGGAGGTTTTTCCGCCGTACGTGTCGGTTCCACTTTAGCTTCTTCTGTTGGCTTCTCTGCCGTTTCCTCCTTGATTCTGTCTCGGTAAAGAACACTTCTCGGCTTCTCCCTCTCGAGTTGCTGCATACTCATATGATTACCACGAATTAATTATCTCCTACTTCTTCTAAATTTCCATACTGCCATTCCCCCTATGGCTATAATTATTAATGTACCCATCATTGCTGACCAATTTATCGCAATCTGATCATCATTCTTCCAAGCCATACCTTCCTTTCCCAACACGCTTAATTTGTCCCTCAACTGATCCATATTGATCTTTTCTTTCGGCTTCATTAGCCCTGGTATTTTATTCAAGGAAACATTGGGGAATCCACTCACTATTGGCTCCCACAACTCTGTACAATTGACTAAGATTCTGTCAATCAATTCTATAATCGAATCTTTCTCTTCATATTTTTCTTCTACTTGGTAATATGGGGGTAAAGAAATAGATATCCCAAATGCCGAACATCCCAGGGGCAATTTTAACAGGGATAATGGTGGTTTCAATTTTAGTGTCCTTGTGGACTCTCCTTCACATACCCTAGACAAGCTGATTGGTTTCTGTGTGGCCACTGTCCACACCCCGTCTGAAACACAGATAGCTTGTGGTGATGCTGTGTTTGCTAATACCACTACTTAACAAGTTCTCTTAATTCCCTCTTTCTTCTCTTCAAACAATTCTAGCACGCACATTTTGTGATTACCTGCTACATAGATGGGGTTCAATGATGTACAGTTTCTCAAAGCATCATTTCTTCATTTTCTAGCTTCTTCTGCTGTTAGCAACATGAACTTTATTCTACCCGAATTTAAAGCTCTGTATTTCGTTTCCACCTTGTATCTTGCCACCATTCCCAAACCTTGATCTCCTCTGGGCTAAGGAATAGGTAAATTTATAACTTGCTATATCTCGAATATACCCTCTCTATTCAACAACGGAATAGACATCAAAATTAATAATTTTCTATTTCCCAACAAAGTCACACATCCCAGCGCACTATAATATTTCCACAATTCTTTGGTGGGATCCACTGGCAACCTTAAATGATGAGGTAATTCTATTTGTATTCAGAGTAGCAATTCCCTCAAGTGACCCGAGGTTACTATGCTTGGAGACAGGTGTCTCAATGACAACAGGTCCAATTGCGTTCTCACATGTTCCAGCAAGGTTGTCAACGACAGACTGTCGCACCTTATTCGTAATTGTCATTAGTTGGAAATATTTTTGCATAAATTCACTCATTTCCTGTAATTCCATCATTACAGTTTCTGTATCATTAATTACCTCTTGTCTTAACTCTGCCAGGTTATTTATTAACTAATTAATTCTGGCTCTATTCTTGGCTAGTTCCAACCTTGTCACATTTAATATTGTTACACTCTCCCTTGCCACCTGAGCTAGCGCTCTCAGGTTTATCTCCACTTCTCCCAGTTTTCTTATGATTTTAACATCATCTTCAGTCAATATTCCAAACAGGACATTTAACACTTTTCCAACAATCGGAAGCACTGATCACTTCTCTTTCGTCTGCAGCAGCTCTGTTTCCTTCAGGTAATTTTTCATGTCCCTCCATTGAGCCTCTATCATAGTAGCCTCCAATTCTAGGGAATATAATAATCTGAGATATCCTAACCCTTCTCCTTGGAATAATCTTGCCCTACCTTTAACCGGGCTGTACCCAGCTGCCTTAGCTCATTTCTTAGTTTATCTAACAGCGACTCATATGGATTTAAATCTGTCACGAATATGTGATAAAACATTTCGAGCTGGTTATTATTATTTCACTTTTCATTTTGAAAAATGGTATTTCGGCTGTGCTTCCAAGCTTCCGCCATCGTCACCATCAGTGTGGCTACCACCATCATCATCATAAACCCTTTCATTTTGATCATTCCTGCAAGGCAACAAAATTCTCTTGTTTTTATTCTTCATAACCATTCGGTCTTGTTCAATTCTTCACTCAATTATTCCACAATTTCTTTCTAAGTTTCTAACCCTTCATCTCTTTTCTCCCCTAACTAACTCCTAGCAGACCGAATGGTCCGGACAGGTGCGCGGGGCTCCCACTCCAAAGGTCGTACTTCATGACATCACTGCTGGCCAGTTAGCAATACCAATAATCTTCTTCCGTCCTTCGTGAGATGCAGCTCTCGACTCCATCCCCTCCATCCACATCCACCACAGTCAGCCAGTAGTTTTTTGGATGAGCTAGTGTCGTTATCTGTCGACACCGAGTGCTTCTATTCTGCACAGCCTTCTTTGTTCTACTGAGACTTGGGCTTCTTCAGCCTTCTCAATGACATCTTCAGAGGTAGTTCCTGTTCGACCTCTAACCTTTCCTGGTGTTTAATTCCCCTTCAGGAGGTGTTTTGTCCCCTTCTTCCTCTCCTGATTCTTCCATCTGTTTCGACCTGGTTATTATTATTTCACTTGTCTTTTTGAAAAATGGTATTTCAGCTGTGCTTCCAAGCTTCCGCCATCCTTATCGTCATCATTATTGTGGCTATTATCATCATCAATACTTTCATTTTGCCCATTCCTGCACGACAACAAGATTCTCTTGTTTTTATTCTTCTTAACCATTCTGTCATGTTCAATTCTTCACTCAATTATTCCATAATTTCTTTTCTTAGTTTATAACCCTTCACCTCTTCCCTCCTCTAATTAACTCTCAGTAGATCGATTGGTTCAGACAGGTTCCCGTCCTCCCAGGGTCGTACCTTCATGACACTACTGCTGGCCAGTTAGCAATGCCAATAATCTTCTTCCGTCCTTCGTGAGATGCAGCCCGGGTCTCCATCCCTTCCAACCACATGCACTACAGTCAGCCAGTAGGTTTTTGAATGAGCCAGTGTCGTTATCTGTCGACACCGAATGCTTCTATTCTTCACAGCTTTTTGATTCTACTGAGATTTGGGCTTCCCCACACCTCACAATCTCATCTTCAGAGGTAGTTCCTGTTCAACCTCTAACATTCCTTCAGTGTTCAATTCCTCTTCAGGAGGTGTTTCATCTTTTTCGAGTCTGTACCTTAGACGTTTTGATTCAACCTCTAGATCTTCTTTATTTCTTAGCCTTGCTCTGAGCTGGGAAAAAAGGGAGTATCTCCTCCTCCTCCTCCTCCTCCTCCCACTGAGCTCTTCTTCTTGTTTAGGCTGTTTCTCTTCGGAGCCCTTGACTGTCTGACTGGAATTTCCTTGCTTTTCTCTTCCTTTTCTATTGGACATGAGGGCGAGATGGTGACATCAGAGGGTCCCCCTCCGAACTGATAACCCAACGCCGTTGGTCCCTGCCGAAGGTTCCAGCTCTGTCAATCGGATCGCTTTGTCCAGATGGCTAAGTCGGTCTATCTCTTCTTCTTCTTCGTCTGAATCCTCTTCCGTCTCCATTTCTTCCGGTTCAACCAGAGTTACCTTCCTTGTTCTTGCCTCCTTAGTCCTTGGTTCACTCATTTCTAGTTTGGCTATTTCAGCTTTTTTCAGATCATTGGCACGGGCTCTCCTTGTCCGTCCTGCCACTTGATCCCATATTACACCTGATACTGGACCCGTCTGCTCTACTATCCGGTAGTATGGTTCCCATCTCTGGTCCAGCTTTCCTTCTCTCTGGTGAATTTTGTAGTATACAGGATTTCCAACCTTCAATTCTACTACTTTTCTTCCAGCATTCACTCTCTCATTTCTTCTCTTCTACGCCCTCTTTATTCTTCTGGCCTGTACAAATATTTTATGCTGTTCTTCCAATAACAAATGATGATAATCTTCTCCCATATACTTTCTTCGGGGCTTCACCAAGTTATCCACAGGCACGACCACGTCTCTGCCAAATAACATAAAGTAGGGAGAAAATCTGGAGGTTTCGTTAATAGTAAACTTCACGGCCGCCAGTGCCTGTGTCAAGTACAGATCCCAATTTTCTGTATTTTCTCTAGCCAGTTTAGTTAATACATCACCCAAGGTTCTATGAAACCTTTCCACTTTAGCGTATTCTTGGGGGTGATATGGAGATGTTTTTATGTGCTTTCTACTCAAACCTGTCATCACTTCTCTCATTATGCTGTTTATATTATCTGTGCCATTATCAATGACAAGTTGCGCAGGGGCACAATACCTAGGGAAGATTTCACTTATTATCAAGTCGGTTACAATTTTAGCCTTCTTGTCTGGGACTGCAAATGCCTTAGGTCAATTTGTTAGCCACTCAATAACATTCACTATATAGTTATTTCCTCGCGCACTTTCCCCATGTGGTCCTGATACATCCATATTCACTTTTTCGAAGGGGAAGCTCGGTACAGCCATCCTTCATAATGGCGCCATTTCCTGCCTTCTACTCTGCGACTGGCACACTACACAACTCCGAATATAATTAGTGACCTCTCCGTACAATTTGGGCCAATAGTACTTTTTCCCTATTAGATCATATGTTCTATCAATTCCTATTTGCCCTAACCTCTCGTGACACTGTTCTATCTTTGGCCTTAAACTTTTGGGCACATACAACTTGGCTTTAACTTCATCTCTACCTGAGAGATAATACAGCCTTTCATTTATTATGGTGATCTCTCCTGCCTCCACCTTTTCTCTAAAAGCAGCTGTCTGCCTGCTCCTTCTCAATCCCTTCCGTCCAGTATGTTAGAATTTTTGAGTACTTTGTGTACTAGTGAGTTATAGTCCACCAAGAGAAGGGTTAACCAATCAGAAAGCTCAAAATATTCAATCCGACGTGTATAAAGACAGCCATTTTGTTTTTTCTCCCAAAATATCTTCACTGCCAATCTCTGATATCGAAGACTGAAAGAATTACTTAACAGGAAATTACTGGAAAGTAATTGAAACTCATCTTCAGCTCGCTTCAGGTGAGTTTCAATTACTTTCCAGTAATTTCCTTCTTAAAGAAATACTTAACAGCTGCTACTTTCTCCGAATCTTCACTGCTAACCTCTGATATTGAACACATTACGGACTTCACTGGATTCTATATTCAGAGACTATGGCAAACATGGTTAACATTGGTTATGAGCCCAGGCTATAACTGTATTTTGACGGAGACGAAACCAAGTAGGAATTGTGGGAAACGAAATTCTTAGGCTGCCTTAGAAAACAAAAACTTCATGACATCATTCTTTGCCAAGATGACCAGAAAGAAGATGATCATTTTATGGAAAGAAATGCGACCGTGTTCGCCGAATTAATACAATGCCTGTATGACAGGAGTTTGTCTTTGATAATGAGAGAAGCCAAGGACAATGGACGACGAGCTCTACGAATTTTACGAGAACATTACTTGTCAAAAGGTAAACCTAAAATTATTGCTTTATATACTGAACTAACCGCGTTAAGGAGACGAGAAAATGAATCTGTAACAGATTATATTATACGACCTGAGAATGTCACAAATGCCTTAAAAATGGCAGGTGAGACTATCTCAGATGGGTTGCTAATAGCCATGTTTTTAAAGGGATTACCACCAACATTCAAACCATTCACGAGAGTCATAACTCAAAAAGATAAACAATTAACTTTCACTGAGTTTAAAATGGCGTTACGTAGCTATGAAGAAACTGAAAAAATATGTACCCGGAAAAATCAAGGAAATAACGTAATACAACTGAGAACGTCATTTAAAAAATTCAGAAAGTCAATCCCTCAAAGCTATCAGACTAGGAATTATGATATTAAAAACAAGGGGCTTAAAAACAACAACAACAACAGCTGGAACAGTAATAATAGAAAAAGAAATATCATCTGCTTTCGCTGTGGTAAAGCCGGCCATGTATGTGCGAAATGTCAATTTTATACAAGGAATGATTTTGTAAAAATGTAAAAACTTTTTCGAATGAGCGAACATACGCCTTTTCGTTTGGGTTGGATACTATAACCAATAGTTATAATTCTTACCTAGTCGATACGGGTGCGACAAATCATGTAATTACAGATGAAACAAAATTTATTAATTCTATCCTGATTCCCACTTTACTTTATTGAGTTAGCTGACGGGACCAGAGCTAATAATTTAGTTTTAAAAAGAGGCGATGCCTGTATTTATTTACGAGATACTAAAGAAAATATTTAAAATGTTTGTTAAAAAGGGCTTTATATATTCCTAAATTTAAACAAAATATTTTCTCGGTTCAGTCTGCTGTCAGAACGGGTGGTAAAGTTAATTTTTACCGAGACAATTCAAAGTTAATATACCCGGACGGAACTGAATTTAATATACAACAAAATGGGCCTTTGCATTATTTGAAAAGTATTAAGTCTGTGAAGACAACCACGCACGACTTAAGGACTTGGTATAAAATATTAGGCCTCTGTAATAATTCGGATGTTAAAAGATTACAAGAACACGTCACTGGAATGAAAATTACATCTCCAAAGGGCTTACAATATTGTGACACGTGTATTAAAGGGAAAATGACGAAATATAGAAATAGGGGTCAGATTCCAAAATCAACAGATATCTTGGTCAGAGTTTATTGCGACTTAGCAGGTCCAATTTCCCCAATGGGTATCGACACCTATTCATATGTATTAAACTTTGTTGACGAATATTCAGGACTTATTATGATATATTTTCTGAAAAACAAATCTGATACCCTACAAGTTACAAAAATTTTCTTATCTGATATCTCCCCTTATGGGAAAGTGAAAATAATTAGAACAGATAATGGTGGAGAATTTACTTCTGATGCTTACGAGAACATCCTAATAAATGAAGGCATTAAACATGAGAAAACTTGTTCTTATTCACCACACCAGAACGGAGTCGCTGAACGTAGTTGGCAGACGCTTTTCGAAATGGCTAGATGTTTGCTAATAGAATCTAAGTTACCCCAAAATCTGTGGGTTTCTGCATTAAATACAGCCGTATATATTAGAAACCGTTGCTATAATAGTAGCATTAAAAAGACTCCATACGAGGTTTATACGAATTACAAACCCAACGTAAATGGTGTGCATATTTTTTGTGCAATTTGCTACATATATGTCAACCACAGGGCAAAACTAGATCCAAAAAGTGAAAGAGGCATATTTATTGGGTATGACAAGACAAGTCCAGCCTACATGATTTATTTCCCACAAAGTAAAATAATAAGGAAGATCAGATGCGTCAGATTTACAGATTCCTTTGAGGAAGGGGAGGATCCCGAAGAAAAGAACATCAACTGCGAGGAGCTGGTCCAACACGAACTAGTATGGACTAATTATGAGATAGGGCCTATAAGTAGAAAACCCGTCCAAAATCCACAATCAAAGGAAGATGTTATACCAGATGATATAGACGAGGAAAAATCAGACACAAAACTTGAGTTAAAAGAAAATACAACCGATGAGTGGGGGGGACAAATTCCGCGTTATCCGACCAGAAATAGAAGAAAGCCAGACTATTTTGGAATGGGTCAATGTAATATCTGTGACAATGACTGTTGCAATGTACCCCGAAGAACTATCAAGAAGCCATAAATTCTGGCAATACCAAACGATGGATAGCCGCCATGCAAAAAGAAATTAAATCTTTAGTATCAAATGATACTTTTGAATTGAAAATGCCCCGAATAATAAAAATATCGGCAGCCGTTGGGTTTATACTATAAAGCGAACTAAGGATGAATCGCCAGTGTAACCCTAACCCTAACCCTAGCGCCCACTGTTGAATCTTATTATTCGTCCATTCTGTAGGGGCCTATGGTCTTTCTTTATAGTAAATACAGCACCATTCAAGTAGTAGTCCAGTTTTTGGAGAGCATACATGATAGCATATGCCTCTCTTTCTATTACTGGCCACGTCTGTTGTGTCTCCGAGAGCTTATGAGAGAGAAAGTATATCGGTACCTCCTCTGGTATGTCTGGCACTAGTCCGTCTTTATCGGAGCATGGTTGGGTGAGAACTGTTCCTGCACATTGCTCACTCAAATCAATGTATAGCACCATGGGCTTGCTGAGGTCTGGGTACGTCAGCAGCGGAACGGCTATCAGCCGCTCCTTTAAGGTATCAAATACCCTTTGGCAGTCTTCTGTTCATTTGAACCTAGCGTATTTCTTCGTCAGTGCTACTAGGGGTATGGTAATTCTCGAGAATGCCAGGATGAATTGTGTGTAGTACCCTATAGTACCTATAAACCCTCTTAATTGTCTCACTGACTTAGGTTCTGGCATTTCCCTTATAACTTTCACCTTATCCATGTCGGGCTTAATGCCTTCTCCGTTTATAACAAAGCCCAAATATCTAGTCTCATCCTTCAGAAACTGACATTTCGATAATTTTTATTTTAAACCGTGCTTTCTTGGTCTTGTTTTGGATGGGAAAAGTGTTGTTCTGCTGTTTCTGAAAATATCAGAATATCGTCTAAATATGCCATAGCAAAACTCTCGCTTCTCCCTAACACCATTGACATAAGTTGCTGGAAAATTCCCGCGGCATTAGCCAAACCGAATGGCATCCCCCTGAACTGAAATAGTCCCAGGTGACACGCAACCTCATCAAGCGCTACCTGCCAATACCCGGACCTCAAGCCGACGTGGAGAAGTACTTCGCTTTCCCCAATAATGCCAATATGTCATCAATTATTGGCAATGGCACCGCCAAAGGCTTAGAGATGGAATTCAGTTTCCACACAAAAACGGTGACCACCATCATTCTTGTCTACTATCACGATTGGGAAGCTCCAAGGGGAAATTGTTCTTTCTATCATCTCAGCTTCCAACATCTTTTTCACTGCCTCTTCCACTAGGGGCCTCTTATGAGACAGGTGTTCTATAAGGCTTCAATTTCACAGGGGTGGAGTGATCGCCGGTATCGATCTTCATTTTTACTGTGTGGATCTGGCCTAATTCCTTATCTGATTTGGCCACCACATCCCGATTATTTCTTAGCAGACTCTGGCCCTAAATTTATCAGGTGCTAATATCTGCTATTCCTTCTGTTTGCTCTATGCATTTTCTTTGCTTCTCATCGAATTTCACTCGATTCAGAGTTCGCAGGGGTAGTGTCTTCCCTACCTCCTCTCCTCTCTTAACTTTTATTGCCTTGTGGGCCTGGTTCACCATCATAATGGTCACTACCACTGCCTCACACAGAGCTACCTCATTCTCTTCCGGGCGCATCTCCTCTAAAGGGACCAATTGCAGGGTTCCTTTCATTTTCTTCGCTGTCACCCGTCTACCTTTACCTGAAACTGCTGTTCTAATGGGGTAGCCATATATCTTCCTCCACCACTATCGCTATAACTTCTTCTGGTGGATCTCCCAATGGCGTTCTCTCGCCATTTACTACCAACACAGTGGGGTTAAACTCTATACGAGCCTTCTGTCTCTGAAGCCAGTCTTCTCCCAAGATTGCTTCCGTACACAGATCGGATGTTATATAAAAATTCTGGATACTTCTTAATTTTCCTATTCTTACAGGGAGCTTCCCCATCCCTTTTATCTCCAGGGTGCCGCCATCTGCCTGTGTGGTTTCTGTATCTGGTTTTCGTATACATTCCTTCTGTTTTAACCGCTTGTATTCTTTTTACCGCAGCAATGAAACAGACGCTCCTGTGTCTATTAGAACTTTCATTGCTATTCCCTCTCTTTTTGCCTTACAAGACAACCCCTTCCCTTGCGTTAGTGAAGAGAACACCTTGGCCTTTCTTCTCCTAGGCTCCCATCTCTGTGTTATCCCAGCCATAGGTGCTGGCAACAACAACCTCCCGTCATCCTCCTCACATAGGGGAGCTCTTCGTCCTCTCCGCCTGGGCGGTTCAGACTGAATTTTTCCCAGTTTCTTTCTGCCGTTTCTGTAACCACAATTCCTTTTACGTTGCCCTGGTCTTCAACAAAACCAGTACCTTCTTGTTGGGCAGTTCAATGCAAAGTGGCCCACCTGACCATATCCAACATTTCATAATCCTTCTTTTCACATGGGCCACCCTCCCTCGCTCTACTTAAGTGACTCTCATGGCCACATGGCCAACATCTTACACCTCTTCTTTTTAACTGGGCCACCCTCCCTCTTACTTCTAGCGCGGCCCGCTGGTTTTCTCTGGTCCTGCCTTTCAGGTGCAGCCATCTTTAATAATATTGGTGGGGCACCCTTCCTTATCTCGCACTACTTAGCTAGGTGTCCTTTCTTCCCACACCTAGTACATCTGTCCTGATCAAAGTCTGAGGGCAATCCCCACTTCGTCCGACAGTCCACCGCTCTGTGGTCCTCTTACCCACCTGTCCAGCAGACTAGTCCGTATCGACCCAGCGTGGGCTTATAAGACCCATGTCTTGTCGACCAAGCCTTTCTTTTTGGGATTCTCTTCCCATACCTCAGGCTCTTCTACCTCCTGCTCGACCCTTCGATTCCACGTGGGGGCTCTCTTTCCTTCCCCCTTTCTACCTACCTTGCTCTTGTGCCTTCCTACCCCTTATTTTATCCCAAACTCCCTGGCTTTCTTTAGCCAATGCCGCTGACAACCTTAGCGGTCCTTCCTTCATTACACCGTGGCAAATACGCTTGTCACCGAGCTTCTATATATAAATCGGCCAACTGGGCCTGCATTACTGCATTGTCTCTTACTTCCTCTGGGAAAGCTAACGCAGCCAGCTACTCCGCACGGGTCCCTAATTCTCCAGGGGTTTCGTCTTTCAGCTGCGCCATCTTCAGGAGGGCTCTCATGGTCTCTATCGCTGTCTCCTCGTCACGCTTAGGTGATCATGTATCTTTCGATACATGACTGACGAGGCAGGTTTTTTCCCCACAAACCATGCATTAATTTACTACCAAAAATTGATTTATCTCCCCTATCACTCTATTTTCACATGGGAATATGTATTTACCTACGCCGAGAAGGATTCCTTAACCTTTTTTTACCTATTATGACATTTAGGCTGTTTAACAGAACCCCTTATTTAATTAAGGGAGTGGGGGTAGGCTGTTCTTATTCTACCCCTGTATCATACTTATTATAAAACCCAGGTTGTGTGTGTCAGTGTCTGTGTCTGTACGTTTATATATTGGATCGGATTTCCTACATTTTTCAACCTATTTCAACAAAACTTTACAGGACTACGTAAAATTACCTTGCGGTGGTTCTGACAGCGCCCAAAACTGGAAAAACACAATTGTTTTTGCACGAAATCAATTTGAAAACACGATTAAGAAGCATCACGAGAATGAAAGGAGGACAACTCATATCGAGTTATACTTATTATAAAACCCAGGTTGTGTGTGTGTGTGTGTGTGTGTGTGTGTGTTCGTTTATATATGGGATCGGATTTCCTACATTTTTCAACCGATTTCAACAAAACTTCACTTTTTTTGGCAGGTAGTGTTTCTTATTGTCTTGCACACTTTTTCTTTATTTTTACATTCAGAATGCTTTAAAAATTCCATTTACAAGACAATTGTTTATAATAAAATTCTATTCAATCGCTAGACTCATAACGATTTAAAACAATGTTTTTGTTTGAGTTTGGGTTTGACCAATTCGTAAAAAAAAATAAATAATTAAAACATGCGTGTCCGTCAACCTTAAACAATAACCTTTGTCAATTTTATTTTTCAGTCTTTATGATGGTCGATACTTGATCTATCTCTTACTGTTACATCCCCGGGCAACGCCGGGCTCTACTGCTAGTATCAAATAAAGGGTTCAATTCAGAATTCCCTGTAGGTTATCCAAACCAATATACACCTTAGGAAGATGTGGAGGTTATTAAACATCATACCAGCAGGAATAGCTTCGTGTTCATAGGAATAAAAACGTACAAATAAATAACGCTAAATACATATTAAATTGTAAATCAAAATCATATTGTTTTATTTATTTCTACTTATTTTCGTTTTATGTGTTTTAAGATTGCATGTAATAGAGAAAGAAAGTTACTTCGTCTTATGACAAGCAAGATGCCGAGATGAGGAAATAGACGTATTGACCTTTTTGGGATCCGCAGCGAAGAAAGTAAGTTTTTAGGCGGGAAGAATCCGTTTTTTAGACAGGTAAATTTTCCATTGCATGCTGGGATAACTTTTATTATTTTGTTTTTATTTATTTTATGTGAAACAAAATTTTAATGTTATTCATTTAATTTTATTTTATTTAAGATATTTATTATTATTATTATTTTATATTTTTATTTTTTGTATTAATAATAATGTCCGTTCAAGACAAGTTTGTAAAATCATTACACCACGTGTAATTCATTTTACAATGTGGCTTATGACCATATCACGTTGAAACACCAGTCCCTCTACGATCAGCAGAGTTTAGCAACATTGAGACTTGTTAGTATGTAGATGGGTGACTGCTTGTGAATGTCAGCTGCTGCAAACTTGGATGCGAGGGTGGTGTAATGGTTAATGGCTCAGAATTGTTAATCGGAGTGACGAGTTTCAATTCCCTTAGGAAAGGTATGAATCCACCTCATCTCCTCCCAGCTATGGGTTAATTAATAAGATTTGTATCACTATCACAAAACTATTATTATTTTTTTTTAAATCTTACAATTTAAAAAAATTATCCTAGTTTTAAATGAACTGGAAAGGGTTGATAGTCAGTAGAAAACGCATCAGTCAATTTATCCTAAGCAAGGTGATGATGCCATTGACGCAAGGGGCTACTAGGAGAGAAAAAGAACGAAGATTTTAGAAGGAATCGGAAATCCAATCTGTTATGGGGTCCATCCCTTTTTCTATATAAGTGGACTCTACCAAGTGTACCTGGTTTGCTGCCGTTAAATACCCAGGGTTACAGTCAGTGAGGGTGGTCGTATGGTAGTCGATAGTCGGCAGTCGGATAGTGAGAGGATATACGGAGAGTGAGAGAATATACGAACAGAGATAGTGTGAGGTAACCTCTTGTAGAAGTCAGTTACAAGCACGTAGACTCTAAGGAAGTCCTACTTCGAGACTGTATATATCTATCTGTATTTGCTACTAACCACGTTCCTGGACTTACTAACAGTATTACTCTTTATATGATTGTGTAAATAAATTTTATTTCTTATATTTAATTATTGCGTTTGTCATTCCTTGGAGACCGAATTCATCTCGGAATCCACAACAACTTAGCGAATGAGGATTCGAAACTCACACGGGGAAAGAAAAACTTTTCGTACGCCTAACCAACAAACAACTTGGCGAACACACGCGGAAAACTAATCAACAAAAGAAAAATCCTTCCCTCGTCGTTACAACAACAAATTAGCGACAAACAATTTCGAGGAGTAAAAATACATAAAATTGAGTTATCATGGAAGATTTTTAAAATATGTTGGTAGAACTGATAAAACACCAAAATGAACAACAATTACAAATGCAGAAATACCAAAATGATCAACAGTTACAGCTACAAGAAAAATGGCAAAAGCAATTATTACAAACGCAAAAGGAAAATCAAGATAGACAAAAGGAGCTCCAGGAACTAATATTGAAAGTAGCGGGCAACAAGCAATTAGAGATTGAAAAAAAAGCAACATTTTCGCAAGACGCAGTGTGGAATACCATAAAGATTTTCAAATATTATCTAGATGAGGACAAAAATTTGGGAGATTACTTCAGAAGACATGAAGACATCTTTAACATAGACTGTCAAAATTGGACAGAAGCAAAAAAGCTACGTCTGTTGCTTAGAAAATTAGGAACTGAAGAATATACAAAGTTCGTGGATTATATCTTGCCAAAAAAGACGAACGAATTAAAATTTGACGAAGCAGTGACATGTCTTAAAGAACTCTTCAGCCCCAAAACATCACTCTTCCATAGGAGGTGGAAATGCCTTAACCTGGTAAAGGGTGATAATGAGGATTATTCCACGTTTGCCGCAATCGTAAATAAACATTGTGACGACTTCAAACTAGCGGAATTAACACTGGACAATTTCAAATGTCTCATCTTTGTTCAAGGGTTAGTTTCTACAAAAGATAGTGAAATGCGTAGAAGAATGCTTGCAAAATTACAAAACGAACCGGGTCTAACATTACAGCAATTATCGGAAGATTGCCAGAGATGTTTAAGCATAAAGAAAGACGCAAAGGACATTGAAGTATCAGCTGTTTCTCCTATACGTAAGCTAAACAAAAGTCTACGTTCTTCACCCTCCCCGGAAAGAAAACTAAAATTTTACGACAATGAAAAAAGATTCTCACCCTCCCCGGAAAGAAAAAGAAAATTTTATAATAAGAGGAAAAGTACAACATATACAGGACAAATTATGACGAATATCGAAACAAATATAAGCACCACCCATCAGCATGTTATCTATGTGGAGGATTACATTGTAACAAGGATTGCCGCTTCAGATATAAAAACTGTCTTGAATGTGGAAAAAAAGGCCACAATGTAGAAATAGAAAAGATACAAATAGAATAGGAGCTACAAGGATGCATAATGATGACAACCCCAATGTAAAGAAATATGTGGAACTGGAAATTTTAAACAAAAAGATTAAATTACAACTGGATTCGGGTTCCGACCTCACGATAATCAACTTACAGACATGGAAAAAAACTCAACAGACCTACCATGTTACACACTCAAAAAATTGCCAAGTCGGTTACAGGCAAACGAATAAAATTTGAGGGAGAAATAATCGTGAATGTTAAATTTCACGGCAAAACAAAAAAACTTAAGATATACGTCATGAAAGATACTGAAAATTTAGTAGGTATCGACTGGATGCAGAAATTCAACGTTTGGGACCTACCTATCAACTCGTTTTGCAAAAAGTTAAAGGTTGAACCATCAGATACTATAAAATTGAAGGGGGAATTATATAATCAATTTCCTGAGGTATTTTCAAGCAGGTTGGGACGATGCAACAAATTTAAGGCCAAAATAGAATTAAAAGAAAACGTCCAACCAATTTTTAGAAAGAAGCGAAATGTACCGTTTGCTACTATAGAAAAAATAGACAAAGAATTGGAGAGACTTGAACAAACTGGGATTCTATCAAAAACAGAGTTTAGTGAGTGGGCAGCGCCGGTGGTTTACGTAAAAAAGAAGTCGGGAGAAATTCGCGTATGCGCAGATTTTTTGACCGGACTCAACAAGGCAATAAAAGACCACCATTACCCACTACCGAGCCCAGCGGAGATATTTACAAAGCTCAACGGCGGTAAGATATTTTCAAAAATAGATCTTAGTGAGGCTTATCTACAAATCCCAGTACAAGAAGAGAGTACGAAAATCCTTTGCATTAATACGCACAAAGGGTTGTACAAGTTCAACAGACTACCATTCGGAATAAAAGTT
This sequence comes from Acanthosepion lycidas, assembly GCA_963932145.1. NCBI lineage: Eukaryota > Metazoa > Mollusca > Cephalopoda > Sepiida > Sepiidae > Acanthosepion > Acanthosepion lycidas. Next base: position 68,928,117 of record OZ010614.1, read on the forward strand.
GCACCTGCAATTTTTCAGCAAACGATGGACACAATGCTCACGGGCCAGAATTTCGCGACCGCTTATCTTGATGATATTTTAATTAAGAGCGACAATGTTGAAGAGCACACATCACACATAAAAGAAGTTTTTAGAAGACTTCAGGACTTCGGCTTCAAAGTAAAAGGAGAAAAGTATGATTTTTTTCCTAAATGAAATTAAATATTTAGGTCAGATAATAAATGAAAATGGCAGGAAACCGGACCCAGAGAGGGCATCGGCAATTAAAAATATGCCTGAACCAAAAAATATTGCAGAACTGCAAAGTTTCCTGGGCCTAGGTAACTACTATAGCGAATTTATTGATAATATGCATAAACTGAGGGCTCCATTAAATGAGTTACTAAAAAAGGAGCATAATTGGAATTGGACAGAGGACTGTAAAAAAGCGTTCAAGGAAATAATACAAAAATTAACTTCAGAGTTAACACTGACACATTTTGATCCCGAACTCGAAATCATTATTGCAAGTGACGCGAGCTCACATGTAGTAGGTGCGTGTATTTTACACAAGATGCGTAACGGTACAAACAAACCCGTTGCACACGCATCTAGATCATTATTACCGGCGGAAATAAACTATTCACAGATCGAAAAGGAGGCATTAGGCATAATTTTTGCAGTAACTCGTTTTCACATATATATCTATGGGAGAGAGTTTACACTCCAAACGGACCACAAACCACTTCTTACGATTTTTGGTTAAAAAAAAGGCCTACCAGTCTACACAGCGAACAGACTTTTAAGATGGGGAACTGTGTTACTGAACTATAATTTTAAACTGGAATTCTTATCATCAAAGAAAATAGGACACGCTGACGGACTATCGCGATTAATACCTGCGAAAAGCGAACCGTTAGAAGAGTCGGTAATTGTCGCATTACAAGCTGAAGATGAAATCAGTAAGGTACTATGCAATACAATAAAGGAACTACCTGTAATGCTGCTAGAGATAAGACGTGAAGCAGAAAGAGACGAGTTTATACAGGAGACCAAGAAAAAAATAGAAGAGAAAGTGAAGAATTTAGCAGACAGTTTCTCAATCTGTGAGAACATATTGTTGTATAACGAGAGAGTAGTAATACCAAAGTCACTACGAAGAAGGATCTTAAAAGATTTTCACTTGGGACATCCCGGAAAAAACCGGATGAAATCACTCATGAGAAGTTTTGTATTCTGGTCGAACATGGACGATGATATCACGCAAATGGTGGAAAGTTGCAAAGGCTGTGCTGCTGCGGCGAAGGCACCACCCTCTATACAAAGGCCATGGCCTAAAGTAGACAGAGCGTGGTCTAGAATACACGTGGATTACGCAGGACCCATTGAAGGTTACTATTATCTAATAACAATAGATAGTTTTAGTAAATGGCCAGAGGTTGCCAGATTTAAGCACCCAACAACGGAAAACACCATAAATTGTTTAATCGAACTATTCGCGAGATTTGGTGTCGCGGATTGCGTAGTAAGCGATAACGGCACACAGTTTACCTCCAGTGATTTTAGGGAATTTTGCGAGACGTACCAGGTAAAACATATTAAGATAGCGCCATACCACCCGAGGTCAAACGGACAAGCCGCGAGATTTGTCGACACATTGAAAAGAGCACTAAAAAAAGCTGAGGACGTACCGACGACAAAAGCTATACAGCAATTTCTACAAAGAAGGGAGAAATGTCTCTTCACCAGGCGTTAGTATGTCTTCAGTATTCTGTCGGCCCAGTGGGCTTGCTCTTTTGATAGATAAAAATTTAATCTTCGTGGAATTTTGAAGCCGTTCGTTTCTCCTCGTGGTTTAAATATTTTATAAAAGCATATTTTCCCAAGCCCACTGCTGGTGGCGGGTAGGAATGGTCGCTGACCATTCCACCCCACCTCCCCCAGCACTGCGTTATCTGTAACTTGATGCTTGGGGTCTGAGATCTGGCTGGCTATACAATCACTGGCGTCCATCAGAATTGAAGGGGGCATTAACTTTCTGCCACTTGTGAGTATAAATTCATTCTACCTGAGACCCATCCAAAGCATCTGTGTGTGTGTGTGTGTGTGTGTGTGTGTGTGTGTGTATATATATATATATATATATATATATATATATATATATATATATATACGTTTATGTACTTATTTTATTTATCTATTGTTTAGTTCCCCCCCACACTCTTCCCGGTACTCTCTCTTTCTCTCTCTCTCTCCCTCTTTCTCTGGCCTCTGTACAAGTGCTGATGTGTTTCTCCCGTGACGTGTGCAGTCTGTGGCATTGCCTCTTCATTTTGAGGGTACACGGTTGACAGTTCACTGGTTGCTGTTTCCGACTGGTAGTTAGGAGCCCTAACTCTTGCGTAGCGTCTTGAGCGGCCCCTCTGATCAACAGTTGTATAATACCGAGGTGTTTGTAGTGCCATGTCGCGCATGGAACGGTGTCCCTGCAGTCACCTCCGGTGGGCAACCCTGAGGCCACATTATGATGCTGGCTGTGCCAACTCCTCTCTGCTCATGTTGCGGTCGATAACCGTCTGCTTCTCTTACTTCAGACCTTCTCATCCTCCAACTTTTATTCCACATGAAGACTAAGGCCTGAAGTACTTCATGCCTTCTCATCTTCCAGCAATTACTCTACATGAAGACTCAAATGAACCAAAAAAGAAAACCTAAACCAGCCACTCAAAAATCACCTAAATCCTTGAACATTTCGTTCAGCAACATCCGTGACATTAGAACAAATTTTTGCAATGTGGAATCTTTCCTCACTGCAAACAGCCCGGATATAATGGCTCTGTGCGAGACAAACCTTGTCCCGTCTATTCCCTTCTCTGATCTCTCGATCCCCGGCTACCTTCCTATCCTCAGGAAAGACTCTCTAACCCACATGCACGGCCTTGGTGTCTATGTCAAGGATCATCTCCCCCTGGCCAGAGAGATGTCTCTCGAATCACCAGACCATTCGTACATGTGTCTTCGACTATCTCTCCTCAATGCCGTAAGCTATCTCTTCTTCCTCTATCGCTCTCCATCCTCTCAAGACTGTGGGATACTCGACAGCATATCGGACAGCATATCGGACAGCATAGACAAGGCCCTCTCTCTCCACCCGTTTGCTCAAGTATTCGTGTTTGGTGACTTTAACGCCCATCATACCAAGTGGCTCGAGAATGCTACTACTGACCGGGCTGGCATTCAAACACTTAACTTCTCAATTTCTCAATCCCTCACGCAGAAAGTCAACTTCCCCACGCGTTTTGCCCCCAACCTGGCAGATAAGACCTCCCTTCTAGATCTGTGTTTTACCTCCATCCCCGAATCCTGTAGCGCCACACAGCTCTGCCCTCTTGGTAACTCCGACCATGCCGTGGTATCTGTTAACATTTCCTTCAACTCCACACCCCGCAAAGAACCTCCCATTACTAGAAGCTCGTTCGACTACCAACGATCGGATTGGGACATATTAAGATAGCGCCATACCACCCGAGGTCGAACGGACAAGCCAAGAGATTTGTCGACACATTGAAAAGAGCACTAAAAAAAGCTGAAGACGTACCGACGACAAAAGCTATACAGCAATTTCTAAAAGTATATAGGATAACACCCAACGCAAACACGCCATCGGGTCTTTGTCCAGCAGAATTGATGTTTGCGCGGAACATAAGGTCGGTGTTTGACAAATTATACAAAACTTCCAAGCAAGAGCAAAACTTGCCAAGCAAGAGCAAAAATCAATATACACCGATGGTGCCAAAGAGATCATTCAAACCTGGAGAACGGGTTTATTTCAAAAATTTTAGAAAAAATGTCTTACTGGGAGCCTGGCACAGTAATCAATAGAATCGGGAATCTGATGTACACCATAAAAGGCGAAAAGTTTTCACACAGAAGACATATCGACCAGCTACAGAAAAGACGAATTGAGGAGCCAAGGAAAAGACAGTAATGAGAAGGTCAAATAGGAAAAGAAAATTCGTCGAACCTCTGATCATCAACCACAAGAGACAAAAATATTAACTCCTCCCAAAAAGGGATCTAAGGAGGGGGGTGTTAGGGATCCAACCCCTTTCTCTATATAAGTGGACTCTTCCAAGTGTACCTGGTCTGCTGCCGTTAAATACCCAGAGTTACAGTCAGTGAGGGTGGTCGTATGGTAGTCGGTAGTCGGCAGTCGGATAGTGAGAGGATATACGGAGAGTGAGAGAATATACGAACGGAGATAGTGTGAGGTAACCTCTTGTAGAAGTCTGTTACAAGCACGTAGACTCTAAGGATGTCCTACTTCGAGACTGTATATATCTATCTGTATTTGCTACTAACCACGTTCCTGGACTGACTAACAGTATTACTCTTTGTATGATTGTGTAAATACATTTTATTTCTTATATTTAATTATTGCGTTTGTCATTCCTTGGAGACCGAATTCATCTTGGAATCCACAACACAATCCTAAACAGGAGACAGGGGATAAACCTCTATTTCTGTTCAACTAGGAGATGCGGAGGATTATCAATTGTTGAGAGTTTATTCCCCACTCTCATGCCTAGCATTAAATGAAACAATGAACTCTCCTTTTGTTTAGACAATATCAACAAACTAATTCTTTAAGAAAAAACAAAAAATAGATTTATTTATTTATTTATTTAGATAGATAGATAGATAGATAGATAGATAGATAGATAGATAGATAGATACTGTTGCGGTCTTGTTGGGGCCAGAAATAAAGACACAAGAGAGGAATTGAGGTAAACAAATATATTAACAGAAAATGGCAATACAAACGAGAGTGTTAGAGCAAGAATATTCGGTTCGACTATCAGAACTGACTGCTGGACACTGCACTCCGCAAAAGGCAGTACCTGCTCTTATGTATAGCTGGAAGTGTCCACGCGTGCGTAAGTAGATTACCATAACACCCCCTCCTAAGTATTAAATCCGCAGGAGTCTTAATATCTTTTTCTCTTTGGGTTAATGACGATTATATCCGTTATTTTCCTTTTCCTCTTAGCATGGCCTTGCTCCGGGGCCGCTTGCGGTATTGGCATGTCAAAAGTATCGCAAATGACATTCATGACTTCTTTTTCTTCAGGACTGCTGTCAGCATCGTCCGACAGGCGTTTCCTGATTTGATTCAAATGTCTCTTGTGAGGGACCTTTAATTATGTAAACCATATTTCCTACTCTTTTCTCAATTGTACCCATTTCCCAGAAAGATTTGTTATCATGAAACATCCGGAAAAAAAAACTTTCTCTCCGGGTTGGTAGTGTATTATTTTTTTTTTTTTTTTTTTTTTTGTACAGTGTTTGTTCGTCGGGGTTTTGTTTGTTTGGGGAGTAGCTTGTGGAACACAGACCTGATTTTACGCGCAAACATTACCTCGTCTAGGGGTAATGATGATGGCGTGTTGTCGTTGAGCGTAATTCTATACACCTGAAGGAGCTGTTGTAGGGATTTTTCTGTAGGTGTGTCCCCAGCTTTCTTCAGGGCTCTTTTCAGCGTATCAACGAAGCGCTCAGCCTGTCCGTTTGACCTTCGGTGATATGGAGGCGATCGTGATATGATTGATTTGGAAGGTCTCACAAAAATCATTAAAATCAACGGACGTAAATTGCGTCCCGTTGTCAGACACTAGACAATCGACTACTCCAAATCTGATGAACAGTTCGTGTAGGAAATTGATTGTAACTTCTGTAGTGAGTTTTCTACATCTAAGGACTTCGAGCCATTTTGACAAACTATCTACTACTATGAGATAGTAGAATCCGTCTAGCGGCCCTGCAAAGTCCACATGTATTCGGGGCTATAGTCGGTCCGTTTTAGGCCAAGGACTATATTTGATTGGAGGTTCCTTTGCCGCCAAAGTACAGCCTTTACAGGATTTTACGATATTTTCAATGTCCTTGTCCATGCTCGGCCAGTACACATAATTGCGCATAAGGCTGGGTGGCCGACATGGAAATCTTTCGCAATTCTTCTTTGTAGCATTGTGGGAATGACGAAACGCTCACTATATAACAGTACTTCGTCGCATAGAAAGAAAATATTTGAAGTCTATTGGTTCTTTTCATGAATTTTGGTTTTCGTTTGTCTGATAATCTCATCGTTTAGAGTTTAGAGTTTGATTTGGTCGATAGTTACAGGAAGTTCCCTTACTGTGTTGCATAATGTAGTTTGAATTTCTCCTTCCGTTTGAAGAGAAGCAATCACAGTATCTTCGAGAGGTTCCCTGTGTTTCGGGATTAATTCGGATAATCCGTCGTCATGACATAGGTTTTTAGACGGTAGGAACTCCATGTTGAAGTCATAATTTAAGAGGATTGTCCCCCATCTCCGTAGTCTATTTGCTTTATGTACAGGCAGACCTTTTTTTAGAACTGAAAATGGTAAGTAATGATTTATGGTCCGTCTGCAATGTGAAGTGTCTACCGTGAATGTACAGGTGAAACTTCGTTACTGCGAAAATAATCCCTAACGACTCCTTCTCAATTTGAGAATAGTTCTTCTCTGCAGAAAGAAACGTTCTCGACGCGCGAGCAAGTGGTTTGTGAGATCCATCCGGCATCTTGTGTAGAATACATGCTCCAATGTTATACGTGCTGGCGTCGTTGGCAACTATAATGTCCAGGTCTGGGTTATAGTGGGTGAGAAACAAGTCCGACGCCAAGACTTTTTTTTTTATTTTGACGAATGCTTCCTGGCATTCAGGTGTCTACTCACAGTCCTTGTCTTTTTTTCAGAAGTTCGTGTAGAGGAGCAAGTAAGTTGTGCATATTAGGTATAAACACTTGGTAGTAGTTTACCAGTACTAAAAAAAAACTTTGTAATGCAGACACGTTTTCAGGAACTGGCATGTCTTTGATTGCGGTACACCAATAATGTGTCACAAGTATTTAATCCTCTCCATAAAGAAATCGCATTTGGATTCATTCAATTTGAACCTGTACTCTTGAATTCTTGAGAAGACTTTATGAACATATTCCTTGTTTTGTTCTATATTTTGGCTGATTATTAATATGTCGTCTAAATATGCAACCGCGAAATCAAGACCGCTCAGCATAGTGTCCATTACTTTTTGGAAAATTGCCGGAGCGACCTTCATCCCGAAAGGTAGACGTTGGAACTTGAACAAACCATGATGGGTTTTGATACAGAGCAACTTAGAATATTCTTCTTCTACCGGTATTTGAAGATATGAATCACGGAGATCGATTTTTGAAAAAAAAAATTCCCTGCAATTAGTTTTACGAAAATTTCTTCCGAGCTTGGTAAAGGGTAGTGATAGTCTTTGAGTACAGAACTGAGTCCCGTCGAAAAATCGGTGCAGACCCGGATCTTCTTTGACTTTTTTTTCACATAGACGGTCGGTGAAGCTGAATTTTCGACAAGACGCCGGTTCTTTCTAGTCTGTCGAGTTTTTCATTTTTCATTTATTTTTTTCTTAAACTCTGGCTGGATGTTATCGTTTAACCCGAATTTCGCCGTCATCTTATGACACCGACCAAGGCCCCCAGAAAAAAAAATTCCAGAAAAGTTTCTTTTAAATCTTTTATTAAATTTTCTGTCTCTTTGGTCAGGTCTTCGAGTTTTTGGCAAAATGAATTAATTGCTATGTATCACAATTTATATTTCTCCATCCAGTCGCTGCAAAATATTTTTTTGTGTTCTTTAATGCGTACCTTTTTAGTTTTAAAGTCTTTCCATGAAAAGTTACATTTGTAATTAGTTCGCCCTGAAACTTGATTTTCTCCCGTGTGACGGACCTGGCCATTTTAGTAGATCTTAGCATGGTTGGTTTTCCTAACTTTTTCCAAGTATGTAGATTTATGATTGTCGAATCTGACCCAGAATCCAACTTTAATTTGATATTTTTTATTTAGGATTTGTACTTGCAAGTATTTCCTAATGTTTAACCCATCTTGTTCATTCCATTATTAACCTTTTTTCTTACTCAGCAGTGTGAACTCTTGTGTCCGATACGGCTACAAGTTGGGCACTTCCGGTAAAAGCAGTCCTTATAACAATGAAGTGAACCACAATCGGAACACGGGTTAGGAAGCAAGTTGTCTTGTTTCCTTTTTGTATTTGTTTAATTTAGAGGGAGAATTATTTTTTCTTTTCTTTTGGCGTAACTTTCTTATGTAGGCTATGTCAGATTCCTCGATATTTTTCGAATCTTGTCGTACGCTTATGAATCACTTACAGTCTTCCACTATTTGTTGGAGAATAAGGTTTGGCTCGTTTTCCAATTTGTTCAGATCTCTACATCTAATTTCAGTGTCTTTAGATGAAACAAATATCAGACACTTGAAATTATTCGAATCCAATTCTGACAGTTTAAAATTGTCGCAATGCTTGTTCACGACCGACGCAAATGTAGTGTAATTTTCACTATCCTGTCTGGTTAAATTCATACATGTCCATCTCTTATGAAAAAGTGAAATTTTCATTGATCTGACTTATCGCAATTTCATTCGAAAAGGAAATTCTCATTCATCAAATTTATTTCAGTTGAGCTTCTGTATTTTATCATCAATTACATTTCGACTATTATAAGATTTTGAGTACTGCAAAAATGATTGTATTTTATTGAGATCTATTTTTCCGACATTATTAATTTGACTGAACTACACTCACTGATTTAATGTGCTAAACTAGTGTTATCTATTATAAATTTGCAATTTTTATTTGATTGAAATTTATTAGAATGGAGAAAATAATTTTTTAAAAACGTTTTTCTTCATAATAACAGCAACATGAAGACCGTATCTATAACAGAGCAGTTTAAGAAATATTGTTTGAAAATTTTAAAAATTACGCGTTTTCAACCTTTTTTTAAAATCTCTCAATCTTGTTCCAGCTTTATTAAGAATTATTTGAACTTCTCACATCAGCTACTCTGATATATTCACATTAACTTTGATATAATAATTTTGTAGGAACATTCTCTGTACAGTAACAACATGTCCATTGAACAGAGTCGCACATTTTTAATAAAACACGTAGTGAACAGTGAAAATTAAAAAAAAAACTGACTAACCACTGTTTTAATTTAGAAAACTTAAATTCATTTAATTCGGGGAAACTTTAATCTCTAATTTTGTTAAAAACTTTTTTGCGTGATTCTGTTGAAAATTATCTCAAAATGGTCAAAAGATGTGTGACATCCTGTTGAGGCAATTATAATGAGCTGTTCTGGATGTTTCATCTCCTAAAAGATCAAGATGAGAAAGAAAGATGGCAAAAGGTAATGCCAAGAGATAACAGCCCTACCCACCCAGACACTGTTGTTTGTGAAAGGCATGGTTATGAAACTGTGTTAAATTCATGGAAAAGGACAGGCCAAAAATCTTTCATCAACATTCAATAATTGGCTATCAAGTGTGATACCAAGTCTTTAACGAAAACCAAGGACAACAAAAAAAGTTCCGCTTCCATGCGAATTACGCAAAATGATGAGTTTGCACATTTCTTAGAAAAAGATAGAATTGAGAATTGTGTTCTGATATTGGCCATCATGATTTGACGCCAGCAGTTACCTTGTCGGAGTTAACTCCTCCTTAATTGTCCAAATTGTTCACTTGGGGGCGCTCTCCCTATACTATAAATACTGGACGATTTCTTGCCTCGTTCTCTTTTTCATTTCTTCATTTTAAGCGAACACATCCACAATGTAAGCTCTTGCAGAACGTTGCGTCTTCCCATTTATGGGAGACGCCATGAACATTATGCACACATACACATTCACCAAAATACAAACTCTTTATTTGAAACTTTAGATTTTAATTATAAATTTTTACTCCTTAATTGTTATTAATAATATTACAAGTTCATTCAAGTAAGTAGTTGTAAAAGGCAAGAGAAATAAAAGAGCCTTTTTATTCAATAAAGCAAATTCCTGTTTGTTCTTAACCCAAAACAAGATACATAAACTCAATGAAAAATAACTCAATCTCTCTCGCTATATATATATATATATATATATATATATATATATATATATATATATAAATAAAATAAATATAATACGAGCTTACCTCGATGAAAAACTAGCGATGATTTATGAGTGCTGTGCAACATTTAGAGTTGTTTATATTCTACACTTTACCCTCACGTGAGTTTTTTCTTTCTTTTTAGTCGCAACCCATTTTATTTATCTCGTGACCCTATGCATCTAATCTGGATGGAGTGATTCCCCTTGAAACGGGGGCTGAAAAAAAGAAGGTAGTCGCCATTTTGATATTAATCTAAAGTAAACACATGTGATTTGATTTGTTCTTCATTTACGAACACAACATGGTGTCAGAAGTTGGATTGTCATGAAACTAAAAGTAGATTAACGGAGCACTAGAGAACGGATACACTTGAACGTCTGCCGAATAAAATATCCAAGTCAGAACCGGAAAATAAACAATGAACGACAACGTGTCGACGCCAGAGCCGTTCCTATTTGAGCAGCCCAGACAGTGGCTATAAAATGGATAGGAAGATTCACTCACTACAAAACCGTATCGGGCCTCGAAGAAAAGCCCGAGAGAGTCCAAATGGACACACTTATATACACCATGGGCGATAAAGCTGAGGATATCCTAGCTACCTTTAAACTATCGCTGGAGGACACGGAAAACTTCGACATAGTCAGAGATTTGACCACCACTTCACGGTCAGTACAAACGTAATTTATGAACGAGCGATGTTCAACAGGCGCTGCTACGCTTTTGTGTCTGACCTACACGTGTTAGCAAAAACATGCGATTTTAAGGGGCCTGAAGACGAGTTTATACGCGATAGGATAGTAGTGAGATGTAACGTCAAATTATACGAGACACTTACAATGATACCAAATCTCACTTTGGAACGCGCAGTCAAAAAGACGCGTCAGAATGAAATTATGATGACCCAACAGAAGATATTACGACCGTCTAAAAAAAAAAATAAAATCGAGCAACTAGATGAGGATGCAACTGGTAGATGGTAGACAGTTGTTACCGTAAAAAAAAAGACATGCAGAAAATAGAAGAAAACTCCCTAAAACCACAGAGGACACAGACAACAGCGGCAACCAGAAACAGGGCGCCATCGTTGTAGTAACAGAGTGAACCATTCGAGACGTAGGTACCCTGCCATCTTAGCAACATGCCACTACTGTAAAGCAGTCGTCCATTATGCACAGTGTTGCAAGTCTATGAAAGGTCCACCAGGTAGAATATGACGAAGACTAATCATACAGCAGCGACGATAACCCAACCCTAGGGCTATTGACAGTGGCTGAGATAAAACAGGACAAACCATGGGGGATTGAACTGGCAATAAATAATAAGCCAGTGAAATTTTAAATAGATACCGTGGCTGATGTCACTGCTATACCAAAACACCCCAATGACCCTGTCGCGGTCGCCATTAGCCGCTCCTTAGAAAGACGGCCTTGACCTTCACAACTCCTGATCTCGCAGATTTAAGTCAAGCAACATGCGAGAAACCAGACGACTAGTTCAATGTCGTTGATGCCAAACCGTACCTCGTGAGCATCGGATTATGCAGCGCTTTCTCAAACATCTGACAACAATTGTATTAATTTAATATCTACGGTTTTCTACTCCCTCTAGCCGGGGAGTTCTTGAATGAATCGCTCCAAATATCATAAGCCCCTTTTTTCGTCCAAATCCAAGCTGCCCGGCCCGTTTAGGATCAAAGTGCAGTATCTGTTCTTATCAGCTTAATATCTGATCGGACCTGCCGGACCATTTGGATTTTACCTTGGATTACCTTTGGACAAGTTTTGGATTTTTATCTTGGATTACAATTGGACAAGTGTTTTTACCAATCAGACAATGTCTGACACAAGGTCAGTAAAAAAGAATCCGACGGACAGGCCGGAAAATATAGGTACGGTAAGTAACTCAAGGAAAAAGAGGCAAGTGCCCACCTCAGTTCTTACTCACAACGGAAAACCTCATCCTACAAATACGACCCTAACTCCTGAAGTGGAGAATGATAACCAATTTCCTCCCCAAGAGGCATCCAACTTTGACCAAAGGACTCTTCCTGAAGAGTCAACCAAAACCGACCCTTCGCTTTCTAATAAGGCAACCGACTTAAACCAGCTGACTAATAAAGATGCACTGACCAAGGAATCACCCTGTGGCTGGAAGACCCCACCCACCTGCATTTTCAATTTAAAGGATTTCCTGGAGAAGGCCGAAAATTATGCCCATCTCATTACAAATGGCGGCTTGGTGGTGGACCCCCAGGGTATGGAGAATTACCTGGAAAGGACTGTGTTTACGTAAGATTTGCCGATCCACAAAAGACAACATTTTCAAGGCTCTGACGTCGTTTGGATTTTTGCCACAGCAAATTATCAGAGGTGCTGGAGCCTTTATGTGGGATGTACTGCTGCCCACATCCGAAGACTGTATTTCCATGATTAATAAGGAGTTATTAACAAAAGACCTGATCCTCCGTACGGAATACAAGGGTATGAGGAAGACCAGGGTGGCAGTTTATGAAGTACCAGCTTATGTCAAAGGAGAGGCGCTGGCTGCCTATTTCAGCGTCTCCTCCGACCTTAAACTAGGGGAATGGAGCTTCAATATCATGCTCTCGAAGGAGGCCTTTGGCTCCATTCCTAACTGTTTGAATATTGGCAAGAGGTCTTTACCTGTCATTGTGACTGGTAGAAAGCCGGCCTGCTGGAAGTGTGGAAAGCCTGGTCACCTGGCGCCTTCCTGTCCGGAGAAAGCGACCTCTGGGGTTCAGCCTGCCTCCAACAAAAACCCCCATCAGCCAACAATCAAGACTAGTAATGGGAAATCGTCAGATTTGGTGTTGCCGGCTACCCCTCTGTCTAAGGAAACGGAAGGGGGTTGGAAGGTTGTTAGAAAGAGTAAAGGGAAGGGACAAACAACATCTATTACTTCCCCTAAGGCTTGTGCGTCCACGGACATGGACACTCCCCCTCCTCTCAGCCGTACGGGTGATACCTCGGTCACTGTTCCATGAACTGACAAAGATCCGTCCTTCGATAAAATTCAGGACATTATCAAGCTGAAGGAGTCTTTATCATCGTCAACATCATCCTCTGCAACAAAACCATCTTCGACTCCGGCTTCTCCAGCGCCAAAATCATCGTTACAAACAGACTCTACTCGCCCCTCATCCTCTGCCCCATCTTCCCCATCCAAGTTGAAAAAACAACCCAACACCTCAGCAAGAGCCCTCTCTTTCTTGCCGAAAAAAAGGATGCAATTCCCTTGGTTAACACCAAACCTCCTGTACCGTCCCCTATAAAAAAAGACAGCTTTACGCCCGGGAAGAGACAGAGGAGTCCTTCGGAAGAAGCTGGCGGGAAAAAGAGGAAAGCTAAGCTGGCTTATAACACGGGGAAGAATGTCTGCCGTGTGACAATGGAAAGTGAGGAGAAGGCAAAGGATTTTGCCAAGAGGACCAATAATTTAAAAGTCCTCCTGGCCATGAAGAAATGCAGGGACCTGGACGATCCTACCAACTTTCCCAGGGCAAAGATGGTCCTGACTGTAGTTCGCATTGGGTCCGGATCACGGCAGATCTGGAGCATGATAGAGGAGGCGAAAAAGAGCTTCCCGGTGCCTTCTCAAATAGTCTTCACGAACAATGACGAATTGAATAAACTGAAACAGTTCTGTTGTGGGAGGGTCCCTGTTTTGGTTCACCCCTCCCTATACAGGGCTTTAAAATTAACATTCCCTTTGGATGTCGGAGGCTTGTCCCAGGATGGCTCCATCAAGACTGCGATGGGCACTGGTTCCATGGGTGAAGGTGTAGGCATTCTCACTCCGACTATGTTTCAGGGCGACGCCCAACCCTAAGGTAAGTGTCTCACAATGGCTCTGTGGTTAGCAACTTTGAATGGGAGAGGGCTGACGTCGGAGTCTCGGAGGGCGAGACTCGTACGTGATCTTCAGCATCTCGGTGTGAATGTTTGTTGTCTACAGGAGACCCATCTTATTGCCAGTGACTATTAGAATATTCTGTCGAAGAGGTTTCACCTCTACTCAGCTTATTTTGATAGTCGCTCAAGAGGGGTTTCTTGGCTGATCAGCAGGTCCCTGGCGGCGTCGTGTTCTCTTGTGTTCGCGGATCCGGAGGGCAGGCTTTGTGTCCTGGACGTCACCATAAAAGGAAAGTCACTTCGCTTCATCGGGGTTTATGCGCCCAACGACCAGGCGGAGCGGGCGTCCTTTTTTCGTCGGGTCGAGCCGTTTTTGGCGACGCCTCGGCAGGTAGTTTTAGCGGGTGATTGGAACGCCGTCCTTGATCCCAAATTAGATCGTAGTGGGTTAAGATTGGGCTCTTACAACCCGGACGTGAAACCGTTTCGTGATTTTATCGACAGATCTGATCTCGTCGATAAGTTTCGAAACGAACACCCCGGGCAATTAGCGTGGACTTGGACAAATAGGGGCGGCCCGGATTCGGTAGTTCGCACGAGCTACATCGACCGGGTTTTAGTTAGGAGAGTCGACGTAGGGCTCTTAGAGTGTCCAAGTTTTCATTCGATAGTTTACTCGGATCATCGGCTCGTCCGGGTGCGGGTAAACTTAGATAAGCCTAAACCTAGAATGAATAGTTACTGGAAGTTTAACACGTCATTGCTCGACGTGAAGGACTTCTGTGATCAGTTACTGATAACCATTCAGAGGGAATTGACGGGGAGTGTGCTTGGGAATAAGTGGTGGGGACACCTTAAATCAGTCATTAGGTCGTTTGCAGCTGGTTATAGTCGTCGGCTCAATAGAGATAGATTAGCAGCGCAAACGGCAGCTGAATCTAGATTAGAGGGTGCCATCCAGTCGGGAGATAGTGGGGAAGTAGCAGTAGCTAGGACCGAGTTGGCCTCCTCGCTTATCAAGAAGGACCAAGCTCTGGTAGTTAGGGCTAGGTTGAAGAAAATGTCTGCAGAGGCGACGAACATGGCTACAGAACTCAGGCAAGAGGAGTTGCGCAGCGCGTCAGATCGGTACTTTCCAAGCGTCACATCGCCGGACGGACGCCGGACGACTACAAACGAAGGCATCTGCGAGGCTTTTCGATCTTATTTCCGCGACCTTTTTACTAGGGAGCCCGGTCTGAGCCCCGCCAATTTCGACGCATATTTAGCCGACTTTCCACGTCTCGGGACGGGGGAAGCGGACTTGTGCGAGGGGGCCGTCACCGAGGAGGAAATCTGGGAGGCTTTGAAACAGGCTGGCCGGGACAAGACTCCGGGTATAGATGGTCTTCCCTACGAGTTGTACTTGAGGCTGTCGCCCGTTTTTGTTCCGCTGCTGGCACTGATGTTCAACCACTGGTTGAGGAACGGGACGATACCCCGACGCTTCACCAGGGGTGTCATCAAGTTGTTACGCAAGAGCAAAAGCGGAGGGGATGGGATAGGTAATTTCCGCCCTTTGACTATGCTGAATGTAGAGTTGAAGATTTTGGCGAAGGTCTTGGCCAACCGTTTGCAGCTTGTCCTCGATGGTCTGATAGGTCCCGAACAGACATGCGCTGTGAGGGGGAGGACTATCCAGGACAACCTTCATATGGTTCGCCAGATCATAGAAAAAGTCGACGGTGAAGCTGCGCTGATCAATTTGGATCAGTCCAAGGCATTGGATAGGGTGGACCATCGTTTTCTCGAGGCTGTTCTCGCCTCTGCCGGGTTCGGGTGCCAATTTCGATCCTGGATACGTCTCCTGTACAGGTCCCCTGGGGCACTGGTGGAAGTGAACGGGGTGAGGTCGGAGCCTTTCACCTTGTCTCGATCGATTCGTCAAGGTTGTCCGCTTTCGCCTATGCTATATATTCTTGCTTTGGAACCCTTCCTTCGCAAGCTAAAGGCGAATCCGGTCCTTCGCGGAATTTCTTGACCTGGTGCCAACAAATCGGCCAAGTGTTCAGCCTATGCTGACGACGTGTCTGTTTTCGTTAAGAACACCGCCAAAATTCACGAAGTCAGCAAAGAAGTTTGCAGTTATGAGATGGTGGCGGGGCCAAAATCAATTGCGATAAGTCTGTCGGCTTGCGGTTGGGTGATTGGGAGGGTGTTCCTCTCCCCGGTCCCTTCGGCTGGACGGACGGGCCCGTTAAGATACTCGGTGTCTGGTTCGGGCCCGGTCTTCAGCTAGACACCAACTGGTCGGAGGTTCGGAAGAAGGTCGAGAAAGCAGTTCGCCTGTGGACTCGAAGGAATCTTTCTTTGAAGGGGAGGGCGGAAGTGTGCATTACGCACATCTACCCGATCCTCCTCTACCGTCTTTCGGTTCTTCCACTCCCGTCTACCGAACTAGACAATTTCGTTAAAGAGCTTTTCAATTTCCTTTGGAGAGGAAAAGCTCATTTGGTAAATCGCAGGGTCTGCTGCCTCCATCCTGCCGAAGGCGGTCTGGGAATGCCAAGCGTCGAGACACGTCAGCACATACTCCGCTTGAATTTCCTAGAACGGATGTGTACGCCAAAGGACGATGAGGACGAATTCTGGAAGGAAGACGCTCGTCAAGCTTTTCCATCCCTGGAAAGTGTGCATTCCGACGAGGTGGAGGCTCACCGCTCAACTGATGGTGAATGCCTCTTTTATCAGGAATGTAGGAAAGCGCTGTGCTGCCTCCTTGGGGTAAAAGAACACCTTTCTGACACACGGGATTTGTCACGGAAGGCTTTATATCGGGTAATTGTGAGGGGAAAGGCCAAGGACAAGCTCCCGAGCGAGCTGGGCCTTACGAACGGGGAGTTTCGCTCCGTCTCGCCTTGGGCGCCCGGGTTGAAATGTCTCAATAACGACGAGGCATCCCTCACCTGGCTGGTGTTGCGAGGGGCTCTCTGGGTCGGCAAAAAGCGCTGCGCAGCGGGTTTGGCGGTTACAGCCAAATGTGTTCGCTGTGGTGACTGTGAGGAGTCAATCGAACATGCCTTCTTTCACTGCGACGTTGTGCAACCTTTGTGCAGGCTGATTGAAGGCTACATGGTTCGCGTCTTGGACGGAAAGTTTTTTGCCCTGGAAGCCAGTTCCGTTTGTGCCAACGTGGTTCCGTCAATGTCGAGGGATCAGCACTATGTGCTCTTGTGTCTGCTCGGCATTATGCGAATGGTAGTGTGGACGACTAGACAGAAGGAGTTTCACGCGGGTGAGAAATTTTCCTCCTTGCAACTGGTCTCTTTCTTTAGGCATCAGCTTAAGGTTAAGATCAGGGCGGAGAGGGTGCGTCTCTCCACGTCGAAATTCGGCAAAAGGTGGGTCAAAGTTTCACGCTTGGTGCGAGTGAGAGGTGCTGACCTCGAGTGGTTGTTGGATGCAACTTAGGCAAGAAGATTTTGGGACTCGAACCGAAACATCAGTCATCCCGGGACATTTAAGGTAAGATAGGACTTTTTCTTTTTCAGTTTTCGACTTCTCAGGGCTAAATATTTTCCTTCCAACATAGCTAGTGCATGCAAGTACATAAGTCCCGCTTTTTTGTCCTCCTTTTAGTTATTTGTCTCCACCCCCCCACACACTTTAGGTGACAGATGTCTCTTTTCTCTGGATTTGTTTCAACCCAGTTAATCGAGATTTCTGCCACATTTTTGGAAGGGTCCTACTACTAATATTGTTTTGTTTAGTTTCTTTTACAACCATGTTTTTAATTGTATATAATCATTGGGTTTATTTTTTCCCGATCCCTAGATAATTGTAAAAATAAAAACTTCATGATAGGGATTTTCATAGCGAAAATGTGGTATTTTGGTGATTGTGGTGTGATTGTAAGGAGTAAAAGCGTTGTTATGGTGAAAGGAATATTGTAAGTACGAATGGGTCAAAGATTGAGACTAGTTAGTTTTGAGATAGGACTAGAGAAGACCAATCTTTTCCCCACCCCCATTTTTAGCCCTCGTGGCACATTTGTACCATTTTGTTAAATAAATAATAGGATCAAAGTGCAGTATCTGTGCTTTGTGATCATCCGGGCTGGCTTCTGTCGAACTCTCTAATGCAGAGAGGAACTCGGAGGAAGCTTTGCCGAAGGGCAAGGTTTCCTTCGGGCAGGTAGACAGGACCTGAACCCGTCAAGGCGGGTTCAAAGGTCATATTTTTGGCCGAGCCTACGGGCTCGCGGGCTACCCACATTAAACCGGCCTTGTGCCACATTTAATCCTCGTGGGTGGATTAATAAATACCAAGCTGCTCGGCCCGGGGCCCTGGATCAAAGTGTAGTACTCTGCCTTTGTGAGCTTCCTGTGCTTTGTCGAGAGTGTTACTCTTCGGCGCGATCCCGTCTCCGCGGTCGATCCGCCCTGGAAGACGTATCACCTCTCTGACCGGCTTCGCCAAGTGATACACTTTGGCGCGATCCCGTTTCCGCGGTCGATCCGCCCTGTGAAGTCTATCACATTCTGCCTTGGCCCTGTTTAGGGACTCCGTTTTCGCCAAGTGATACGCTTTGGCGCGATCTCGTTTCCGCGGTCGATCCGCCCAGTAAAGTTGTATCACTGTTCTGACTTGGCCCTGTTTAGGGACATCGATCAACCTGCTGCTGTTCCCGTCTATTCTCCCATCCGGCAGTCGACCAGCTACATCCGTTTCGCCGATCAACTCTACATTCGTTTTTACCAATACGACCGAAAGCAGCTACCCCTAAACAAAACCAGTCATACCGGACCCGACACCGACTTGAACACATTTCTTCAGAGTACACTCTTGTACAATTGGCATTAATAAAATCGACATTATTGCTTCATAAACCTTCGCCTTTGTCCCCTCATTGTCTTGGCTGTTCACACGTTTCTTCATAAAGCTTGCGGGGGCGACATCCTTATCGGCCCCGCAACAACCCCGATTCACCCTATGCTGAATGGTTAGCTGTAGCTAAATTTTCATACATGGTCTACCTCTACTTTACTCTACTGACCGGTACGTTACTGTTTACATGTATGATCCAAGACAAAATCCAGTACCACAAAATAATCACTTCAAATCAAAAGATTTTTAAAATGCAACTGTTCACTTTCAGAACAACTAAATACAAAACACGACAATACACAAAAGAATGACATTCGATACTATGTTCTTAGAATGAATGTTTTCTTGTTTTCATTGTGGCAAACTGGTCAATGACATCGTCAAAATCTGTTTGTCTTGTAAGCTCGTTTTCAATGGACAGCACAGCCAGATCCGACAGTCTCGACTGGCTCATGATTGATGTAATTTTCTGTTGCTAATTTTCCGGTGTCCAATTTTCCGTTGCATCATTTTCTGCGTACCATTTAATCATCAATGATGTTTGAAAGTATTTTTCTTGACAAAAATGTCGTATTTAATTTTTAAGCATTTTTCGGAACATTGTAAATCACATTCTTTTAAAGGTTACCTAGAGAATTTATGTAAAGTTTAATTTTTGGTTTTTCTTTATACAAGTAAAATAAATTTACATCGTATTTTGATGTTATTATGATTTTAGTTTTAGTGATAATTTAAAAAACAATAAATATTTATCATTAGTACCAATAATGGAAAATTAAGTTAAAAATTTAAAAGAATCGTTTTTGGAGTCGGAAAATAGACACAAATTTTTCCCATTCCGATACCGTTTCCGATACCCCAAAAAGTTCCGATTTTTCCGATTCTCAAATCCGATTCCGATTAATCGTCCCAACACTAGTAGATATATTCAAAAGTATATCGCTCACTCAATGGAAAATTATATCTCAGTGAATTGATACACAGGCAAGACTGAAATTGTTGCACTTTTGGCTTCGTATTTCGCTTTGTTGTTATTAATGATGCAGAGTTAAAACACCATATCATCCGATAAAATGTTACAACAATGTCTCTTGTTAGTAACCAAGATTGTAGCAACTGAAACACATGAAAGCTGAAAACATTGCTATTTTTCCTACTCACAAATTTCCCGACAATTTATTAGAAAATTTCTGACGGGGTGGGGGACAAAACTGGGGGCTCATAAATTATTTCTCGGGGGTCATATGCCCGCCTGCGAAACCCTGTGTCTCCACCACTGTTTTCAGACTATTTTTGGCACCTTAGCCTGGTTGAAAAATTTTGTTGGGGGTGACATTGTGTCACCCCTCCTGTGCTGGCACCCGAGGCGGTCCGCCCCCCTCGCACACCCATAGCTACGCCACTGTACATGATCGACGCCAAAACCCTCTAAAAATGGCAGGAAAACTAACGGCAACCATCCAAGGAAATAAAGGATGGCAAACAATACAATCCATTTATGTCACCCCTAACCTGGAAGAGCCACTATTAGGGAGATCAGCCATCGAGGCACTAAAAATAATAACGATAAACTCTGCAGTGCTTAGTGTCAGAAATACCAACCATAAACAAACGTTTGACCCGATCAAGGAAATGAAAGGCTTATTTCAAGGCCTTGGCTTATTTGGAGAAGGCTACACCTTCCCTACGTGAAGATTCTAAGCCCTATTCCATCCAAATGCCACGTCGTGTACCCCTACCATTAATGAAGGAAACATAGAAAGGATGGACAAGATAGGGGTGATAAGAAGGGTAGAAGAGCCTACAGAATGCTGCTCACCCATGGTAGTGGTGCCAAAGGACAATAGAAAGGTTAGATTATGCGTTGACCTGACAAAACTAAATGCATATATTAAAAGAGAATTTCATATGCTACCAACAGTCGACTATATAGTAGCCCAATTGGATGGGGCCAAAATTATGTCCAAACTAGACGCTAATAGTGGATACTAGCAAATCCCAATTAACGACCTTCATTACTCCGTTTGGCAGATTACAATTTAACCATCTACCGTTTGGGATCACATCAGCCAGTGAGGTATAACAGAAATGGATACTAGAAAACCAAGAAGGAGTAATATTTATACTAGATGACATACTGGTCTACGGGAGGCATCAAAGTGAGTATGACAAACAGTTAAAAGCCACAGTGAAGAGAATACAAGCAGCAAGGATAACCCTAAATGCCCCAAAATGTGAGATATCCAAGACCTCGTTAAAATTCTTAGGAAATTCACTCAGCATTAATGGCCTAAGGCCCGACCAAGACAGGCTTTCAGGAGTTTACAACTTCCCAGCACGAGAGACTCGCAAGTTATTAGGAGTGGCAAATCAATTGGGGAAGTTCATACCAAACCTAGCAGAGATGACAAATCCCTTACGGGACTTAGTGAACTATAAAATGCTTTTAATGTGTGGCAAATTGAACAGAAAAGAGGCTTCAATTCTATAAAAGAAATTTTATGTTCAGCGCCAATGCTGTCAGTATATAGCCCAACAAAAAGAACAGTGCCTCATTCATGTCCTTAGAGCAGTGCTTTTGCAGCAACAAGAAGACGGGAAACTGCATCCAGTAACCTATATATCAAGAGCCATGTCGAAAACTGAAACCCGATATGCTCAGACCAAGAAGGAAGCTCTTGATATAAACTGGGAATGTGAACGGTTCTCTGACTATAATAGGGTTAGAATTTACAATCGAAACGGATCATAAACCACTCGTACCCCTTCTAGACAACAAAGACATAAAGGAATTACCAGCTAGAACACAGAGATTTCGCATCCGGCTCATGAGGTTCAGCTTCAAAATCCAACATATTTCTGGCAAAAACCTTTACATTGCCGATGTCCTATCAAGAACCACACCTAGCAACATACCGACCAATCAGGAAAAAGAACTGGAGGAAAGTTCAGCAATTTTCGTTCAACGCATCATGAAATCTCTAGACGGTAGACGGTTGGCAAAATTAATTTTGCTAACCGTCTATCGGTTGAAGGTAGAGACAACCGTCAATGATGACACAAACACACACATTAGGAATTACGTCAAAAAGGAATGACCTACAAAAAAACAAGTTCCAATGCGCATCAAGCCATACTGAGCCCATCGATGAGAAATTACCTGGAAGGAAGACTTACTAATTTATGGTACACGGATCATAATCCCCCAGTCGATGATGCCAGAAATAATTGACAAGATTCACTCAGGTCAGCAAGGCATTACAAGATGCCGACAACGAGCCCGTCAATCAATCTGGTGGCCAGGGTTGTGCTACCAAATAAAAAACAACTTAGAGTATTGTGAAGCATGTGTGCCAGGTTGAGACACCAACCAGCCGAACTGTTAATGGCAACTATTAGGTTGGGGCAAAAATATTGTCGTTTTTTGACGTTAAAAAATACGTAAAAAAAAACGACATTATTTTTGCACTATACCAATCCACCCGAAGCTAATGGCGCCTAAGTAGCCTCACTTCAAACTCATTCGGAATGGAGATGAACACAAGAAGACTCAACAGCAGCACACATACAACCAGAAGCAAGAGTACTGAAACCACTTGAATCTGGAACCAAAATGTAGATTAGAAGCACAAACATCCCTAACCAGGAAGGACGATAGTTGGAAACGCCCTCACTCCACACTGTTAATATCTATCTATCTATCTATCTATCTATCTATCTATCTATCTATCTATCTATCTATCTAATCTGGACCAAGTGATTCCCCCTGAATCTAAATAAAGACGCCACTCTCTATTTTGATCTAAACACACCTGTTTTGATTCAAGTTAGAACGGATACCATGAATATTGGAGAAAGAAAGGTTGATGTGCTTAGGTTGTTTTTTGTTTACTTGTGTTTCTTTTCATTGTGTTTGTCATGATATTTGTGTTGAGGAAAAAAAGACAAAGGCAAACATAATTCTTTCTATATTTCTGAGATGAGTTATTGTAATTATTTACATTATTCGGACTGTTGTCCTCGTCTTTATTGTAATATTCATTATATTTCAGTCGTTGTACATTCTGGTTTTCTTTGGGGGACTGGAATTTTAAACTGAGTCATATATTTCGTCCACTGGAGTAGACAAAATAAATGGCTCAGTTTCTAGTTCCACGTCCCATGCCCCTCGTGGATGTCGCAGTTATCTCCCTTTAGCTCTGTTCTTAAAGATTTTGTTCACCATTGCAGGAGCCAGGTATTGAAGTCAAAACTCTTCAAGTAAAGTCACTGGCTCCAACCACTGGGTCATGTGTCCTTGAGGATATCAGTGTATGAATTTTTTGTCTCAGTAATCATTTTTTTTTACCAGAGCTCATATTGCAATTTTTGTTCTTATTATTGTTTTTCTCTGGCACTCCGTATTAATGGTTCTATATTGTATTCATTTCTATGCTTGACTGTCTTAGGAGATTTTTGTGGCTTAGCATATGTGCTGATTCCTTAAGTTTTCGTATTTTCCAGTGATGTTCTATGTTTATTATTTCAACCTCATCCCACAGGGAGCAGTGATCTCCCTTTTCCCTCCTTATATGGGCAGCTACGCCTGATTTTTCTATTTCCTCTCGTGTTAAAGCCTTACGATGTTCTTGCATTCTTACTTTAAAGGCGCGGCCTGTTTCGCCTTTATAATTCTTACCACAGCTGCACGGGATCGTGTACACACAGTCCTTAGTAATATTCTCTTCTATGCGGGTCTTACACGGAATAGATGTTTACCAAGTGTCGAACCACACTTGAAAGTCGTCCTGATGTTATATAAACCACAGGTCTTTTGTATTTTGTATGATTATCCCATCACATAGAGTAGGCAGACTGAAGCTGTTTTCTGAGTATTGTCATCATCTTGTACCTTTCTATCACAGTTTGCTGGAGCTGCTACCATGGACCGAACTTAGTTGTTACGTTGTAGGCTAGTGCTTATGCTGACCATATGTCATCACATGACTTTTGTAAGCAGCGGACGATCCCTTTCTTTACACTGTATGGGCGGTGGGGGTTGTAATTGGGGTATTATCCGGTGAATGTTGGCTTGCGGTATGCGGATGTCTTGAACCCATGCTCTGTTTGAGATATTAGTACATCCAGGAATGCGGGTTTGTTGTCGTTTACTAGCCAGGGCATAATGTGGCCTCGGGGTT
Organism: Acanthosepion lycidas; assembly: GCA_963932145.1. NCBI lineage: Eukaryota > Metazoa > Mollusca > Cephalopoda > Sepiida > Sepiidae > Acanthosepion > Acanthosepion lycidas. The sequence goes on from OZ010614.1 coordinate 68,952,052, forward strand.
GCCCACTGGAAATACACGCAGAGATGTCTACACATGACACTATGAATAGTCCGATATTATGCGACTCTAAGTGCTACCAAAGAATTTGTGATCCTAATGACCAGTCAGAAGCAGCAGTCAACAAACTGCCAACCCGGTACCTTTAAAATGGAAAATCACGGTCACCGACTCGTCTGAGCACCAAAAAGTTAAGACAGTTAAATCCTTATAGGCCTGGTAGAAAAAAGAAAAACAGAAAAGGAAAAAAATAACCAGTAATCATATCCTGAATAGGGAATAAGGGATGATGCTCTGTCCGTGTTCAATGGATATGGAAGGAGTGCGGATCGGACGATTGGTAAGCCTATCTATTCCGATTAACCTGTTCTAAGGAGGTTGCCGAATAAGGCTGTAGACCGTAACCAAGCCTGGAGTGGGGGATTACCGCAGAATTAATATTCTGGAGGAATATACGGAATGAATTATGACTAAACTATGAAAAGATAGATCATACTGAGTTTTAATTTAACTCAGATGTCTCCTTCCAATTAAATGAAATAAATAATATTCGGTTATAACAGTGTAATTTCTGATGTCTCCTACCAACTAAAAAATCTGGAAGTGGGTGGGGAATTAATTCACTCTTGTCACATCAAGTTTTCAGCATCAATATGAAACAGTAGGTAAGCAGTTAGCTTGCGAATTTAATTTTCTGTGAGCGGACATTACGTGCTTGGAATATAGCTTATGGTTGAAAAAACGAGTTTTTTGTATTCATAGGGTTGAATGGTGGATTTCTTAAATAACCATTGGTAAGCTCCCAAACAGTTTATTTGTATTTAGAAATACAATTATAGTAGAAGGCCTAATAGGAAGTGGGGAAGGGCTGGTCATCACTGACTATCCTACACCTAGCTAATCTGATTCACGATAGAATTTTGGATTTGGCGAGAAGGCATTTTATCGGTCTGTTCCTTTTGTAGGGGAGTTATAACTCTGAGTAAATTGTTATAAACCCTAAACTAAAAAGGAAAAACGTGTTCAACATGGCTAATTTACCGGTGTCAACACAGAACAATGTAGCTTAGATGTGGCACAAGGTCGAAAGTATGGGACACCCAGGGAGGATCGAAGAAACGTTGAAAATTTAAAATTTTGAACTGGAACATTTTTTATTTAGTTAGACATTTTCCTCTTTCTTTGTCATTATTTATTTATTTTTATATTTTACACGGAATTCCATGATTCGGCTATGATACAACAATATTATAAAAGAACGCGGAAATTTAAAATTTTTAGTCGATCTTTTCAGATGGTGGTAGAAGTTACAAATATATCATTTTTTTTTTTTTTAAATCATAAAATCTACCGTTTTGGAGCTATCGACATTAAAAGTTTGGATTCATTTGAGTCGCGGCAGCCATTACTGGCTTTGTTTGCACCCATTAGCTGCCGAATAGCTATCGAATGTAATATCCATTTATCTTGATTATTGCGCATGCACGGCACAATTGATCGTGTAAATAAATAGTTCGCTTGCGTAGTAATTGAGACACGTAAGATCAGTAAGAAAGAGCCCGTTAACTACATTCTTCCGCATTTAGCTTTCCGCAGCGAATGTATGCAAACAAGGCCAGTAATGGCTACCGACAACAACACGAATGAATTCGAACTTTTACTTTCAATAACTCCAAAACGGTAGATTTTATCAAATTTATCCAGCCAGATTCGAATGAAGCCTATAGAATTACACATACATGTAAATATTCTGGAAATTTTTAATGCGAATTGAGTGCGGATGCCAAACGGCATTTTTACACATCCATTTAGATTTGGCCAAATAAAAAAAAAAAGGGGGATGCTACTGACCAATCCTCTATTTTTTATTTTCAGATTGACACATCACATGTGTTAAAATGGGTGCGAAATAATAAAGAAAAAAAATGTCCATCTTTGTCTTTTTCCTCTGACAGTGGGCAAGAACGGTCGACATTAAGGTAGGAATTGAATTTTGCGATTTGGTTTATCTTTTTTATCAATCTATCCATGTCAAAAATTTTAGCCATCGCATTGAACTATAAATTTATTAATTCATCTACTTAACCATCTCCGTAGGTGAAAAAATGCTGAAAAAGAAAAAAAGCAATAAGAAATGTAAAAAATGGCGACAAGCTTATCTTTTGGTCGTTCAATTCTGACTCCATATTTTCGGTTTTGTGTCACATTTACGCTGAGTAAATTTTGACATTTTTAAAACATTTTCGACAATGGAGATGTTTTAATAATCTCTGAATAAAAAATTCCTTTTTGAGTTTTATTTTTGAATTCAATTAATGATTCAAGATGTTCAGTTTGACATTGCAAAAAAAAAATATCCTTTTATTTAAACTACAAATTTTTCTTCATAAAACTAAAAAAATATTTGTCATTTTCCACTAATTTTTAAAAAATACGTTATAAAAAAAAAAATGTTTTGTAGAAAAACGGGAAAAACTTCGTATGTTTTGTTTTTTTTTCTCGACCTTTCTATAAAATCAAAGAAAGAAAAATGGCGTCTTTACAGACTTTAAAATTTTTATTATAAAAAGAAAGACATGCTTATATTATGACTTATTTACGGTAAACCCCGTTCATTGAAAATTTTCTCTGAATTGTAAAATGAAAAAAATGCAATAAAACATTTTTTCATTAGAAAAGCTTTTAATTGCTTTTAAATTTAAGTAAATAAGTTATATTAATTAAGTAAAGACACCATCATTGTCTGAAGAAATGATTTTTTTTTTTTTTTTTTTTTTTTTCGATGAATAATGAATTTCTACAAGAATTTTTTCTTTTTTTTATTAATTATAATAATTTAATTAATAGTTAAAAAATCCGTATTTACATTAGTGACTAGTCGGACTATTGTCCTCATATTTGTCCCAACGTTTCGGCCGTTGTACGCTCCCGGCCTTCTTCAGGTGGTTGGAATTTCGAACTGAACCCTTTATTTCGATCACTGGGGTAGACTTCTAGTTCCACGTGCCATGTTTGATGGATGTCGGTTATCAGTTATCTCCTGCTAATTTTCCCTCTGAAAGTTCTCCACTGTCTTTAACCGGGTATTGAACTCGCACTCTGGGTCTGTCACTGGATCTAGCCAACGCCTTTATCCACTGTGCCTTGTGTCCTTGAGGACACATGGTGTTGTGACAAATATGGCGACAAAGATGAGGACAATAGTCCGACTAAATCTCATCAGAAAGATAGACAGTTAAAAAATCATTTAAAATTTTTCATTACTTTCAAGATGGGAGTTTGGTGACATCGTTAAATGAAAAGTAAATTTACGAATCAAAATTTATAAAGCTCATAACAGTCGTTTGTACTTAAATATTTTTTAAAAAAATATAATTTTTAGTGAAGAAAAAAAAAAAAAAAAGTTTCTAATTTCTACCTATGGGAATCTATACATGATAAAATCCTTAAATCCTTAAAAAGGTCACGTAATTTAAATTTAACTTTTAATATTCCGTTTAACAACGTCTTTGCAAATCATCCTTTGAAAATATCCAAAAAGTTTCTTTTCTTAATTGCTATTTTATTTAAATATCTTTATTTAATGTATTTATTTTATTTAAATATTTTTATTTTATGTATTTTAATTTGGGCCATGAATGCAAATTTCATAAAGCTTCTTAAAAACTTGAATAAAAGTCAATAAAATATTAAACAATTGCTGAAAATGTTAATTTGTAAAAATTACTAGTTGGTTAAAAACTTTAAAAAAAAAAAAAAATGGGTTTATTTAATTTCGTAAATTTGTCATTTCTGGTCATCCATAGCTGTTTATTACCTTGATAGTTTCTCTAGGTCAAAGATCAAAGAAAGAGGGAGCCCATCCTTTAAAAAAAGGTACCGCCACGAAAAATGTAAACAGACAGAGATATAGCATGATGAAAAAGACACCGAACTTGACGAAAACAAGTTTTTATCATCTAATGTTCATATTATTATTAAAGAGGGAAGATCAAAGTATTTTGGGGGTATTTTTTTACATTTTTTAATCATTCCTAGCTAGCATGTCCGAAATTTTTGTCAAAAAAAAAAAAAAGACAGATAATCAATCATTTGATAAAAAAGATGAAAATCTGACTTTGATATTCTTTTAAAATCAATTATCATTTTTTCAAAACTGATTTTATTTTGAACCAAGCTTAACTTAGCTTCTGCGCCGAAAAATTGTAATTTGAAAATAAAATGAAGGTCATAACCTTTTGTGTCGTTTGACAAGTGGCGAAAGGCACATTCATGACGTTTAGATAACTTACGGGAGGATAATTCTTTCTACGGATGGAAGGAAGTGAAATTATTTAGATTTAAATGAACAAATTATTTACCTCGTTACTTTTAAGGAAAACTTTCAGCGCTCTAATTTTTCCTTTTTTTTTTTTTTTTTTTTTTTCTTTTTTTTTGTACTTAGCTTTCATCTTTACGTTTACGATGCTTTATGGAAAATATAAAGAAATTAAGAAAAAGGTATCTAATTAATTTATAGGTACCTTTCTTATGAAATTTTAACAGAAGTGTACATTTATTACATTTTGTGTTATTTGTATTTCCATTCATTTTATTATTAATTTTGATATTTCATTTATGGAAAAATGTCATAACTGAGATTAATATAAAAATAAGATCATATAAATTAGTTTAGCAGTAGTTAAATTTCATAAGATGATACTGATACTTATAGGTACCCTTCTCAGTTGAAATTGAAAAATCAAATTAACTTCTCCATACGTGTTTCGCAAAAGTAAAGGCCTTAACAGCTGAGAACAATGCTGAACTCAAATAATGCAACTAAATTGTATTCTGGTTGGTCTTCCATACGTTATAATTACTGCCCAATTATAAGCACAAAAATTACATTTTTTAATTACCATGGCTCTTCTGATTGGTCCAAACAATACAACTTTCAAAGCGCTAGACAATGATGATCTCATCTGGACACTTTGAAAGGTTGATGTTGCTTTTAACTAATGTTATAATATTTTTAAAAACTTAATGTAAAAATCTATTATAATTAAAGAAATATCAAATAATTGTATTAAAAATACAATTTTCATTGAAAAAAAATTTTTGCTTTCAGAAAATATATTGTCCATATTCATAAAAACAACTAAAAACAAATAAAAGCATTTGAAATTAAATAATATATTTGTTTTATTGAGTTTTGTATGTTACAATTCAGAGCTGATTTTCAGGTACGTTGGCTCCAATTAAAAAAAAAACATGATTTGCATTCTTCAAAGCCTTGTGCTTTTAACTATTGTAATCACTAAACGCGATGCGCTCGAATTTCTAGAGTTTTTCATAAAATTAGTTATGGGGGTGTTAATAAATATATAAAAAAATATTTCTGCCATGACTTTAATAAAAAAAAAAACATTTATAATAATTTTGATCATCTGTGAATAGTTTCTGAAAGTTTCATTAACATCTGACAATTATTTTTATTTTTGCAAGATTTTCCAAATTAATGTGTGTAATACCAAAAAAACGTGCTAAAAATTATGTTATTTACTAGCCCATGTTGGTACAAAGAGAAACAAGGGTTTTTAATCAAAATTTAGAATGTTCTAAAAAGCAAAAATTTTAAAAAATAATAAAAAAAAACTTTGGTCTTTTCTCTTCATAAAAACATAAGCATTTAGACGATAAAATTTTGTTTTCATAAAGTTTGGCGTCTTTTTCATCAAACTATGCTCTTTTTTTAGCAATTTCGTGGAGGTACCTTAAAAAAATGCTTGAATATTGTGGTGGTGGGGGGTATGCTATAAGTAATACTTATTTCAAATTAGAAGTCCTCGAACTTAATAACAAATTTTTTATCGTTAAAATGTTTGTTATTAAGAGGAAAAAACAAAAGTATTTTTCCTTTTCTATTTTTGAAATTTTTATTTTTTAGAAAAACTAAAACTTTTTTTTTTTTTTTTTCCATGTTACATTTTTTTTTTTTTTTTTTTTTTTTTTTTTTTTTTTTAATTACCGTGTAACCCGGATATGAGAGATTTTCTCTGGTCCCAAATTAGAGCCTGTGTTAATGTTTATATAATAGACCAAACGCGTGTTAATGTATATATATAAGAGACTTCTTCGGTCCCGGCAACTCTCTTATATCCGGGTTACACTGTATATCTCATAAGTGACGTGGTTTGTTCTGTTGACTATTGAACTTCACCTTCCTTGGATCTAATCCCCTTTGTAGACGTCCTGGGTATGTCAATAAACTATTAAGCGTTTTCTCACATATGTTACTTTTATATGTGATTTCTGAATTAATTCATTGATATATATATAGCCATGTTATATATCATTTTGAAGCGCGTTTTTCGCTCTATCGAATCGTGTTATTCATTACCGTTCTCAATCTCTTCATTCATTTTTTTGCAGGCTTTTTGGTAGCATGGACAAAACTCAAATCCGCACGATTTTCTTGTTCCAGTTTAAACTAGGCCGAAAAGCTGCCGAGACAGCTCGTGATATCAATGTTGCGTTTGGCCCAGGAACCACTAACGAACGTGTGGTACAACGGTGGTTCAAGAAATTTCGCAATGGCGACGAGAGCCTCGGAAATGAAGACGGTCGCGGCCGGCCGACTGTGGTTGATAACAAACATTTGAAACCCTTAATTGAAGCCGATCCTTGCACGACCACACGAGAAGTTGCTGTTGAACTCGGGGTCAACCACACAACAGTCTTTCGCCATTTAAAGCAAATAGGGAAGTCAAAAAAGTCGGATAAATGGGTGGCGCCAAAACTTCCTGCGCGAAAAATGCTTCAAAAGCAGAGATGATGCCGAATCGGCCTTCAATGACTTCGTCGCTTCCAGAACTCCGGATTTCTATGCTAATGGGATAAATAAACTTGTTTCTCGTTGGCAAAAATGTGTCTATTCTAATGGTTCTCATTTCGATTAATAAAGTTTATTATGAAAGGAGTTATGATCTTTTGAAGTTGAATGTCAAAAAACGACATTATTTTTGCACCAACCTAGGACAGGCCTATGATCAGGAGGTTTTGAGGAGTGTGGCAGCACCTCTTAATTGCTGGTGTTCCCAGGTCAACCCTGACCCATGGTGGTAGCACATGTTAGGGTCCCAGCTGTGAAACAATAGTTAACCCAGAACATTATGAAAGTGTAAAAATAGGTTTTAGTTAGCCTTGTCCCAGGTAACGCTAAAAAAAGTGGTATACCCTGGAGAAAAAGGGTCCCCAAATTGATAAAAAAAAAATTTTTAACCTGTAAATCAAAATGTTTGTTATTATTAAGAGGAAAGATCAAGGTAATTTTTAATTATTTTTTTAAAAAAAATTTTCATTTGCAGCATATTTTAAATTTAGGTTGAAAATTTTTTTTTTTTTTTTTTTTTTTTTTTTTTTTTTAGGCCAAAAATTAGGTAATATTAACATTACTTGTTTTTTCACTGTTTTCAATTGAAAAAAAAACATTGATTTGGGAAATCTTGCAAAAATCAAGTACTTGTTGAATTTTAATGAAACTTTCAGAACTTATTCACAAATGTATGAAATTATTTTAGAAATGTTTGTCTTTTTGAAAGTCATGGTATAAATATTTTTTTTATATATATTACACCCCTCGAACTTAATTTTATGAAAACTTAAAAATTTATTTTCAAAGCCAGATTTTTTTTTTTTTTTTTTTTTTTTTTTTTGTAAAAAAAAAAAAAAAATGTGCAAAATTGTCCACTTTTACCTCATTTGTAAAAATACAAAACCTAATAAAACAGACAATATTTAATTAAAAAATATGACATTGAAAAATATTGAATAATATGAAAAATATGAAAATATTTTTGACTTTTCTGAATAACATACTACTGAAAGAAAAAAAATTTTTGATGAAAAATTAATTTTTACAATAATTTTTTCTGTTTTAAATGCACAATATGACAAAATGTTATATATTTTAAAATTAAGTTTCTTTATTCAACCTTATGGAAATGCCATATGATGTTCTCTACTTTTTAAAGATCATAAATTTGAAAGCTCATTAAAATTTGACAACCATTGATATTTTTAAAATAATTTTTTAATATTCCAAAATTGTATTTAAAATCGTCTCCAACGAAAGTATGGATGCACAGTTTTGAAATAATGTCACGAGGTAGAGTTGTTTCTCTTGATAGAAGCAAGTTCTTTTTACTTCAGAAATTGCTTTGCATTCATTCATTTAAGAGCACAGCAAAGTTTGAAATCGATTGCATAGCATTTCAATATTAATTTTAGTAATAAGATATGTATAACTCAATTCAAAAAAAATTGTTACTGTTTTATTTTTACTTGTAAAATTTGATTTTTTTTCATAATTTAAATGTTTTCAGTGCAGAAATTTTTCCTCAAACGTAAGGTTTAAAAAAAAAAACGGAAGTTTTTTTTTTTTTTTTTTTTTAATTTACTAACCAGGTTCACTTAAAATTAGAACAAATTACATCACTTCTGCACTACCATACGATAAATTCCCTTGACGTGAGCTGTCAATATATTGACGTCTATCAATTAACACCCCTCAATCATGCACCTAAGCAAGCACCACGGTTGGAAATATCTATTAAAAAAATTTTCTGCTAACAAAGTAATGTTTCTTTCAAATTACATTAAGTATACTTTAATCATTCTAAATTTCCTAAGATAAAAAAAAAATGGTGTAACTGAATTTTACATGATTTTTTAATTAAAATTGATTTTTATTTACAGACTCAGGCAGAAGTACCCGTTAACATCAAATTTACAAATTTTTTTGATTTGAGAAAAACAAGATTTTTTTAATAAAATTTTTAAAATTTATAGGAAGGATTAAAAAATCTGAATAAATATTCAGAAAATACTTTGGTCTTCCCTGTTTAATACTAACAAACATACGTTAAAAATTTTTTTGACCAATTTGGGGACCTTTATTCCTCCCGGGTATACCACTTTTTTAGTGTTACCTGGGACAAGCCTAGTTTTAGTACTCACAATAAATTTTTGAAGAAAAAAATATTACCAGCAATAAAAGCCTTGTTGGCACTAAGTAATTCAACCAAACATTTTGTAGAATAGGAAGGAATATTCAAGCAGGACTGATGCTCTTGGCATAAAATTATGGTGAGTGACAATAAAATGTCGGTGCATTTGTTTGATTTGTGAAGAGGGTTTCTTTCTTTCTTTCTTTTTTTTTTTTTTTTTTTTTTTTTTTTTTTTTGCAATGTGTAGTACATGAAATTTTCCTCTGAAAAGTGAAGCCATTTGTATTTTGTGAGTTGCTATTTGGATGATGAAAAGGAATCGGCTCTTCTACAAGTAATTCACCAGGTTCAGTAATAGAGGTATTGTGATTAGTTACGCTAGGGGGACTGCACAGGCTTAGATGTGGAATACACAGAAAATGCAGCTTCCCTTTCCCCCCCCCCCCTTGTATCTTAACACTCCACTGAGAGAATGAGGTCTTGTCTGAAGTAAAGTATATTCAGAATAGATTTATACTGCCCCCTCCTCAAAGATAGCCAAACATTTTAACTTTGAAATGTATATTTCAGTTTTGCTGTTATTTTCAGAGCCAACTTCTAACTGCTATGAATTTAGGAAGGAAGAAGAGCATAGTAGTAATTTATTTTCACCATCAATTATTAAAATAAATTTTTAGAATAAAAAAAAAAAAAAAAAAATAGTTGTTGGTGCATATTTGAAATGAACGATGATTTCAACGAATATTGGAGATTTGCAGGGAGGTTAGTTTTGGTTAGATTTGTGTTTTTCGGTTTAATACTTCTGTTGGGGAAATATATCCAGTTCACTGGAAGTAGTATTCTGAATAAGCGCCTGTGTGTGTGTGGTTTGATTTTTTTTTTTTTTTTTTTTTTTTTTAAATACATGATAGTGTTTTACTGTTGTACATTTAATTGATACATTTTTAATGTCAGATGAGGGTGGCAGTTTGATGGAAAATGAAAAGAAAGCCCACAATGCAAGATATAGCTAAAAAAAATAATTAAAGTCAGTGATTACTAATTTATTTTAAAAATAGCCTTTGAAATTTTTATATTAGTTTTAATTTCAGGATAATATAAATCTAATAGTTCCAGAGATTAGATAGAGAAACAAAAAACATACTTTTTTTTAAACATTTAAAAACAAATAAAATAAGACTGATATTGGAGTTTGGGGATCTTTTGATTCACACCAAGAAATTATAGTTTTATCATAAATATTAACTTGCTGCACTCCTAGAAATTATAAGGAATAGGATCTTGGGTCCCAGTTTTTTTTGTTTTTTTTAAAGAACCATGAATAAGAAAAGAAATAGGACTTGCACTGTTATTTTGTGGTGTGTTTATTGTTCAAATCATTATGTAAACATAAGTTGTATTTTTTTTTTTTTTTTTTCAATCACAAAATAGTTAAAAAAAAAAAAAAAAAAAAAAATTAGATAGTGGATAACCATTAGATGTATTAATAAACTGTGGAAAGAGGCAAGAGAACTTTGAAACTAGTTAAAACCATCTAACATCTACCTTTACCCCATCTGGTGTAATTCATTTTTAAGAAAATGCTGAATGTACATTTGACCGACCCTTAGCACAAAATTAAATTGTTCGTTTACAAAGAAATGGTGGGGGAGGTAAATTCTTTTGTGGAAATTTCCTATTAGAAATGAATGGTAAAGAATTGTTTTCTTTCATTTTGTATGTAAATTCTATTGTAGGTTCAATTTTGTTTCTTATAGATCAGGTAAACCCGTGTATTGGAAGTAGGTTGATTGGTTGGGTAAAATATTTTGATATAAGGAGATTCTAAAATACATACCATCACTCCATTTAAGGGTGATGTCATTGACAATTAAAAAAAATTTTGTTTATGAATAATAAAAGATCTACCATTTCATCATCAATCAATGCTATTTCACATGTAATAATAATTTTTAGAAAAAAGAAAAGGAAGAAAAAAAAAAAAAATCTAAATAAATTTAAAATTCTCAGTGTTTCTCATTCATGCAGATTTGCTGTCACATTAACTTAGTCTGAAATTCCAAAGGATGAAAAGTGTCATACAATCTTATTCCACTTTATCATGCATGTCCCCCCCCCCCGCTAAAATTGTTCTTGATATATGAAAATTTATGTATCATTATCTTGTATAAAATCCTTTTAAGAGAAAAGATGTGTGTTGTGGTGTGATGGATAATGGCCCAGAATGAGAACTTTGTCAAGTTCCAATTCTAGTCAGGTTTGTTACCTTCACTCATAAGCAAATGCTCTTGGGAAAGGTATGAATCCATCTATTCTAACTTCCAGTTATGGTTTGAATATCAGGACAAACACAATCTCGTAGTATAGCTCTATCTGTATAAATTTTTTAACTTGCATACAATTTCTAAGAAAATAATAGAATTTATTTTAACTCAGGATAAATTAACAACTTGTTTATTGCATGTTTGTGTTAAGAATTTTTTAAAGACATTTTAATGTTTCATAATATTGGTAGTAAATTCAACATAACACTTGGCATAAATCCCTAAGCCTCTTCATTACACCATTTAGTGTCAATATCATGATAATGAAGCTGTTTACATTTATCTTCAGCATCACCTGGCTAAGGGCGGCTTGATCTTTTTTTTTCTTGCACAATATTTTCCCCGTGGACATTACATTTTGACCTTGTGATATGTTTGTGTATTTCATGAATGTCTTTTGTTTATATGGTTAATTCCTATTAATAACACTCTTTCTCAACTCTGACCTTTTTTTGGGTAATAATCTTTTCCCAATATTGGAATGTCTTTAAATAGCAGGCAGGAGAAAATTGGATACTTGTGAGAAATCTTAACCTGTTCCAGTCTCTGATTAACTGTTATCTTTACTACCAATTCTTGTAAACTACATAAACTTTCTCCTCTTGCATTTTTAGTGACCTTTGACTGTGTGACTTCACTTTCAAAAAAAAAAAAAAATTAATCTTTCCATAAAATGTGAAAAAAATATATTTTGTGAATATTAAAATTTTACCACCAGACATTTTTTTTTTTTGACTGAAAAATTTATAGAAGAAAAAAAAATTCCCTGGTGGCTAAATATTTTAGATAAGTTCACTGAAATGGGCCAATATTTTTGTAGTTTTTTTTCTTACACCATTTGTTAAATATCTCTTAATAGTCCGATATACACATATTAAGATCTTTGTAATTCGTTTCTTACATCTTCCTTAATCTTTTTTTTCTTAGAGGATATCTTACCAAACATGGGCACAATAAGATGTAGTATCAAAAAGGATGATTTTTCCCATGACACCACTTTTTTTATGATTACCTTTCTTTGATAATGTTTGTTTTAAAAAGCCATGATTAGAAGTGGAATAAAATCTAAACATGATGAAAGCAAATTTATACATTTTTTTTTGTTCTTGAGAATTTACAAGAATATTGGAATTTATTAGACTTTATTTACAAAAATAATTTTCTATTTTAAACATTCTAAATAATAAAATTAGGACTAATGAAATGCAATTAATAAATTATAAAGAAATAAATAGGAAAACAATTTTTTATTCATAAATGTTTAGTAAATTTTTTAAACATCTCAATTGGCTATAAGTAAATCCTTATTTACCATTTCATAAAGTTTGAATCAATTGGCTGTTATTTTGCTAACCATTTCAAGAAACAATCTAATGAATAACTAGTATTTAATTTTTTTTTTTTTTTTGTCAATTTTCAAGAACAAAGAAAATGTATAAATACATTCTCATGTAGGTTTTATTCCAATTTTAAACAACCATTGATGAATAGTGAATTTTTTTTTAAATAGAGCGAGGCCAGTGTTGTGAAAAACAGTCCTTTTGACACTACATCTTATTACAAGTACTTGAGTCCATGTTTGCTGATAATCTTAATAGACATACACTTTAAGATTTTTGTAATTTTTTTTTTTTTTTTTTTAGGATACAAATGATGACTTTTCATCCTGATTGATGTTCATCCACTTATCATCTTTAGTTTAAACTGGGATCAAGGATGGCATTCCAGTCACTTGTTAGGTCTACCTGCCAAATTGATGACACAAACCAATTTCTCAGTTGAAAAATCTTGTGCTGCTCCCTACCAAATGAAACAAACAAAATGTAACCTTTATGGCAAACCTTGGGAATACAAGGTTTACCAGCCAGATCTGCAAATAGAAGTGAATATATCAAAAACTGGCCTTACCAGTCAACAAACACTGCTTATCAATACACAGAAGGGGAAAATGCAATAAGATCTGTAGATATCTACTCTGACGAGCTGAAAAAGACTAAGCAAATTGACCTCTGATCTAGGGCATTCAAATTCATTAGCTAGGTTAAGTCAATGAATGGAACACAGTCTATATTAGAGCACTAGTAGCTTGTTCAAGTGAATACTAACTCATTTCTGATTTACTGGTAGCCTCTCTCAGAGAGAGAGAGACAGCCAAAATGTCGAAAGGCTACACATATCCCAGGGGTTGAATTTATTTTCTCCATCCGTTAAGTGACATTGACCGACCAATTCCCTAGAGTCACTGAATTCTGCAATCGATCTGCTGTCCCAATCACCAACAAAGATATGATTGTCTTTGTCATCAACTGCAGAAGAGGTGTTCATGTGATCCTTGTAACATGTATTGCACAGGCAGATGTTGCACTACTTGCAGAAGGCAGCCTTCAATTGGCAGTGCCAGCAACAGTGTGTCATCGTGATGACCCAGATAGCATCAACCCTCTCCTTGCCAGAGAAGTCTTCCCAGTTGTGCAATAGTTCCAGTCTCTTGTGGCTACTGTTGCATTTATTGCAATCATGACACCAAATCTGGCCACCTGATTCTGTCCTGTACTCTTCAATGCACATTCTCTGCATTCTAGATGACGGCGCCTCAAAGAATTCACCAAAGATAGTGCCGGTCTTAACTTGTCACCAGTCACAGGCTGTTAGCAGTGGGAACACAGGCTATTTCTTCCAAGTAACATCTCCACGCACAGTCCGCCAAAACAATGACGACATGGTAATGTCCTTGATACCAAGTCTAAGAAATGTTCGCATTTCAAACATTGGATTACAGAGAAAAAAAAAAATTTTTTTTTTTTTTTTCTTCTTAAATTGGTGGACATTTTTTTCGCGCCAAAAAGGAAAGTTTTCCCGACTCCACAGATATTTTCCTCCTAAACTTCCCACCCCATTCTTGGCCCCAAAACTCACGACCATAGATAACCAAAATGTCTTTCGAAAGGCTACACATATCCCAGGAGTTGAATTTATTTTCTCCATCCGTTAAGCGACATTGACCGACCAATTCCCTAGAGTTACTGAATTCTGCAATCGATCTGCTTTCCCAATCACCAACAAAGATATGATTGTCTTTGTCATCAACTGCAGAAGAGGTGTTCATGTGATCCTTGTAACATGTATTGCACCACTCGCAGAAGGCAGCCTTCGATTGGCAGTGCCAGCAACAATGTGTCATCGTAATGACCCAGATAGCATCAGCCCTCTGGCAAGGAGGCAAGTCTTCCCAGTTGTGCAATAGTTCCAGTCTCTTGTGGCTACTGTTGCATTTATTTAAATCATGACACTAAATCTGGCCACCTGATTCTGTCCTGTAATCTTCAAAGCACATTATCTGCATTCTAGATGACGGCACCTCAAAGATTTCACCAAAGATAGTGCCAGTCTTAACTTGTCACCAGTCACAGGCTGTTAGCAGTGGGAACACAGGCTATTTCTTCCAAGTAACATCTCCACGCACAGTCCGCCAAAACAATGACGACATGGTAATGTCCTTGATACCAAGTCTAAGAAATGTTCGCATTTCAAACATTGGATTACAGAGAAAAAAAAAAATTTTTTTGACTGATGTCATTGTTCTTCAGAAAATTATATCTTTTTATGGAAAAAGGTTTAAAAAAAAAAAATCACTGCAAATCAGTTTTATTCATTTGCATAAATTCAAAAAGAAAAACAGTCAATCCATGAAAGAATTATGGAAATGTTACATCATATTTGCCGCAGCTCATATTATGAAACTGAACAATTTTCTCTCTTTATATACCTCGACTCGTATTATTATTTGTGCAGAACTCTGGAATTCTTTCTTTTATTTCCAACAATTTCTCCATTTTGATTCCAGACAAAGATTTCCGACTCTTGTCTCTCTCTCTCTTCACCCCCCCCCCCCAAATTCCCAGTTGCTGAATTGGCATGAACAATGCAGAGCATAATAATTACCCACCCCCACCCAGGTGTATCGTTTTTATCTCTTTTCCATTTTCATTAAAACAATTTCTTACAAATCCAATTCACAAATGAAAATTTTTTTTGTCAAATTGACACTTTTTTTTTTTTTTTTTTTTTTTTTTTTTTTTTCTAAAATTGGTGGACATTTTTTTTAGTGCTAAAAAGAAAGGTTTTCCCGACTCCGCAGATATTTTCCTCCTAAACTCCCCACCCCACTCTTGGCCCCAAAACTCACGACCATAGACAACCAAAATGTCTTTCGAAGTGCTACACATATCCCAGGGGTTGAATTTATTTTCTCCATCTGTTAAGTGACATTGACCGACCAATTCCCCAGAGTCACTGAATTCTGTATTGGATCTGCCATCTCAATCGCCAGCAAAGATATGATTGTTTTCATTGACAATCAGTGAAATCCACAGCGGGTTTCATCTTTGCAGACGGCATTCACTTTCCATTTGCAAATGCCCAAATGTCTCTGTTGTCCAATCGATTATTTCTTTCTTCAAGGAGTTGTGACACCACTTGGGAAATGTTGCTACCCAGTGTCTATACACTGGTAGAGCAAACAATTTGTGGAGCTGCACAGAAAGCTCCTCTTCCCCCAATTGCAATCCACAAACGTCCTCATTGTTGGCAGCGTCCATTAACAAATGTTGCAAAGCCATCTCTCTTCTTGAGGGAGAGGTGCCATTTTCTCTCCAGTTTGGTTATCTCATATTTTTGCTCAGCTCTGAGCTGTGCTTCTTTCACGAAGACCTCAAAATCCTGACTGTGTTTTGGATATTCGGAATAGCAATCCATTGACAGCCTATGGATTGCCTTGTTCGTTGTCCGGATTTATATTTTGCACTTGCGTCAGGGTGGCGTCACACTTCTCTTTTGGCACCTCCTCCCTCACCAACAGTGGATGAGGCAGTCACATGATCCTTGTAATATACATTGCACCGTCTGCAGAAGTCAGCCTTGGATTGGCAGTGTCAGCGATAGTTGTCAGTCTTGATGATCCGAGTCGCATCGATCCTCTCCTTGCTGGGTAAATCTTCCCAGTTGTGCGATAGTTCCAATCTCTTGTGGCCTGTGTTTTTAATTATTGCACAAGAATTTCTCACAATCCTTGCACCAAATCTGGCCGATCGATTCTGTCCCATCCTCTTCGAAGCACAAATTGCCCCTCCATTCTGTGGATTCCTGGTGAAGGCGCCTCAGACTTCACCAAAAATGGTGGTCTCATCTTGTCACCGGTCCCAGGTTGTTGACACTGGCAACACAGGCTATTTCCTCCAAGAAATGTCTCCACACACGGCCTGCAGAAAGTCCAAGTCCAAAAATTTGTCGCATTTCGAGCATTTTATAATCTTAAAGTGAACATTAAAGGAAGCAGATAGGAAATTGGGGTGGGGAGAATAACTTATTGTCTGCTTTATTCAAAAAGTAAAAGAGAACTAGTCAGATGAGCTTTTTTTTCCTATTAACAAAGAAAGAGGAGTTTTAGAAATTCAATTGTTTGAGAAGAGAGAAAAGAAAAAAATTGATTTGTTGCAGAGTTAAGAGTATTGATTTCAAAAAAAATATTATCAGAAGGCTTTTTATTATTTTTGGTTATAGCTGATTAGTCTTTGTGAAGAAAATGCTACAAACATTTAAATTTCATTGTTCGCCTGGCACAAGGTCAATAAAAACATTCTCAATAAATGACAAAACGACTCTTTTTGTATATGAGAAAGATATTTGAATTCATATACAAAAATTTTTATTTGTTGCTGAAATAAAATTTAGAGACATTGTATTTTTGTTTTCGTTTTGTTTGTTTTCAGGAAAATTTCCCTACTTTCTTTTAAAAAGGTATTTTTGTTCATAATGATTTCTGTTACTGAATATTACACGAAACTAGAATTCTATTACAAATGGCTAAAAATGTTCAATTTTCGTGCAAAAAGTGGATGACACCTAAGTTTCTTTAATTCTATCATTTAACAACGTCCTGATTGTACAATAAATATTTAAAATTGTCATTTGTGTTCCTTCAGTTCTCAATCAGCACTTTAGGAAATAAATAAATTTGACACCCGAGCACATCTTGCCATTGAGAACAGCAACCACAAACAACACGTTAAACAAATTCACGTGACTCCACTCTGATTTAAGCTAAAGGCTAAATACTTAGCATAATTTCAGTTATCACAATTCCCTCACTAAAGACACGTCCGTGAGCATTGTGACTCCCTACACAAACTTATGTCACTTCATGTGAAGTTTTTAATGTTACTAGTGAATATACCACAAACTTCCAAGAAATTTCCACTCGCTCGTCAATTCATTCCCAAAACAACTTAAACTTATTCCTGCAAGTGAATTAACATTACATCTTCCAAATTTTCAAGAACTTTCTACTTCAACTGAAAAGGAAGATAACTTCACTCAAACTAAATTTACACGCATCTAATGGAACTTAGTTGTTTTAAACAAAGATTAATTTTCAATCCAAAAAAGTTACTACTATATTTTTCCTCTTCTGTGATTAACACAACCTCTACAAGACTTCTTAAACTCGCAAACCAATTAAATGCTCACATAATTCTAGTTTAATGTTAATTAAACAAACTACAATAAGATTTCAATCAAAATTCTATGCCATTGTAAACCCCTTTTACAATATAATGAAAATTATTTGTTAACCAAAATATTGCTTTGTCTTTTCTCTGTTTTCCTGTTCATTTTGTTGAATGATATAAATGTATGGAGGATATATGGATCTTTTACATGCAGTCAAATTAAGCACACATCACATATAATAATATATCCCCCCCCACCTTGCAAAAGTGTCTTTTGGTTTGGAATATTTCAGTCAATGTAAGATTGGATGTTTTGATTTGTTTCTTTTTGTAGTCAGCTTTTAAATTGTCAAATAATTTCAAAACAAATCAGTCAATTTTGCTCGCAAGAATATTTTTTTATAAAACAAACAAATTACATTCAGGAATGAATAAATTTAACATGTGAGCTTGATATGCTAACTTGCAAGATGATAAATTTGTTATTGAAAAATAGAATTATCACTTAATTTTTTTTTTTTAGAAAAGGTTGTAATTTGAAATTGAGCGTGTGAGAGAGGAAAAGAATAGATGCAGTTTTTTTTTGTAGTGAGTGTTGAAATTTCTGATGCGGTATTTGAGAAAGATTTGTTTTGCTTCACTATTCAGCTGCGATTCTCATGAAAGGTTTCAGATTTTCTGTTGGAAGCTTCTGGTCTCACGATATTTATTATGTAAAAATACATAATTATTTATAACACAAGGCCGGAAAAGGGGGATGGGTTGAAGCTATCTTATACCTAGCTAATCTGACTCACGACCCATTCACTCATTACAATCGCATTCACCATGTATGATTCACGTTCTTTAGGTTTTATACTTTCTTGTAGGTTCCTCCATTTAGGTCATGTAAAAAAAAGCAGCATATCACGATTAACAAAAGGCTCATAAATCAACAAAAACAAAGTTTTGTCTCAATATGTTGTTATTAATTGAAAGCTAAAGCATTAAATTTATTACTTACAGTAAGTAACATATTCCGGTGTCTTTCAGACAGAAATTATATAGATTGGAATGTCAAATATATTTTTGTTTAATTTTCTTAAAAGCGGCCATTTTCTTAAAAGTTTCTTGGGTTATATGGTTGCCCCAAAAAGGCTAGACCCTTCTCCAAGAAAAATCGAATTCGAAATAATGCGTAGAGTAGACGTTATATGCAGTTTTAAATTGGATGAGCCTACTTTCGTATAGATTTTTAAGCATAAAAATTTACCATTTACAGTGTAACCCGGATATAAGAGAGTTGTTGGGACCGGAGAAGAAGTCTCTTATATCCGGTTTGGTCTAATTTAACACAGGCTCTAATTTGGGACCATAGAAAATTTCTCTTATATCCGGGTCTCTTATATTCGGGTTACACTGTGTATGAAAATTTTTAGTTTTTTTTTTTTTTTTTAAACCCAAATTTAAATTAAAAATTAAATTCAAGTTTTACCCTCGTACGATCTTAAATTATTTAAATTATAATTAAATGATACACAGGACTATACTGCCGATTTTCGTTCTTGGCTTCTTAACAACAAATTCAAAGAAGCAGACGATTTTAAAAGTATTAGAAAAAAAAAACTATATTATTTCACAGATAAATATTTATTTTAATAAATCAAAAATTACATGCATATTAAGTAGTAACAAAACATAATGATAAAAGGATTTATTTACTTACTACATAAATAATTTTGTCAGTCTATATAATAATGTATCATTCTATAAGCTGACAACTTAAGTTTTGTTTAAAAGAAAAGATGTTTATTTCTAAAATCTTCAGATTCTTTTATTTTCTTAATTCTACAAAATTCTTTTAAAAATTTATATTGAAATTGAAATTATTTCGAAAACAGCAATATTTGCTGAAATACATCCATGCTTCAAAATTAATTAAAGATAGAATTCTAAAGATTAAATAATTAATAAAATGACATTTTTAATTGTGATTTTTGAATCCTTCTGTCTTCTCTTTGCAGCGAGATCCGTAAATAAAAATGAAGCTCGCCAAATATGTTTTTCTTTTTACATACTTAAGGGCGTCGGCCGTGCGGATGACGTCACCGGAATACAAAGCATTTCATTGGATGAGAATAATCACGCCACTGGACACTTTTTTACGTGTTATAGATTAAGAGAAAGGAGTGAGAAAGAGAACCTATAACGATGAGAGAGGGGTGAAAATGAGAGTTTTATCAAAATAAAATTCAAAATAGAATTCATATTTACTTTGTTTTTTTTTTTGGAGGCGGGGGTTGTCAGTAAATTAAATTTTTCTTCTATTATTATTATTATTAATAATAATAATAATTTGAAAAAAGGTTAATGAAAAACAACTTTAACAGAGTATGTTAGTATTTAAATAGAAAAATAAAGTGACGTTTTGAATAAAAATATGAGAAGACTCAGGAGCTGAGGAGAGTATATTGGTATTTTCCGAAATTTATTTTGTAACAAACTAAAAAACAAAAACAGACTGAATGAAAAATTAATTTCCATAAGATGGCTGAAAGATAAAGTCAGTGTCAATAAACTATTATTCAGAGATCTGAGCAACGTCAGGTATCGCTGTTATTAATTTAAAGACAATGTATATAAACATTAATTAAGATATATTTAAAATATATTTAATCATTTTTTCAAAGGAAAATCTATAGCGAGCCTTCTTCGAAAAATAATTATCTACTGTTTAATTTAAAGGGGAATTTAGTTTTTTTAAGTAAATAAAATTTTACATTAAAGAAGCAAACATTTCTCTATAAATGGTTTTAAATTTCTATTTTGAAAGAGAGTAAGAGGAAAGATACATTGAGAATTTTAGTTTTGAAAAGCGATTATGTTTAAATTTAGAGTTATATTTGTATTTGAAAAGAGAAAATTTTAGTCAAATAAAAATTAGCAAAAACAAACTTGACTTACAGTCAACATTAGTCGTACTGAATATTTGTTTTAATTTAAGTTATTTAACTATATTTTGTTTAAATTATTTTTTTAAAGAAATAAGGCTTGCTATAGTTTTTTGCTTTAATAAAACTTTTTATATTAATTACAAAGCAACAAACAAGTTTATTTTTTAAAGATTGAATAAAAAATGATTCTCCATAAAATGGCCGAAAAATATTAATAAGTCAATAATACACACAGGTTAAGTGTTGTAGTTTTTAAGTTTTAGCCAGACACACCCAAATATTTGAATATTAAACTTTTGTCAAATAATTGTATTTAATATTCTTCTTTTAAATTTACTTTGTTCGTTTAATATATATATATATAT
Organism: Acanthosepion lycidas; assembly: GCA_963932145.1. Classification (NCBI taxonomy): domain Eukaryota; kingdom Metazoa; phylum Mollusca; class Cephalopoda; order Sepiida; family Sepiidae; genus Acanthosepion; species Acanthosepion lycidas. Next base: position 68,973,167 of record OZ010614.1, read on the forward strand.
ATATATATATATATATATATATATATATATATATATTGAGTTATGCTTTTATTTTCTATAGATGCAAAAATAAATTCAAGAGAATAGAAATTTTAAAAATACATACTTGGATAGCCTTTAGTCAGAATAAAAAACAAAAAACAACCGGTAATCCGATTTGAGAATAAGAATTATTATCGTTCGTTTTTACTTTTTAATTCTGAGAATTTCGAATACATTTTAATTTTAAATTATCTTCATAAATACAAATCATATGATAATTTTTTTTGTACAAAAAGCTGATGTGGGTGATAATGAGTCTGGATATAAATTTATTTTGTCACAAATTTAATTGGAATAAAAATCTAGGGTAATAACTTATATTTCAGCTAAAAAAATTTCAAAATTAATTTCGTAATTGCAGAACAGAAAAAGTGAAATAATGAGAAATAAATATTTAGGTCAATTTTTCCATTACATGAGCAAAGGAATTTGAAACTCGTGTAGGGGAGTTATATCTCTGAGTAAATCATTATAAAACCCCTAACATTTATATACACAAAAATACTTGTAAAATAGAGAAAGAGCAAGATATAGAAACAAGAAAACGAGTATTATTTATTATTTGCTTGTTATGTGGATTTGGAGACACGAGAGACAATAATACTGAGTTAAATTGTGAGCTTAGGGTTAAATGTAGATCAAATATGGATCGAAATTCAACAGAAGATAAATAATAAGTAAAAAACGTATGCAGGCTTTCTCGTATGTTTTTTTTTTTAGTTGTGTGTAGAGTGTCCAGATAATTTTGTTGGAAAAATACAAGATGTGTCTGGGGTTTTCTTACCCCGAATTACTAAAAATGATACTATGGAGATGAGACTTTTGACGCACGTGTTAAGGATCAGTAAGTGTGAACTGTCTGATAGGGAGAATGTTAAGTGTCTGTGTGTCTAGAAGAGAAAATTTGGGTCGATTCTCATTGGTTTTGTTTGAATGAGCGAATTAATGATAATTATAATTGTTTTAATTATTATAATTATTTTTGACACTATAATTATTTTATGGTCATGACATAGGATTTATATGAAAATATTGTTAACAGAATTCTATACATTTAATTCTTTATTTAAACACTTATTTGATAATGGAATAAAAATATTAGATGTGTCCAAGTTTAAAAAAGGGATACCTAAAGTTAAAATGCATTTTAAAAAATGAAAAATCTTTCTTTAAGCTTTTATTTTAGTTTTAATTCCAAGCTAATAGATTAAATTTAATATTTGCAATAAGGAAAATACTTTGCTGTATTTCAAACTGAATTTAAATTGATTTGGATCATTTTTTCTGATTGTCAGTAAAAATCGATTAATTCTTTTTTTATATTGAGTGGGTTTTTTGTGAGGTCTTTACAGATCTATTAGCAAAATGACTTCTGGGAAATTTAAGTAAGGAATGCATGACGGTAAAAATTACTTGATGAATACAATGAAAAGGCCTTTTTTTTGCATAATTAATTTTTCATCTACCCAGTATTATTAAAAATTTAAGAAAATATTCTAAACTATCTAATATTTTGTTGGATTTTAGGGAATTTGGTCTTTGTAGCCTTAATTATGAAAAGGCTTGCAAAAGAAATTTCAGAAAATTACCAATAAATTTTAAATTTAATAAATTTATGTTTTCTGATTATGTTATCGATTAGAGATCAATATTTTAAAGACCAATAGATATGCACACACACACATATATATATTTATTTATTTATACATAATTTAGTATAGGTCATCTTCTGCTTTAACTTGTTTTACTCAAGTTCACCCAATAAAAGCCTTAAGAGCCACTCAATGTAGAGGAATACTGAATTAAGTTTGTGATTAAAGATGAAAATGGAGTGAAGAAGAGACATGGACATAAATATCTTTCAATATTACGAGGAATTATACTTTACCGAAAGCATTTATAATATAATTGTGTCAAGAGAAACGAAATTATTATTATTAAATTTGAAATATAATCGACTATGGTTTTATAGAAGAGCGTTGATTTTTTTTATTGGTTTCTTCATAGCAAAGATGCCTGGAAATCATTGGGTTGTAACAACTGATCGCTTGTAATTTCTACCCTGACCAAAGCCAAAAATAAGGGCATACCCACCTATTTCTGTGTCTGCATACCTTCCCCCCTCTCTTTCTTTCTTTAGAATTAGATGCTCACAGGTCATAATGAGAGTGAAAAGGAGACAGTGAGTTACCAAACAAAGAATAGTAATTTCTAAGTTTTCGAGTTATTATTGTCCCTTTTTGACAAAGTTAAAAATTTGCATAATTTCACAAAATCTTCCAAAATTAGATACATCTATGACAAAAGACATTCATATAAATACTGCCAATAATTTGCTGAAAAAAAGCATACCATGATGAAAAAATGCCCCAAACTTAATAAAAACAATGTTTTATCATCAAAATGTTTATGTTATTATTAAGAAGAAAGACCAAAGTATTTTTTAATTATTTAAAAAAAATAATTTTTACTCCTTTGTAACGCTTTCAAAATTTGTGTTAAAATTTTTTGTGTGTGTGTGTGTGTGTCAAGTTTTTTACTAGAATTGTTTTCATTTTTCTTTTTTCTTTATAAAATTTCAAAAATGTTTTAAAATTCTTCCAAACATAGACAAAGTTAGGTTATTAAGTCATTAAGTGAAGACTATATTTACTAATTGAAGATTGAAAAGCTTAATATAAATCATCCCACCCAAAATTTTTACAATAATTAAGAAAATTTATTTTATGCGTCTAAATGTTCTCTTTGAGTATAGTGTTTCATATGCAACATGATTTTCAAGGGTTGTCCCCTTTATTCTCATAAACCTTTTAGTTTTACTTAGTTAAGGAAAATAATTTGTTTTTATTTAGTTTTGATTTTGTAAAGGTTTCTTTATTCTTTTTAGTGAGTTATATTTTGATAAAACACGTTTCAAAGGCAACCATTTATTTCATAAACCTAATGTTTATTTTAATTATTTTTATACTTTATTTCATTATACATTTGAAATTAGTTTTCTTTTCGCATTTTATTTAATTGTGGTAGGTACCATCACTAATTCTCGATACCTAAGCTTTAAAAATGAATTTACAAAACAAAAATGAAAAAGATTTCTTTCGGTCAGCGGCTGCTGCTGAGGTTGGTTTGGCCCAGGTCGTATCACACCCGGCCGGAAGTTACTGCCGGCTCCTCAAACGTCCGAAAGCGTCACCTCGGAAAACAGAACGAATGCTGTTAACTTCCGGTGACTCAGCGTTTTTCAGAGAACGACACACAAAAAGCAAAACAAATGTAACATGAACATACACAAGTCCTCCTAATGACCAGAAACTACTTTATATATGGTGTCCAAGTGAAACCCATGTGTACAGTCAAAATGCGGAAGGTAATTTTTAGTCATCAACCAAAAGACATTGCCAACCGGCAACGATGCTAACCGCAGCCGACATAAACACAGCCAATTTCTTCCACCAAACAACTTGGCTAACTCGGCCAAATTGGCTCCGGGACAGAGCGTGCTCCCCCTCTCACCTTCACCTGGCCGAACCTCGTCGCTGACCATACGAAGCAGCCAACCTCAGCAGCTGGACGGAACAACAGCAGCAGCAGAGGGTCAAACCAACTTCAACAGCAGCAGCAGTCGAACATTATATGCGATAGTACTTTTTAGGACTACTTAGGCCACATCGTATGCGATGGTCCTTTTAGGTACTACCTGGCTACGTCATATGCGATAGTCCTTTTAAGGACTAACTAACCGTCTTACATGCGATAGTCCTTTTAAGGACTACCAAGCTGCTTTCTTACACGACTGTCATTCTAAGAACGAACAGGCTACCCCCAGCACTGTCTACGCCGATCCTCTCTCTTCAAAAACGCCGACGGGCTTCTTTACAAAGGGCGAACATCCGGGAATCGACTGGACCTCGAATACCGCTGTTCCATCTGCCTACCTCGGAGCTGCCGCCTTGAGCCCTGTAACAACGATCCTTCAAATGGCGCTCCCTGACTTCACGATCGAACTACCCCAAACAATTCCTGTACGTATATTTGTCCAGATCGAGAAATAAATCCAACGTTTGTTATTCTAAACCTCTGCCTTTGTCCCCTCATTGTCTTAGGTGTTCACACCTTTCTTCTAAACGCTTGCGGGGGCGACATCCTTATCGCCCCCGCAACACCTGCATCTTCAGATATACACTTTTGAAATTGGCTTCTGACGCAAGATCACACAAGGCAGAAAACTGAATGTTCATGACTTTGTTACTAATTGAGCTACCAAGATAAATTTAGTAACATTTTTTGTCTTGTCAAGCTCTCTGTGCCTGCGCTATAAGTTTTTAAAAGTAAATAAATAGTACCTTTGGAAAAAGCATGAATCCAACGTTTCTCATGCGATGAGGAAATAGTAGCAAATACTAGGTTCTATAGCCTTGCATGGCAACTGGTCTAGGAGAAGAAAAACTCTGAATTCAAAACTGTATGCAGCCCAGATAAAGTACAGACTATACAGCCAAGGAAACATTGTTCACATTAACCCGATGATCCGACTATATTAGACTTCTAATATATATATATATTTTACAATAACAGTGATCCTGTACAAGGCCCAGGAGCCACTTGAGGCATGTTCCTTCAGGGGGCAAGTGATCATGGTTCGCTCCAGTTTTATTTAGCATCTCTGACTAGTTATTTGTTGAAAAGAATAGTAGAGTGTTTTTTGAATTCAGAGTTGTTTTCTTCCAAAAATGGCTGCCACTCAAGGTTGGAGAGCCCAGTCTATCCTGATATTTAGCCCATATCTGGGGGGAAAGAGATGGATTCACATCTTACCCAAAAACATTAGCACTAAATGAATGCAATGGACTAGTTTGTGGAGTATTTGAACTTGGCTTATCAATTCCATTTTTCACACAGGTAACCGCTACACAACTTTGAGAATTTTTTAATTGCAAAATTTTAGAATGTTAAAGATATAAAATTCGAAAACATTTCAATAAGTTCAGTAAATAAATATTTAATATATTGAAATTTGGAACGATACGCCTCTGATAGCAAAGTAGACGATGGTATTTTATTGACACCTTTTTATGGGGTTGGAGGCGGGGGACGGCGCCTCCCTTTGATCGGGAGAGATTGTCCTCAGTCAGAGATTTTTCTTTGGTCGATGAAGACGCTTAGTATTCTGGCTCCGTGGACAATTAATTTAGTTTGCCACGTAAAGTAACGTGTTATCTAGAATATTCGACTTACAATGTCGAATTATTTTCTTAATATAGTTAATATTTATTTAATTTTAATTGCTATATATCTGATTTTATTTAGGGATGTGAAGAGGGTATAGTGAGTTTTTCGTTTCGGGCGACTCTGTAGAAAAGGTTTTTTATTAGCTCCGGTAGAATTCCGAAGCTAAAATTTGTTTAAATATAACTTGAGAAAAGTTATAAATTTGTTTAAATATAGCTTGAGAAAAAGTTATATTTTATTTTGATTTGACTTATAAGGCCTATTGAGGTATTGACGCAAATAAAGACCTTTGTTAAAGATAACAAAGGTACTTGGCGGCTTTTGGAGATTTGTTTAAACTTTGTCTAAGAGACTGTGGCGGACTTCACCACATAAATTTAACTTTAGATTAGGAAACAGGGCTGACGTAGAAAAGGATAACCAAAAGATATGTATTTAACAAGATGTACAATATCAAACAACGATATGAAAGAAAGCATGCATTTAAGTAAGAAACGGTTGAATTAACCAAGAGTTGTCTCTCTTTATCTGTTATTTTAGTGTTCCAAAGTTCACTGGAAGAATGTTCATGAGAGTCTCTTGTAATGATTGTTCTTGAAAGATTTTGCTGTGTAAGAAAAGTTTATGTGAGTGTATACAAGGTATGTTCAGCATGTGAGTGGTGTGTGTGAGTGAGAAAGCTGGCGCATGGTTTCAACTGCCGAGGATTCGTTTGGCAGCTGAAATCTCAGTAATGAGGATTAGAAAACTCTTGCATAAATAAGTGACTGTAGGCTCCAGATCACTGCGCGGGAAGATTTATTCTGATTGGTTGGCATTGACCAATCAGCGAGCGAGCTTTGGGGAAACTTAAGAAAGCTTGACGATGTACAATATGTTTATAAACTATTTACATGTAAGTAAACAAAATCATGTCAGTAATAAAACCCCCAACAAACCTTAAATATGACAGAAATATCAGTTAACTAGACGAAATCGATGCGGGGCTATAAAAGTACAAAAAACATTCATCAATCCCAAGCATTCACACAAACACACACTCATTCTGGCACAAAAACAAATACGAAAAACACACGCGAAATGAAAGACGCCCCGCGTCCACCAGAGAACTGACATCCCTGACCACCTAATGAGGGAGAGAATGGGGAGTTAAACTATAGGAACAGAAATAGGGACAGAAATAAAAGGGGACAATGAGCAAACACACCCTAGTTAAGTTTAATAGAAAAAAAATAAAAAAATCATAAAAACCCAAAACCTAAACTATCCTAATTTTAGGGATGGGTTACCCAAGTTCAACCCAGGAAAACAATATTCTGATGCCTAACCGGTCAATGGTCAATCCTGCTGAAGAAAGTCTTTTGGCGACCCAGACGGTCCCACGAATCACCAGCCAGGTGAGTGATGCCTCATGGTTATTGAGATATTTCAACGCAGGCGCTCAAGACCATATTGAGAGAACCTCCTGCTTCGTAAGGACGAGCTCGTCAATCAGCTCATCACGAACGGACACCCTGACTAATACTCGATACAATGCCCTACGAGACAACGCCTGGGCGTGGGAGATGCCACCCGACGCCCGTAAGAGGCGTTTCAGAGCACGGCGACATTCGCGGTAGAAGGAGTATTCTGCCCGGAGTGTACGGTGCGCTTCCTCCTCGCTCGAATGCACAATTCTCCGGGATGGGAATTTTCAACGGACGTCTTACTTCCAGAAGGTGCCCTCCTCATCCGATTCGCGACATATTCTGTCTAGGAAGGCGATGGGAAGCATATATTGACCAATCAAAATGTCAGGCATGCCCAGACCGACATCAGATGGATGAAGGCAACAGATCTCCCGAGATACCATAGCGGCCTTGCCTTTCCACAAGAAAGAGAACACGAGCCTTACTAATGACAATATTGTGGCATACGGAAGTGGAAGTACAGAGAGTCGGTAAAGGAGAATCGGGTAGATATGTGAAACACATACTTCCGCACTCCCCTTCAAGGAAAGATTCCTCTGAGACCACAAATTGATTGCAATTTCGGCCTTCCCTTGTACCTCCGACCAATTCATATCCAAGTAGATATCAGGACCGAACCAGATGCCGAGTATCTTGACCGGCCATTTTGTCCAGAGGAAAGGTCCGGGAAGAGAAACACTCTTCCACGCACCGAACCACAAGCCAACAGACTTATCGCGGTTGATCTTGGCCGCTCTCACCATCTCATAACCACTGATCTCTTTGCTGACTTCGTCAATCTCGGCTCTGCTCGACACAAGAACCGAAACGTCATCAGCATAGGCAGAATATCTGACTGAGGTGGTAACCCAGGCAGGGAAGTTCTGCGCAGGACCGGATTCGCCTTTACCTTGCAAAGGAAAGGTTCCAACACAAGAACGTAAAGCAAAGGCGAAAGCGGACAACCTTGGCGAATGGAGCGAAACTGTTCGAAAGGCCCCGATCTTATTCCATTCACTTCCACCAGCGCACCGGGAGTCGCATACAAAAGTCGGATCCGAAACCGGCCGCCGAGAGGACAGACCTCCAGAAAACGATGATCAACCCTATCGAAGGCCTTGGACTGATCTAAATTGATCAGCGCGGCTTCACTGTCGACGTGTTCTATGATCAAGCGTACCATATGAAGGTTGTCCTGAAAAGTCCTGCGCATTACAGCACATGTCTATTCGGAGCCAATCAGAGTATACAGGACAAGCTGCAAACGGTTGACTAAGATCTTTGCCAAAATCTTTAACTCTGTGTTTAACATGGTTAAAGGGTGAAAGTTATCTAACCCATCCCCACCGTTCTTGTCCTTACGCAGCAACTTGATCACATCCCTGGTGAAGTGCTGAGGTATAAACCCCTGCTTCATCCAGTTGTTGAAAATCAGTTCCAGCAAAGGAACGAAAACGAGCGACTGCCTCAAGTAAACTTCGTAGGGAAGACCATCTAGTCCCGGAGATTTATCAAGGCCAAGCTGTTTCAGCGCTTCCCAAATTTCCGACTCTGTGATGGGATCCTCGCACCCAGCCGCTTCAGCTGCCTCAAGGCAGGGAAAGTCAGCTAAATAGGCGTCGAACTAAGCAGGGCTCAGACCGGTCTCCCTCGGTAAAGTTCCTGAAAGTAATCCTGAAAGGCTTCGCATATGCCCGCTTTTGTAGTCACGGTCGGCTTATCCGGCAATGTGACGCACGCGATATGTCGCCGAGACGCGCTCCGATTTTCCTCTGCACGCAATTCAGCGGCCATATTCGTCGCCTCAGAGGATATTCTTTTTAACCTAGCCCTAACTACCAGAGTTTGATCCTTCTTGATAAGCAAGGAGGACAAATCTGCCTTAGCTAAGACTATTTCCCCACTATCACGGGATTTAACTGCCCGATCAACTTTTTGTTCTAAAGCCGTTTACGCCGCTAATCTATCTAGATTGAGTCGACGACTAAAATCAGAAGCATACGTTCTCATTTGGGATTTTAATTTATCCCACCAGGCGTCCCCAACAACCGCCCCCGTCAATTCCTTCTTTATCATTAGTAGCAGCTGGTCCTGGAAATCCTGCTCACCAAATATTGAATAGTTTAATTTCCAGTAGCCAGCCAACCTAACATTAGGCTTATGTAAGTTTACACGGACCCGGACAAGCCTATGATCCGAATAAACTATAAAATGGAAACTTGGACATCCTAAGAGCCTTACATCGACTCTCCTAACTAAGACTCGGTCGAGCTAGCTAGCAAGCGTCCCAGGAGCCGAGTTGCCACTATTTGTCCAAGTCCAATCTACCTCCCGCGGGTGCTCATTCCGGTACTTATCGAAAAGATCAAACCCATCGATAAAGTCCCGAAATAGTTTCACATACCGGTTGTTAGTACCAAGATTTTGCCCTATACGATCTATATCGGGGTCAAGGACGGCATTCCAATCCCCCGCTAAAACTACCCGACGTGATGTCGTCAAGCACGGCTCGATCTGCCGAAACAAAGCAGACCGCTCAGAATGGTTATTGAACGCATAAACCCCAATGAGACGAAGAGCCTTATACTTCTGATAACATCCAGCAGGCAAAACCTGCCCGCCGGATCTGCGAAGACAAGAGTACACGAAGCCTTTAAAGACTTGCTCACCAGCCAAGAGACACCTCTCCAACGACCAACAAAACATGCTAAATAAAGGGAGAACCCTTTAGACAGTATGCCCTCACGGGCATGAAAAGATAATCGGGTCTCCTGTACGCAACAAACATTCACCCCGAGGCACTGAAGGTCGCGAGAGAGCCTCGCCCTGCGAGACTCCGACCTCAGGCCTCGGACATTTATACTTGCTAACCAGAGAGCCATAGTGAAAACCGATTATGGTTGCTTTCTTTAATTGAACATGGTCGGGGTAAGGATACCGACCGCCTCCCTCATCGACCCGTGGCCCATCTCAGTCTTGATGGAGCCGTCTTTGGAGGGGCCGCCTATATCCCAAGGAAAAGTCACATTTAGTGCTCTATATAGGGAGGGGTGAACAAAAACACGGACTATCCTCGCACAAAACTGCTTCATTTTTTTTTTTTCATTCTGGACGATTGCAATGGGCAGGGACATTTTGAAAGAGGCTATAACTTCGTCCAACATAGCCCAAGCCTGCTTCGCCTCCGTCCTAGTTCTTATCACGGTTAGAACCCTTTCCGCATTGGAAAAGTTTTGGGGTTCTTTTATGTCCTTGTCGGCGGACTGTTTGATGGATAACAGATATTTAAAAAAATTTATTCTGTCTCCACAGTCCCGTGCTTTTTCTGCTTGGATAGAAGATATTTTACACACATCTTCTCCGGAGTTGAAAGTGTGGTTTTGTTTCTTTCTGTTACTGGATAAGTCGTGTGTGGGGCTTCTAAGCCTTTTGTTTTGGGGAGGAGGAATTTCTAGGGTTTTAATGGGAGAAGGCCTGGGGGCGTGGCGGGGTGTAAATGTCTGCCTAATAGGGCTGGGATCTCTACTAAAAGGGATCGAGGGATGGGAAAAAGATATGGATGGAGACTGTGCTGAATGTTAGACAGTAGATGCGGAGGGCGGTGTTTTCTAAATGGGGGAGGATTTTGTCTAATTTCCTTTTCAACTCCTTGACCTTTTTCTGTCTTTTCATATGCAGGGTCATATTTTTTTTCAGATCTTTCAGGGTCGGTAATGAGGCCGGGGCGTCACCCTTACTATTGACGGAGGGAGTGGGACTCTAAGTACTTTTAGATCCAGGGGCTTAAGGGGACTGAGGACCCGCTGTCTGACTTTTACCTCTGGCCCAGCCAGCAACCTGCCATTTCCCCTCTCCCTTATCCACAACTGCACTTGCAGCGGTAGAAGGCTCTTCGAGGAATGAGGGCTTTGGTGTCGGCCCAACAGAGGGTTTGACCACTTCGGTCCTGGAAGCTGGCATGCCCATTGCAGGCCAGGCGGAAATTAAAGATTCGGTCAGAGGGTGGGTTTGGTCAACTGGGGCCTGACCTCCAGAGGCCTTCTTCTCTGGACAGGAAGAGGAGAGGTGACCAGTCTCTCTGCACTTCCAACAAACTGGTTTACGGCTAGTCACTATGACCGGCAGCTTCAAGCCAGCAACATCTAGACAGTTGGGGATGGAGATGAAGGCTTTCTGATCCAACATGATATCGAAACTCCACCCACCAGTCAGGCTATCACAGGAAGCACCCAGAATTTCTCCGTACTGGGAGAAGAAAGCCGCAGATAACTGAAGGAGGGATCTCGTATACTGCTACTGAGATCATTCTCTTGCCTTCGTACTCTGTACAGCGAATTACATCTTTTGTGATTAGTTCTCTACTTGTTGCTTTTATCGGAAAAAAGAAAAAGCCTTTACCCTTTACGATCCGAAGAGGCTTAAACCCCAGGGACTCTAGTATTTTAACCACTATGTCTTTCGTCGGACGACAAATTTTGCGCGAACGCTTGTCGACGAAAAAGACCAACACTATTCTTTTATCGATCTTCTTCAGTTCTATGCTGTCCTTCAAGAACCCACCTTCTACCACAAGGTGTGCGTAACTCTTGGCATGCTCCAAGAAATCCGCAATATCGATAATGCATTTAGGTGGGGACTTCCAACAACAGGCCTCAACGGTATCACTTGTCTTTTGGACATTCTTGGCATCCATGTTATTGTCAGATTTTTTTTTTTGTATTTTTTCTTTGCCATTATTGGCCTTGAAACTTTCTATTTGGCCACCAATAGCCTCCTCACAAGAAGAAGAAGATTCTAAGGCCGGCTACTCCTCTAAATTGTTTTTGTTCGGCCAGTCGTTTTTGGGGTTGAAAAGATGTTTCCTTATAGATCTCTTGACGGACGCTATTTTAGTTTTCTTTTTTAAAATTAAGAAAGAAGGTACTTTCTTTTCTTTTTTTTCCATTTTTTAAAGGGAAGGGGAGGGGTGAAAGGGGAAAATATTTAATAATTTCCGCCTTATAGGCGAAACAAAAATTCAACACAAAATAAACAGACAAAAAATAGGTGACAGACAAAAATCAAATCAGCAAAAAGAATCACAAGTCTCGCCCGAAAGCGAGACAGCAAATCAAAAAAGTAGAAAAACAAGGAACAGATAAATAAAAATGCACAAAGGTTTTACAAAAATTAAATGACGGATGAGAACAAATGAAACAAGGTTCACCTAAAGGCGAAACAACAAAAAGGAAAGCCACAAAAAGGGTGGTCGTATAAAAATTGACTAGCGGCGAAGGAAAAGAAATTCGCCTAAAGGCGAGACAAGTTTAAGTTTAAACGTACAATAAAAAAAATAGACGATAGACGAGAAACAAAAGAACAAGGTTCGCCTAGAGGCGAAACAAAATTTAAAAAAAACACAAAAAGAAAATAAACAATAAAACGAAAACGCTATACAAAGAAAAAATAAAACGTTGATACAAAGAAAATACGAAACAACAAAAATACACAGAGCTAATCACAAAACAAAAATGGCTGACTCTAAGAAAGAGTCAAACAAATAAACAAAAGAAAATAAAAGGACAGATTAGACAATATAAATACAAACATTAGAACAAATATGTCACAAAAAGGTTTGAAAATAAAATAAAACACGAAAAACGTAAAGGATATTTAAAAGTTAAAAAGCAAATAAAGGAATAACACGTAAAGAAGAAATTAAAGTCTGTCGTACAATAATGTAGCTCAAAGAAAAACCGTAGAGTCCGAAAAAAGTCAGGCAGAAACCACCAGTCAGAAAAAGACAGTCCAGAGCCTGAAAGAGCCACCAAGTTAAATATATTTATTGTATATAAAAATACAATTGTGGCACAAGGCCGAAAAAGGGGAGGGTTGAGGCTGGTCTTCACTAACTATCCTATACCTAGCTAATTTGATTCACAACCCATTCACTCATTACAATTTGCACATTCACCATAATACCACATCCTCTCAAGGTGGGGACCTACAAAACGCGTCCCGTACCGTGATCAATTTAATGATAATAACTATATATACAATTCTAAAGATGAAACAATGAGTGGGAAGGGAGATGAGCCCAATAACAAACTAAACATGAACACAAAGTAAACTTAAACATAACTGATGTCCAACCGTCAAAAAGGAGAGGCCGGTGTATTCTGCCCATTGGACAGAATCAAGAGGCTCTCTGGCTAAGGGATTGGGAAAAGAAGAAAATATACACGGACATGGGAAAGAAAAAGCTGACCGAGTCGAGATATAATGGGGCCAATACAAAAGGTGAGGGCTCCACAGAAAGCCACCCTGATGTGACATAAGTTGACCTAAAAGAGAAAATCAAGTCTATGCCCGTTCAAAGAACCAAGCTCACCTCTTTCACTCAACTTTCGCTGAAGACTGTCGAATGCAAGCTTTTTCAATCAGTTCTAATCTTCATCTTGAGCTTGTGCTCAACGAATCGGATCAGATCCTGATGAGAAAAACGGATGCCTCGAAAGACCTCCTCCAATCGCGACGTCCAAATCACCATTTAGGGCCATGGCCTGCAGCATAAGAAACACCATCCGTTTCATCCCGGAATACGGGGGCGACACATTGTCATACGCGTATGCGCGTTCAATGAGCACGAGCTTTTCGGGAGCGAGATTAGCCGTCAACTAGCCGAGACGGTCCAATAAGGGGCGGACCCGGGGACAATGGTAGAAGGCGGGTGAAGACGTTTCTTCCAGACCAAGGCCACACCGTTCACAGTCTGGCAAATCTGCCAAGCCCCATATGAAGATCTTGTCATTGAGAGGGCATCCGATTTCGAGCCAATCGCCAGGTAAGCGAAAACTCAGGGTTACTGCGATAATCCGCCGCTGGCGCCCAAGACCAGTAAAAGTGAAACTCCGACACGTCGAGCTGCTCACGTAGGGAATCCTTCGCGACCCCTTCCACTAGAAGATGATAGAAGACCTTCCTAAAGAACAACCAAGTTAAAACTAGCCCTGAGTCATTTAATAGAGAGATATATGGGCGAATAGAGACCACTCATGAAAATGTGTTGGGCGGGTCCATTCTAACAAAATGGATCAGCTCACCTGCTGCATTAGGTACTCTCCTATAAATGAGTTAAAATTAGCTGGCTTGCTTTTCCAAGAACCCCCAAGTCATTTGTTAGTTTTGTGGGTTTTTTTCGAGTGTGTTGGACGAAAGAACTGCTGTGTTAAGTTTTTGAATTTTTATTTTCTAAAAATCTTGAATTTTCATTTTTTCTTTTCCGTTTATTTGGTCACATATTTATGCATTTTGTTCTCTTCTCCTTTTTTATTTGTTTCCTTTCCTGTATTTTTACCACGGTTTTTGTTTACATTACATTTTTCGTAATTATTTGAATTGTTTATTGTCTTTGGTTGTCCACGTTTTTCTTACTTTTTATTTTGTTTGTACTGGACATTGTTTCCGTTTTTGGAATAATTAAAAAAAAAAAAAAACCCAGAAGGAAAAGAAAACATTTGTTTATTTGGTCGGTCGTGGTGGTCGTTCGGGCCATCGTGAGCGACGAGAACATTGCCAACACAACACCGCCGGTGTCCTCAGTAAAGTGCCTGATGTGACGATAGTGTAGTATGCTTGCTTTCTTGAGTGTTGTAGTCACCAATGTAGAAAGTTAATCTGAACATCGAAAGTCGCCAATGTTGTAGTGGCGTTTGGTTAAATAGATCAATGTGGCTGCGTGTTGAGAAGGCAATAAACATTCATACATAATATTTAAAATATCAAAGAAAAAAACGATGAAAACCAATTCAACAATAATACAAAGTAGTTGTAATATGAGTGAATAGGGAGAAAAAGTAGCTTCCCTTTAACTGTAAGGAAATGTTTTAAGGGAGATTTGTCTGAGTATAAAGTTCAGAGTTGAAAATAGAATATTTCTTTAGAAAATTGTTCAGTTGTGTTGCAACTTACACAGTTGATTTAACTTGGTATCTCCACAGAGAACTAGTGGTGTATCAAATAAAGTTCTGTATCTGTGTGTTTGGAATGCATCCAATATTTATATTAGTTTGGGTGGCTCCCAGCACAAACGCGGGATATATTTTTGAATGTACACGAAAAATACCCGATTTGACGAAAAATGGACCAATCAGTGATTTTATAGCAAAACTTGTTTGTGGGCAAAGTGTAGGAAAAATTCAGTATGGTGAAATGCGATCGATAAATTGTACTATTATTTTTAGTATGTATTTATCGACCAATCAGAATTGGAGAAAATGTAGGCGTGGCACTACAATAGACTAAAGTAAAAGTACGCGGAATACTATACTAAACAGAGGGATAAATTAAAGGATAGGTTTAAGGAAAATGAATCCCTTACTATCGAAGAGGCATTAAATACGAGAATAGTATCCCTGATGACTTCCGACATAAAAAAGCCGTAAATTAAGTCAGCAAGGAAACAATGAATGAGGTCCTGAGGATTAAATGGTGACGGACGAGTTTTTATGGTGAATGTGGAAATTGTAATGAGTGAATGGGTCGTGAATCGGATTAGCTAGGTATAGGATAGTTAATGTCGACCAGCCTCAACCCCTCCCCATTTTAGTCCATGTGCCACAATTGTGTAATCTTCACAAGAAATATTCCAAGAACTCCCAAGTTGAATTATTGCTTCTTTGTTCTTTGGATATTACGACGAGCCTTTAAAACGAACGGTTAGGTTTTTCATTTGTTTACAAAGTTTTGATTTTTTCATTTTTCCCACCTTTCTTTGTACGTTTTTGACTTCATTTTTGTATTCCTTTTTGTTTATTTCTTTATTTGTATTTTGACCCCCCGCCGCTTCCCCCCATTTTTAGTATCGTTTTCGTTTGAATTGTTGTTTTTATTTCAGTTTTAGTTTTTACGTGTTTTTCATTTTTATTTTCCACTTTCTTGTTTTCTTTCTTGTTTGATTTGTTTTTTTGTTTAATTTATTGTTTACAAAAAACAAAAATATATAAATAAGGCGAACTTTTATTTGTGGAGCCCCCATGGCGGAAAATTTAGAACTTTCATTGTCGCAGACGGTGGAAACCGAGAATTTGGCACTGGCAAACACAACGGCCTGGACGGAAAACAGGCCGAAAAAGAAAGACTCTGCTTACTATGAGCAACAAAGAGAGATGTACGAAAAGTACTTAAATAGAAATTAATTTTTAACAATTCCACAGGCTCTCGATGCAGTGAATGTCAGAATAATTTCGCTACTGACCTCCGACGTAAAGAGTCGGAAATTAATTGGGGTCAGTAGGGAGACCATGGAGGAGACTTTAAAAAGTCTCAATATAGCGCCGAAAGTGTTACCTAGGAGGTCAAATGCTATTTGGGACATCCTTTTAGCTACAGAACAGGAATCGAAACAACTGGCCGGAAGTGTCCTGGTAACCGCAGCTGTACGACTCCAGACGGAGTACATGGGCACCCGGCGGACAAAAATTACAGTTCAGGGGGTGCCCGTGGACATCTGTCAAGATCGCAGAGGAGCGTTCTTTTCTAAGTATGGGCCAGTAGAAGAAGTATCTTCTATAATCAGCAAATCTGGGATCGCCACCGGAGACATGGTGCTGAAGGTGACACTAACAAGACAGGCATTTGGGAAATACCAAATATCTTATTATGCCGTGACAAGCGGATGCTCGTGGTAGATGAGGGACGTAGACCATATTGTTGTTCTTGTGGAGCTTCTGGGCACATGTCCAAGGTGTGCCCAGGTAAGAATGTGTAACCTCCACCCCGCCCAACAACAGCAACAACAACGACAATATCAACAACAGCAGCACTAGTCATAGCAGCATCGTCAGAAAAGGCTCCTGACTGGGAGTGGAAACAAATGAAAGGGAGACCCCCCCACCAAAAAAAAAAAAAAAAACGGGATATGCAATCTCCAAAACAAGAGCGGCCAAAAGAAGGACAGCAGAAGGAGATGCAACGCAGTTCCAGGAAGCTAGAAAAACAACCACAGGAGCAGCCAAAAGAGGGACAGTGTAGTTCCGCGAAGCAGAACAAGCAGCCGCAAAAGCCGGTACAGGAGGTTCAAAAGACAAAGCAGCCCCCAATGCAACAATAACAGAAACAACCGAAACAAACACAAGAAGAGATGGAGGTGGAGGTGGAGGAAATGCCCCCACCTTGTGCAGAGAGAAGGAAGATGAAGATGATGTACAAAAACAAAGACAATTTGGACAAAGCAGGGCGGACAAATACACAGATAAAAACCAGGTCCCTCTCCGTCCCTGTCGTAGTTCCCAAAGATAGGAGCCTTCCTTCCTCCCCTTCCCGTACTCCACCCCCCTCTCCCTCCACATATTCCCTTACTTTAGTCTCCACACCCCCTCATGTGTCCACTTATTCCCCACCCCACCCACCTAGGGAAAAAAAGGTGAAAAAGAAAAAATGTTTCCCTGGCCCAGAGGTAGATAGTAAAGAATTAGAAAAGGGTCTGCCGAAGCATAAGAAATCTTTGCTAGGTCTCTTATTTAAGATCACCTCGGTAGAGGGTAAGTCCACAGAGGATCCCCGTAATTTCCCGAATGCCCCTGGGGTAATCACATGCATAAAGGACACGGGAAGCTACCTTAATGTGTGGAGCCAAGGACGCATATGAGGCCAAGGACGCATTTCCCAAAATTAGGGTGTTAGTGGTGGATTCCCCATACTTAAAACAGCACGGGCATTTTTTGCTAGGTGGGTCCCCGTCATACTCCATCCCTCCTTATATCGAGCTGTTAAATTAACATACCCCATGGAGGTCGGCGGAATTGTGCTGGAAGGACGGATGACATCGGAGTTGGGCACAGGAAGCTTAGGACAATCCGTCGGGGTTCTTACTGACTCAGATTTCCGCCCAGTTTGTGAATAGGTTTCTTGCTCTGACTTTTTCATTTTTTGCAGACCTAAACGATGTCAATCAAGTTAGCCAGTCTGAATGCAAAGGGCTTGAGGGATCGGGGTAAGGCAGCCTGCCTGTCCGGGGATCTCCTGTCTTTTGGCGTGGATGTCGCCGCGATCCAAGAGACTCACTTTGTTTGCAACGTCGATGCGTATGTACTAGATAACTACTTTGCCGTTTATTCAGCATATGGAGACCGGCAGGCCAGAGGAGTTTCTTTGCTGCTGAGGGGTGCTCTTTATGCGAAGGTGGACTTTGTGCATACCGACTCCGTGGTCGATATTGCCATGAAAAGTGGTTAGTTCCGGGTCGTTGCGGTTTATGCGCCCAACGACAAGGAGGAGCGGGTCTTGTTTTTTCGACGGTTGGGGCCATTTCTGGTGGATTCAACGCGCCTAGAGTGAATGGGGGACAGGAATGCCATCCTGGACCCCAACTTAGACAGAGGGTGGGGAGCGAGTGGAAGGTGGGGCGGTCGTAGCCTGGTTGATCTGATCAACGAATTTGGCTTCGTTGATAGATACAGGGTCGATCACCCCGGGGGAAAAATGAGGACGTGGGCTCTTAATTGGCCTTTTACTCGAGGAGTTAGATACCTGGATAGAATGTTAGTTAAAGGAGCCGACGTAGACTTACGAGATTGTCCTATGCCTACTGGGTAGACTATTCGGATCACAAACTCGATTGTGTCCGGATGGCGTTAGATCATAGACCTAGAATGGCTGGTTACTGGAAGTTCAATCTGTTCATACTGGACAGGCGGGACTTCCAGGAGCAGCTAACTAGCTTAGTGCAGCGGGAGCTAGTAGGGGCGGATATCGGGAATAAATGGTGTGTGAAACTTAAGGATAGGATAGGATTAGGTCCTTCACCGCTGATTTCAGCAAACGGCTCGCCCTAGATAGCGCTGAGAAGGTGAAGACGCTTAAGGCTAGTCGGTGGATAAGAGGAATCTAAAAATAACTGTAGCTATCGAGCGCTACATGGTCCATGTAATTAGGTATAGGTTAAGCAAGATGTCTTCCGAAGCTGTAAATATGGTTGCAGATTTGCGCAAAAAAGGAGATCCGTCGAGGTTCCGATCGTTACATTCGTGAGGTCAATTCCCCGGAGGGGCATACTCTTCAAGCCACTGACGACATGTGCGAGGCATTTCGAGAGCCGATTTACCAAGGAACCTGGTCTCCGTGAGGAGGAGTTTCGCAGCTATTTGGCTGACTTTTCTCAGCTTTCGCCGACTGAAGCGTCTAGCTGCGAGGGAGAGATCACGGAGGGTGAAGTCTACGCGGCATTGAAGAAGGTCGGCAGAGTCAAGTCGACCGGTCTGGATGGTTTGCCGTATGAATTGTACTTGAGGTTTCAGCTCATCTTTGTCCTGATGTTGACTGTGGTGTTCAACAACTGTTTCCGGCAGAGGTCCGGGTCAAATTTCCCCGAGAGAAAGAAAAGGTCAAACAAATATAGACCAGTGGAGGAGAAAGAGTGTGGTAGTAGTAATTGTAGCCATTCCAGTGGCGAATAAGGCTTCCCACGTGTTATAGAAAAATCAGTTTATTTTGCTGCGCTGGAGAAATTGTGTTTTGTGTAGACGTAGTGAATTAAAAATTGTGATTTTTATATTTTTCATCACAAATTTTTGTTGCTGTATAAAAGTTCTTTTGAGAAAAATCTTTTTACAAGGCATACTTGAAACCAGCTGACAAGGTACAAAAAAAGAACTTATGAAATGGATCGTTATTTTACAAGTCTACAATCCAAAAATTCTATGCTTCTACTACTTGCATATATAGAAACTGTATATTTAATAGATATATGCTTTTTTGATATTTTTTAGGTCTGAAGGTTTTTCTCGCCCGAGTGCATCCTTCAAATTCGTCCTTGTATTGAATAATGTTGCCCCCTACTGTTTATCTCAAGATCCTCAACAAAATCCAGAGACGGATATGCAATGTGATAGGTCCTGATCCTTTCTCATGCTTTTTTTTAAATATTTTTTTTTAAGTTGACTGGAAAGAAAAAGTAAAATTGTTTGTCTACCTTTGTTTCTCAAGTGGTTTTACAGAAGAGAATGTGCCCTTTTGCTAGGCTCAAACCTATGTCTTCCTTGTGTAGGGGGAACCACTGTGTAGGGTGATGGGCTTTTAGACAGCTCAGCCACAGAGAAATATCATAATGAAGCAAGGTTCAATTACGCTTGTGAAAGAAAGCCCATCTAAGATTGGTTTTTAAACTGAAAACTTTATTTTTGAATCTGAAATGTAAGAAAGTGATTACTAAGGAATTGATGCATGTGTTTGTGTATATAATTTAGTCAAACTAATAAAGGTTTATAAATTGACTTATCGACTGATTTCAAAGTTTCATCCACACGCCGTTCTTCAGGGTCAGATAAACCTATTGAATTATTACCAGATATAACCTACAAAAGAAATGTTAATCATAGACCTCAAATTAATTTCAAATTCATCAACTGTCAAAGATAGGTGTTGTTAATTTGTGTTCTTACTAATCTGTATACAGTAATCCCTCACTATATTGCGGTTTACCTTTCATGATCTCAGTGCATTAAGGATTTTTAAAAATATTCAGCAGCTAATCAAAATTTGGCTGTCTTCCAAGATGATTTTGTAGATGCCACGTGTTATTGGCCAACAGAGAAGACACAACCATTGAGAGCATACTGTTCCATATCCTGGGTACTGACTGCAGCCTCAGTTCCCAAAATGTTAGCTTTCGTCATATATAGCCTGACGCGCCTTTACCGATTGAGCCACAGGGGAGTGTTTCGGTTAGTAAGGTCGATTTTACGTCAGGCTATATGGCAGTTCCGTATAGGATACAGGTTCGATTACAGTCAGAGGACGCATATTTTCTATGAAAATTTCTCGGACATTCAGGCTGGTAAATGTCGTTAATACTGTTTATTATAAAACAGAGCATTTACTTAAATATTTGTATCTATAAAAAGAACGTACAAACTTAAAAATGTCTTAAAATAATTGTCGAAATTTGTCCATTTCATATATATATATTAGGTTGGTGCAAAAATAATGACGTAATAATGTCGTTTTTTGACGTTAGAAATACGTCAAAAAACGACATTATTACGTCATTATTTTTGCACCAACCTAATATATACAGACTAGCTATCCTACAGTCATAGAAATCATTATGAACAATAATACCTTTTTAAAAGAAAGTAGGGAAATTTTCCTGAAAGCAAACAAAACGAAAACAAAAATACAATGTCTCTAAATTTTATTTCAGCAACAAATAAAAATTTTTGTATATGAATTCAAATATCTTTCTCATATACAAAAAGAGTCGTTTTGTCATTTATTGAGAATGTTTTTATTGACCTTGTGCCAGGCGAACAATGAAATTTAAATGTTTGTAGAATTTTCTTCACAAAGACTAATCAGCTATAACCAAAAATAATAAAAACCCTTCTGATAATATTTTTTTTGAAATCAATACTCTTAACTCTGCAACAAATCAATTTTTTTCTTTTCTCTCTTCTCAAACAATTGAATTTCTAAAACTCCTCTTTCTTTGTTAATAGGAAAAAAAAGCTCATCTGACTAGTTCTCTTTTACTTTTTGAATAAAGCAGAAAATAAGTTATTCTCCCCACCCCAATTTCCTATCTGCTTCCTTTAATGTTCACTTTAAGATTATAAAATGCTCGAAATGCGACAAATTTTTGGACTTGGACTTGGACTCGACGACATTGCTATATCTTTATTCTTTCTGCAGGCCGTGTGTGGAGACATTTCTTGGAGGAAATAGCCTGTGTTGCCAGTGTCAACAACCTGGGACCGGTGACAAGATGAGACCACCATTTTTGGTGAAGTCTGAGGCGCCTTCACCAGGAATCCACAGAATGGAGGGGCAATTTGTGCTTCGAAGAGGATGGGACAGAATCGATCGGCCAGATTTGGTGCAAGGATTGTGAGAAATTCTTGTGCAATAAAAACACAGGCCACAAGAGATTGGAACTATCGCACAACTGGGAAGATTTACCCAGCAAGGAGAGGATCGATGCGACTCGGATCATCAAGACTGACAACTATCGCTGACACTGCCAATCCAAGGCTGACTTCTGCAGACGGTGCAATGTATATTACAAGGATCATGTGACTGCCTCATCCACTGTTGGTGAGGGAGGAGGTGCCAAAAGAGAAGTGTGACGCCACCCTGACGCAAGTGCAAAATATAAATCCGGACAACGAACAAGGCAATCCATAGGCTGTCAATGGATTGCTATTCCGAATATCCAAAACACAGTCAGGATTTTGAGGTCTTCGTGAAAGAAGCACAGCTCAGAGCTGAGCAAAAATATGAGATGACCAAACTGGAGAGAAAATGGCACCTCTCCCTCAAGAAGAGAGATGGCTTTGCAACATTTGTTAATGGACGCTGCCAACAATGAGGACGTTTGTGGATTGCAATTGGGGGAAGAGGAGCTTTCTGTGCAGCTCCACAAATTGTTTGCTCTACCAGTGTATAGACACTGGGTAGCGACATTTCCCAAATGGTGTCACAACTCCTTGAAGAAAGAAATAATCGATTGGACAAGAGACATTTGGGCATTTGCAAATGGAAAGTGAATCCCGTCTGTGGATTTCACTGAATGTCAATGAAAACAATCATATCTTTGCTGGCGATTGAGATGGCAGATCCAATACAGAATTCAGTGACTCTGGGGAATTGGTCGGTCAATGTCACTTAACAGATGGAGAAAATAAATTCAACCGCTGGGATATGTGTAGCAT
The DNA here is from genome assembly GCA_963932145.1 of Acanthosepion lycidas. Lineage (NCBI taxonomy): Eukaryota > Metazoa > Mollusca > Cephalopoda > Sepiida > Sepiidae > Acanthosepion > Acanthosepion lycidas. The sequence continues at coordinate 68,995,572 of OZ010614.1, forward strand.
TTCGAAAGACATTTTGGTTGTCTATGGTCATGAGTTTTGGGGTCAAGAGTGGGGTGGGGAGTTTAGGAGGAAAATATCTGCGGAGTCGGGAAAACCTTTCTTTTTAGCACTAAAAAAATGTCCACCAATTTTAGAAAAAAAAAAAAAAAAAAAAAAAAAAAAAAAAAGTGTCAATTTGACAAAAAAAATTTTCATTTGTGAATTGGATTTGTAAGAAATTGTTTTAATGAAAATGGAAAAGAGATAAAAACGATACACCTGGGTGGGGGTGGGTAATTATTATGCTCTGCATTGTTCATGCCAATTCAGCAACTGGGAATTTGGGGGGGGGGGTGAAGAGAGAGAGAGACAAGAGTCGGAAATCTTTGTCTGGAATCAAAATGGAGAAATTGTTGGAAATAAAAGAAAGAATTCCAGAGTTCTGCACAAATAATAATACGAGTCGAGGTATATAAAGAGAGAAAATTGTTCAGTTTCATAATATGAGCTGTGGCAAATATGATGTAACATTTCCATAATTCTTTCATGGATTGACTGTTTTTCTTTTTGAATTTATGCAAATGAATAAAACTGATTTGCAGTGATTTTTTTTTTTTAAACCTTTTTCCATAAAAAGATATAATTTTCTGAAGAACAATGACATCAGTCAAAAAAAAATTTTTTTTTTCTCTGTAATCCAATGTTTGAAATGCGAACATTTCTTAGACTTGGTATCAAGGACATTACCATGTCGTCATTGTTTTGGCGGACTGTGCGTGGAGATGTTACTTGGGAGAAATAGCCTGTGTTCCCACTGCTAACAGCCTGTGACTGGTGACAAGTTAAGACTGGCACTATCTTTGGTGAAGTCTTTGAGGTGCCGTCATCTAGAATGCAAATAATGTGCTTTGAAGATTACAGGACAGAATCAGGTGGCCAGATTTAGTGTCATGATTTAAATAAATGCAACAGTAGCCACAAGAGACTGGAACTATTGCACAACTGGGAAGACTTGCCTCCTTGCCAGAGGGCTGATGCTATCTGGGTCATTACGATGACACACTGTTGCTGGCACTGCCAATCGAAGGCTGCCTTCTGCGAGTGGTGCAATACATGTTACAAGGATCACATGAACACCTCTTCTGCAGTTGATGACAAAGACAATCATATCTTTGTTGGTGATTGGGAAAGCAGATCGATTGCAGAATTCAGTAACTCTAGGGAATTGGTCGGTCAATGTCGCTTAACGGAGGGAGAAAATAAATTCAACTCCTGGGATATGTGTAGCCTTTCGAAAGACATTTTGGTTGTCTATGGTCGTGAGTTTTGGGGCCAAGAATGGGGTGGGAAGTTTAGGAGGAAAATATCTGTGGAGTCGGGAAAACTTTCCTTTTTGGCGCGAAAAAAATGTCCACCAATTTAAGAAAAAAAAAAAAAGAAAAAAAAAAAAAAAATTCTTTGTGTCAATTTGACAAAAAAAATTTTCATTTGTGAATAGGATTTGTAAGAAATTGTTTTAATGAAAATGGAAAAGAAATAAAAACGATACACCTGGGTGGGGGTGGGTAATTATTATGCTCCGCATTGTTCATGCCAATTCAACAACTGGGAATTTGGGGGGGTGGTCGAAGAGAGAGAGAGAGACAAGAGTCGGAAATCTTTGTCTGGAATCAAAATGGAGAAATTGTTGGAAATAAAAGAAAGAATTCCAGAGTTCTGCACAAATAATACTAGTCGAGGTATATAAAAAGAGAAAATTGTTCAGTTTCATATGAGCTGCGGCAAATATGATGTAACATTTCCATAATTCTTTCATGGATTGACTGTTTTTCTTTTTGAATTTATGCAAATGAATAAAACTGATTTGCAGTGATTTTTTTTTTAACAACTTTTTCCATAAAAAGATACAATTTTCTGAAGAACAATGACATCAGTCAAAAAAAAAAAAAAAAAAAAATTTTTTTTTTTCTCTGTAATCCAATGTTTGAAATGCGAACATTTCTTAGACTTGGTATCAAGGACATTACCATGTCGTCATTGTTTTGGCGGACTGTGCGTGGAGATGTTACTTGGAAGAAATAGCCTGTGTTCCCACTGCTAACAGCCTGTGACTGGTGACAAGTTAAGACTGGCACTATCTTTGGTGAATTCTTTGAGGCGCCGTCATCTAGAATGCAGAGAATGTGCATTGAAGAGTACAGGACAGAATCAGGTGGCCAGATTTGGTGTCATGATTGCAATAAATGCAACAGTAGCCACAAGAGACTGGAACTATTGCACAACTGGGAAGACTTCTCTGGCAAGGAGAGGGTTGATGCTATCTGGGTCATCACGATGACACACTGTTGCTGGCACTGCCAATTGAAGGCTGCCTTCTGCGAGTAGTGCAACATCTGCCTGTGCAATACATGTTACAAGGATCACATGAACACCTCTTCTGCAGTTGATGACAAAGACAATCATATCTTTGTTGGTGATTGGGACAGCAGATCGATTGCAGAATTCAGTGACTCTAGGGAATTGGTCGGTCAATGTCACTTAACGGATGGAGAAAATAAATTCAACCCCTGGGATATGTGTAGCCTTTCGACATTTTGGTTGTCTCTCTCTCTCTCTCTGAGAGAGGCTACCAGTAAATCAGAAATGAGTTAGTATTCACTTGAACAAGCTACTAGTGCTCTAATATAGACTGTGTTCCATTCATTGACTTAACCTAGCTAATGAATTTGAATGCCCTAGATCAGAGGTCAATTTGCTTAGTCTTTTTCAGCTCGTCAGAGTAGATATCTACAGATCTTATTGCATTTTCCCCTTCTGTGTATTGATAAGCAGTGTTTGTTGACTGGTAAGGCCAGTTTTTGATATATTCACTTCTATTTGCAGATCTGGCTGGTAAACCTTGTATTCCCAAGGTTTGCCATAAAGGTTACATTTTGTTTGTTTCATTTGGTAGGGAGCAGCACAAGATTTTTCAACTGAGAAATTGGTTTGTGTCATCAATTTGGCAGGTAGACCTAACAAGTGACTGGAATGCCATCCTTGATCCCAGTTTAAACTAAAGATGATAAGTGGATGAACATCAATCAGGATGAAAAGTCATCATTTGTATCCTAAAAAAAAAAAAAAAAAAATTTACAAAAATCTTAAAGTGTATGTCTATTAAGATTATCAGCAAACATGGACTCAAGTACTTGTAATAAGATGTAGTGTCAAAAGGACTGTTTTTCACAACACTGGCCTCGCTCTATTAAAAAAAAAAAAATTCACTATTCATCAATGGTTGTTTAAAATTGGAATAAAACCTACATGAGAATGTATTTATACATTTTCTTTGTTCTTGAAAATTGACAAAAAAAAATAATTAAATACTAGTTATTCATTAGATTGTTTCTTGAAATGGTTAGCAAAATAACAGCCAATTGATTATTGAAACTTTAATAAATTGAACTTTATGAAATGGTAAATAAGGATTTACTTATAGCCAATTGAGATGTTTAAAAAATTTACTAAACATTTATGAATAAAAAATTGTTTTCCTATTTATTTCTTTATAATTTATTAATTGCATTTCATTAGTCCTAATTTTATTATTTAGAATGTTTAAAATAGAAAATTATTTTTGTAAATAAAGTCTAATAAATTCCAATATTCTTGTAAATTCTCAAGAACAAAAAAAAATGTATAAATTTGCTTTCATCATGTTTAGATTTTATTCCACTTCTAATCATGGCTTTTTAAAACAATAAACATTATCAAACAAAGGTAATTATAAAAAAAGTGGTGCCATGGGAAAAATCATCCTTTTTCATACTACATCTTATTGTGTCCATGTTTGGTAAGATATCCTCTAAAAAAAAAAAAAAAAAAAAAAAAAAAAATTAAGGAAAATGTAAGAAACGAATTACAAAGATCTTAATATGTGTATATAGGACTATTAAGAGATATTTAACAAATGGTGCAAGAAAAAATTTTGAAAAAAAAAAAAAAAAAAAAAAAAAATTACAAAAATATTTAGCCACCAGGAAATTTTTTTTTTTTAATAAATTTTACAGTCAGAAAAAAAAAAAAAAAATTGTCTGGTGGTAAAATTTTAATATTCACAAAATATATTTTTTTCACATTTTATGGAAAGATTAATTTTTTTTTTTTTTTGAAAGTGAAGTCACACAGTCAAAGGTCACTAAAAATGCAAGAGGAGAAAGTTTATGTAGTTTACAAGAATTGGTAGTAAAGATAACAGTTAATCAGAGACTGGAACAGGTTAAGATTTCTCACAAGTATCCAATTTTCTCCTGCCTGCTATTTAAAGACATTCCAATATTGGGAAAAGATTATTACCCAAAAAAAGGTCAGAGTTGAGAAAGAGTGTTATTAATAGGAATTTACCATATAAACAAAAGACATTCATGAAATACACTAACATATCACAAGGTCAAAATGTAATGTCCACGGGGAAAATATTGTGCAAGAAAAAAAAAGATCAAGCCGCCCTTAGCCAGGTGATGCTGAAGATAAATGTAAACAGCTTCATTATCATGATATTGACACTAAATGGTGTAATGAAGAGGCTTAGGGATTTATGCCAAGTGTTATGTTGAATTTACTACCAATATTATGAAACATTAAAATGTCTTTAAAAAATTCTTAACACAAACATGCAATAAACAAGTTGTTAATTTATCCTGAGTTAAAATAAATTCTATTATTTTCTTAGAAATTGTACGTAAGTTAAATTTATACAGATAGAGCTATACTACGAGATTGTGTTTGTCCTGATATTCAAACCATAACTGGAAGTTAGAATAGATGGATTCATACCTTTCCCAAGAGCATTTGCTTATAAGTGAAGGTAACAAACCTGACTAGAATTGGAACTTGGCAAAGTTCTCATTCTGGGCCGTTATCCATCACACCACAACACACATCCTTTCTCTTAAAAGGATTTTATACAAGATAATGATACATAAATTTTCATATATCAAGAACAATTTTAGCGGGGGGGGGGACATGTATGATAAAGTGGAATAAGATTGTATGACACTTTTCATCCTTTGGAATTTCAGACTAAGTTAATGTGACAGCAAATCTGCATGAATGAGAAACACTGAGAATTTTAAATTTATTTAGATTTTTTTTCTTCTTCCTTTTCTTTTTTCTAAAAATTATTATTACATGTGAAATAGCATTGATTGATGATGAAATGGTAGATCTTTTATTATTCATAAACAAAATTTTTTTTAATTGTCAATGACATCACCCTTAAATGGAGTGATGGTATGTATTTTAGAATCTCCTTATATCAAAATATTTTACCCAACCAATCAACCTACTTCCAATACACGGGTTTACCTGATCTTGTAGATCAATTAAACAAAATTGAACCTACAATAGAATTTACATACAAAATGAAAGAAAACAATTCTTTACCATTCATTTCTAATAGGAAATTTCCGCAAAAGAATTTACCTCCCCCACCATTTCTTTGTAATTGAACAATTTAATTTTGTGCTAAGGGTCGGTCAAATGTACATTCAGCATTTTCTTAAAAATGAATTACACCAGATGGGGTAGATGTTAGATGGTTTTAACTAGTTTCAAAATTCTCTTGCCTCTTTCCACAGTTTATTAATACATCTAATGGTTATCCACTATCTAATTTTTTTTTAAAACTATTTTGTGATTTGAAAAAAAAAAAAAAAAAAAAGAAAAAACACTGGGACCCAAGATCCTGTTCCTTATAATTTCTAGGAGTGCAGCTAGTTAATATTTATGATAAAACTATAATTTCTCGGTGTGAATCAAAAGATCCCCAAACTCCAATATCAGTCTTATTTTATTTGTTTTTAAATGTTTAAAAAAAAAAAAAAAAAAAGTATGTTTTTTGTTTCTCTATGTAATCTCTGGAACTATTAGATTTATATTATCCTGAAATTAAAACTAATATAAAAATTTCAAAGGCTATTTTTAAAATAAATTAATAATCACCGACTTTAATTATATTTTTTTTAAGCTATATCTTGCATTGTGGGCTTTCTTTTCATTTTCCATCAAACTGCCACCCTCATCAGACATTAAAAATGTATCAATTAAATGTACAACAGTAAAACACTATCAATTATTTAAGAAAAAAAAACAAAACAAACACACACACAGGTGCTTATTCAGAATACTACTTCCAGTGAACTGGATATATTTCCCCAACAGAACTATTAAACCTAAAAACAAATCTAACCAAAACTAACCCTCCCTGCAAATCTCCAATATTCGTTGAAATCTTCATTCATTTCAAATATGCACCAACATTTTTTATTTTATTCTAAAAATTTCTTTTAATTGATAGTGAAAATAAATTACTACTATGCTCTTCTTCCTTCCTAAATTCATAGCAGTTAGAAGTTGGCTTTGAAAATAACTGGGGGAGGGGATTATTATTGGTACCAAAGTGTACAGGAGTTTCTGAGTGCCACCACCACTTTCATTTCAGCAAAATTGAAATATACATTTCAAAGTTAAAATGTTTGGCTATCTTTGAAGAGGGGGCAGTATAAATCTATTCTATTTCATTTTTCTCTGTGATTTTACATCAACATTTTGTGCTGCTTAGATTGGGACTGAACATACTTCACTTCAGACAAGACCTCATTCTCTCAGTGGAGTGTTAAGATACAAGGGGGGGGGGGAAATTTCATGTACTACACATTGCAAAAAAAAAAAAAAAAAAAAAAAAAAAGAAACCCGCTTCCCAAATCAAACAAATGCACCGACTTTCAACATTTTGTCACTCACCATAATTTTATGCCAAGAGCATCAGTCCTGCTTGAATATTCCTTCCTATTCTACAAAAGGTTTGGTTGAATTACCTAATGCCAACAAGGCCTTTATTGCTGGTAATATTTTTTCTTCAAAAATTAATTGCGAGTATTAAAACTAGGCTTGTCCCAGGTAACGCTAAAAAAGTGGTATACCCTGGAGAAAAAAGGTCCCCAAATTGATCAAAAAAATTAACGTGTAAATGTTTATGTTAGTATTAAACAGGGAAGACCAAAGTATTTTCTGAATATTTTTTTCAGATTTTCTTAATCCTTCCTATAAATTTAAAAATTTTTATTAATCTTGTTTTTCTCAAATCAAAAAAATTCGTAAATTTGATCTTAACGGGTACTTCTGCCCGAGTTTGTAAATAAAAATCAATTTTAATTAAAAAAAAACCATGTAAAATTCAGTTACACCTTTTTTCCTTTAGAATAATTAAAGTATACTTAATGTAATTTGAAAGAAACATTACTTTTTTAGCAGAAAATTTTTTAATACAGATACTTCCAACCGTGGTGCTTGCTTAGGTGCATGATTGAGGGGTGTTAATTGATAGACGTCAATATATTGACAACTAACGTCAAGGGAATTTATCGTATGGTAGCGCAGAAGTGACGTAATTCGTTCTAATTTTAAGTGAACCTGGTTAGTAAATTTAAGAAACAAACTTCCAATATTTTTTTTTTTTAACCTTACGTTTGAGGAAAAATTTCTGCACTGAAAATAACATTTAAATTATGAAAAAAAAAAAAAAAAAAAAAAACAAAAAAAAAAAAAAAACAAAAAAAAAAAAAAACAAAACTTTTTTTGAATTCAGTTATACATATTTTATTAATAAAAAAATTCATATTGAACTGCTATGCAATTGATTTCAAACTGCTGAGTTCTTAACTGAATGAATGCAAAGCAATTTCTGAAGTAAAAAGAACTTGTTTCTATCAAGAGAAACAAGTCTACCTAGTGACATTATTTCAAAACTGCATCCATACTTTCGTTGGAGACGATTTTAAATACAATTTTGGAATATTAAAAAATTGTTTTAAAAATATCAACAGTTGCCAAATTTTAATGATCTTTCAAAAAGTAGAGAACATAATATGCCATTTCCATAAGGTTGAATAAAGAAACAATTTTAAAATATATAACATTTTGTCATATTGTGCATTTAAAACAGAAAAGAAAAAATTGTAAAAATTAATTTTTCATCAAAAATTTTTTTTTCTTTCAGTAGTATATGTTATTCAGGAAAGTCATAAAAAGCTATTTTTAATTAAATATTGTCTTAGTTTTATTAGGTTTTGTATTTTTACAAATGAGGTAAAAGTGGACAATTTTGCACATTTTGTAAAAAAAAAAAAAAAAAAAAAAAAAAATCAGAAATTAATTTTTGAAGTTTTTAGAAAATTAAATTCGAGGGGTGTAACAGATATAAAATTTCAACTTTTCGACCTAAATTTAAAATATGCTGCAAATGAAAGAAATAATTAAAAAAATACCTTGATCTTTCCTCTTAATAACAAACATTTTGATTTACACGTTAAAATTTTTTTTTTTATCAATTTGGGGACCCATTTTCTCCAGGGTATACTACTTTTTTTAGCGTTACCTGGGACAAGCCTAACTAAAACCTATTTTTACACTTTCATAATGTTTTCACTCCAGTTCTGGGTTAACTATTGTCTCATAGATGGGACCCTAACATGTGGTAGACCATGGGTCAGGGTTGACCTGGGAATACCAAGTAAGAGGTGCTGCCACACTCCTCAAAACCTCCTGATCATAGGTGTTGCAGTTGGATGTATTAGGTTGGTCTGGAAGCTTTTTTTGCGCAGGAAGTTGTGGCGCCACCCATTTACCCGACTTTCTTGACTTCCCTATTTGCTTTAAATGGCGAAAGACTGTTGTGTGGTCAACCCCGAGTTCAACAGCAACTTTCCGTGTGGTTTTGCGAGGATCGGCTTCAATTAAGGGTTTCAAATGTTTGTTATCAACCACAGTCGGCCGGCCGCGACCGTCTTCATTTCCAAGGCTCTCGTCACCATTGCGAAATTTCTTGAACCACCGTTGTACCACACGTTCGTTAGTGGTTCCTGGGCCAAACGCAACATTGATATCACGAGCTGTCTCAGCAGCTTTTCGGCCTAGTTTGAACTGGAACAAGAAAATCGTGCGGATTTGAATTTTGTCCATGCTGTTGAAAAGCCTGCAAAAAAAAATAAAAAAAATGAATGAATGAAGAGATTGAGAACAGTAACGAATAACACGATTCGATAGAGCGAAAAACGTGCTTCAAAATGATATACAGTGTAACCCGGATATAAGGGAGATTTTCTCTGGTCCCAAATTAGAGCCCGTGTTAATGTATATATAATAGACCTAACCCAGATATACGAGACTTCTTCTCCGGTCCCAACAACTCTTATATCCGGGTTACACTGTATAACATGGCTATATATATATATATATATATATATATCTATCTATCTAAATGAATTAATTCAGAAATCATATATAAAAGTAACATATGTGAGAAAATGTTTAATAGTTTATCATCATACCCAGGATGCCTACAAAGGGGCTTAGATCCAAGCAAGGTGAAGTTCATTAGTCAACAGAACAAATGATGTCACTTATGAGTAGGTACATCCCAGGTAACACTAAAAAAGTGGCATACCCTGGAGAAAAAATGTCCCCAAATTGATAAAAAAAATTGTAACGTGTAAATGTTTATATTAAAATTAAAGAGGGAAGACAAAGGTATTTTTCAATTATTTAAAATTTTTTTTTTCATTTGCAGCATATTTTAAATTTAGGTTGAAAATCTCGTTTTTTTTGGTTTTTAGGTCAAAAATTAGGTAATATTAACATAGGTACCTCTACGAAATCGCTAAAAAAAGAGCATAGTCTGATGAAAAAGACGCCAAACTTTATGAAAACAAAATTTTATCGTCTAAATGCTTATGTTTTTATGAAGAGGATAGACCAAATTTTTTTTTAATTATTTTTCAAAATTTTTTCCATCTTTTTAGAATATTCTAAATTTTGTTTTAAAAACTTTGTTTATCTTTGTTGCAAAAAGGGGTAGTAAATAACAGATAATTTTAGCGCGTTTTTTTTGTATTTACACACATTAATTTTGAAAATCTTGTAAAAATAAAAATAATTGTCAGATGTTAATGAAAGTTTCAGAAACTATTCACAGATGATCGAAATTATTATAAATATGTTGTTTTTTATAAGTCATGGCAGAAATATTTTTTTTTCATTTTTATTAACACCCCATAACTAATTTTATGAAAAACTCTAGAAATTAGATCTTGCCGCCCCCTACAAATTGCAATAGTTAAAAGCACAAGGCTTTGAAGAATGCAAATCATGTATTTTTTTTTTTTTTTTTTTTTTTTTTTAATTGTGGCCAACGCACCTGAAAATCATCTCTGAATTGTAACATACAAAACTCAATAAAACAAATATATTATTTAATTTCAAATGCTTTTATTTGCTTCTATTTGTTTTTATGAATATGGACAATATTTTCTGAAAGCAAAAACTTTTTCCAATGAAAATTGAATTTTTAATACAATTATTTGTTATTTCTTTTAATTATAATAGATTTTTACATTAAGTATTTAAAAATATTATAAAATTAGTTAAAAGCAGTGCCTAGCTTTCAATTGTGTCCAGATGAGACCGCCATTGTCTAGCGCTTTGAAAATTGTATCGTTTGGACCAATCGGATTAGCCAACGTCATTAAAAATGTAACTTTTATGCTTATAATAGAGCGTTAATTATAAAGTATGGAAGATCAACCAGGATACAATCTAGTTGCATTATTTGAGTTCAGCATTGTTCTCCGCTCTTAAGGCCTTTACTTTTGCGAAACACGTATGGAAAAATATAATTATATATAAAATTATAGTATTTTATGTACACTTCTGATAAAAATTCATAAGGTACGTATAAATAATAGATACCTCTTTCTTATGAAATTTAATCTCACTCTTAATAGTCTTATTTTTTAATTTCTTTATATTTTCCATAAAGCATCATAAACGTAAAGATGAAAGCTAAGTACAAAAAAAAAAAAAAAAAAAAAAAAAAAAATGAAAAATTAGAGCGCTGAAAGTTTTTCTTAAAAGTAACGAGGTAAATAATTTGTTCATTTAAATCTAAATAATTTCACTTCCTTCCATCCGTAGAAAGAATTATCCTCCCATAAGTTATCTAAACGTCATAAATCACAGCTGTCAACGAGGCGAAAGGTTATGACCTGCTTTGTTTTATTTTCAAATTACATTTTTTCGGCGCAGAAGCTAAGTTAAGCTTGGTTCAAAATGTTTTAAATAAACATTATAATTTCTGATTTTATTAAAATCAGTTTTGAAAAAATGATAATTGATTTTTAAAAGAATATCAAAGTCAGATTTTCATCTTTTTAACAAATGATTGAAAATGATTGATTATCTGTCCTTTTTTGGTGACAAAAAAAAAAAAAAAAAAAAAAAAAAAAAAATTTGTAACGAAAATTTCGGACGTGCTAGGAACGATTAAAAAATGTAAAAAAATACCCCAAAAATACTTTGATCTTTCCTCTTTAATAATAATATGAACATTAGACGATAAAAAATTGTTTTCGTCAAGTTCGGCGTCTTTTTCATCATGCTATCTCTGTTTACATTTTCGTGGAGGTACCTATAACATTACTTGTTAATCAGTTTTCAGTTGAAAAAAAAAAAAAAAAAAATTGATTTGGAAAATCTTGCAAAAATCAATTACTTGTTGGATTTTAATGAAACTTTCAGAACTTATTCACAAATGAATGAAATTATTTTAGAAATGTTTGTCTTTTTGAAAGTCATGGTATAAATATATATATTTTTTTTTTATATCCGTTACACCCCTCGAACTTAATTTCATAAAAACTTCAAAAATTTATTTTCAAAGCTTGATATTTTTTTGGTAAACTTTGTCCAAACTTTTACCTCAATTGTAAAAATACAAAACCCAATAAAACTAAGACAATATTTAATTTAAAAAACTTTTGACTTTTCTGAATAACATACTAAAGTAAATCTTATCTGAAAAAAAAAAAAAAAAAAAAAAAAAAAAAAAAATTTTTATGAAAAATGAATTTTTACAATTTTTTTTTTTTCTATTTTAAATACACAATATGAGAAAATGTTATACATTTTAAAATTAAGTTTCTTTATGAAGCCTTATGGAAATAACATTAGGTTCTCTACTTTTTAAAGATCATAAATTTGAAAGCTCATTAAAATTTGACAACCGTTAACATTTTTAAAATAATTTTTTAATATTCCAAAATTGTATTTAAAATCGTCTCCAACGAAAGTATGGATGCTCAGCTTTGAAATAATGTCACGAGGTAGACATGTTTCTCTTGATAGAAGCAAGTTCTTTTTACTTCAGAAATTGCTTTGCATTCATTCAGTTAAGAACAACAAAATTTGAAATCAATTGCATAGCATTTCAATATCAATTAAGAAATATGTATAACTCAATTCAAAAAAAGTTGTTACTGTTTTATTTTTACTTGTAAAATTTGTTTGTTTTTTTTCATAATTTAAATGTTATTTTCAGTGCAGAAATTTTTCTTCAAATGTAAGGTTAAAAAAAAAAAAAAAAAAAAAAAAAATTGAAAGTTTTTTTTTTTTTTAAATTTACTAACCAGGTTCACTTAAAATTAGAACGAATTACATCACTTCTGCGCTACCATACGATAAATTCCCTTGACGTAAGTTGTCAATATATTGACACCCATCAATTAACAGTAACACCCTTCAGTCACGCATATGCGCAGGTACCACGGTTGGAAATATCTATTAAAAAATTTTCTGCTAAAAAAGTAATGTTTCTTTCAAAGCAGTAACTGAATTTTAATTTATTTTTGAACTAATTTTGATTTTTTTGTTTACAAATTCGGGCAGAAATGGCCGATAAATCGATTTTACTAATTTTTTTTTTTTTTTTTTTTATTCAAGAAAAACGAGATTTTTAAATAAAATTTATAGGAAGGATTAAAAAATCTGAATTCAAAAATACTTTGTTCTTCCCTCTTTAATTTTAATAAACATTTACGCGTTACAATTTTTTTTTATCAATTTGGGAATCTTTTTTCTCCAAGGTATACCACTTTTTTAGCCTTACCTGGGACATACCTATGTTTATGTTAGAATTAAACAGGGAAGACCAAAGTATTTTTTGAATATTTTTTCAGATCTTAATTTAATCAATCCTATAAATTTTTAAAAATTTTATTTAAAAATCTCGTTTTTCTTGAATAAAAAAATTAGTAAATTCGATTTATTGGCCATTTCTGCCCGATTTTGTAAATAATAATAATAATAATAATAAAAAAAAAAAAATAAAATAAAAATTAGTTTAAAAATCAATTAAAATTCAGTTACACCTTTTTTGTTTGTTATCTTAGGAAATTTAGAATGATTAAAGTATAATGTAATTTGAAAGAAACATTTACTTTTTTAGCAGAAAATTTTTTAATAGATATTTCCAACCGTGGTGCTTGCGCGTGTGCGTGATTGAAGGGTGTTACTGTTAATTGATGGGTGTCAATATATTAACAACTTACGTCAAGGGAATTTATCGTACGGTAACGCAGAAGTGATGTAATTCGTTCTAATTTTAAGTGAACCTGGTTAGTAAATTAAAAACAAACAAAAAAAAAAAAAAAAACAAAAAAAAACAAAAAACAACTTCCAATATTTTTTTTTTTTTAAACCTTACATTTGAATAAAAATTTCTGCACTGAAAATAACATTTAAATTGTGAAAAAAAAAAAAAAAAAAAAATTTTACAAGTTAAAATAAAACAGTAACAACATTTTTTTAAATTAAGTTATACATATTTTATTTATTAATAAAATTAATATTGAAATGCTATGCAATCGATTTCAAATTTTGCTTTGTTGTTAACTGAATGAATGCAAAGTAATTTCTGAAGTAAAAAGAACTTGCTTCTATCTAGGGAAACAACTCTACCTCACGAGATGTTATTTCAAAGCTGTGCATCCATACTTTCGTTGGAGACGATTTTCAATATAATTTTGGAATATTAAAAAATTAAAAATATCAACGGTTGTCAGATTTTAATAAGCTTTCAAATTTATGATCTATAAGAAGTAGAGAATATGTCATCCTCATAAGGTTACATAAAGAAACTTAATTTTAAAACATAACATATTGTCATATTGTGTATTTAAAATAGAAAAAATTGTAAAAATTCATTTTTCATCAAATTTTTTTTTTTTTTTTTTTTTTCAGATAAGTTTTATTGGGTTTTGTATTTTTACAAATGAAGTAAAAGTTTGGACAATTTTTCCGCAAAAAAAAAAAAAAAAAAAAAATTCAGGTTGCAAAAATAAATTTTTGAAGTTTTCATAAAATAAGTTGGAGGGGTGTAACATATATAAAAAAATATATACCATGACTCTCAAAAAGACAAATATTTCTAAAATAATTTAATTCATTTGTGAATAAGTTCTGAAAGTTTCATTAAGACCCAACAAGTACTTGATTTTTGCAAGCTTTTCCAAATCAATGTGTTTTTTTCAACTGAAAACAAAACAGTGAAAAAAAAAGAAAACAAACTAATACTAATATTACCTAATTTTTGACCTAAACAAAAAACAAAAAAAAAAAACAAGAATTTCAATCTCTAAATTTAAAATGTGCTGCAAATGAAAAAATTTTTTTGAGTAAATCCCGAAAGTTTCAATAAAATCAGACAATCAAAAGATTTCGAAACTAATGGGTTTTCCCCGCCCCCCAGAAAATGCTACAATTAGCCATTTATCACAAGTTAAGAAAAAAAAAAAGAACATATGACTCAAATTTATTACGCGTTAGGAAAAAAAAAAAAAAAAGGAAAAATACTTTGTTTTTTCCTCTTAAAACATTTTAACGATAAAAACTTTCTATTAAATTTGGGGACTTTTAATTTGAAATAAATGTTACTTAAAACATAACCCCCCCACCTCCAATATTCAAGCATTTTTTTAAGGATGGGTCCCCCTCTTTCTTTGATCTTTGACCTAGAGAAGCTATCAAGGTGATAACAGCTATGGATGACAAGAAATGACAAATTTACGAAATTAAATAAACCCATTTTTTATTTATTTTTTAAGTTTTTAACCAACTAGTAATTTTTACAAATTAACATTTTCAGCAATTGTTTAATATTTTATTGACTTTCAGTTAAGTTTTTAAGAAGCTTTATGAAATTTGCATTCATTACCCAAATTAAAATACATAAAATAAAAATATTTATAATAGCAATTAAGAAAAGTAAAACTTTTTAGATATTTTCAAGGGATGATTTGCAAAGACGTTAAACGGAATATTAAAAGTTAAATTACGTGACCTTTTTAAGGATTTTATCACGTATAGATTCCCATAGGTAGAAATTAGAAACTTTTTTTTCTTCACTAAAAATTTTTTTTTAAAAAACAAACGACTGTTATGAGCTTTACAAATTTTGACTCGTAAATTTACTTTTCATTTAACGATGTTACCAAACTCCCATCTTGAAAGTAATGAAAAATTCTAAACTATTAAATAAATTATTATAATTAAAAGAAAAAAAATTCTTGTAGAAATAAGAAATTCATTATTCATCGGGGAAAAAAAAAAAAAAAATCATTTCTTCAGACAAGGGTGTCTTTACTTAATTAATATAACTTATTTACTTAAATTTAAAAGCAATTAAAAGCTTTTCTAATGAAAAAATGTTTTATTCCATTTTTTTCGTTTTACAATTCAGAGAAAATTTTCAATGAACGGGGTTTACAGTAAATAAGTCATAATATAAGCATGTCTTTCTTTTTATAATAAAAATTTTAAAGTCTGTAAAGACGCCATTTTTCTTTCTTTGATTTTATAGAAATGTCGAGAAAAAAAAAAAAAAAAAAAAAAAAAAAAAAAAACATACGAAGTTTTTCCTGTTTTTCTACAAAACATTTTTTTTTTTTTTCTTACAAAATTTTTATAACGTATTTTTTAAAAATTAGTGAAAAATAATAAATATTTTTTGAGTTTTATGAAGAAAAATTTGCAGATTTTGTTTCAGTTTAAAAAAAGGATATTTTTTTTTTTTGCAATGTCAAACTGAACATCTTGAATCATTAATTGAATTCAAAAATAAAACCCAAAAAGGAATTTTTTATTCAGAGATTATTAAAACATCTCCATTGTCGAAAATGTTTTAAAAATGTCAAAATTTACTCAGCGTAAATGTGACACAAAACCGAAAATATGGAGTCAGAATTGAACGACCAAAAGATAAGCTTGTCGCCATTTTTTACATTTCTTATTGCTTTTTTACTTTTTCAGCATTTTTTCACCTACGGAGATGGTTAAGTAGATGAATTAATAAATTTATAGTTCAATGCGATGGATAAAATTTTTGACATGGATAGATTGATAAAAAAGATAAAGCAAATCGCAAAATTCGATTCCTACCTTCTTAATGTCGACCGTTCTTGCCCACTGTCAGAGGAAAAAGACAAAGATGGACATTTTTTTTCTTTATTATTTCGCACCCATTTTAACACATGTGATGTGTCAATCTGAAAATAAAAAATAGAGGATTGGTCAGTAGCATCCCCCTTTTTTTTTTTATTTGGCCAAATCTAAATGGATGTGTAAAAATGCCGTTTGGCATCCGCACTCAATTCGCATTAAAAATTTCCAGAATATTTACATGTATGTGTAATTCTATAGGCTTCATTCGAATCTGGCTGGATAAATTTGATAAAATCTACCGTTTTGGAGTTATTGAAAGTAAAAGTTCGAATTCATTCGTGTTGTTGTCGGTAGCCATTACTGGCCTTGTTTGCATACATTCGCTGCGGAAAGCTAAACGCGGAAGAATGTAGTTAACGGGCTCTTTCTTACTGATCTTACGTGTCTCAATTACTACGCAAGCGAACTATTTACTTACACGATCAATTGTGCGCTGCATGCGCAATAATCAAGGTAAATGGATATTACATTCGATAGCTATTCGGCAGCTAATGGGTGCAAACAAAGCCAGTAATGGCTGCCGCGACACGAATGAATCCAAACTTTTACTGTCGATAACTCCAAAACGGTAGATTTTATGATTAAAAAAAAATGATATATTTGTAACTTCTACCACCATCTGAAAAGATCAACTAAAAATTTTAAATTTCCGCGTTCTTTTATAATATTGTTGCGGTGTTGATTGAAATCATAGCCGAATCATGGAATTCCGTGTAAAATATAAAAATAAATAAATAATGACAAAGAAAGAGGAAAATGTCTAACTAAATAAAAAATGTTCCAGTTCAAAATTTTAAATTTTCAACGTTTCTTCTGTCTATAACCAACGTTTGAGTTCTAATATTTCCCCTCCTCTTCCTAAACATTTTTATTCTTTTTTTGCGAAAAAAATATATCGATTTATAAGCATTCATTTTTTTAAACGGTTTCGGGCGCTTTGACATGATGTAATAGTTAGAAAGCTCGTTATCGCAAGAGATCAATTACGACTGAGTAGTGAGTTCGATCCTCCCTGGGTGTCCCATACTTTCGACCTTGTGCCACATCTAAGCTACATTGTTCTGTTTTGACACCGGTAAATTAGCCATGTTGAACACGTTTTTAGTTTAGGGTTTATAACAATTTACTCAGAGTTATAACTCCCCTACAAAAGGAACAGACCGATGAAATACCTTCTCGCCAAATCCAAAATTCTATCGTGAATCAGATTAGCTAGGTGTAGGATAGTCAGTG
Source organism: Acanthosepion lycidas (assembly GCA_963932145.1). Classification (NCBI taxonomy): domain Eukaryota; kingdom Metazoa; phylum Mollusca; class Cephalopoda; order Sepiida; family Sepiidae; genus Acanthosepion; species Acanthosepion lycidas. The sequence goes on from OZ010614.1 coordinate 69,013,158, forward strand.
ATGACCAGCCCTTCCCCACTTCCTATTAGGCCTTCTACTATAATTGTATTTCTAAATACAAATAAACTGTTTGGGAGCTTACCAATGGTTATTTAAGAAATCCACCATTCAACCCTATGAATACAAAAAACTCGTTTTTTCAACCATAAGCTATATTCCAAGCACGTAATGTCCGCTCACAGAAAATTAAATTCGCAAGCTAACTGCTTACCTACTGTTTCATATTGATGCTGAAAACTTGATGTGACAAGAGTGAATTAATTCCCCACCCACTTCCTGATTTTTAGTTGGTAGGAGACAGGACTTCACTGTTATAACCGAATATTATTTATTTCATTTAATTGGAAGGAGACATCTGAGTTAAATTAAAACTCAGTATGATCTATCTTTTCATAGTTTAGTCATAATTCATTCCGTATATTCCTCCAGAATATTAATTCTGCGGTAATCCCCGACTCCAGGCCTGGTTAAGGTCTACAGCCTTATTCGGCAACCTCCTTAGAACAGGTTAATCGGAATAGATAGGTTTACCAATCGTCCGATCCGCACTCCTTCCATATCCATTGAACACGGACAGAGCATCATCCCTTATTCCCTATTCAGGATATGATTACTGGTTATTTTTTTCCTTTTCTGTTTTTCTTTTTTCTACCAGGCCTATAAGGATTTAACTGTCTTAACTTTTTGGTGCTCAGACGAGTCGGTGACCGTGATTTTCCATTTTAAAGGTACCGGTTTGGCATTTTGTTGACTGCTGCTTCTGACTGGTCATTAGGATCACAAATTCTTTGGTAGCACTTAGAGTCGCATAATATCGGACTATACACAGTGTCATGTCGCACATGTGTAGACATCTCTGCGTGTATTTCCAGTGGGCAACCCCGAGGCCACATTATGCCCTGGCTAGTAAACGACAACAAACCCGCATTCCTGGATGTACTAATATCTCAAACAGAGCATGGGTTCAAGACATCCGCATACCGCAAGCCAACATTCACCGGATAATACCCCAATTACAACCCCCACCGCCCATACAGTGTAAAGAAAGGGATCGTCCGCTGCTTACAAAAGTCATGTGACGACATATGGTCAGCATAAGCACTAGCCTACAACGTAACAACTAAGTTGGGTCTATGGTAGCAGCTCCAACAAACTGGGATAGAAAGGTTCAAGATGATGACAATACTCAGAAAACAGCTTCAGTCTGCCTACTCTATGTGATGGGATAATCATACAAAATACAAAAGACCTGTGGTTTATATAACATCAGGACGACTTTCAAGTGTGGTTCGACACTTGGTAAACATCTCTTCCGTGTAAGACCCTCATAGAAGAGAACATTACTAAGGACTGTGTGTACACGATCCCGTGCAGCTGTGGTAAGAATTATAAAGGAGAAACAGGCCGCGCCTTTAAAGTAAGAATGCAAGAACATCGTAAGGCTTTAACACGAGAGGAAATAGAAAAATCAGGTGTAGCTGCCCATATAAGGAGGGAAAAGGGAGAACACTGCTCCCTGTGGGATGAGGTTGAAATAATAAACATAGAACATCACTGGAAAATACGAAAACTTAAGGAATCAGCACATATGCTAAGCCACAAAAATCTCCTAAGACAGTCAAGCATAGAAATGAATACAATATAGAACCATTAATACGGAGTGCCAGAGAAAAACAATAATAAGAACAAAAATTGCAATATGAGCTCTGGTAAAAAAAAAAGATTACTGAGACAAAAAATTCATACACTGATATCCTCAAGGACACATGACCCAGTGGTTGGAGCCAGTAACTTTACTCGAAGAGTTTTGACTTCAATACCTGGCTCCTGCAATGGTGAACAAAATCTTTAAGAACAGAGCTAAAGGGAGATAACTGCGACATCCACGAGGGGCATGGGACGTGGAACTAGAAACTGAGCCATTTATTTTGTCTACCCCAGTGGACGAAATATATGACTCAGCTTAAAATTCCAGTCCCCCAAAGAAAACCAGAATGTACAACGACTGAAATATAATGAATATTACAATAAAGACGAGGACAACAGTCCGAATAATGTAAATAATTACAATAACTCATCTCAGAAATATAGAAAGAATTATGTTTGCCTTTGTCTTTTTTTCCTCAACACAAATATCATGACAAACACAATGAAAAGAAACACAAGTAAACAAAAAACAACCTAAGCACATCAACCTTTCTTTCTCCAATATTTATGGTATCCGTTCTAACTTGAATCAAAACAGGTGTGTTTAGATCAAAATAGAGAGTGGCGTCTTTATTCAGATTCAGGGGGAATCACTCGGTCCAGATTAGATAGATAGATAGATAGATAGATAGATAGATAGATAGATAGATAGATAGATAGATAGATATTAACAGTGTGGAGTGAGGGCGTTTCCAACTATCGTCCTTCCTGGTTAGGAATGTTTGTGCTTCTAATCTACATTTTGGTTCCAGATTCAAGTGGTTTCAGTTCTCTTGCTTCTGATTGTATGTGTGCTGCTGTTGAGTCTTCTTGTGTTCATCTCCATTCCGAATGAGTTTGAAGTGAGGCTACTTAGGCGCCATTAGCTTCGGGTGGATTGGGATAGTGCAAAAATAATGTCGTTTTTTTGACGTATTTTTTAACGTCAAAAAACGACAATATTTTTGCCCCAACCTAATAGTTGCCATTAACAGTTCGGCTGGTTGGTGTCTCAACCTGGCACACATGCTTCACAATACTCTAAGTTGTTTTTTATTTGGTAGCACAACCCTGGCCACCAGATTGATTGACGGGCTCGTTGTCGGCATCTTGTAATGCCTTGCTGACCTGAGTGAATCTTGTCAATTATTTCTGGCATCATCGACTGGGGGATTATGATCCGTGTACCATAAATTAGTAAGTCTTCCTTCCAGGTAATTTCTCATCGATGGGCTCAGTATGGCTTGATGCGCATTGGAACTTGGTTTTTTGTAGGTCATTCCTTTTTGACGTAATTCCTAATGTGTGTGTTTGTGTCATCATTGACGGTTGTCTCTACCTTCAACCGATAGACGGTTGGCAAAATTAATTTTGCCAACCGTCTACCGTCTAGAGATTTCATGATGCGTTGAACGAAAATTGCTGAACTTTCCTCCAGTTCTTTTTCCTGATTGTTCGGTATGTTGCTAGGTGTGGTTCTTGATAGGACATCGGCAATGTAAAGGTTTTTGCCAGAAATATGTTGGATTTTGAAGCTGAACCTCATGAGCCGGATGCGAAATCTCTGTGTTCTAGCTAATGTTCCTTTATGTCTTTGTTGTCTAGAAGGGGTACGAGTGGTTTATGATCCGTTTCGATTGTAAATTCTAACCCTAATAGATAGTCAGAGAACCGTTCACATTCCCAGTTTATATCAAGAGCTTCCTTCTTGGTCTGAGCATATCGGGTTTCAGTTTTCGACATGGCTCTTGATGCATAGGCTACTGGATGCAGTTTCCCGTCTTCTTGTTGCTGCAAAAGCACTGCTCTAAGGACATGAATGAGGCATCAGTGGATAACACGATTCTTTTTGTTGGGCTATATACTGACAGCATTGGCGCTGAACATAAAATTTCTTTTATAGAATTGAAGCCTCTTTTCTGTTCAATTTGCCACACATTAAAAGCATTTTATAGTTCACTAAGTCCCGTAAGGGATTTGTCATCTCTGCTAGAACTTCCCCAATTGATTTGCCACTCCTAATAACTTGCGAGTCTCTCGTGCTGGGAAGTTGTAAACTCCTGAAAGCCTGTCTTGGTCGGGCCTTAGGCCATTAATGCTGAGTGAATGTCCTAAGAATTTTAACGAGGTCTTGGATATCTCACATTTTGGGGCATTTAGGGTTATCCTTGCTGCTTGTATTCTCTTCATTGTGGCTTTTAATTGTTTGTCATGCTCACTTTGATGCCTCCCGTATACCAGTATGTCATCTAGTATAAATATTACCCCTTCTTGGTTTTCTAGTATCCATTTCTGTTATACCTCAGTGGCTGATGTGATCCCAAACGGTAGATGGTTAAATTGTAATCTGCCAAACGGAGTAATGAAGGTCGTTAATTGGGATTTGCTAGTATCCACTATTAGCGTCTAGTTTGGACATAATTTTGGCCCCATCCAATTGGGCTACTATATAGTCGACCGTTGGTAGCATATGAAATTCTCTTTTAATATATGCATTTAGTTTTGTCAGGTCAACGCATAATCTAACCTTTCTATTGTCCTTTGACACCACTACCATGGGTGAGCAGCATTCTGTAGGCTCTTCTACCCTTCTTATCACCCCTATCTTGTCCATCCTTTCTATGTTTCCTTCATTAATGGTAGGGGTACACGACGTGGCATTTGGATGGAATAGGGCTTAGAATCTTCACGTAGGGAAGGTGTAGCTTTCTCCAAATAAGCCAAGGCCTTGAAATAAGCCTTTCATTTCCTTGATCGGGTCAAACGTTTGTTTATGGTTGGTATTTCTGACACTAAGCACTGCAGAGTTTATCGTTATTATTTTTAGTGCCTCGATGGCTGATCTCCCTAATAGTGGCTCTTCCAGGTTACGGGTGACATAAATGGATTGTATTGTTTGTCATCCTTTATTTCCTTGGATGGTTGCCGTTAGTTTTCCTGCCATTTTTAGAGGGTTTTGGCGTCGATCATGTACAGTGGCGTAGCTATGGGTGTGCGAGGGGGGCGGACCGCCTCGGGTGCCAGCACAGGAGGGGTGACACAATGTCACCCCCAACAAAATTTTTCAACCAGGCTAAGGTGCCAAAAATAGTCTGAAAACAGTGGTGGAGACACAGGGTTTCGCAGGCAGGCATATGACCCCCGAGAAATAATTTATGAGCCCCCAGTTTTGTCCCCCACCCCGTCAGAAATTTTCTAATAAATTGTCGGGAAATTTGTGAGTAGGAAAAATAGCAATGTTTTCAGCTTTCATGTGTTTCAATTGCTACAATCTTGGTTACTAACAAGAAACATTGTTGTAACATTTTATCGGATGATATGGTGTTTTAACTCTGCATCATTAATAACAACAAAGCGAAATACGAAGCCAAAAGTGCAACAATTTCAGTCTTGCCTGTGTATCAATTCGCTGAGATACAATTTTCCATTGAGTGAGCGATATACTTTTGAATATATCTACTAGTGTTGGGACGATTAATCGGAATCGTATTTGAGAATCGGAAAAATCGGAACTTTTTGGGGTATCGGAAACGGTATCGGAATGAGAAAAATTTGTGCCTATTTTCCGATTCCAAAAACGATTCTTTTAAATTTTTAACTTAATTTTCCATTATTGGTACTAATGATAAATATTTATTGTTTTTAAATTATCACTAAAACTAAAATCATAATAACATCAAAATACGATGTAAATTTATTTTACTTGTTTAAAGAAAAACCAAAAAATAAACTTTCCATAAATTCTCTAGGTAACCTTTAAAAGAATGCAGTTGATTTACAATGTTCTGAAAAATGCTTAAAAATTAAATAGGACATTTTTGTCAAGAAAAATACTTTCAAACATCATTGATGATTAAATGGTACGCAGAAAATGATGCAACGGAAAATTGGACACCGGAAAATTAGCAACAGAAAATTACGTCAACCATGAGCCAGTCGAGACTGTCGGATCTGGCTGTGCTGTCCATTGAAAACGAGCTTACAAGACAAACAGATTTTGACGATGTCATTGACCATTTTGCCACAATGAAAACAAGAAAACATTCATTCTAAGACCATAGTATCGAATGTCATTCTTTTGTGTATTGCCGTGTTTTGTATTTAGTTGTTCTGAAAGTGAACAGTTGCATTTTAAAAATCTTTTGATTTGAACTGATTATTTTGTGGTATTGGATTTTGTCTTGGATCATACATGTAAACAGTAACGTACCGGTCAGTAGAGTAAAGTAGAGGTAGAGCATGTATGGAAATTTAGCTACAGCTAACCATTCAGCATAGGGTGAATCGGAGTCATTGGGGTGACATTTGAGCAAATCGCCCTGGGTGACATTTACTATAGCTACGCCACTGATCATGTAGGATTTCTGTTGCTGCTACTAATGCCGGTAACTTAAAGGTGTGTTTTGGTATAGCAGTGACATCAGCCCCGGTATCTATTTAAAATTTCACTGGCTTATTATTTATTGCCAGTTCAATCCCCCATGGTTTGTTCTGTTTTATCTCAGCCACTGTCAATAGCCCTAGGGTTGGGTTATCGTCGAGGCTGTATGATTAGTCTTCGTCATATTCTACCTGGTGGACCTTTTATAGACTTGCAACACTGTGCATAATGGACGACTGCTTTACAGTAGTGGCATGTTGCTAAGATGGCAGGGTACCTACGTCTCGAATGGTTCACTCTGTTACTACAACGATGGCGCCCTGCTTCTGGTTGCCGCTGTTGTCTGTGTCCTCTGTGGTTTTAGGGAGTTTTCTTCTTTTTTTCTGCATGTCTTTTTTTTACGGTAACAACTGTCTACCATCTACCAGTTGCATCCTCATCTAGTTGCTCGATTTTATTTTATTTTTTTTAGACGGTCGTAATATCTTCTGTTGGGTCTTCATAATTTCATTCTGGTGCGTCTTTTTAACTGCGCCTTCCAAAGTGAGATTTGGTATCATTGTAAGTGTCTCGTATAATTTGACGTTACATCTCACTACTATCCTGTCGCGTATAAACTCGTCTTCAGGCCCCTTAAAATCGCATGTTTTTGCTAACACGTGTAGGTCAGTCACAAAAGCGTAGCAGCGTCTGTTGAACATCGCTCGTTCATAAATTACGTTTGTACTGACCGTGAAGTGGTGGGCAAATCTCTGACTATGTCGAAGTTTTCCGTGTCCTCCAGCGATAGTTTAAAGGTAGCTAGGATATCCTCAGCTTTATCGCCCATGGTGTATATAAGTGTGTCCATTTGGACTTGTTGCGGGGCCGATAAGGATGTCGCCCCCGCAAGCTTTATGAGGAAACGTGTGAACAGCCAAGACAATGAGGGGACAAAGGCGAAGGTTTATGAAGCAATAATGTCGATTTTATTAATGCCAATCGTACAAGAGTGTACTCTGAAGAATGTGTTCAAGTCGGTGTCGGGTCCGGTATGACTGGTTTCGATTAGGGGTAGCTGCCTTCGGTCGTATTGGTAATAACGAATGTAGAGTTGATCGGCAAAACGGATGTAGCTGGTCGACTGCCGGATGGGAGAATAGACGGGAGCAGCAGCAGGTTGATCGGTGTCCCTAAACAGGGCCAAGTCAGAATAATGAATGACTTCACAGGGCGGACCGACAACAGTGATAGACTTCACAGGGCGGATCGACCGCGGAAACGGGATCGCACCAAAGTGTATCACTTGGCGAAGGCGGAGTCCCTAAACAGGGCCAAGGCAGAATGTGATAGACTTCACAGGGCGGATCGACCGCGGAAACGGGATCGCGCCAAAGCGTATCACTTGGCGAAGGCGGAGTCCCTAAACAGGGCCAAGGCAGAATGTGATAGACTTCACAGGGCGGATCGACCGCGGAAACGGGATCGCGCCAAAGTGTATCACTTGGCGAAGTCCGTAAACAGGGCCAAGGCAGAATGTGATAGACTTCACAGGGCGGATCGACCGCGGAAACGGGATCGCGCCAAAGTGTATCACTTGGCGAAGCCAGTCAGAGAGGTGATACGTCTTCCAGGGCGGATCGACCGCGGAAACGGGATCGCGCCGAAGAGTAACACTCTCGACAAAGCACCGGAAGCTCACAAAGGCAGCGTACTACACTTTGATCCAGGCCCCCGGGCCGAGTAGCTACTATTTATTAATCCACCCACGAGGATTAAATGTGGCACAAGGCCGGTTTAATGTGGGTTGCCCGCGAGCCCGAAGGCTCGGCCAAAAATATGACCTTTGAACCCGCCTGGACGGGTTCAGGTCCTGTCTACCTCCCCGAAGGAAACCTTGCCCTTCGGCAAAGCTTCCTCCGAGTTCCTCCCTGCATTAGGGAGTTCGACAGAAGCCAGCCCGCATGATCACAAAGCACAGATACTACACTTTGATCCTAAAACGGGCCGGTAGCTAATATTTATTAATCCACCCACGAGGATTAAATGTGGCACAAGGCCGGTTTAATGTGGGTTGCCCGCGAGCCCGTAGGCTCGGCCAAAAATATGACCTTTGAACCCGACTGGACGGGTTCAGGTCCTGTCTACCTCCCCGAAGGAAACCTTGCCCTTCGGCAAAGCTTCCTCCGAGTTCCTCCCTGCATTAGGGAGTTCGACAGAACCCAGCCCGCATGATCACAAAGCACAGATACTACACTTTGATCCTAAAACGGGCCGAGTAGCTAGTATTTATTAATCCACCCACGAGGATTAAATGTGGCACAAGGCCGGTTTAATGTGGGTTGCCCGCGAGCCCGTAGGCTCGGCCAGAAATATGACCTTTGAACCCGCCTGGACGGGTTCAGGTCCTGTCTACCTCCCCGAAGGAAACCTTTCCCTTCGGCAAAGCTTCCTCCGAGTTCCTCCCAGCATTATGGAGTTCGACAGAAACCAGCCCGCATGATCACAAAACACAGATACTACACTTTGATTCTAAAACGGGCCGAGTAGCTAATATTTATTAATCCACCCACGAGGATTAAATGTGGCACAAGGCCGGTTTAATGTGGGTTGCCCGCGAGCCCGTAGGCTCGGCCAAAAATATGACCTTTGAACCCGCCTGGACGGGTTCAGGTCCTGTCTACCTCCCCGAAGGAAACCTTGCCCTTCGGCAAAGCTTCCTCCGAGTTCCTCCCTGCATTAGGGAGTTCGACAGAAGCCAGCCCGCATGATCACAAAGCACAGATACTACACTTTGATCCTAAAACGGGCCGGTAGCTAATATTTATTAATCCACCCACGAGGATTAAATGTGGCACAAGGCCGGTTTAATGTGGGTTGCCCGCGAGCCCGAAGGCTCGGCCAAAAATATGACCTTTGAACCCGCCTGGACGGGTTCAGGTCCTGTCTACCTCCCCGAAGGAAACCTTGCCCTTCGGCAAAGCTTCCTCCGAGTTCCTCCCTGCATTAGGGAGTTCGACAGAAACCAGCCCGCATGATCACAAAGCACAGATACTACACTTTGATCCTAAAACGGGCCGAGTAGCTAGTATTTATTAATCCACCCACGAGGATTAAATGTGGCACAAGGCCGGTTTAATGTCGGTTGCCCGCGAGGCCGTAGGCTCGGCCAAAAATATGACCTTTGAACCCGCCTGGACGGGTTCAGGTCCTGTCTACCTCCCCGAAGGAAACCTTGCCCTTCGGCAAAGTTTCCTCCGAGTTCCTCCCTGGATTAGGGAGTTCGACAGAAGCCAGCCCGCATGATAACAAAGCACAGATACTACACTTTGATCCTAAAACGGGCCGAGTAGCTAGTATTTATTAACCCACCCACGAGGATTAAATGTGGCACAAGGCCGGTTTAATGTCGGTTGCCCGCGAGCCCGTAGGCTCGGCCAAAAATATGACCTTTGAACCCGCCTGGACGGGTTCAGGTCCTGTCTACCTCCCCGAAGGAAACCTTGCCCTTCGGCAAAGCTTCCTCCGAGTTCCTCCCTGCATTAGGGAGTTCGACAGAAACCAGCCCGCATGATCACAAAGCACAGATACTACACTTTGATCCTAAAACGGGCCGAGTAGCTAGTATTTATTAACCCACCCACGAGGATTAAATGTGGCACAAGGCCGGTTTAATGTCGGTTGCCCGCGAGCCCGTAGGCTCGGCCAAAAATATGACCTTTGAACCAACCTGGACGGGTTCAGGTCCTGTCTACCTCCCCGAAGGAAACCTTGCCCTTCGGCAAAGCTTCCTCCGAGTTCCTCCCTGGATTAGGGAGTTCGACAGAAGCCAGCCCGCATGATAACAAAGCACAGATACTACACTTTGATCCTAAAACGGGCCCAGTAGCTTGGTATATATTAATCCACCCACGAGGATTAAATGTGGCACAAGGCCGGTTTAATGTGGGTTGCCCGCGAGCCCGAAGGCCCGGCCAAAAATATGACCTTTGAACCCGCCTGGACGGGTTCAGGTCCTGTCTACCTCCCCGAAGGAAACCTTGCCCTTCGGCAAAGCTTCCTCCGAGTTCCTCTCTGCATTAGGGAGTTCGACAGAAGCCAGCCCACATGATCACAAAGCACAGATACTACACTTTGATCCTAAAACGGGCCGAGTAGCTAGTATTTATTAACCCACCCACGAGGAGTAAATGTGGCACAAGGGCGGTTTAATGTGGGTTGCCCGCAAGCCCGTAGGCTCGGCTAAAGATATGACCTTTGAACCCGCCTAGGACGGGTTCAGGACCTGTCTACCTACCCGAAGGAAACCTTGCCCTTCGGCAAAGCTTCCTCCGAGTTCCTCCCTGCATTAGGGAGATCGACAGAAGCCAGCCCGCATGATCACAAAGCACAGATACTACACTTTGATCCTAAAACGGGCCGGTAGCTAATATTTATTAATCCACCCACGAGGATTAAATGTGGCACAAGCCCGGTTTAATGTGGGTTGCCCGCGAGCCCGAATGCTCGGCCAAAAATATGACCTTTGAACCCGCCTGGACGGGTTCAGGTCCTGTCTACCTCCCCGAAGGAAACCTTGCCCTTCGGCAAAGCTTCCTCCGAGTTCATCCCTGCATTAGGGAGTTCGACAGAAGCCAGCCCGCATGATCACAAAGCACAGATACTACACTTTAATCCTAAAACGGGCCGAGTGGCTAGTATTTATTAACCCACCCACGAGGATTAAATGTGGCACAAGGCCGGTTTAATGTGGGTTGCCCGTGAGCCCGTAGGCTCGGCCAAAATTATGACCTTTGAACCCGCCTGGACGGGTTCAGGTCCTGTCTACCTCCCCGAAGGAAACCTTGCCCTTCGGCAAAGCTTCCTCCGAGTTCCTCCCTGCATTAGGGAGTCCGACAGAAGCCAGCCCGCATGATCACAAAGCACAGATACTACACTTTGATCCTAAAACGGGCCGGGCCGAGTAGCTAGTATTTATTATCCCACCCACGAGGATTAAATGTGGCACAAGGCCGGTTTAATGTGGGTTGCCCGCGAGCCCGTAGGCTCGGCCAAATATATGACCTTTGAACCCGCCTGGACGGTTTCAGGTCCTGTCTACCTCCCCGAAGGAAACCTTGCCCTTCGGCAAAGCTTCCTCCGAGTTCCTCCCTGGATTAGGGAGTTCGACAGAAGCCAGCCCGCATGATAACAAAGCACAGATACTACACTTTGATCCTAAAACGGGCCGAGTAGCTTGGTATTTATTAATCCACCCACGAGGATTAAATGTGGCACAAGGCCGGTTTAATGTGGGCTGCCCGCGAGCCCGTAGGCTCGGCCAAAAATATGACCTTTGAACCCGCCTGGACGGGTTCAGGTCCTGTCTACCTCCCCGAAGGAAACCTTGCCCTTCGGCAAAGCTTCCTCCGAGTTCCTCCCTGCATTAGGGAGTTCGACAGAAACCAGCCCGCATGATCACAAAGCACAGATACTACACTTTGATCCTAAAACGGGCCGAGTAGCTAGTATTTATTAACCCACCCACGAGGAGTAAATGTGGCACAAGGGCGGTTTAATGTGGGTTGCCCGCAAGCCCGTAGGCTCGGCTAAAGATATGACCTTTGAACCCGCCTAGGACGGGTTCAGGACCTGTCTACCTACCCGAAGGAAACCTTGCCCTTCGGCAAAGCTTCCTCCGAGTTCCTCCCTGCATTAGGGAGTTCGACAGAAGCCAGCCCGCATGATCACAAAGCACAGATACTACACTTTGATCCTAAAACGGGCCCAGTAGCTTGGTATTTATTAATCCACCCACGAGGATTAAATGTGGCACAAGGCCGGTTTAATGTGGGTTGCCCGCGAGCCCGAAGGCCCGGCCAAAAATATGACCTTTGAACCCGCCTGGACGGGTTCAGGTCCTGTCTACCTCCCCGAAGGAAACCTTGCCCTTCGGCAAAGCTTCCTCCGAGTTCCTCTCTGCATTAGGGAGTTCGACAGAAGCCAGCCCACATGATCACAAAGCACAGATACTACACTTTGATCCTAAAACGGGCCGAGTAGCTAGTATTTATTATCCCACCCACGAGGATTAAATGTGGCACAAGGCCGGTTTAATGTGGGTTGCCCGCGAGCCCGAAGGTCCGGCCAAAAATATGACCTTTGAACCCGCCTGGACGGGTTCAGGTCCTGTCTACCTCCCCGAAGGAAACCTTGCCCTTCGGCAAAGCTTCCTGCGAGTTCCTCTCTGCATTAGGGAGTTCGACAGAAGCCAGCCCACATGATCACAAAGCACAGATACTACACTTTGATCCTAAAACGGGCCGAGTAGCTAGTATTTATTAAGCCACCCACGAGGATTAAATGTGGCACAAGGCCGGTTTAATGTGGGTTGCCCGCGAGCCCGTAGGCTCGGCCAAATATATGACCTTTGAACCCGCCTGGACGGTTTCAGGTCCTGTCTACCTCCCCGAAGGAAACCTTGCCCTTCGGCAAAGCTTCCTCCGAGTTCCTCCCTGGATTAGGGAGTTCGACAGAAGCCAGCCCGCATGATAACAAAGCACAGATACTACACTTTGATCCTAAAACGGGCCGAGTAGCTTGGTATTTATTAATCCACCCACGAGGATTAAATGTGGCACAAGGCCGGTTTAATGTGGGCTGCCCGCGAGCCCGTAGGCTCGGCCAAAAATATGACCTTTGAACCCGCCTGGACGGGTTCAGGTCCTGTCTACCTCCCCGAAGGAAACCTTGCCCTTCGGCAAAGCTTCCTCCGAGTTCCTCCCTGCATTAGGGAGTTCGACAGAAACCAGCCCGCATGATCACAAAGCACAGATACTACACTTTGATCCTAAAACGGGCCGAGTAGCTAGTATTTATTAACCCACCCACGAGGAGTAAATGTGGCACAAGGGCGGTTTAATGTGGGTTGCCCGCAAGCCCGTAGGCTCGGCTAAAGATATGACCTTTGAACCCGCCTAGGACGGGTTCAGGACCTGTCTACCTACCCGAAGGAAACCTTGCCCTTCGGCAAAGCTTCCTCCGAGTTCCTCCCTGCATTAGGGAGTTCGACAGAAGCCAGCCCGGATGATCACAAAGCACAGATACTACACTTTGATCCTAAAACGGGCCCAGTAGCTTGGTATTTATTAATCCACCCACGAGGATTAAATGTGGCACAAGGCCGGTTTAATGTGGGTTGCCCGCGAGCCCGAAGGCCCGGCCAAAAATATGACCTTTGAACCCGCCTGGACGGGTTCAGGTCCTGTCTACCTCCCCGAAGGAAACCTTGCCCTTCGGCAAAGCTTCCTCCGAGTTCCTCTCTGCATTAGGGAGTTCGACAGAAGCCAGCCCACATGATCACAAAGCACAGATACTACACTTTGATCCTAAAACGGGCCGAGTAGCTAGTATTTATTAACCCACCCACGAGGAGTAAATGTGGCACAAGGGCGGTTTAATGTGGGTTGCCCGCAAGCCCGTAGGCTCGGCTAAAGATATGACCTTTGAACCCGCCTAGGACGGGTTCAGGACCTGTCTACCTACCCGAAGGAAACCTTGCCCTTCGGCAAAGCTTCCTCCGAGTTCCTCCCTGCATTAGGGAGTTCGACAGAAGCCAGCCCGCATGATCACAAAGCACAGATACTACACTTTGATCCTAAAACGGGCCCAGTAGCTTGGTATTTATTAATCCACCCACGAGGATTAAATGTGGCACAAGGCCGGTTTAATGTGGGTTGCCCGCGAGCCCGAAGGCCCGGCCAAAAATATGACCTTTGAACCCGCCTGGACGGGTTCAGGTCCTGTCTACCTCCCCGAAGGAAACCTTGCCCTTCGGCAAAGCTTCCTCCGAGTTCCTCTCTGCATTAGGGAGTTCGACAGAAGCCAGCCCACATGATCACAAAGCACAGATACTACACTTTGATCCTAAAACGGGCCGAGTAGCTAGTATTTATTAACCCACCCACGAGGAGTAAATGTGGCACAAGGGCGGTTTAATGTGGGTTGCCCGCAAGCCCGTAGGCTCGGCTAAAGATATGACCTTTGAACCCGCCTAGGACGGGTTCAGGACCTGTCTACCTACCCGAAGGAAACCTTGCCCTTCGGCAAAGCTTCCTCCGAGTTCCTCCCTGCATTAGGGAGTTCGACAGAAGCCAGCCCGCATGATCACAAAGCACAGATACTACACTTTGATCCTAAAACGGGCCGGTAGCTAATATTTATTAATCCACCCACGAGGATTAAATGTGGCACAAGCCCGGTTTAATGTGGGTTGCCCGCGAGCCCGAATGCTCGGCCAAAAATATGACCTTTGAACCCGCCTGGACGGGTTCAGGTCCTGTCTACCTCCCCGAAGGAAACCTTGCCCTTCGGCAAAGCTTCCTCCGAGTTCATCCCCGCATTAGGGAGTTCGACAGAAGCCAGCCCGCATGATCACAAAGCACAGATACTACACTTTAATCCTAAAACGGGCCGAGTGGCTAGTATTTATTAACCCACCCACGAGGATTAAATGTGGCACAAGGCCGGTTTAATGTGGGTTGCCCGTGAGCCCGTAGGCTCGGCCAAAATTATGACCTTTGAACCCGCCTGGACGGGTTCAGGTCCTGTCTACCTCCCCGAAGGAAACCTTGCCCTTCGGCAAAGCTTCCTCCGAGTTCCTCCCTGCATTAGGGAGTCCGACAGAAGCCAGCCCGCATGATCACAAAGCACAGATACTACACTTTGATCCTAAAACGGGCCGGGCCGAGTAGCTAGTATTTATTATCCCACCCACGAGGATTAAATGTGGCACAAGGCCGGTTTAATGTGGGTTGCCCGCGAGCCCGAAGGTCCGGCCAAAAATATGACCTTTGAACCCGCCTGGACGGGTTCAGGTCCTGTCTACCTCCCCGAAGGAAACCTTGCCCTTCGGCAAAGCTTCCTGCGAGTTCCTCTCTGCATTAGGGAGTTCGACAGAAGCCAGCCCACATGATCACAAAGCACAGATACTACACTTTGATCCTAAAACGGGCCGAGTAGCTAGTATTTATTAACCCACCCACGAGGATTAAATGTGGCACAAGGCCGGTTTAATGTGGGCTGCCCGCGAGCCCGTAGGCTCGGCCAAAAATATGACCTTTGAACCCGCCTGGACGGGTTCAGGTCCTGTCTACCTCCCCGAAGGAAACCTTGCCCTTCGGCAAAGCTTCCTCCGAGTTCCTCCCTGCATTAGGGAGTTCGACAGAAACCAGCCCGCATGATCACAAAGCACAGATACTACACTTTGATCCTAAAACGGGCCGAGTAGCTAGTATTTATTAACCCACCCACGAGGATTAAATGTGGCACAAGGCCGGTTTAATGTGGGTTGCCCGCGAGCCCGTAGGCTCGGCCAAAAATATGACCTTTGAACCAACCTGGACGGGTTCAGGTCCTGTCTACCTCCCCGAAGGAAACCTTGCCCTTCGGCAAAGCTTCCTCCGAGTTCCTCCCTGGATTAGGGAGTTCGACAGAAGCCAGCCCGCATGATAACAAAGCACAGATACTACACTTTGATCCTAAAACGGGCCCAGTAGCTTGGTATTTATTAATCCACCCACGAGGATTAAATGTGGCACAAGGCCGGTTTAATGTGGGTTGCCCGCGAGCCCGAAGGCCCGGCCAAAAATATGACCTTTGAACCCGCCTGGACGGGTTCAGGTCCTGTCTACCTCCCCGAAGGAAACCTTGCCCTTCGGCAAAGCTTCCTCCGAGTTCCTCTCTGCATTAGGGAGTTCGACAGAAGCCAGCCCACATGATCACAAAGCACAGATACTACACTTTGATCCTAAAACGGGCCGAGTAGCTAGTATTTATTAACCCACCCACGAGGAGTAAATGTGGCACAAGGGCGGTTTAATGTGGGTTGCCCGCAAGCCCGTAGGCTCGGCCAAAGATATGACCTTTGAACCCGCCTAGGACGGGTTCAGGACCTGTCTACCTACCCGAAGGAAACCTTGCCCTTCGGCAAAGCTTCCTCCGAGTTCCTCCCTGCATTAGGGAGTTCGACAGAAGCCAGCCCGCATGATCACAAAGCACAGATACTACACTTTGATCCTAAAACGGGCCGGTAGCTAATATTTATTAATCCACCCACGAGGATTAAATGTGGCACAAGCCCGGTTTAATGTGGGTTGCCCGCGAGCCCGAATGCTCGGCCAAAAATATGACCTTTGAACCCGCCTGGACGGGTTCAGGTCCTGTCTACCTCCCCGAAGGAAACCTTGCCCTTCGGCAAAGCTTCCTCCGAGTTCCTCCCTGCATTAGGGAGTTCGACAGAAGCCAGCCCGCATGATCACAAAGCACAGATACTACACTATAATCCTAAAACGGGCCGAGTGGCTAGTATTTATTAACCCACCCACGAGGATTAAATGTGGCACAAGGCCGGTTTAATGTGGGTTGCCCGTGAGCCCGTAGGCTCGGCCAAAATTATGACCTTTGAACCCGCCTGGACGGGTTCAGGTCCTGTCTACCTCCCCGAAGGAAACCTTGCCCTTCGGCAAAGCTTCCTCCGAGTTCCTCCCTGCATTAGGGAGTCCGACAGAAGCCAGCCCGCATGATCACAAAGCACAGATACTACACTTTGATCCTAAAACGGGCCGGGCCGAGTAGCTAGTATTTATTATCCCACCCACGAGGATTAAATGTGGCACAAGGCCGGTTTAATGTGGGTTGCCCGCGAGCCCGAAGGTCCGGCCAAAAATATGACCTTTGAACCCGCCTGGACGGGTTCAGGTCCTGTCTACCTCCCCGAAGGAAACCTTGCCCTTCGGCAAAGCTTCCTGCGAGTTCCTCTCTGCATTAGGGAGTTCGACAGAAGCCAGCCCACATGATCACAAAGCACAGATACTACACTTTGATCCTAAAACGGGCCGAGTAGCTAGTATTTTTTAACCCACCCACGAGGATTAAATGTCGCACAAGGCCGGTTTAATGTGGGTTGCCCGCGAGCCCGTAGGCTCGGCCAAATATATGACCTTTGAACCCGCCTGGACGGTTTCAGGTCCTGTCTACCTCCCCGAAGGAAACCTTGCCCTTCGGCAAAGCTTCTTCCGAGTTCCTCCCTGCATTAGAGAGTTCGACAGAAGCCAGCCCGCATGATCACAAAGCACAGATACTACACTTTGATCCTAAAACGGGCCGGGCAACGGGCCGAGTAGCTAGTATTTATTAATCCACCCACGAGGATTAAATGTGGCACAAGGCCGGTTTAATGTGGGCTGCCCGCGAGCCCGTAGGCTTGGCCAAAAATATCACCTTCGAACCCGCCTGGACGGGTTCAGGTCCTGTCTACCTCCCCGAAGGAAACCTTGCCCTTCGGCAAAGCTTCCTCCGAGTTCCTCCCTGCATTCTGTTCGACAGAAACCAGCCCGCATGATCACAAATCACAGATACTACACTTTGATCCTAAAACGGGCCGAGTAGCTAGTATTTATTAACCCACCCACGAGGATTAAATGTGGCACAAGGCCGGTTTAATGTGGGTTGCCCGCGAGCCCGTAGGCTCGGCCAAATATATGACCTTTGAACCCGCCTGGACGGGTTCAGGTCCTGTCTACCTCCCCGAAGGAAACCTTGCCCTTCGGCAAAGCTTCCTCCGAGTTCCTCCCTGCATTAGGGAGTCCGACAGAAGCCAGCCCGCATGATCACAAAGCACAGATACTACACTTTGATCCTAAAACGGGCCGGTAGCTAATATTTATTAATCCACCCACGAGGATTAAATGTGGCACAAGGCCGGTTTAATGTGGGCTGCCCGTGAGCCCGTAGGCTCGGCCAAAAATATGATCTTTGAACCCGCCTGGACGGGTTCAGGTCCTGTCTCCCCCCCCAAAGGAAACCTTGCCCTTCGGCAAAGCTTCCTCCGAGTTCCTCCCTGGATTAGGGAGTTCGACAGAAGCCAGCCCGCATGATAACAAAGCACAGATACTACACTTTGATCCTAAAACGGGCCCAGTAGCTTGGTATTTATTAATCCACCCACGAGGATTAAATGTGGCACAAGGCCGGTTTAATGTGGGTTGCCCGCGAGCCCGAAGGCCCGGCCAAAAATATGACCTTTGAACCCGCCTGGACGGGTTCAGGTCCTGTCTACCTCCCCAAAGGAAACCTTGCCCTTCGGCAAAGCTTCCTCCGAGTTCCTCTCTGCATTAGGGAGTTCGACAGAAGCCAGCCCACATGATCACAAAGCACAGATACTACACTTTGATCCTAAAACGGGCCGAGTAGCTAGTATTTATTAACCCACCCACGAGGATTAAATGTGGCACAAGGGCGGTTTAATGTGGGTTGCCCGCAAGCCCGTAGGCTCGGCCAAAGATATGACCTTTGAACCTGCCTAGGACGGGTTCAGGACCTGTCTACCTACCCGAAGGAAACCTTGCCCTTCGGCAAAGCTTCCTCCAAGTTCCTCCCTGCATTAGGGAGTTCGACAGAAACCAGCCCGCATGATCACAAAGCACAGATACTACACTTTGATCCTAAAACGGGCCGAGTAGCTAGTATTTATTAACCCACCCACGAGGATTAAATGTGGCACAAGGGCGGTTTAATGTGGGTTGCCCGCAAGCCCGTAGGCTCGGCCAAAGATATGACCTTTGAACCTGCCTAGGACGGGTTCAGGACCTGTCTACCTACCCGAAGGAAACCTTGCCCTTCGGCAAAGCTTCCTCCAAGTTCCTCCCTGCATTAGGGAGTTCGACAGAAACCAGCCCGCATGATCACAAAGCACAGATACTACACTTTGATCCTAAAACGGGCCGAGTAGCTAGTATTTATTAACCCACCCACGAGGATTAAATGTGGCACAAGGCCGGTTTAATATCGGTTGCCCGCGAGCCCGTAGACTCGGCCAAAAATATGACCTTTGAACCCGCCTGGACGGGTTCAGGTCCTGTCTACCTCCCCGAAGGAAACCTTGCCCTTCGGCAAAGCTTCCTCCAAGTTCCTCCCTGCATTAGGGAGTTCGACAGAAACCAGCCCGCATGATCACAAGGCACAGATACTACACTTTGATTCTAAAACGGGCCGAGTAGCTAGTATTTATTAACCCACCCACGAGGATTAAATGTGGCACAAGGCCGGTTTAATGTGGGTTGCCCGCGAGCCCGTAGGCTCGGCCAAATATATGACCTTTGAACCCGCCTGGACGGTTTCAGGTCCTGTCTACCTCCCCGAAGGAAACCTTGCCCTTCGGCAAAGCTTCTTCCGAGTTCCTCCCTGCATTAGAGAGTTCGACAGAAGCCAGCCCGCATGATCACAAAGCACAGATACTACACTTTGATCCTAAAACGGGCCGGGCAACGGGCCGAGTAGCTAGTATTTATTAATCCACCCACGAGGATTAAATGTGGCACAAGGCCGGTTTAATGTGGGCTGCCCGCGAGCCCGTAGGCTTGGCCAAAAATATCACCTTCGAACCCGCCTGGACGGGTTCAGGTCCTGTCTACCTCCCCGAAGGAAACCTTGCCCTTCGGCAAAGCTTCCTCCGAGTTCCTCCCTGCATTCTGTTCGACAGAAACCAGCCCGCATGATCACAAATCACAGATACTACACTTTGATCCTAAAACGGGCCGAGTAGCTAGTATTTATTAACCCACCCACGAGGATTAAATGTGGCACAAGGCCGGTTTAATGTGGGTTGCCCGCGAGCCCGTAGGCTCGGCCAAATATATGACCTTTGAACCCGCCTGGACGGGTTCAGGTCCTGTCTACCTCCCCGAAGGAAACCTTGCCCTTCGGCAAAGCTTCCTCCGAGTTCCTCCCTGCATTAGGGAGTCCGACAGAAGCCAGCCCGCATGATCACAAAGCACAGATACTACACTTTGATCCTAAAACGGGCCGGTAGCTAATATTTATTAATCCACCCACGAGGATTAAATGTGGCACAAGGCCGGTTTAATGTGGGCTGCCCGTGAGCCCGTAGGCTCGGCCAAAAATATGATCTTTGAACCCGCCTGGACGGGTTCAGGTCCTGTCTCCCCCCCCAAAGGAAACCTTGCCCTTCGGCAAAGCTTCCTCCGAGTTCCTCCCTGGATTAGGGAGTTCGACAGAAGCCAGCCCGCATGATAACAAAGCACAGATACTACACTTTGATCCTAAAACGGGCCCAGTAGCTTGGTATTTATTAATCCACCCACGAGGATTAAATGTGGCACAAGGCCGGTTTAATGTGGGTTGCCCGCGAGCCCGAAGGCCCGGCCAAAAATATGACCTTTGAACCCGCCTGGACGGGTTCAGGTCCTGTCTACCTCCCCAAAGGAAACCTTGCCCTTCGGCAAAGCTTCCTCCGAGTTCCTCTCTGCATTAGGGAGTTCGACAGAAGCCAGCCCACATGATCACAAAGCACAGATACTACACTTTGATCCTAAAACGGGCCGAGTAGCTAGTATTTATTAACCCACCCACGAGGATTAAATGTGGCACAAGGGCGGTTTAATGTGGGTTGCCCGCAAGCCCGTAGGCTCGGCCAAAGATATGACCTTTGAACCTGCCTAGGACGGGTTCAGGACCTGTCTACCTACCCGAAGGAAACCTTGCCCTTCGGCAAAGCTTCCTCCAAGTTCCTCCCTGCATTAGGGAGTTCGACAGAAACCAGCCCGCATGATCACAAAGCACAGATACTACACTTTGATCCTAAAACGGGCCGAGTAGCTAGTATTTATTAACCCACCCACGAGGATTAAATGTGGCACAAGGGCGGTTTAATGTGGGTTGCCCGCAAGCCCGTAGGCTCGGCCAAAGATATGACCTTTGAACCTGCCTAGGACGGGTTCAGGACCTGTCTACCTACCCGAAGGAAACCTTGCCCTTCGGCAAAGCTTCCTCCAAGTTCCTCCCTGCATTAGGGAGTTCGACAGAAACCAGCCCGCATGATCACAAAGCACAGATACTACACTTTGATCCTAAAACGGGCCGAGTAGCTAGTATTTATTAACCCACCCACGAGGATTAAATGTGGCACAAGGCCGGTTTAATATCGGTTGCCCGCGAGCCCGTAGACTCGGCCAAAAATATGACCTTTGAACCCGCCTGGACGGGTTCAGGTCCTGTCTACCTCCCCGAAGGAAACCTTGCCCTTCGGCAAAGCTTCCTCCAAGTTCCTCCCTGCATTAGGGAGTTCGACAGAAACCAGCCCGCATGATCACAAGGCACAGATACTACACTTTGATTCTAAAACGGGCCGAGTAGCTAGTATTTATTAACCCACCCACGAGGATTAAATGTGGCACAAGGCCGGTTTAATGTGGGTTGCCCGCGAGCCCGTAGGCTCGGCCAAATATATGACCTTTGAACCCGCCTGGACGGGTTCAGGTCCTGTCTACCTCCCCGAAGGAAACCTTGCCCTTCGGCAAAGCTTCCTCCGAGTTCCTCCCTGCATTAGGGAGTCCGACAGAAGCCAGCCCGCATGATCACAAAGCACAGATACTACACTTTGATCCTAAAACGGGCCGGTAGCTAATATTTATTAATCCACCCACGAGGATTAAATGTGGCACAAGGCCGGTTTAATGTGGGCTGCCCGTGAGCCCGTAGGCTCGGCCAAAAATATGATCTTTGAACCCGCCTGGACGGGTTCAGGTCCTGTCTACCTCCCCGAAGGAAACCTTGCCCTTCGGCAAAGCTTCCTCCGAGTTCCTCCCTGGATTAGGGAGTTCGACAGAAGCCAGCCCGCATGATAACAAAGCACAGATACTACACTTTGATCCTAAAACGGGCCCAGTAGCTTGGTATTTATTAATCCACCCACGAGGATTAAATGTGGCACAAGGCCGGTTTAATGTGGGTTGCCCGCGAGCCCGAAGGCCCGGCCAAAAATATTACCTTTGAACCCGCCTGGACGGGTTCAGGTCCTGTCTACCTCCCCAAAGGAAACCTTGCCCTTCGGCAAAGCTTCCTCCGAGTTCCTCTCTGCATTAGGGAGTTCGACAGAAGCCAGCCCACATGATCACAAAGCACAGATACTACACTTTGATCCTAAAACGGGCCGAGTAGCTAGTATTTATTATCCCACCCACGAGGATTAAATGTGGCACAAGGCCGGTTTAATGTCGGTTGCCCGCGAGCCCGTAGGCTCGGCCAAAAATATGACCTTTGAACCCGCCTGGACGGGTTCAGGTCCTGTCTACCTCCCCGAAGGAAACCTTGCCCTTCGGCAAAGCTTCCTCCGAGTTCCTCCCTGCATTAGGGAGTTCGACAGAAGCCAGCCCGCATGATCACAAAGCACAGATACTACACTTTGATCCTAAAACGGGCCGAGTAGCTAGTATTTATTAACCCACCCACGAGGATTAAATGTGGCACAAGGCCGGTTTAAAGTGGGTTGCCAGCGAGCCCGTAGGCTCGGCCAAAAATATGACCTTTGAACCCGCCTGGACGGGTTCAGGTCCTGTTAACTCCCCGAAGGAAACCTTGCCCTTCGGCAAAGCTTCCTCCGAGTTCCTCCCTGCATTAGGGAGTCCGACAGAAGCCAGCCCGCATGATCACAAAGCACAGATACTACACTTTGATCCTAAAACGGGCCGGGCAACGGGCCGAGTAGCTAGTATTTATTAATCCACCCACGAGGATTAAATGTGGCACAAGGCCGGTTTAATGTGGGCTGCCCGCGAGCCCGTAGGCTCGGCCAAAAATATGACCTTTGAACCCGCCTGGACGGGTTCAGGTCCTGTCTACCTCCCCGAAGGAAACCTTGCCCTTCGGCAAAGCTTCCTCCGAGTTCCTCCCTGCATTAGGGAGTTCGACAGAAACCATCCCGCATGATCACAAAGCACAGATACTACACTTTGATCCTAAAACGGGCCGAGTAGCTAGTATTTATTAACCCACCCACGAGGATTAAATGTGGCACAAGGCCGGTTTAATGTCGGTTGCCCGCGAGCCCGTAGGCTCGGCCAAAAATATGACCTTTGAACCTGCCTGGACGGGTTCAGGTACTGTCTACCTCCCCGAAGGAAACCTTGCCCTTCGGCAAAGATTCCTCCGAGTTCCTCCCTGCATTAGGGAGTTCGACAGAAGCCAGCCCGCATGATCACAAAGCACAGATACTACACTTTGATCCTAAAACGGGCCGAGTAGCTAGTATTTATTAACCCACCCACGAGGATTAAATGTGGCACAAGGCCGGTTTAAAGTGGGTTGCCAGCGAGCCCGTAGGCTCGGCCAAAAATATGACCTTTGAACCCGCCTGGACGGGTTCAGGTCCTGTCTACCTCCCCGAAGGAAACCTTGCCCTTCGGCAAAGCTTCCTCCGAGTTCCTCCCTGCATTAGGGAGTTCGACAGAAACCAGCCCGCATGATCACAAAGCACAGATACTACACTTTGATCCTAAAACGGGCCGAGTAGCTAGTATTTATTAACCCACCGACGAGGATTAAATGTGGCACAAGGCCGGTTTAATGTGGGTTGCCCGCGAGCCCGTAGGCTCGGCCAAATATATGACCTTTGAACCCGCCTGGACGGGTTCAGGTCCTGTCTACCTCCCCGAAGGAAACCTTGCCCTTCGGCAAAGCTTCCTCCGAGTTCCTCCCTGCATTAGAGAGTTCGACAGAAGCCAGCCCGCATGATCACAAAGCACAGATACTACACTTTGATCCTAAAACGGGCCGGGCAACGGGCCGAGTAGCTAGTATTTATTAACCCACCCACGAGGATTAAATGTGGCACAAGGCCGGTTTAATGTCGGTTGCCCGCGAGCCCGTAGGCTCGGCCAAAAATATGACCTTTTAACCTGCCTGGACGGGTTCAGGTACTGTCTACCTCCCCGAAGGAAACCTTGCCCTTCGGCAAAGATTCCTCCGAGTTCCTCCCTGCATTAGGGAGTTCGACAGAAGCCAGCCCGCATGATCACAAAGCACAGATACTACACTTTGATCCTAAAACGGGCCGAGTAGCTAGTATTTATTAACCCACCCACGAGGATTAAATGTGGCACAAGGCCGGTTTAAAGTGGGTTGCCAGCGAGCCCGTAGGCTCGGCCAAAAATATGACCTTTGAACCCGCCTGGACGGGTTCAGGTCCTGTCTACCTCCCCGAAGGAAACCTTGCCCTTCGGCAAAGCTTCCTCCGAGTTCCTCCCTGCATTAGGGAGTTCGACAGAAACCAGCCCGCATGATCACAAAGCACAGATACTACACTTTGATCCTAAAACGGGCCGAGTAGCTAGTATTTATTAACCCACCCACGAGGATTAAATGTGGCACAAGGCCGGTTTAATGTCGGTTGCCCGCGAGCCCGTAGGCTCGGCCAAAAATATGACCTTTGAACCCGCCTGGACGGGTTCAGGTCCTGTCTACCTCCCCGAAGGAAACCTTGCCCTTCGGCAAAGCTTCCTCCGAGTTCCTCCCTGCATTAGGGAGTCCGACAGAAGCCAGCCCGCATGATCACAAAGCACAGATACTACACTTTGATCCTAAAACGGGCCGGGCCGAGTAGCTAGTATTTATTATCCCACCCACGAGGATTAAATGTGGCACAAGGCCGGTTTAATGTCGGTTGCCCGCGAGCCCGTAGGCTCGGCCAAAAATATGACCTTTGAACCCGCCTGGACGGGTTCAGGTCCTGTCTACCTCCCCGAAGGAAACCTTGCCCTTCGGCAAAGCTTCCTCCGAGTTCCTCCCTGCATTAGGGAGTTCGACAGAAGCCAGCCCGCATGATCACAAAGCACAGATACTACACTTTGATCCTAAAACGGGCCGAGTAGCTAGTATTTATTAACCCACCCACGAGGATTAAATGTGGCACAAGGCCGGTTTAAAGTGGGTTGCCAGCGAGCCCGTAGGCTCGGCCAAAAATATGACCTTTGAACCCGCCTGGACGGGTTCAGGTCCTGTCAACTCCCCGAAGGAAACCTTGCCCTTCGGCAAAGCTTCCTCCGAGTTCCTCCCTGCATTAGGGAGTCCGACAGAAGCCAGCCCGCATGATCACAAAGCACAGATACTACACTTTGATCCTAAAACGGGCCGGGCAACGGGCCGAGTAGCTAGTATTTATTAATCCACCCACGAGGATTAAATGTGGCACAAGGCCGGTTTAATGTCGGTTGCCCGCGAGCCCGTAGGCTCGGCCAAAAATATGACCTTTGAACCTGCCTGGACGGGTTCAGGTACTGTCTACCTCCCCGAAGGAAACCTTGCCCTTCGGCAAAGATTCCTCCGAGTTCCTCCCTGCATTAGGGAGTTCAACAGAAGCCAGCCCGCATGATCACAAAGCACAGATACTACACTTTGATCCTAAAACGGGCCGAGTAGCTAGTATTTATTAACCCACCCACGAGGATTAAATGTGGCACAAGGCCGGTTTAAAGTGGGTTGCCAGCGAGCCCATAGGCTCGGCCAAAAATATGACCTTTGAACCCGCCTGGACGGGTTCAGGTCCTGTCTACCTCCCCGAAGGAAACCTTGCCCTTCGGCAAAGCTTCCTCCGAGTTCCTCCCTGCATTAGGGAGTTCGACAGAAACCAGCCCGCATGATCACAAAGCACAGATACTACACTTTGATCCTAAAACGGGCCGAGTAGCTAGTATTTATTAACCCACCCACGAGGATTAAATGTGGCACAAGGCCGGTTTAATGTCGGTTGCCCGCGAGCCCGTAGGCTCGGCCAAAAATATGACCTTTGAACCCGCCTGGACGGGTTCAGGTCCTGTCTACCTCCCCGAAGGAAACCTTGCCCTTCGGCAAAGCTTCCTCCGAGTTCCTCCCTGCATTAGGGAGTCCGACAGAAGCCAGCCCGCATGATCACAAAGCACAGATACTACACTTTGATCCTAAAACGGGCCGGGCCGAGTAGCTAGTATTTATTATCCCACCCACGAGGATTAAATGTGGCACAAGGCCGGTTTAATGTCGGTTGCCCGCGAGCCCGTAGGCTCGGCCAAAAATATGACCTTTGAACCCGCCTGGACGGGTTCAGGTCCTGTCTACCTCCCCGAAGGAAACCTTGCCCTTCGGCAAAGCTTCCTCCGAGTTCCTCCCTGCATTAGGGAGTTCGACAGAAGCCAGCCCGCATGATCACAAAGCACAGATACTACACTTTGATCCTAAAACGGGCCGAGTAGCTAGTATTTATTAACCCACCCACGAGGATTAAATGTGGCACAAGGCCGGTTTAAAGTGGGTTGCCAGCGAGCCCGTAGGCTCGGCCAAAAATATGACCTTTGAACCCGCCTGGACGGGTTCAGGTCCTGTCTACCTCCCCGAAGGAAAACTTGCCCTTCGGCAAAGCTTCCTCCGAGTTCCTCCCTGCATTAGGGAGTCCGACAGAAGCCAGCCCGCATGATCACAAAGCACAGATACTACACTTTGATCCTAAAACGGGCCGGGCAACGGGCCGAGTAGCTAGTATTTATTAATCCACCCACGAGGATTAAATGTGGCACAAGGCCGGTTTAATGTGGGCTGCCCGCGAGCCCGTAGGCTCGGCCAAAAATATGACCTTTGAACCCGCCTGGACGGGTTCAGGTCCTGTCTACCTCCCCGAAGGAAACCTTGCCCTTCGGCAAAGCTTCCTCCGAGTTCCTCCCTGCATTAGGGAGTTCGACAGAAGCCAGCCCGCATGATCACAAAGCACAGATACTACACTTTGATCCTAAAACGGGCCGAGTAGCTAGTATTTATTAATCCACCCACGAGGATTAAATGTGGCACAAGGCCGGTTTAAAGTGGGTTGCCAGCGAGCCCGTAGGCTCGGCCAAAAATATGACCTTTGAACCCGCCTGGACGGGTTCAGGTCCTGTCTACCTCCCCGAAGGAAACCTTGCCCTTCGGCAAAGCTTCCTCCGAGTTCCTCCCTGCATTAGGGAGTCCGACAGAAGCCAGCCCGCATGATCACAAAGCACAGATACTACACTTTGATCCTAAAACGGGCCGGGCAACGGGCCGAGTAGCTAGTATTTATTAATCCACCCACGAGGATTAAATGTGGCACAAGGCCGGTTTAATGTGGGCTGCCCGCGAGCCCGTAGGCTCGGCCAAAAATATGACCTTTGAACCCGCCTGGACGGGTTCAGGTCCTGTCTACCTCCCCGAAGGAAACCTTGCCCTTCGGCAAAGCTTCCTCCGAGTTCCTCCCTGCATTAGGGAGTTCGACAGAAACCAGCCCGCATGATCACAAAGCACAGATACTACACTTTGATCCTAAAACGGGCCGGGCAACGGGCCGAGTAGCTAGTATTTATTAATCCACCCACGAGGATTAAATGTGGCACAAGGCCGGTTTACTGTGGGCTGCCCGCGAGCCCGTAGGCTCGGCCAAAAATATGACCTTTGAACCCGCCTGGACGGGTTCAGGTCCTGTCTACCTCCCCGAAGGAAACCTTGCCCTTCGGCAAAGCTTCCTCCGAGTTCCTCCCTGCATTAGGGAGTTCGACAGAAGCCAGCCCGCATGATCACAAAGCACAGATACTACACTTTGATCCTAAAACGGGCCGAGTAGCTAGTATTTATTAACCCACCCACGAGGATTAAATGTGGCACAAGGCCGGTTTAAAGTGGGTTGCCAGCGAGCCCGTAGGCTCGGCCAAAAATATGACCTTTGAACCCGCCTGGACGGGTTCAGGTCCTGTCTACCTCCCCGAAGGAAACCTTGCCCTTCGGCAAAGCTTCCTCCGAGTTCCTCCCTGCATTAGGGAGTCCGACAGAAGCCAGCCCGCATGATCACAAAGCACAGATACTACACTTTGATCCTAAAACGGGCCGGGCCGAGTAGCTAGTATTTATTATCCCACCCACGAGGATTAAATGTGGCACAAGGCCGGTTTAATGTCGGTTGCCCGCGAGCCCGTAGGCTCGGCCAAAAATATGACCTTTGAACCCGCCTGGACGGGTTCAGGTCCTGTCTACCTCCCCGAAGGAAACCTTGCCCTTCGGCAAAGCTTCCTCCGAGTTCCTCCCTGCATTAGGGAGTTCGACAGAAGCCAGCCCGCATGATCACAAAGCACAGATACTACACTTTGATCCTAAAACGGGCCGAGTAGCTAGTATTTATTAACCCACCCACGAGGATTAAATGTGGCACAAGGCCGGTTTAAAGTGGGTTGCCAGCGAGCCCGTAGGCTCGGCCAAAAATATGACCTTTGAACCCGCCTGGACGGGTTCAGGTCCTGTCTACCTCCTCGAAGGAAACCTTGCCCTTCGGCAAAGCTTCCTCCGAGTTCCTCCCTGCATTAGGGAGTCCGACAGAAGCCAGCCCGCATGATCACAAAGCACAGATACTACACTTTGATCCTAAAACGGGCCTGGCAACGGGCCGAGTAGCTAGTATTTATTAATCCACCCACGAGGATTAAATGTGGCACAAGGCCGGTTTAATGTGGGCTGCCCGCGAGCCCGTAGGCTCGGCCAAAAATATGACCTTTGAACCCGCCTGGACGGGTTCAGGTCCTGTCTACCTCCCCGAAGGAAACCTTGCCCTTCGGCAAAGCTTCCTCCGAGTTCCTCCCTGCATTAGGGAGTCCGACAGAAGCCAGCCCGCATGATCACAAAGCACAGATACTACACTTTGATCCTAAAACGGGCCGGGCCGAGTAGCTAGTATTTATTATCCCACCCACGAGGATTAAATGTGGCACAAGGCCGGTTTAATGTCGGTTGCCCGCGAGCCCGTAGGCTCGGCCAAAAATATGACCTTTGAACCCGCCTGGACGGGTTCAGGTCCTGTCTACCTCCCCGAAGGAAACCTTGCCCTTCGGCAAAGCTTCCTCCGAGTTCCTCCCTGCATTAGGGAGTTCGACAGAAGCCAGCCCGCATGATCACAAAGCACAGATACTACACTTTGATCCTAAAACGGGCCGAGTAGCTAGTATTTATTAACCCACCCACGAGGATTAAATGTGGCACAAGGCCGGTTTAAAGTGGGTTGCCAGCGAGCCCGTAGGCTCGGCCAAAAATATGACCTTTGAACCCGCCTGGACGGGTTCAGGTCCTGTCTACCTCCTCGAAGGAAACCTTGCCCTTCGGCAAAGCTTCCTCCGAGTTCCTCCCTGCATTAGGGAGTCCGACAGAAGCCAGCCCGCATGATCACAAAGCACAGATACTACACTTTGATCCTAAAACGGGCCTGGCAACGGGCCGAGTAGCTAGTATTTATTAATCCACCCACGAGGATTAAATGTGGCACAAGGCCGGTTTAATGTGGGCTGCCCGCGAGCCCGTAGGCTCGGCCAAAAATATGACCTTTGAACCCGCCTGGACGGGTTCAGGTCCTGTCTACCTCCCCGAAGGAAACCTTGCCCTTCGGCAAAGCTTCCTCCGAGTTCCTCCCTGCATTAGGGAGTTCGACAGAAACCAGCCCGCATGATCACAAAGCACAGATACTACACTTTGATCCTAAAACGGGCCGAGTAGCTAGTATTTATTAATCCACCCATGAGGATTAAATGTGGCACAAGGCCGGTTTAATGTGGGTTGCCCGCGAGCCCGTAGGCTCGGCCAAATATATGACCTTTGAACCCGCCTGGACGGGTTCAGGTCCTGTCTACCTCCCCGAAGGAAACCTTGCCCTTCGGCAAAGCTTCCTCCGAGTTCCTCCCTGCATTAGAGAGTTCGACACAAGCCAGCCCGCATGATCACAAAGCACAGATACTACACTTTGATCCTAAAACGGGCCGGGCAACGGGCCGAGTAGCTAGTATTTATTAATCCACCCACGAGGATTAAATGTGGCACAAGGCCGGTTTAATGTGGGCTGCCCGCGAGCCTGTAGGCTCGGCCAAAAATATGACCTTTGAACCCGCCTGGACGGGTTCAGGTCCTGTCTACCTCCCCGAAGGAAACCTTGCCCTTCGGCAAAGCTTCCTCCGAGTTCCTCCCTGCATTAGGGAGTTCGACAGAAACCAGCCCGCATGATCACAAAGCACAGATACTACACTTTGATCCTAAAACGGGCCGAGTAGCTAGTATTTATTAATCCACCCACGAGGATTAAATGTGGCACAAGGCCGGTTTAATGTCGGTTGCCCGCGAGCCCGTAGGCTCGGCCAAAAATATGACCTTTGAACCCGCCTGGACGGGTTCAGGTCCTGTCTACCTCCCCGAAGGAAACCTTGCCCTTCGGCAAAGCTTCCTCCGAGTTCCTCCCTGCATTAGAGAGTTCGACAGAAGCCAGCCCGCATGATCACAAAGCACAGATACTACACTTTGATCCTATTATTTATTTACCAAAAAGGTACAAATGTGCCACAAGGTCTAAAAATGGGGGTGGGGAAAAGATTGGTCTTCTCTAGTCCTATCTCAAAACTAACTAGTCTCAATCTTTGACCCATTCGTACTTACAATATTCCTTTCACCATAACAACGCTTTTACTCCTTACAATCACACCACAATCACCAAAATACCACATTTTCGCTATGAAAAGCCCTATCATGAAGTTTTTATTTTACAATTATCGAGGGATCGGGAAAAAATAAACCCAATGATTATATACAATGAAAAACATGTTTGTAAAAGAAACTAAACAAAACAATATTAGTAGTAGGACCCTTCCAAAAAAGTGGCAGAAATCTCGATTAACTGGGTTGAAACAAATCCAGAGAAAGGAGACCTCTGTCACCTAAAGTGGGGGGGTGTGTGGAGACAAATAACTAAAAGGAGGACAAAAAGCGGGACTTATGTACTTGCATGCACTAGCTATGTTGAAAGGAAATATTTAGCCCTGAGAAGGCGAAAACTGAAAAAGAAAAAGTCCTATCTTACCTTAAATGTCCCGGGATGACTGATGTTTCGGTTCGAGTCCCAAAATCCTCTTTCCTAAGTTGCATCCAACAACCACTCGAGGTCAGCACCTCTCACTCGCACCAAGCGTGAAACTTTCACCCACCTTTTGCCGAATTTCGACGTGGAGAGACGCACCCTCTCCGCCCTGATCTTAACCTTAAGCTGATGCCTAAAGAAAGAGACCAGTTGCAAGGAGAAAAATTTCTCACCCGCGTGAAACTCCTTCTGTCTAGTCGTCCACACTACCATTCGCATAATGCCGAGCAGACACAAGAGCACATAGTGCTGATCCCTCGACATTGACGGAACCACGTTGGCACAAACGGAACTGGCTTCCAGGGCAAAAAACTTTCCGTCCAAGACGCGAACCATGTAGCCTTCAATCAGCCTGCACAAAGATTGCACAACGTCGCAGTGAAAGAAGGCATGTTCGATTGACTCCTCACAGTCACCACAGCGAACACATTTGGCTGTAACCGCCAAACCCGCTGCGCAGAGCTTTTTGCCGACCCAGAGAGCCCCTCGCAACACCAGCCAGGTGAGGGATGCCTCGTCGTTATTGAGACATTTCAACCCGGGCGCCCAAGGCGAGACGGAGCGAAACTCCCCGTTCGTAAGGCCCAGCTTGCTCGGGAGCTTGTCCTTGGCCTTTCCCCTCACAATTACCCGATATAAAGCCTTCTGTGACAAATCCCGTGTGTCAGAAAGGTGTTCTTTAACCCCAAGGAGGCAGCACAGCGCTTTCCTACATTCCTGATAAAAGAGGCATTCACCATCAGTTGAGCGGTGAGCCTCCACCTCATCGGAATGCACACTTTCCAGGGATGGAAAAGCTTGACGAGCGTCTTCCTTCCAGAATTCGCCCTCATCGTCCTTTGGCGTACACATCCGTTCTAGGAAATTCAAGCGGAGTATGTGCTGACGTGTCTCGACGCATGGCATTCCCAGACCGCCTTCGGCAGGATGGAGGCAGCAGACCCTGCGATTTACCAAATGAGCTTTTCCTCTCCAAAGGAAATTGAAAAGTTCTTTAACGAAATTGTCTAGTTCGGTAGACGGGAGTGGAAGAACCGAAAGACGGTAGAGGAGGATCGGGTAGATGTGCGTAATGCACACTTCCGCCCTCCCCTTCAAGGAAAGATTCCTTCGAGTCCACAGGCGAACTGCTTTCTCGACCTTCTTCCGAACCTCCGACCAGTTGGTGTCTAGCTGAAGACCGGGCCCGAACCAGACACCGAGTATCTTAACGGGCCCGTCCGTCCAGCCGAAGGGACCGGGGAGAGGAACACCCTCCCAATCACCCAACCGCAAGCCGACAGACTTATCGCAATTGATTTTGGCCCCCGCCACCATCTCATACCTGCAAACTTCTTTGCTGACTTCGTGAATTTCGGCGATGTTCTTAACGAAAACAGACACGTCGTCAGCATAGGCTGAACACTTGGCCGATTTGTTGGCACCAGGTAAAGAAATTCCGCGAAGGACCGGATTCGCCTTTAGCTTGCGAAGGAAGGGTTCCAAAGCAAGAACATATAGCATAGGCGAAAGCGGACAACCTTGACGAATCGATCGAGACAAGGTGAAAGGCTCCGACCTCACCCCGTTCACCTCCACCAGTGCCCCAGGGGACCTGTACAGGAGACGTATCCAGGATCGAAATTGGCACCCGAACCCGGCAGAGGCGAGAACAGCCTCGAGAAAACGATGGTCCACCCTATCGAATGCCTTGGACTGATCCAAATTGATCAGCGCGGCTTCACCGTCGACTTTTTCTATGATCTGGCGAACCATATGAAGGTTGTCCTGGATAGTCCTCCCCCTCACAGCGCATGTCTGTTCGGGACCTATCAGACCATCGAGGACAAGCTGCAAACGGTTGGACAAGACCTTCGCCAAAATCTTCAACTCTACATTCAGCATAGTCAAAGGGCGGAAATTACCTATCCCATCCCCTCCGCTTTTGCTCTTGCGTAACAACTTGATGACACCCCTGGTGAAGCGTCGGGGTATCGTCCCGTTCCTCAACCAGTGGTTGAACATCAGTGCCAGCAGCGGAACAAAAACGGGCGACAGCCTCAAGTACAACTCGTAGGGAAGACCGTCTATACCCGGAGTCTTGTCCCGGCCAGCCTGTTTCAAAGCCTCCCAGACTTCATCCTCGGTGACGGCCCCCTCGCACAAGTCCGCTTCCCCCGTCCCGAGACGCGGAAAGTCGGCTAAATATGCGTCGAAATTGGCGGGGCTCAGACCGGGCTCCCTAGTAAAAAGGTCGCGGAAATAAGATCGAAAAGCCTCACAGATGCCTTCGTTTGTAGTCGTCCGGCGTCCGTCCGGCGATGTGACGCTTGGAAAGTACCGATCTGACGCGCTGCGCAACTCCTCTTGCCTGAGTTCTGTAGCCATGTTCGTCGCCTCTGCAGACATTTTCTTCAACCTAGCCCTAACTACCAGAGCTTGGTCCTTCTTGATAAGCGAGGATGCCAACTCCGCCCTAGCTACTGCTACTTCCCCACTATCTCCCGACTGGATGGCACCCTCTAATCTAGATTCAGCTGCCGTTTGCGCTGCTAATCTATCTCTATTGAGCCGGCGACTATAATCAGCTGCAAACGACCTAATGACTGACTTAAGGTGTCCCCACCACTTATTCCCAAGCACACTCCCCGTCAATTCCCTCTGAATGGTTACCAGTAACTGATCACGGAAGTCCTTCACGTCGAGCAATGACGTGTTAAACTTCCAGTAACTATTCATTCTAGGTTTAGGCTTATCTAAGTTTACCCGCACCCGGACGAGCCGATGATCCGAGTAAACTATCGAATGAAAACTTGGACACTCTAAGAGCCCTACGTCGACTCTCCTAACTAAAACCCGGTCGATGTAGCTCGTGCGAACTACCGAATCCGGGCCGCCCCTATTTGTCCAAGTCCACGCTAATTGCCCGGGGTGTTCGTTCCGAAACTTATCGACGAGATCAGATCTGTCGATAAAATCACGAAACGGTTTCACGTCCGGGTTGTAAGAGCCCGATCTTAACCCACTACGATCTAATTTGGGATCAAGGACGGCGTTCCAATCACCCGCTAAAACTACCTGCCGAGGCGTCATCAAAAACGGCTCGACCCGACGAAAAAAGGACGCCCGCTCCGCCTGGTCGTTGGGCGCATAAACCCCGATGAAGCGAAGAGACTTTCCTTTTATGGTGACGTCCAGGACACAAAGCCTGCCCTCCGGATCCGCGAACACAAGAGAACACGACGCCGCCAGGGACTTGCTGATCAGCCAAGAAACCCCTCTTGAGCGACTATCAAAATAAGCTGAGTAGAGGTGAAACCTCCTCGACAGAATATTCTCATAGTCACTGGCAATAAGATGGGTCTCCTGTAGACAACAAACATTCACACCGAGATGCTGAAGATCACGTACGAGTCTCGCCCTCCGAGACTCCGACCTCAGCCCTCTCCCATTCAAAGTTGCTAACCACAGAGCCATTGTGAGACACTTACCTTAGGGTTGGGCGTCGCCCTGAAACATAGTCGGAGTGAGAATACCTACAGCTTCACCCATGGAACCAGTGCCCATCGCAGTCTTGATGGAGCCATCCTGGGACAAGCCTCCGACATCCAAAGGGAATGTTAATTTTAAAGCCCTGTATAGGGAGGGGTGAACCAAAACAGGGACCCTCCCACAACAGAACTGTTTCAGTTTATTCAATTCGTCATTGTTCGTGATGACTATTTGAGAAGGCACCGGGAAGCTCTTTTTCGCCTCCTCTATCATGCTCCAGATCTGCCGTGATCCGGACCCAATGCGAACTACAGTCAGGACCATCTTTGCCCTGGGAAAGTTGGTAGGATCGTCCAGGTCCCTGTCACTGCATTTCTTCATGGCCAAGAGGACTTTTAAGTTGTTGGTCCTCTTGGCAAAATCCTTTGCCTTCTCCTCACTTTCCATTGTCACACGGCAGACATTCTTCCCTGTATTATAAACCAGCTTAGCTTTCCTCTTTTTCCCGCCAGCTTCTTCCGAAGGACTCCTCTGTCTCTTCCCGGGCGTAAAGCTGTCTTTTTTCATAGGGGACGGTACAGGAGGTTTGGTGTTAACCAAGGGAATTGCATCCCTCTTTTTCGGCGAGAAAGAGAGGGCTCTTGCTGAGGTGTTGGGTTGTTTTTTCAACTTAGACGGGGAAGATGGGACAGAGGATGAGGGGCGAGTAGAGACTGTTTGTAACGATGATTTTGGCGCTGGAGAAGCCGGAGTCGAAGATGGTTTTGTTGCAGAGGATGATGTTGACGATGATAAAGACTCCTTCAGCTTGATAATATCCTGAATTTTATCGAAGGACGGATCTTTGTCAGTCCATGGAACAGTGACCGAGGTATCACCCGTACGGCTGAGAGGAGGGGGATTGTCCATGTCCGTGGTCACACAAGCCTTAGGGGAAGTAATAGATGTTGTTTGTCCCTTCCCTTTACTCTTTCTAACAACCTTCCAATCCCCTTCCGTTTCCTTAGACAGAGGTGTAGCCGGCAACACCAAATCTGACGATTTCCCATTACTAGTCTTGATTGTTGGCTGATGGGGGTTTTTGTTGGAGGCAGGCTGAACCCCAGAGGTCGCTTTCTCCGGACAGGAAGGCGCCAGGTGACCAGGCTTTCCACACTTCCAGCAGGCCGGCTTTCTACCAGTCACAATGACAGGTAAAGACCTCTTGCCAATATTCAAGCAGTTAGGAATGGAGCCAAAGGCCTCCTTCGAGAGCATGATATTGAAGCTCCATTCCCCTAGTTTACGGTCGGAGGAGACGCTGGTTATCTGCCCATACTGTTTGAAATAGGCAGCCAGCGCCTCTCCTTTGACATAAGCTGGTACTTCATAAATTGCCACCCTGGTCTTCCTCATACCCTTGTATTCCGTACGGAAGATCAGGTCTTTTGTTAATAACTCCTTATTAATCATGGAAATACAGTCTTCGGGTGTGGGCATCAGTACATCCCACATAAAGGCTCCAGCACCTCTGATAATTTGCTGTGGCAAAAATCCAAACGACGTCAGAGCCTTGAAAATGTTGTCTTTTGTGGATCGGCAAATCTTACGTAAACGCTTGTCGACCACAAACACGGACACAGTCCTTTCCAGGTAATTCTCCATATCCTGGGGGTCCACCACCAAGCCGCCATCTGTAATGAGATGGGCATAATTTTCGGCCTTCTCCAGGAAATCCTTTAAATTGAAAATGCAGGTGGGTGGGGTCTTCCAGCCACAGGGTGATTCCTTGGTCAGTGCATCTTTATTAGTCAGCTGGTTTAAGTCGGTTGCCTTATTAGAAAGCGGAGGGTCGGTTTTGGTTGACTCTTCAGGAAGAGTCCTTTGGTCAAAGTTGGATGCCTCTTGGGGAGGCAATTGGTTATCATTCTCCACTTCAGGGGTTAGGGTCGTATTTGTAGGATGAGGTTTTCCATTGTGAGTAAGAACTGAGGTGGGCACTTGCCTCTTTTTCCTTGAGTTACTTACCTTACCTATATTTTCCGGCCTGTCCGGCGGATCCTTTTTTACTGACCTTGTGTCAGACATTGTTTGATTGGTAAAAACAGTTGTCCAAAGGTAATCCAAGGTAAAAATCCAAAACTTGTCCAAAGGTAATCCAAGGTAAAATCCAAATGGTCCGGCAGGTCCGATCAGATATTAAGCTGATAAGAACAGATACTACACTTTGATCCTAAAACGGGCCGGGCTGCTTGGATTTGGACGAAAAAGGAGCTTATGATATTTGGAGCGATTCATTCAAGAACTCCCCGGCTAGAGGGAGTAGAAAACCGTAGATATTAAATTAATACAATTGTTGTTCGGTGTTTGAGGAAGCGCTGCATAATCCGATGCTCACGAGGTACGTTTTGGCATCAATGATATTGAACTAGTCGTCTGGTTTCTCGCATGTTGCTTGAATTAAGTCTGCAAGATCAGAAGTTGTGAAGGTCAAGGCCGTCTTTCTAAGGAGCGGCTAATGGCGACCGCGACAGACTCT
The DNA here is from genome assembly GCA_963932145.1 of Acanthosepion lycidas. Taxonomy (NCBI): domain Eukaryota; kingdom Metazoa; phylum Mollusca; class Cephalopoda; order Sepiida; family Sepiidae; genus Acanthosepion; species Acanthosepion lycidas. Next base: position 69,049,944 of record OZ010614.1, read on the forward strand.
CTCTCGGGCTTTTCTTCGAGGCCCGATACGGTTTTGTAGTCAGTGAATCTTCTTATCCATTTTATGGCCACTGTCCGGGCTGCTCTGGCGTCGACACGTTGTCGTTCATTGTTTATTTTCCGGTTCTGACTTGGATATTATTCGTCAGACGTTCAAGTGTATCCGTTCTCTAGTGCTCCGTTAATCTACTTTTAGTTTCATGACAATCCAACTTCTGACACCATGTTGTGTTCGTAAATGAAGAACAAATCAAATCACGTGTGTTTACTTTAGATTAATATCAAAATGGCGACTACCTTCTTTATTCAGCCCCCGTTCCAAGAGGAATCACTCCATCTAGATTAGATGCATAGGGTCACGAGTTAAATAAAATGGATTGCGACTAAAAAGAAAGAAAAAACTCACGTGAGGGTAAAGTGTAGAATATAAACAACTCTAAATGTTGCACAGCACTCATAAATCATCGCTAGTTTTTCACCGAGGTAAGCTCGTATTATATTTATTTTATTTTTTAAAATATATATATATATATATATATATATATATATATATATATATATATAGCGAGAGAGATTGAGTTATTTTTCATTGAGTTTATGTATCTTGTTTTGGGTTAAGAACAAACAGGAATTTCCTTTATTGAATAAAAAGGCTCTTTTATTTCTCTTGCCTTTTACAACTACTTACTTGAATGAACTTGTAATATTATTAATAACAATTAAGGAGTAAAAATTTATAATTAAAATCTAAAGTTTCAAATTTTAAATTTTGAATCTTAAATTCTTAATTTAAAATTAAAATATAAATTAAATTAAAATATAGATTAACCTAATTAACCTGGATTTCTTACCTAACTAACTAACTATATATATATATATATATATATATATATATATATATATATATATATTGAACAATAAAAAAATATTAAAAAATTAAAATCTTCAGACACACTGGGTTGTAGATTAATATTCTTTCGTTTTTTTTATTATTATTTCATTTACATTCCTCGACTAGTTTCGGCCAAAATGGCCGTCATCGTGGGAAGAAATATTTCTGCTTGCTGGTAGCAGTAAACTACGGAAATGAATATCTTGATGGAGAAAATGAACTTTTGTCTGTAGTTTTCATTTGTTTTTTTATTTATTTATCTTTTTAAAAGGAATCTTAACATTCCTTGTGTTGGTCAGTCTCTTTTAAGTATTTGAGATAAGAGCTGACTGGATCTATGCTTCATATATATATATATATATATATATATATATATATATATATATATATATATATATACACACACAGCGTGAGAGATTTGAGTTTTCATTGAGTTTATTGTTTTGGGTTAAGAACAAACACGAATTTCCTTTACTGAATAAAAAAAAAGGCTCCTTTTATTCTTGCCTTTTACAAAACTACTTACTTGAATGAACTTGTATTTTCCACATTACCTCAATTTAAGATGAGGGATAGAAACAGGCTTGACACTGCACCTGATATGTGTGTAGCATTGCCTTCTTGTGTTCCCAGTTGGAATCAACTGCTTATGAACAAGCGCATCCATCTCAATAAATGATATTTTTTCAAATATTATTTATTTTATCTTTGTGTTAGAATTTCCTTTAAATATATTTTTCTAAAACTAAAAATTTTATATTCATACAAATAGATAATACAAATAGATGCATGAAATTCCAATATGTGTGGATCATAATAAATACATGTAGATATGATAGGCCGCAATCAAGGCAATACTTATAACAGGTCAGGTGATCATGCAACTGTGGTCTTTTACTGGGGGTGATGCGAATTTTCTTAGATAAGCATCATAGCAGTTGCAAATAGAGGGAAAATTCACCTATGGGATGAGTTTGAAGTTTTTATTTGTTTTATAAGCTAAAACAAATACCAGAATGAGATAATTGGTAAATTTGACGATTAGCGAATTCCTATAAATGAAGAGACAGGTAACTTTGAATAAATAAATTCAAATGCATAAAATATCTCAAGGATTGATTTTTATTTCAATGTGAGATTTTTTTTATAGAATTTCTACTTGTATCAAAAAATCATTTGTATATTGTAGTGCAAATAAAGAATCCGCATCAGTTGATATCAAGCTCAGAAATATAGTTTGTTCCATCCACTCTGTTTGTATTGAAATGATGCCCTTTCAGACACCAACATGAAGATTTTTGTTAAGAGATTTCTACAAACCTTTCATTTGACAGCATTGAACATTATGAAACAGAAAAACTCCTACCACTGTACAGTGGTATCCATTGGAACTTTTAAATCTCCACAATCTATTTCTTTCAAAAAACTTCCATACTCAGGATAATAATAAGCAGTATCATTGAATATTTCCTCCTCTGCAAGACAATCTTTTCATGTGATATATCCTGCTATATAAAAAAGCAACATGTTAATATCTTTGGGGAAACCAGTTTCTAGGTCTGGCAGGTGATCAAATATTTCACATGCCAATTCACCCAACGTATATCCACATTTTGAGCAATTATGGCCTGAATCATGGCTATATTCTCTAACATTAACTTGCAATCGAAGAAGCCATTTTGTTTTTTGGATATGAAATTTTTGAATAGCATTTTGTACAGTAATAAAGTAAGTACTGCCAGAAACGTGTCTCAATTGACCAAATTCAGTTTCAAGATAGTCGGTGATAAATTCTCCAAGAATGACGAAATTGAACCCATTGTCATACCTGCAAAGCATTAAATGCCATACGAGGGTCGCTTGTGAAGGATTTTATTCTCTTTCCTTACTTTCCCTCATTTGTTTTGCCATACGTCCAAAATCTGAAAGAAATGTCAAATTTCCATCATTTCAATCTGATACCACTCAGGGATCATTTGTATTGGCACTTCCATAAATATCTTTTACACTCACTATTTTCCAAAATTTCAGAATTTCTTCGATGAAAGTAACAGTTTCTCTTGTCTCATCATCCTTTGAAACATCACAAAACACTTTCAAAAAGTGGGAAACTTTTTATCTCTCAATTGGTTTTGGAAGAACTGCTATTTCTGTTAGTTTTCATAACTTAACAAATTGAGTTTTTTCATGTGCAAAAAGTTGTTTCACTATTTCCCATTTTGCTGTCATTTCTTTATCATCAGAATAAGACAGCAATTCTGAACAAGCCTCAGTTATCCAGTGATTGCGAATGAAAATCAACGATAAACCATTTATAGTAATCCAAGGCTTATTTTCAACAGTGTCGAATTTCTTGAATAAAGCTTGATTAGTCTGATTATTGTCAAAAATAACTGCAATTACATGACCTTTCAAATGACTAGCTAAATCAACAACATTTCTAACATTCTGAAAGAAAAGTTCCAAATTTATTTTAGCAACTGGGATCATCTTAATCAAAACTTTTGGTCCATGTGATCATTTGATCATAATACCCGATACAATGTTTGCTAATACTTCTTCAGAATCTTTGGCAAAACCAAATATGTTTCATCCTTGGTACTGTAAGCTCACTTTAACATAAACCTCATCAACTAGGATGATACATTTTTTTCTGTTCATCTGATATTTTGCGAAACACCTCACCAAGAAAATTCCGATCATTTACCTTCGAAACTTTTGCTGTCATATCCACTAGACTTTTCACGATCGCTAATTTGAAATCATATCAAATTCTTTTAAAAATAGACTGAGATGTGGCAAAATATTTGAATGCCAGGACAAGAATTTCCGACTCGTAAACGTTTTTACCAACTATTCATGGTGATATATTTATTGTCTCAAAACTTGTTTCTTTTTAGTTCAATTTTCCAAGTTACCAAGGTAACGAATTGCTTCCTCAATTTGAGGCCAATGTTGAAACATGTTCATTCTGTTTTTCAGTTGGGAAGAAATGTGTGTGCATATACCTGCATAGTTACCTTTAAATGTCAAGTTTTCAAAAATTTTAATAAAAACATCGGAATATCTTCAATGAAGAAATGAGAAGACTGGATGAACTGTTGATTGTTCGATTTGTAGCAGGTTGTAGCGGACCATGTGTTTACGTGTTGTTAAATTAGGAACACATGCGTTTATTCCTGCTAGAAGATGGTCCAACTACAAGAACATGGCTGACTCAGAGATCGAATCCACCGTAAAGAAGTGTAAAGAAAACCAACAAGACCGATATGTATATACAACAAGTATATGTATTAAACAACAAAATTTACAAAGGGCATAGACATTAACATTTGTATTTGTGTGTGAACGTAAAGAGTTTGTATTTTGGTGAATGTGTATGTGTGCATAATGTTCATGGCGTCTCCCATAAATGGGAAGACGCAACGTTCTGCAAGAGCTTACATTGTGGATGTGTTCGCTTAAAATGAAGAAATGAAAAAGAGAACGATGCAAGAAATCGTCCAGTATTTATAGTATAGGGAGATCGCCCCCAAGTGAACAATTTGGTCAATTAAGGAGGAGTTAACTCCGACAAGTTAACTGCTGGCGTCAAATCATGATGGCCAATATCAGAACACAATTCTCAATTCTATCTTTTTCTAAGAAATGTGCAAACTCATCATTTTGCGTAATTCGCATGGAAGCGGAACTTTATTTGTTGTCCTTGGTTTTCGTTAAAGACATGGTATCTCGCTTGATAGCCAATTATTGAATGTTGATGAAAGATTTTTGGCCTGTGCTTTTCCATGAATAAACACAGTTTCATAACCATGCCTTTCACAAACAACAGTATCTGGGTGGGTAGGGCTGTTATCTCTTGGCATTACCTTTTGCCATCTTTCTTGCTCATCTTGATCTTTTAGGAGATGAAATATCCAGAACAGCTCATTATAATTGCCTCAACAGGATGTCACACATCTTTTGACCATTTTGAGATAATTTTCAACAGAATCACGCAAAAAAGTTTTTAAAATTAGAGATTAAAGTTTCCCCGAATTAAATGAATTTAAGTTTTCTAAATTAAAACAGTGGTTAGTCAGTTTTTTTTTAATTTTCACTGTTCACTACGTGTTTTATTAAAAATGTGCGACTCTGTTCAATGGACATGTTGTTACTGTACAGAGAATGTTCCTACAAAATTATTATATCAAAGTTAATGTGAATATATCAGAGTAGCTGATGTGAGAAGTTCAAATAATTCTTAATAAAGCTGGAACAAGATTGAGAGATTTTAAAAAAAGGTTGAAAACGCGTAATTTTTAAAATTTTCAAACAATATTTCTTAAACTGCTCTGTTATAGATACGGTCTTCATGTTGCTGTTATTATGAAGAAAAACGTTTTTAAAAAATTATTTTCTCCATTCTAATAAATTTCAATCAAATAAAAATTGCAAATTTATAATAGATAACACTAGTTTAGCACATTAAATCAGTGAGTGTATCTCAGTCAAATTAATAATGTCGGAAAAATAGATCTCAATAAAATACAATCATTTTTACAGTACTCAAAATCTTATAATAGTCGAAATGTAATTGATGATAAAATACAGAAGCTCAACTGAAATAAATTTGATGAATGAGAATTTCCTTTTCGAATGAAATTGCGATGAGTCAGATCAATGAAAATTTCACTTTTTCATAAGAGATGGACATGTATGAATTTAACCAGACAGGATAGTGAAAATTACACTACATTTGCGTCGGTCGTGAACAAGCATTGCGACAATTTTAAACTGTCAGAATTGGATTCGAATAATTTCAAGTGTCTGATATTTGTTTCATCTAAAGACACTGAAATTAGATGTAGAGATCTGAACAAATTGGAAAACGAGCCAAACCTTATTCTCCAACAAATAGTGGAAGACTGTAAGTGATTCATAAGCGTACGACAAGATTCGAAAAATATCGAGGAATCTGACATAGCCTACATAAGAAAGTTACGCCAAAAGAAAAGAAAAAATAATTCTCCCTCTAAATTAAACAAATACAAAAAGGAAACAAGACAACTTGCTTCCTAACCCGTGTTCCGATTGTGGTTCACTTCATTGTTATAAGGACTGCTTTTACCGGAAGTGCCCAACTTGTAGCCGTATCGGACACAAGAGTTCACACTGCTGAGTAAGAAAAAAGGTTAATAATGGAATGAACAAGATGGGTTAAACATTAGGAAATACTTGCAAGTACAAATCCTAAATAAAAAATATCAAATTAAAGTTGGATTCTGGGTCAGATTCGACAATCATAAATCTACATACTTGGAAAAAGTTAGGAAAACCAACCATGCTAAGATCTACTAAAATGGCCAGGTCCGTCACAGGGGAGAAAATCAAGTTTCAGGGCGAACTAATTACAAATGTAACTTTTCATGGAAAGACTTTAAAACTAAAAAGGTACGCATTAAAGAACACAAAAAAATATTTTGCAGCGACTGGATGGAGAAATATAAATTGTGATACATAGCAATTAATTCATTTTACCAAAAACTCGAAGACCTGACCAACGAGACAGAAAATTTAATAAAAGATTTAAAAGAAACTTTTCTGGAATTTTTTTTTCTGGGGGCCTTGGTCGGTGTCATAAGATGACGGCGAAATTCGGGTTAAACAATGACATCCAGCCAGAGTTTAAGAAATAAATAAATGAAAAATGAAAAACTCGACAGACTAGAAAGAACCGGCGTCTTGTCGAAAATTCAGCTTCACCGACCGTCTATGTGAAAAAAAAGTCAAAGAAGATCCGGGTATGCACCGATTTTTCGACGGGACTCAGTTCTGTACTCAAAGACTATCACTACCCTTTACCAAGCCCGGAAGAAACCCCCCTCCTTAGATCCCTTTTTGGGAGTAGTTAATATTTTTGTCTCTTGTGGTTGATGATCAGAGGTTCGACGAATTTTCTTTTCCTATTTGACCTTCTCATTACTGTCTTTTCCTGCGGTCTTTATATCTCGAACGCTTCGCAGATTGTATCCATAGCATCGTCATCTTTTGTGGTTGACGAGCTTGGCTCCCCAATTCGTCTTTTCTGTAGCTGGTCGATATGTCTTCTGTGTGAAAACTTTTCGCCTTTTATGGTGTACATTAGATTCCCGATTCTATTGATTACTGTGCCAGGCTCCCAGTAAGACATATTGTTTCTAAAATTTTTGAAATAAACCCGTTCTCCAGGTTTGAATGATCTCTTTGGCACCATCGGTGTATATTGATTTTTGCTCTTGCTTGGCAATAATTTGTCAAACACCGACCTTATTTTCAGCGGAAACATCAATTCTGCTGGAGAACGACCCGATGGCGTGTTTGCGTTGGGTGTTATCCTATATACTTGTAGAAATTGCTGTATAGCTTTTGTCGTCGGTACGTCCTCAGCTTTTTTTAGTGCTCTTTTCAATGTGCCGACAAATCTCTCGGCTTGTCCGTTCGACCTCGGGTGCTATGGCGCTATCTTAATATGTTTTATCTGGTACGTCTCGCAAAATTTCCTAAAATCACTGGAGGTAAACTGTGTGCCGTTATCGCTTACTACGCAATCCGCGACACCAAATCTCGCGAATAGTTCGATTAAACAATTTATGGTGTTTTCCGTTGTTGGGTGCTTAAATCTGGCAACCTCTGGCCATTTACTAAAACTATCTATTGTTATTAGATAATAGTAACCTTCAATGGGTCCTGCGTAATCCACGTGTATTCTAGACCACGGTCTGTCTACTTTAGGCCATGGCCTTTGTATAGAGGGTGGTGCCTTCGCCGCAGCAGCACAGCCTTTGCAACTTTCCACCATTTGCGTGATATCATCGTCCATGTTCGACCAGAATACAAAACTTCTCATGAGTGATTTCATCCGGTTTTTTCCGGGATGTCCCAAGTGAAAATCTTTTAAGATCCTTCTTCGTAGTGACTTTGGTATTACTACTCTCTCGTTATACAACAATATGTTCTCACAGATTGAGAAACTGTCTGCTAAATTCTTCACTTTCTCTTCTATTTTTTTCTTGGTCTCCTGTATAAACTCGTCTCTTTCTGCTTCACGTCTTATCTCTAGCAGCATTACAGGTAGTTCCTTTATTGTATTGCATAGTACCTTACTGATTTCATCTTCAGCTTGTAATGCGACAATTACCGACTCTTCTAACGGTTCGCTTTTCGCAGGTATTAATCGCGATAGTCCGTCAGCGTGTCCTATTTTCTTTGATGATAAGAATTCCAGTTTAAAATTATAGTTCAGTAACACAGTTCCCCATCTTAAAAGTATGTTCGCTGTGTAGACTGGTAGGCCTTTTTTTGAACCAAAAATCGTAAGAAGTGGTTTGTGGTCCGTTTGGAGTGTTAACTCTCTCCCATAAATATATATGTGAAAACGAGTTACTGCAAAAATTATGCCTAATGCCTCCTTTTCGATCTGTGAATAGTTTATTTCCGCCGGTAATAATGATCCAGATGCGTGTGCAACGGGTTTGTTTGTACCGTTACGCATCTTGTGTAAAATACACGCACCTACCCCATGTGAGCTCGCGTCACTTGCAATAATGATTTCGAGTTCGGGATCAAAATGTGTCAGTGTTAACTCTGAAGTTAATTTTTTTATTATTTCCTTGAACGCTTTTTTACAGTCCTCTGTCCAATTCCAGTTATGCTCCTTTTTTAGTAACTCATTTAATGGAGCCCTCAGTTTATGCATATTATCAATAAATTCGCTATAGTAGTTACCTAGGCCCAGGAAACTTTGCAGTTCTGCAATATTTTTTGGTTCAGGCATATTTTTAATTGCCGATGCCCTCTCTGGGTCCGGTTTTCTGCCATTTTCATTTATTATCTGACCTAAATATTTAATTTCATTTAGGAAAAAAATCACACTTTTCTCCTTTTACTTTGAAGCCGAAGTCCTGAAGTCTTCTAAAAACTTCTTTTATGTGTGACGTGTGCTCTTCAACATTGTCGCTCTTAATTAAAATATCATCCAGATAAGCGGTCGCGAAATTCTGGCCCGTGAGCATTGTGTCCATCGTTTGCTGAAAAATTGCAGGTGCAACTTTTATTCCGAATGGTAGTCTGTTGAACTTGTACAACCCTTTGTGCGTATTAATGCAAAGGATTTTCGTACTCTCTTCTTGTACTGGGATTTGTAGATAAGCCTCACTAAGATCTATTTTTGAAAATATCTTACCGCCGTTGAGCTTTGTAAATATCTCCTCTGGGCTCGGTAGTGGGTAATGGTGGTCTTTTATTGCCTTGTTGAGTCCCGTCGAAAAATCTACGCATACGCGAATTTCTCCCGACTTCTTTTTTACGTAAACCACCGGCGCTGCCCACTCACTAAACTCTGTTTTTGATAGAATCCCAGTTTGTTCAAGTCTCTCCAATTCTTTGTCTATTTTTTCTATAGTAGCAAACGGTACATTTCGCTTCTTTCTAAAAATTGGTTGGACGTTTTCTTTTAATTCTATTTTGGCCTTAAATTTGTTGCATCGTCCCAACCTGCTTGAAAATACCTCAGGAAATTGATTATATAATTCCTCCTTCAATTTTATAGTATCTGATGGTTCAACCTTTAACTTTTTGCAAAACGAGTTGATAGGTAGGTCCCAAACGTTGAATTTCTGCATCCAGTCGATACCTACTAAATTTTCAGTATCTTTCATGACGTATATCTTAAGTTTTTTTGTTTTGCCGTGAAATTTAACATTCACGATTATTTCTCCCTCAAATTTTATTCGTTTGCCTGTAACCGACTTGGCAATTTTTTGAGTGTGTAACATGGTAGGTCTGTTGAGTTTTTTCCATGTCTGTAAGTTGATCATCGTGAGGTCGGAACCCGAATCCAGTTGTAATTTAATCTTTTTGTTTAAAATTTCCAGTTCCACATATTTCTTTACATTGGGGTTGTCATCATTATGCATCCTTGTAGCTCCTATTCTATTTGTATCTTTTCTATTTCTACATTGTGGCCTTTTTTTCCACATTCAAGACAGTTTTTATATCTGAAGCGGCAATCCTTGTTACAATGTAATCCTCCACATAGATAACATGCTGATGGGTGGTGCTTATATTTGTTTCGATATTCGTCATAATTTGTCCTGTATGTTGTACTTTTCCTCTTATTATAAAATTTTCTTTTTCTTTCCGGGGAGGGTGAGAATCTTTTTTCATTGTCGTAAAATTTTAGTTTTCTTTCCGGGGAGGGTGAAGAACGTAGACTTTTGTTTAGCTTACGTATAGGAGAAACAGCTGATACTTCAATGTCCTTTGCGTCTTTCTTTATGCTTAAACATCTCTGGCAATCTTCCGATAATTGCTGTAATGTTAGACCCGGTTCGTTTTGTAATTTTGCAAGCATTCTTCTACGCATTTCGCTATCTTTTGTATAAACTAACCCTTGAACAAAGATGAGACATTTGAAATTGTCCAGTGTTAATTCCGCTAGTTTGAAGTCGTCACAATGTTTATTTACGAAACGTGGAATAATCCTCATTATCGCCCTTTACCAGGTTAAGGCATTTCCACCTCCTATGGAAGAGTGATGTTTTGGGGCTGAAGAGTTCTTTAAGACATGTCACTGCTTCGTCAAATTTTAATTCGTTCGTCTTTTTTGGCAAGATATAATCCACGAACTTTGTATATTCTTCAGTTCCTAATTTTCTAAGCAACAGACGTAGCTTTTTTGCTTCTGTCCAATTTTGACAGTCTATGTTAAAGATGTCTTCATGTCTTCTGAAGTAATCTCCAAAATTTTTGTCTTCATCTAGAGAATATTTGAAAATCTCTATGGTATTCCACACTGCGTCTTGCGAAAATGTTGCTTCTTTTTCAATCTCTAATTGCTTGTTGCCCGCTACTTTCAATATTAGTTCCTGGAGCTCCTTTTTCTATCTTGATTTTCCTTTTGCGTTTGTAATAATTGCTTTTGCCATTTTTCTTGTAGCTGTAACTGTTGATCATTTTGGTATTTCTGCATTTGTAATTGTTGCTCATTTTGGTGTTTTATCAGTTCTACCAACATATTTTAAAAATCTTCCATGATAACTCAATTTTATGTATTTTTACTCCTCGAAATTGTTTGTCGCTAATTTGTTGTTGTAACGACGAGGGAAGGATTTTTCTTTTGTTGATTAGTTTTCCGCGTGTGTTCGCCAAGTTGTTTGTTGGTTAGGCGTACGAAAAGTTTTTCTTTCCCCGTGTGAGTTTCGAATCCTCGTTCGCTAAGTTGTTGTGGATTCCGAGATGAATTCGGTCTCAAAGGAATGACAAACGCAATAATTAAATATAAGAAATAAAATTTATTTACACAATCATACAAAGAGTAATACTGTTAGTAAGTCCAGGAACGTGGTTAGTAGCAAATACAGATAGATATATACAGTCTCGAAGTAGGACTTCCTTAGAGTCTACGTGCTTTAACTGACTTCTACAAGAGGTTACCTCACACTATCTCCGTTCGTATATTCTCTCACTCTTCGTATATCCTCTCACTATCCGACTGCCGACTACCGACTACCATACGACCACTCTCACTGACTGTAATTCTGGGTATTTAACAGCAGCAGACCAGGTACACTTGGTAGAGTCCACTAATATAGAAAAAGGGGTGGACCCCATAACAGATTGGATTTCCGATTCCTTCTAAAATCTTCGTTCTTTTTCTCTCCTAGTAGCCCCTTGCGTCAATGGCATCATCACCTTGCTTAGGATGAATTGATTGATGCGTTTTCTACTGACTATCAACGCTTTGCAGTTCATTTAAAACTAGATAATTTTTTAAAATTTTAAGATTTAAAAAAAAATAATAATAGTTTTGTGATAGTGATACAAATCTTATTAATTAACTCATAGCTGGGGGGAGATGAGGTGGATTCATACCTTTCCTAAGGGAATTGAAACGCGTCACTCCAATTAACAATTCTGAACCATTAACCATTACACCACCCTCGCATCCAAGTTTGCAGCAGCTGATATTCACAAGCAGTCACCCATCTACGTACTAACAAGTCTCAATATTGCTAAACTCTGGTGATCGCAGAGGGACTGGTGTTTCAACGTGATATGGTCATAAGCCACATTGTAAAATGAATTACACGTGGTGTAATGATTTTACAATGTCTTGGACGGACATTATTATTAATACAAAAAATAAAAATATAAAATAATAATAATAATAATAATAAATATCTTAAATAAAATAAAATTAAATGAATAACATTAAAATTTTGTTTCACATAAAATAAATAAAAACAAAATAATAAAAGTTATCCCAGCATGCAATGGAAAATTTACCTGTCTAAAAAACGGATTCTTCCCGCCTAAAAACTTACTTTCTTCGCTACGGATCCTAAAAAGGTCAATACGTCTATTTCCTCATCTCGGCATCTTGCTTGTCATAAGACGAAGTAACTTTCTTTCTCGATTACATGCAATCTTAAAACACATAAAACGAAAATAAGCAAAAATAAATAAAACAATATGATTTTGATTTACAATTTAATATGTATTTAGCGTTATTTATTTTTACGTTTTTATTCCTATGAACACGAAGCTATCCCTGCTGGTATGATGTTTAATAACCTCCACATCTTCCTAAAGAGTATATTGGTTTGGATAACCTACACGGAATTCTGAACTGAACCCTTTATTTAATACTAGCAGTAGAGCCCGGCGTTGCCCGGGGATGTAACAGTAAGAGATAGATCAAGTATCGACCATCATAAAGACTGAAAAATAAAATTGACAAAGATTATTGTTTAAGGTTGACGGACACGCATGTTTTAATTATTTTTTTTTTTTTTTACGAATTGGTCAAACCCAAACTCAAACAAAAACATTGTTTTCAATCGTTATGAGTTTACCAATTAAATAGAATTTTATTATAAAAAATTGTCTTGTAAATGGAGTTTTTAAAGCATTCTGAATGTAAAAATAAAGAAAAAAGTGTGCAAGACAATAAGAAACACTACCTGCCAAAAAAAAGTGAAGTTTTGTTGAAATCGGTTGAAAAATGTAGGAAATCCGATCCTTGGGCTTTGTTATAAACGGAGAAGGCATTAAGCCCGACATGGATAAGGTGAAAGTTATAAGGGAAATGCCAGAACCTAAGTCAGTGAGACAATTAAGAGGGTTTATAGGTGCTATAGGGTACTACAGACAATTCATCCTGGCATTCTCGAGAATTACCATACCCCTAGTAGCACTGACGAAGAAATACGCTAGGTTCAAATGAACAGAAAACTGCCAAAGAGTATTTGATACCTTAAAGGAGCGGCTGATAGCCGTTCCGCTGCTGACGTACCCAGACCTCAGCAAGCCCATGGTGCTATACATTGATTTGAGTGAGCAATGTACAGGAGCAGTTCTCACCCAACCATGCTCCGATAAAGAAGGACTAGTCCCAGACATACCAGAGGAGGTACCGATATACTTTCTCTCTCATAAGCTCTCGGAGACACAACAGACGTGGCCAGTAATAGAAAGAGAGGCATATGCTATCATGTATGCTCTCCAAAAACTGGACTACTACTTGAATGGTGCAGTATTTACTATAAAGAAAGACGATAGGCCCCTACAGAATGGACGAATAATAAGATTCAACAGTGGGCGCTAGGGTTAGGGTTACACTGGCGATCCATCCTCAGTTCGCTTTATAGTATAAACCCAACGGCTGCCGATATTTTTATTATTCGGGGCATTTTCAATTCAAAAGTATCATTTGATACTAAAAATTTAATTTCTTTTTGCATGGCCGCTATCCATCGTTTGGAATTGCCAGAATTTATGGCTTCTTGATAGTTCTTCGGGGTACATTGCACTGAATAGCAACAGTCAATGTCACAGATATTACATTGACCCATTCCCAAATAGTCTGGCTTTCTTCTATTTCTGGTCGGATAACGCGGAATTTGTGCCCCCTCATCGGTTGTATTTTCTTTTAACTCAAGTTTTGCTTCTGATTTTTCCTCGTCCATATCATCTGGTATAACACCTTCCTTTGATTGTAGATTTTGGACGGTTTTTCTACTTATAGGCCCTATCTCATAATTAGGCCATACTAGTTCGTGTTGGACCAGCTCCTCGCAGTTAATGTTCTTTTCTTCGGGATCCTCCCCTTCCTCAAAGGAATCTGTAAATCTGACGCATCTGATCTTCCTTATTATTTTACTTTGTGGGAAATAAATCATATAGGCTGGACTTGTCTTGTCATACCCAATAAATATGCCTCTTTCACTTTTTGAATCAAGTTTTGCCCTGTGGTCGACATATGTGTAGCAAATTGTACCAAAAATATGCACACCACTTACGTTGGATTTGTAATTCGTATAAGCCTCGTATGGAGTCTTTTTAATGTTACTATTATAGCAACGGTTTCTTATATATACGGCTCTATTTAATGCAGAAACCCACAGATTTTTGGGTAACTTAGATGCTATTAGCAAACATCTAGCCATTTCGAAAAGCGTCCGCCAACTACGTTCAGCGACTCCGTTCTGGTGTGGTGAATAAGAACAAGTTTTCTCATGTTTAATGCCTTCATTTATTAGGAGGTTTTCGTAGTCATCACAAGTAAATTCTCCACCATTATCTGTTCTAATTATTTTCACTTTCCCATAAGGGGAGATATCAGATAAGAAAATTTTTGTAACTTGTAGGGTATCAGATTTGTTTTTCAGAAAATATATCATAATAAGTCCTGAATATTCGTCAACAAAGTTTAATACATATGAATAAGTGTCGATACCCATTGGGGAAATTGGACCTGCTAAGTCGCAATAAACTCTGACCAAGATATCTGTTGATTTTGGAATCTGACCCCTATTTCTATATTTCGTCATTTTCCCTTTAATACACGTGTCACAATATTGTAAGCCCTTTGGAGATGTAATTTTCATTCCAGTGACGTGTTCTAGCAATCTTTTAACATCCGAAAGAATTATTACAGAGGCCTAATATTTTATGCCAAGTCCTTAAGTCGTGCGTGGTTGTCTTCACAGACTTAATACTTTTCATATAATGCAAACGCCCATTTTGTTGTATATTAAATTCAGTTCCGTCTGGGTATATTAACTTTGAATTGTCTCGGTAAAAATTAACTTTACCACCAGTTCTAACAGCAGACTGAACCGAGAAAATATTTTGTTTAAATTTAGGAATATATAAAGCCCTTTTTAACAAACATTTTAAATATTTTCTTTAGTATCTCGTAAATAAATACAGGCATCGCCTCTTTTTAAAACTAAATTATTAGCTCTGGTCCCGTCAGCTAACTCAATAAAGTGGGAATCAGGATAAAATTAATAAATTTTGTTTCATCTGTAATTACATGAATTGTCGCACCCATATCGACTAGGTAAGAATTATAACTATTGGGTATAGTATCCAACCCAAACGAAAAGGCATATGTTCGCTCATTCGAAAAAGTTTTTACATTTTTACAAAAATCATTCCTTGTATAAAATTGACATTTCGCACATACATGGCCGGCTTTACCACAACGAAAGCAGATGATATTTCTTTTTCTATTATTACTGTTCCAGTTGTTGTTGTTGTTGTTGTAACAATTGTTTTTAAGCCCCTTGTTTTTAATATCATAATTCCTAGTCTGATAGCTTTGAGGGATTGACTTTCTGAATTTTTTAAATGACGTTCTCAGTTGCATTACGTTATTTCCTTGATTTTTCGGGGTACATATTTTTTCAGTTTCTTCATAGCTACGTAACGCCATTTTAAACTCAGTGAAAGTTAATTGTTTATCTTTTTGAGTTATGACTCTCGTGAATGGTTTGAATGTTGGTGGTAATCCCTTTAAAAACATGGCTATTAGCAACCCACCTGCCATTTTTAAGGCATTTGTGACATTCTCAGGTCGTATAATATAATCTGTTACAGATTCATTTTCTCGTCTCCTTAACGCGGTTAGTTCAGTATATAAAGCAATAATTTTAGGTTTACCTTTTGACAAGTAATGTTCGCGTAAAATTCGTAGAGCTCGTCGTCCATTGTCCTTGGCTTCTCTCATTATCAAAGACAAACTCCTGTCATACAGGCATTGTATTAATTCGGCGAACACGGTCGCATTTCTTTCCATAAAATGATCATCTTCTTTCTGGTCATCTTGGCAAAGAATGATGTCATGAAGTTTTTGTTTTCTAAGGCAGCCTAAGAATTTCGTTTCCCACAATTCCTACTTGGTTTCGTCTCCGTCAAAATACAGTTATAGCCTGGGCTCATAACCAATGTTAACCATGTTTGCCATAGTCTCTGAATATAGAATCCAGTGAAGTCCGTAATGTGTTCAATATCAGAGGTTAGCAGTGAAGATTCGGAGAAAGTAGCAGCTGTTAAGTATTTCTTTAAGAAGGAAATTACTGGAAAGTAATTGAAACTCACCTGAAGCGAGCTGAAGATGAGTTTCAATTACTTTCCAGTAATTTCCTGTTAAGTAATTCTTTCAGTCTTCGATATCAGAGATTGGCAGTGAAGATATTTTGGGAGAAAAAACAAAATGGCTGTCTTTATACACGTCGGATTGAATATTTTGAGCTTTCTGATTGGTTAACCCTTCTCTTGGTGGACTATAACTCACTAGTACACAAAGTACTCAAAAATTCTAACATACTGGACAGAAGGGATTGAGAAGGAGCAGGCAGACAGCTGCTTTTAGAGAAAAGGTGGAGGCAGGAGAGATCACCATAATAAATAAAAGGCTGTATTATCTCTCAGGTAGAGATGAAGTTAAAGCCAAGTTGTATGTGCCCAAAAGTTTAAGGCCAAAGATAGAACAGTGTCACGAGAGGTTAGGGCAAATAGGAATTGATAGAACATATGATCTAATAGGGAAAAAGTACTATTGGCCCAAATTGTACGGAGAGGTCACTAATTATATTCTGCCAGTCGCAGAGAAGAAGGCAGGAAATGGCGCCATTATGAAGGATGGCTGTACCGAGCTTCCCCTTCGAAAAAGTGAATATGGATGTATCAGGACCACATGGGGAAAGTGCGCGAGGAAATAACTATATAGTGAATGTTATTGAGTGGCTAACAAATTGGCCTAAGGCATTTGCAGTCCCAGACAAGAAGGCTAAAATTGTAACCGACTTGATAATAAGTGAAATCTTCCCTAGGTATTGTGCCCCTGTGCAACTTGTCATTGATAATGGCACAGAGAATATAAACAGCATAATGATAGAAGTGATGACAGGTTTGAGTAGAAAGCACATAAAAACATCTCCATATCACCCCCAAGAATACGCTAAAGTGGAAAGGTTTCATAGAACCTTGGGTGATGTATTAACTAAACTGGCTAGAGAAAATGCAGAAAATTGGGATCTGTACTTGACACAGGCACTGGCGGCCGTGAGGTTTACGATTAACGAAACCTCCAGATTTTCTCCCTACTTTATGTTATTTGGCAGAGACGTGGTCGTGCCTGTGGATAACTTGGTGAAGCCCCGAAGAAAGTATATGGGAGAAGATTATCATCAGCTGTTATTGGAAGAACAGCATAAAATATTTGTACAGGCCAGAAGAATAAAGAGGGCGCAGAAGAGAAGAAATGAGAGAGTGATTGCTGGAAGAAAAGTAGTAGAATTGAAGGTTGGAAATCCTGTATGCTACAAAATTCACCAGAGAGAAGGAAAGCTGGACCAGAGATGGGAACCATACTACCGGATAGTAGAGCAGACGGGTCCAGTATCAGGTGTAATATGGGATCAAGTGGCAGGACGGACAAGGAGAGCCCGTTCCAATGATCTGAAAAAAGCTGACATAGCCAAACTAGAAATGAGTGAACCAAGGACTAAGGAGGCAAGAACAAGGAAGGTAACTCTGGTTGAACCGAGAGAAATGGAGACGGAAGAGGATTCAGAAGAAGAAGAAGAAGAAGAAGAGATAGATCGACTTAGCCATCTGGACAAAGCGATCCGATTGACAGAGCTGGAACCTTCGGCAGGGACCAACGGCGTTGGGTTATCAGTTCGGAGGGGGGCCCTCTGATGTCACCATCTCGCCCTCATGTCCAAAAGAAAAGGAAGAGAAAAGCAAGGAAATTCCAGTCAGACAGTCAAGGGCTCTGAAGAGAAACAGCCTAAACAAGAAGAAGAGCTCAGTGGGAGGAGGAAGAGGAGGGGGAGGAGGAGGAAAAACCACCTTTTTTCCCAGCTCAGAGCAAGGCTAAGAAATAAAGAAGATCTAGAGGTTGAATCAAAAAGTCTAAGGTACAGACTCGAAAAAGATGAAACACCTCCTGAAGAGGAATTGAACACTGAAGGAAGGTTAGAGGTTGAACAGGAACTACCTCTGAAGATGAGATTGTGAGGTGTGGGGAAGCCCAAATCTCAGTAGAATCAAAAGGCTGTGAAGAATAGAAGCATTCGGTGTCGACAGATAACGACACTGGCTCATCCAAAAACCTACTGGCTGACTGTGGTGGATGTGGATGGAAGGGATGGAGACCCGGGCTGCACCTCACGAAGGACGGAAGAAGATTATTGGCATTGCTAACTGGCCAGCAGTAGTGTCATGAAGGTACGACCTTGGCGGGACGCGAACCTGTCTGAACCAATCGATCTACTGAGAGTTAATTAGAGGAGGGAAGAGGTGAAGGGTTACAAACTAAGAAAAGAAATTATGGAATAATTGAGTGAAGAATTGAACATGACAGGATGGTTAAGAAGAATAAAAACAAGAGAATCTTGTTGTCGTGCAGGAATGGGCAAAATGAAAGTATTGATGATGATAATAGCCACAATAATGATGACGATAAGGATGGCGGAAGCTTGGAAGCACAGCTGAAATACCATTTTTCAAAAAGACAAGTGAAATAATAATAACCAGGTCGAAACAGATGGAAGAATCAGGAGAGGAAGAAGGGGACAAAACACCTCCTGAAGGGGAATTAAACACCAGGAAAGGTTAGAGGTCGAACAGGAACTACCTCTGAAGATGTCATTGAGAAGGGTGAAGAATCCCAAGTCTCAGTAGAACAAAGAAGGCTGTGCAGAATAGAAGCACTCGGTGTCGACAGATAACGACACTGGCTCATCTAAAAAACTACTGGCTGACTGTGGTGGATGTGGATGGAGGGGATGGAGTCGAGAGCTGCATCTCACGACGGACGGAAGAAGATTATTGGTATTGCTAACTGGCCAGCAGTGGTATCATGAAGTACGACCTTTGGAGTGGGAGCCCCGCGCACCTGTCCGGACCATTCGGTCTGCTAGGAGTTAGTTAGTGGAGGAAAGAGCTGAAGGGTTAGAAACTTAGAAAGAAATTGTGGAATAATTGAGTGAAGAATTGAACAAGACCGAATGGTTATGAAGAATAAAAACAAGAGAATTTTGTTGCCTTGCAGGAATGATCAAAATGAAAGGGTTTATGCTGATGATGGTGGTAGCCACACTGATGGTGACGATGGCGGAAGCTTGGAAGCACAGCCGAAATACCATTTTTCAAAATGAAAAGTGAAATAATAATAACCAGCTCGAAATGTTTTATCACATATTCGTGATAGATTTAAATCCATATGAGTCGCTGTTAGATAAACTAAGAAATGAGCTAAGGCAGCTGGGTACAGCCCGGTTAAAGGTAGGGCAAGATTATTCCAAGGAGAAGGGTTAGGATATCTCAGATTATTATATTCCCTAGAATTGGAGGCTACTATGATAGAGGCTCAATGGAGGGACATGAAAAATTACCCGAAGGAAACAGAGCTGCTGCAGACGAAAGAGAAGAGATCGGTGCTTCCGATTGTTGGAAAAGCGTTAAATGTCCTGTTTGGAACATTGACTGAAGATGATGTTAAAATCATAAGAAAACTGGGAGAAGTGGAGATAAACCTGAGAGCGCTAGCTCAGGTGGCAAGGGAGAGTGTAACAATATTAAATGTGACAAGGTTGGAACTAGCCAAGAATAGAGCCAGAATTAATTAGTTAATAAATAACCTGGCAGAGTTAAGACAAGATGTAATTAATGATACAGAAACTGTAATGATGGAATTACAGGAAATGAGTGAATTTATGCAAAAATATTTCCAACTAATGACAATTACGAATAAGGTGCGACAGTCTGTCGTTGACAACCTTGCTGGAACATGTGAGAACGCAATTGGACCTGTTGTCATTGAGACACCTGTCTCCAAGCATAGTAACCTCGGGTCACTTGAGGGAATTGCTACTCTGAATACAAATAGAATTACCTCATCATTTAAGGTTGCCAGTGGATCCCACCAAAGAATTGTGGAAATATTATAGTGCGCTGGGATGTGTGACTTTGTTGGGAAATAGAAAATTATTAATTTTGATGTCTATTCCGTTGTTGAATAGAGAGGGTATATTCGAGATATAGCAAGTTATAAATTTACCTATTCCTTAGCCCAGAGGAGATCAAGGTTTGGGAATGGTGGCAAGATACAAGGTGGAAACGAAATACAGAGCTTTAAATTCGGGTAGAATAAAGTTCATGTTGCTAACAGCAGAAGAAGCTAGAAAATGAAGAAATGATGCTTTGAGAAACTGTACATCATTGAACCCCATCTATGTAGCAGGTAATCACAAAATGTGCGTGCTAGAATTGTTTGAAGAGAAGAAAGAGGGAATTAAGAGAACTTGTTAAGTAGTGGTATTAGCAAACACAGCATCACCACAAGCTATCTGTGTTTCAGACGGGGTGTGGACAGTGGCCACACAGAAACCAATCAGCTTGTCTAGGGTATGTGAAGGAGAGTCCACAAGGACACTAAAATTGAAACCACCATTATCCCTGTTAAAATTGTCCCTGGGATGTTCGGCATTTGGGATATCTATTTCTTTACCCCCATATTACCAAGTAGAAGAAAAATATGAAGAGAAAGATTCGATTATAGAATTGATTGACAGAATCTTAGTCAATTGTACAGAGTTGTGGGAGCCAATAGTGAGTGGATTCCCCAATGTTTCCTTGAATAAAATACCAGGGCTAATGAAGCCGAAAGAAAAGATCAATATGGATCAGTTGAGGGACAAATTAAGCGTGTTGGGAAAGGAAGGTATGGCTTGGAAGAATGATGATCAGATTGCGATAAATTGGTCAGCAATGATGGGTACATTAATAATTATAGCCATAGGGGGAATGGCAGTATGGAAATTTAGAAGAAGTAGGAGATAATTAATTCGTGGTAATCATATGAGTATGCAGAACCTCGAGAGGGAGATGCCGAGAAGTGTTCTTTACCCAGACAGAATCAAGGAGGAAACGGCAGAGAAGCCAACAGAAGAAGCTAAAGTGGAACCGACACGTACGGCGGAAAAACCTCCTGTTGCAGAGAGAAAAACACTGACACAAGCCATAATAGCCACACACATACACCCAAAAGTACATGCATACTTTAATTGCATGAAAAAGAAAATGAAAAGAACATTACACTGCATGCAGAACAGAAGTAGTTGAAAAGAACTTTAAATTGCATGAAGCAGAAAATGAAATGAACATTACATTACATTGCATGTAGAACAGAAGAAGATGAAAAGAACCTTAAATTGCATGAAGAAGAAAATGAAATGAACATTACATTACATTGCATGCAGAACAGAAGAAGATGAAAAGAGCCTTAAATTGCACGAAAAACAAAACGAAATGAACATTACATTGCATGCAGAACAGAAGTAGATGAAAAGAACTTTAAATTGCATGAAGAAGAAAATGAAATGAACATTACATTGCATGTAGAACAGACGAAGATGACAGGGACTTTAAATTGCATGAAAATGAAAATGGAAAGAACATTACATTCCATTTATAACAAAAGAAAACTGATCACGAAATATACCGTGAAAAGAAAAGGAAATTAGAATTGCATGAAACAGATGCATGATGCATGCTAAATAGTGTACTTGGACTTAGTGTCATTTACGAGTAAATGACAAGATAGCTAAGAGAGGATTGTGACACTATTTAGCCAAGGTAATTGGTTAACTAATTAATCATAGAAATTAAACCAAGAAAATACTGAGAACGGAAAAGAATATAACCCGATTTTTTTTTTTTACTTAAGAATTAAATGGAATTACTTTTCTCAAAGACGCGTAAATTTGCGTAGACAGTAGACTCGCAGAAAAGCCATATGCGAGCTTTTTGACAGTTGATTAATGCTGTTTGTACAAGTGCTTGTCGAGAAAACACGAAATTCAGAAAAAAAACCTTGAGATACCACCATAAAATGACAGACGAGCATTTTGTAGACACCATAACTCGATCATCAAATTCACGAGCATTTGATGTTAGCTTTAAACCCGGATAATGAGACTCGGGATATCTTCAGAAATGAATAAAATTATTTTAGAAATGCTTTAGAGCATATGGTGATTATAACATTTTTGGCATGAGAAAGTATTCCGAAATGATTTGCCGATACGGGATAGAGAGAATCAATATTAATTATTATTATCTTTCCAAGATATTTTTTTTTTTTGCCTGCAAGTTGAAAAGCCATATGTACATTGTGAAAAATTCCAGCATGATAAAATATTCCGATACGGGGTGGAGAGAATTGTTGTTATTTACTTATCCACGATGTTTTCTTCGTTGCCGACACGTTTGGTGGCCATATGGTGATTATAAAATTTTGGCATGAGAAGAATATCTTGGTAGAATCGCCAAATTGAGAGATAAAGAAATTTAATTTTTCAAGAAGCCAACGGTCCAGTAAAAGCTAATTTCATGAAGGGACCAGATGGGAGACTTTGACAAGTGATTGATGGAATTTGTAAAGGTTGCTGATTAAGAAGATGCAGAGTGACCAAAAGATCTGAGATATTTTAAGTGGCAATGTGTTATTTGTAAAAATTTTTACCGATAGGAAAAAAACAATTTTGTAAACAAAAATTCAGGGTTATAATTTTAATGAGGCTAGCTTAGCCACACCCGCACGAGTGGTCGAGTGGTAGCAATAGTGATAGGCAATTTGATGAGAAGGACGGGGAAGTTATTTACGCCCACTGAAGGGATTGGTTCGAAGTATCGATGTGAGAGAGGGGGAGTTTAAGAGGATATTTGTCCTCCAACCTCTCCTCACGGACGAAGAGACCCACCAAAATGGTGCCGAATCGGTTGCAGCTGGCGTGAAGCTGTTAGCATCGACCGACCATCCCACTTGGTACTCTGAACAAAGGATTCCGCCGGGTAGCGGCGACCACCGATCGACCGGGACACTCCAAAACGCCAGTAGGAGAATTATGAGAGTTTGGCGCGGCGACTGGGAGTTGACCACGGACTGACAGCTCAGTGTCACACAGGAAATCCAATCCTAAACAGGAGACAAGAAATAAACTTCGACTCCTGTTCGAAAGACTGAGGTGGAATCGATTTATCTATTTATTTAAATCAAAACTAGTTTCTGATTTACATTTTTTAGTGAAAAATAAAAAAAATATATCAAAATACTGTAAAATAAAAATGGTTTTAAAGATGCAAAATTAGAAGCAAATATTAAAATATTTCAAATGAAATAAAAGGAAATAAAGCCACTAAGACGCAATGGGCTACTTGGAGTGAAAAAGATGAAAAAAATCAAGGGATAAGCTTCCGGGAGGATTGTGAAACGGGCGATAGGTGAACATATCTACTCCTGTTGAGGGAAAGAATGTAAATAATATTTCATTGTTCAGACGGAGATGTCAGAAGTATAGAGTTGAAGCGAGCGTTAAAAGGAACCGCAAACATAATCATAGATAGGTATCAAGGGATAAACGCCTACACCCTTTCAAAAGACCCGGGAAGATTCTGAAACGGGCATTACGTGAACCAATCTACTCCTTTTGACGGAAAGTAAGTAAATAATATTTCAACTTTCGAACGGAGACGTCAGAAGTATAGAGTTGAAGCAGACTTTAAAAGGAAACGGAAACCTAATCCTAAAAAAATGAAGAATAAGACACCCGGGAGTATTGTGAAACGGGCAATAGGTGAACTAATGTACTCCTGTTGAGGGAAAGAAAGTAAATAATATTTCAGAGTTCAGACTGAGACGTCAGAAGTATAGAGTTGAAGCAGACTTTAAAAGGAAACGGAAACCTACTCCCAAAAAATTAATCAAGTGATACACGCCTATTCCTGTTCAAAAGACCAGAAATGAGCACGAAACACGTCCAAAATACGTACATATCTGGTCTCATTGATATTCATCAAAAGACTAAGAAGAAATCCAAATAATTTCAAAACGTTGCAAACATTTCAATATTTGTAATGTTTCATAAATTCATAATTTCACAAATATTTCTAAAAATATTCAAACGTCTCATATTATATAACATATTATGAACATTTTAAAAATGTTTGAAAAAAAAAGACCTATATAGCAAAAGTATTTTTTTTTTAAATCCAAAGATCAATGAAGATCGAAAACAATATAAAAATATGAAAATATAAAAAATAAATAAAAAATCCACAAATATGGAAAGTTGAGTGACTTTTTTTTAGCAACTGTGTTTGTTTGTTTGTTCACACTTTTTGGAACTCTAACTTAGGATTTGAACAGTCTGGTAAAACGAAATCAATTTTGTGATCCTTCCCTCGCCGATAATGCCACTAGAATGAGAGGGGGTTACAGGGAGTGGGAGTGAATATTGCAAATTGCATTGTCGAAATTTATCTTGGAAAATAATCTATATGGTGTTCTTGTTGAAATTACAAAATCCGCTTGATAATTCGCATGACATCCTCAGAGGCAGAACATTGCTTTTCAACACTGAAAAGAATAAAAGAACTTTTCTAAGGAGCACTATGAATCCTGAAAGACTAAATGCATTTGCAGTTCTTTCAATGGAGAGAAATTACAATAACATTCATTCAGGGATCAAGGAGAAAATTCTTTACCATTTTGCTCAAAGTCAAACAAGAAGAATGGATTTCATTTTTAAATGAACGGATGAAGCTTGAACGGTAATAATTTATAAGTGAAAAATAAAGAATTTCGTTTAGAATTTTATCAAATATATGTATAAATTTTCTTTTTATATGTGACTTTACTTTTACGCAATTATAAACAATAGGTAAAAATATTCTGAAGCAGCACCTCTTCTAATTTTAGCCACAACTTGCCACTGAATTTCACATAAAAATTCTAATATATACGCAGTTGATGCTATTCATGTCTGTGACCACCAGTACCGATTTTTCAGTAATCCTTATTATAAATACATAATCTAATCTCCAATAAAAAAAAATCTAAAGTATACAGTGTGGATGTTATTCCTGTCTATGATCTTCAACCTTCCTTTTTCAGTGACCCCAGTTCGAAAATAATAATTGACTCACAAATAATTCTAAAATATATACATTTGATTTTATTGGTGTCTGTGTGCTCCAGATGCAAGTTTCAATTATCCTATATCTAAATAATATTATAATATAGTTAAAAAAGATAATCCCCAAACAGAGACAGTTGATATTATAACTTTCTATGTCTTCCAACATCAATTTTTCAGTGATCCCAATTCCAAAATCATATTCTACACTCATATAAAAAATTCTAAAATATAGACGTATGATGTTATTCCTATGAAATCCAAGGTAGACTTTTAGTGATTCCTATTCGATATTCATAATCTACTCTCAAATAAAATATATCTAAAGTATAAGTGTGTTGATATAATTCCTGTCTCTGACATGCAATCTCCATTTTTCTAAAATCCCTTCCAAAAATTATTTTACAACTCTCCAATCAAAAAACTTTAAATTATAGACAATTGATTTTATTCCAGACAATGAACATGAACCTCTATTTTTCAAAGATCTGCATGTTAAAGACATAATCTACTTAGAATTTTTTTTAAAATTCTAAAATGAAGATGACTGCTTATTCAAGTCTATAACCTTCAACTTCCATTTTTCAGTGATCCCTATTCTAAAGCCATGTTCTACTCTCAAATAAAAATTCTAAAATACAGACAGAAAATGTTATTCCCGTCTATGATCTCCAACCTCCACTTTTCAGTGATCCATATTCTAAAGCCATATTCTACTTCTCAAATAAAAATGTTGTCATTAACCACACAGAAAAAGGGTCCATTTAAAGGAAATAACCGAAAAAAAATCACTCTGAGTTCTCTCCCTTGGATAGCTTGGTTTTTTTTTATTTGGTTTCTTTCCTTTGGGTATCGAAATAAAGGGAAGGCTTTAAAAAAGGAAGAAAACAGCTCTAAAAGAATTTCATTCATTTCTGAAGATATCCCGAGTCTCATTATCATAGTTTAAAGCTAACGTCAAATGCTGGTGAATTTGATGATCGAGTTATGGTGTCTACAAAAATGCTCGTCAGTCATTTTATTTCCCGAATGAATATTAAATAACCGACTGAATCTTTTTCATTTCAAATATTGACTCCGTATTTTGTCATGCAAACATTTTCGCTACTATCTTATTTAGGCTCTTCTTTATAATTAATATATGGACGGAATACTCCTTAGACAAAATTTAAAAAAGAAAGTATATATATATTTCATTTATGTTTTTTTCATACTTAGAGATGTTGCGGGGCCGATAAGGATGTCGCCCCCGCAAGCTTTATGAGGAAACGTGTGAACAGCCAAGACAATGAAGGGACAAAGGCGAAGGTTTATGAAGCAATAATGTCGATTTTATTAATGCCAATTGTACAAGAGTGTACTCTGAAGAATGTGTTCAAGTCGGTGTCGGGTCCGGTGTGACTGGTTTCGATTAGGGGTAACTGCCTTCGGTCGTATTGGTAATGACGAATGTAGAGATGATCGGCAAAACGGATGTAGCTGGTCGACTGCCGGATGGGAGAATAGACGGGAACAGCAACAGGTTGATCGGTGTCCCTAAACAGGGCCAAGTCAGAATAATGAATGACTTCACAGGGCGGACCGACAACAGTGATAGACTTCACAGGGCGGATCGACCGCGGAAACGGGATCGCGCCAAAGCGTATCACTTGGCGAAGGCGGAGTCCCTAAACAGGGCCAAGGCAGAATGTGATAGACTTCACAGGGCGGATCGACCGCGGAAACGGGATCGCGCCAAAGTATATCACTTGGCGAAGCAGTCAGAGAGGTGATACGTCTACCAGGGCGGATCGACCGCGGAAACGGGATCGCGCCGAAGAGTAACACTCTCGACAAAGCACCGGAAGCTCACAAAGGCAGCGTACTACACTTTGATCCAGGGTATTTATTGTAAAAATTTACAATTGTGGCACGTGGCCGATGAAGGGGAGGGGTAAAGGCTGGTCCAAACTAACTATCCTATACCTAGCTAATCAGATTCACGACCCATTCATACATTACAATTTACCCATTCACCACAAGAACTCATCCATCACCAATCGTTTTCTCATGCACCATAATACCACATTCTTACCAGGGGGTCCTACAAAAAACGCGCCCCACACCATAAAAATTTGATGATGAAATACATGCTATACATTAAAATTCTAATAATGATAGAATGAGAGGGGAGGGGAGATGAACCCAATAATCAAATAAATATAAACACAAAATATCAACTAAACATAACAGATGTTAGTAGGGGACCGTCCAACCCTCAAAATAGAGAGGCCGCTGTATTCTGCCCAGGGGACAGAATCAAGAAGCTCTCTCGCTAAGGGAGTGGGGAAAAGGGATAAAATATTATGCGGGAATGGGGAAATATACAGCTGACCCAGTCGAGATGAAAAGGAGGGTTAAAAACAAACTGGGGAGGTTGGGAATCTCGACTTGGATCATAACCAAAGAGTAGCCGGGTTACAGGCCAGGAACAACACTTACTCACATTAACTAGGTACACTGAAGCTTGTCTAATCCTAACCAAGGGGAGGGTTCCACAGGAAGCCACCCCGATGTGCAATAGGTTGACCTAGAAGAGAAAATCAAGGCTAGCCCCGGTCACACGAACCAAGCTCGCCTCTTTTACCCACCTTTCGCTAAAGACTGTCGAATGCAATCGTTTTCTATCAGATCTAATCTTCATCTTGAGCTGATGCTCAAAGAATAGGATTAGATGCTGATGAGAAAGATGGTTGCCCCGCAAGACTTCCTCCTTTCGCGTCGTCCAAATCACCATTCGAGCCGTGGCCAGCAGCGTCAGAAACACCATTCGTTTCACCCCGGAATACGGGGGCGACACATTGTCACACGCGTATGCGCGATCAATGGACACAAGCTGTTCGGGAGCGAGACGAGCCGTCAGCTCGCCGACATGGTCCCATAAGGGGCGGACCCGGGGGCAATGGTAGAAGGCGTGCGGAGCCGTTTCTTCTAAGCCAAGACCACACCGTTCACAGTCTGGCAAATCCGCCAAACCCCATATGAAAGCCTTGTCGTTGAGAGGCAGCCGATTCCGAGCCAATCGCCAGGTAAGCGAAAACTCAGGGTTACTGAGGTAATCCGCCGCTGGCGCCCAAGACCAGTAGGAGCGATACTCCTCCTCCGACAAGCCGAGCGTATCACGTAGGGAATCCTTCGCGGGCCCCTCCACTAATCCACGATAGAAGACCTTCCTAGGCCGTGAAAGGTCACTGGACCGGGGAATGGCCCTCAAGGCCGACCGACACTCGCGGATGAAATCCGACTCGTCCCGGGGTTTACGACGGCGCTCAACCCACGAGATGGGGGGT
The DNA here is from genome assembly GCA_963932145.1 of Acanthosepion lycidas. Taxonomy (NCBI): domain Eukaryota; kingdom Metazoa; phylum Mollusca; class Cephalopoda; order Sepiida; family Sepiidae; genus Acanthosepion; species Acanthosepion lycidas. The sequence continues at coordinate 69,078,460 of OZ010614.1, forward strand.
CTGATGGTAAGGCTAGGGAAGGCGTCCCTAACAATCCCCTCCAGGATCGGATCTCTCCCAGTCAATGCGCGGCGTAGGAAAGCCAACCTAGAGGCACGGACGTGACTCAAGAGGTGCGGCATTCCCAGCCCCCCATGACACGGACGTTTAGTGCAGACTCGTCTGTCGACCCTGTTCACGCGTCCCCTCCATAAAATGGAGGATAGCGATCGCTCGAGCGCCTTCCAATGGGTCTCACAGAGAGGAAGTACAGACAATCGATAAAGAATCAGGGGGAAAATGTATATAGCACACACCTCCGCCCTGCCCTTCACGGACAACCGCCGTCGATTCCAAGTCTTGCCGGCAGAATCGACCTTTGCAAGTACTTCAGACCAATTCTTCTCCAGCTGGAGGTCCGGTCCAAACCACACTCCAAGAATGCGGACAGGTCCATCCGTCCAACCGAAGCGGCCCGGAAGAGCGACCCCCTTCCAGGCACCTAACCGCAAGCCGGAAGACTTGTCGCGGTTTATCTTGGCCCCTGTCACCTTCTCGTACCGGTCAAGCGCCTTCTGTACCGCCTCGATATCGTCCCGGGACGAAACGAAAGCAGATACGTCATCGGCGTACGCGGAAACCCTGGCTCGAGCCCCTCCAGGAACGGCGATTCCGCGTAGGGCCGGACTGCCGGTCTCGTCCTTCAGCCGGCGAAGGAGAGGCTCCAACGCCAAAGCATAAAGGAGAGGCGACAGCGGACAACCCTGACGAACCGACCTAGACAGCACGAACGCGTCCGACAACCTTCCGTTCACCTGTACCACAGCACTGGGGGAGCGATACAGGAGGCTAATCCAGCGGCAGAAGTTTGGTGCGAATCCAGCGGCCTGCAGGACCGTAGCAAGGTAGCGATGGTCGACCCTATCAAATGCCTTGGACTGATCCAAATTGATCAGCGCGGCTTGCTCGTCGTCTTTTACACCCTCTATGATCGTGCGGATCAGATGCAGGTTGCTCTGAATTGTTCGGCCCCTCACAGAACAAGTCTGCTCAGGTCCCAACAGAGACTCGGCAACTGACTGCAAACGCTCCTGCAGGATCTTGGCCATAATCTTTAACTCTGTGTTTAGCAGAGTTATGGGCCTGTAGTCATCTAGTTTCCCCCCACCACCTTTGCCCTTTTTCAACAGAGTGATCACGCCCCTGGTGATCCGATTGGGGATGGACCCCGACCGAAACCAGTTGTTGAACACTGCAGTCAAAATCGGAACAAAGATGTGCGACAGCCTCAAGTACAATTCATAGGGCAAACCATCCAGACCGGGCGACTTGCCTCTGCCGACCTTCTTCAAAACCGCGTAGACTTCGCCCTCCGTGATCTCTCCCTCGCAGCTAGCCGCTTCAGTCGGCGAAAGCCGAGGAAAGTCAGCCAAATAGCTACGAAACTCCTCCTCACGGAGACCAGGCTCCTTGGTAAACCGGCTCTCGAAATGGCGCCGAAACGCCTCGCACATGTCGTCAGTGGCCCGAAGAGTACGCCCCTCCGGGGATTCGACTTCACGAATGTAACGATCGCCACCTCGACGGACCTCTTCCCTGCGCAGATCTGCGCCCAAGTTCACCGCTTCGGAAGACATCTTGCTTAACTTATGTCTAATTACCTGGCCCATGTACCGCTCGCTATTCGAACGATCCAGGGCCTCCTTAGCTAAGGCTATCTCTAGGGGATCCCCCCCAGCCACCGCCCGGGAATAACTAGACTTGAGTGTCTTCACCTTATCAGCTCTATCTAGAGCGAGCCGTTTGCCGAAATCAGTGGTGAAGGACCTAATCCTACACTTAAGGCGTTCCCACCACTTATTCCCGATAACCGCCCCCACTAGCTCCCGCTGCACTAGTCTAATTAGCTGTTCCCGAAAGTCCTCCCTGTCCAGTAAGGACAGATTGAACTTCCAGTAGCCAGCCATTCTAGGCCTACCGTCTAACGCCACCCGGGCACAAACGAGTTTGTGGTCCGAATAGCCTACCCAGTGGAACGTAGGGCAATCTAACAGATCTATGTCGGCTCTTCTAACTAACATTCTGTCAAGGTAGCTGACTACCTTGTCACAAGGCCAATTAAGAGCCCACGTCCACATTTTCCCCCCGGGATGATCGACCCGGTATCTATCGACGAGACCATAATCGACGATCAGATCAACCAGGCTACGATCGCCCCTTCTCCCGCTAGCTCCCCGCCCCCTGTCTAACTTGGGGTCCAGGATGGCATTCCAGTCCCCCATTAAAACTAGGCGCGTTGAATCCACCAGGAACGGCCCCAACCGCCGAAAAAACGAGACCCGCTCCTCCCGGTCGTTGGGCGCATAAACCGCAACGACCCGGAACGAACCACTCTTCACGGCAATATCGGCCACGATCAACCGGCCCTCGGCATCGGTATGCACAAGGTCCACCTTCGCATCAAGAGTACGCCTGACAAGCAAAGAAACTCCTCTGGCAGAACGGTCCCCATATGCTGAATAGACGACAAAGTCATCCTCCAGCACACACGCATCGGAACTGCAAACAAAGTGGGTCTCCTCGATCGCGGCAACATCCACATCCAGGGACAGAAGGTCCCGGAGCAGGCGGGCAGCCTTACCCCGATCCCTTAAGCCCCTCACATTTAAAGTTGCTATCTTAATAGACATCTTCTAAGCCTGCAAAGAAAGAAAAGCAGAAGTGCAATGAACCTATTCACATACAGGACGGAAATCTGCGGGTGAAAGGACCCCGACGGATTGTCCCAGGCTCCCCACGCCTAACTCCGACGTCATCCGTCCTTCTGTGACAATCCCGCCGACGTCCGTGGGGTAGGTTAATTTGATGGCTCTATATAAGGAGGGGTGGAGTAAAACTGGGACCCTCCCAGAGCAAAATTGTCTTAGATTTTTTAAGTTGTGGTTCTCCAGTTCGAACATCCTTATATTCGGGAACGCCGCCCTCGCTTCGTATAGGTGATTCCATACTTCGAGCTGGTTCCCGGTTTCTCTTATGCAAGTTATTACACCTGGAGCTCGGGGGAAATTTTGAGGGTCTTCGATGTTTTTCCCCTCTATAGTCTCCATTTTGTAGAGTCCACCTAGAAGGGCTTTCCTCTGTTTGGGGAGGCCCTTTTTGTATTCCTCTTTATCTATTTTGCAGATCCATTCCGGACCAGCAAAGGTCTTTCTCTTTCTTTTCTTCTTTTCCCTTGATGGATGAGGAGGGGAGGAAGTGGGTGAGAGGGGAAAGGTGGAAACTGAATTACGGGGAGGAGTGGAGGGAGAAGGGTGGGTAGTACTGGAAGGGGAAGAAGAATGACGTCTGGTTCTTGTTGGATCTTGGGTATTTTTGAACGAAGCAGGGACGGAGATTGCCCTGGACTGCTCCATGACCTTCTCCGCCCTACCACGGTCATGATGCCTTTGTGGAGGTTCTTCATCATCTTCCTCCCTTGACCTCTTGAGGGATGTAGCTCTAGGTGGAGGTGTTTGTTCTACCTCCATTTGATCTTGTTCCGGTTGCTGCTGCTCCGACTGTAGGGGTTGTTGCTCTTCTGGCTGCCGGAGCTGTTGCTGTTTGTGTTGATGCAGCTGCTGTTGTTGCTGCTTTTTATCTCCTTTCTGTCTTGGAGCTTCCACCTGTTGCCTCTCTTTCTCGCCTTTTTGTTCCGGGAGGGGCACCTTCTTTGCCCTCTGTTGTGGTGGCGTTTGCTGCTTCCTTGGGGTGTCTTCCTTTTTGGGTGGGGTAGACACATTCTTGGGTTTTTTGCCACCTCCTACCACTTTCCAAGTTCCTTCAGCATCCTTTGGGGTTGCTTCAGTTGTCGGGGATGTTGCCACTACTGCTGCTGCTGTTGTTGTCGTTTTCGATGATGTGGGCTGCTTTGTAGGTGGAGGGCGTTTAGCGGGGCACTCTTTAGCCATGTGGCCAGATATCCCACAGGACCAACAAGAAGGCCTTCTGCCCTCCACCACCACCAACATTCTTCTTTCTCTACACAGAAGAACATTGGGAATCTCCATAAAACTTGATCTGGTTATTGTGACCTGTAGTTCAATATCGCCTGTTGCAATCCCCGATTTCCCGGTTATTGCCTTCACCTCCTCGACACTGCCAAACTTTGAAAAGTATGCACCCATTCTATCGGTGGATACATCCACGGGCACACCATGTACGGTAATCCGTGTCCTCCGTGTGTCCATGTATTCCGTTTGCAGTCGCAGGTTTTTCGTTGTCAATATGTTTCCGGCTATTTGTTTGGCATCCTGCTCTGTAGGAAGAAGAATATCCCACATGGCATTTGATCTTCTTGCCAGCACTTTGGGGGAAATTTGTAAGACCTTTAGGACTTCCTCCATTGTTTCCCTGCTGACTCCGATTAATTTCCGGCTTTTTATGTCGGAAGTCAGCAGGGATACTGTTTTCTTTTTGACTGCCATAAATGCCTCCTCAATTGTAAGGAATTCATTTTCCTTAAACGTATCCTTCAGTTGAACTCTTAACTCCTCATAATATTCGGCGTTTTTTCCCCTGGGTCTATCTTCAGCCCAGACACTTTTTGCCGAGGACACCGGCGGTGTTATGTTGTCATCGCTCATGGTGGCCGAAACGACCACCACGACCGATTGGATGTCTTTTAATTATTATTTTTTAAATGGAATATCATTCCAACACGGAAGCAATGTCCAGTATAAACCAAATAAAATCAGAAAGGAAAAACGGGACAAAAAAAGACAACCAAAAAATAATTCAATAATAAAAGTAATACAAACAAAAACGGTGGGGAGGGTAAAAAGTAAGAAAGGAAATCAACAAAAAAGAAACAAAAAACACAAGTATATCTTAAGAAAACAAACTGAAAAGACAGACAAAGTTTTTAGGAAAACAAAGTAAAATCAAATAAACAACTTATCAGTTAACGTATGCTATCAACCAGTTTGATGTACACAAACTCGTCCAAGGATCAACAAGACTGCAAACAGGCACTGGTGAAATGTTGATCTCCCCTGAAATTTCGAATGCTGTCCGTACTACACTTTGATCCAGGGTATTTATTGTAAAAATTTACAATTGTGGCACGTGGCCGATGAAGGGGAGGGGTAAAGGCTGGTCCAAACTAACTATCCTATACCTAGCTAATCAGATTCACGACCCATTCATACATTACAATTTACCCATTCACCACAAGAACTCATCCATCACCAATCGTTCTCTCATGCACCATAATACCACATTCTTACCAGGGGGTCCTACAAAAAACGCGCCCCACACCATAAAAATTTGATGATGAAATACATGCTATACATTAAAATTCTAATAATGGTAGAATGAGAGGGGAGGGGAGATGAACCCAATAATCAAATAAATATAAACACAAAATATCAACTAAACATAACAGATGTTAGTAGTGGACCGTCCAACCCTCAAAATAGAGAGGCCGCTGTATTCTGCCCAGGGGACAGAATCAAGAAGCTCTCTCGCTAAGGGAGTGGGGAAAAGGGATAAAATATTATGCGGGAATGGGGAAATATACAGCTGACCCAGTCGAGATGAAAAGGAGGGTTAAAAACAAACTGGGGAGGTTGGGAATCTCGACTTGGATCATAACCAAAGAGTAGCCGGGTTACAGGCCAGGAACAACACTTACTCACATTAACTAGGTACACTGAAGCTTGTCTAATCCTAACCAAGGGGAGGGTTCCACAGGAAGCCACCCCGATGTGCAATAGGTTGACCTAGAAGAGAAAATCAAGGCTAGCCCCGGTCACACGAACCAAGCTCGCCTCTTTTACCCACCTTTCGCTAAAGACTGTCGAATGCAATCGTTTTCTATCAGATCTAATCTTCATCTTGAGCTGATGCTCAAAGAATAGGATTAGATGCTGATGAGAAAGATGGTTGCCCCGCAAGACTTCCTCCTTTCGCGTCGTCCAAATCACCATTCGAGCCGTGGCCAGCAGCGTCAGAAACACCATTCGTTTCACCCCGGAATACGGGGGCGACACATTGTCACACGCGTATGCGCGATCAATGGACACAAGCTGTTCGGGAGCGAGACGAGCCGTCAGCTCGCCGACATGGTCCCATAAGGGGCGGACCCGGGGGCAATGGTAGAAGGCGTGCGGAGCCGTTTCTTCTAAGCCAAGACCACACCGTTCACAGTCTGGCAAATCCGCCAAACCCCATATGAAAGCCTTGTCGTTGAGAGGCAGCCGATTCCGAGCCAATCGCCAGGTAAGCGAAAACTCAGGGTTACTGAGGTAATCCGCCGCTGGCGCCCAAGACCAGTAGGAGCGATACTCCTCCTCCGACAAGCCGAGCGTATCACGTAGGGAATCCTTCGCGGGCCCCTCCACTAATCCACGATAGAAGACCTTCCTAGGCCGTGAAAGGTCACTGGACCGGGGAATGGCCCTCAAGGCCGACCGACACTCGCGGATGAAATCCGACTCGTCCCGGGGTTTACGACGGCGCTCAACCCACGAGATGGGGGGTCTGATGGTAAGGCTAGGGAAGGCGTCCCTAACAATCCCCTCCAGGATCGGATCTCTCCCAGTCAATGCGCGGCGTAGGAAAGCCAACCTAGAGGCACGGACGTGACTCAAGAGGTGCGGCATTCCCAGCCCCCCATGACACGGACGTTTAGTGCAGACTCGTCTGTCGACCCTGTTCACGCGTCCCCTCCATAAAATGGAGGATAGCGATCGCTCGAGCGCCTTCCAATGGGTCTCACAGAGAGGAAGTACAGACAATCGATAAAGAATCAGGGGGAAATTGTATATAGCACACACCTCCGCCCTGCCCTTCACGGACAACCGCCGTCGATTCCAAGTCTTGCCGGCAGAATCGACCTTTGCAAGTACTTCAGACCAATTCTTCTCCAGCTGGAGGTCCGGTCCAAACCACACTCCAAGAATGCGGACAGGTCCATCCGTCCAACCGAAGCGGCCCGGAAGAGCGACCCCCTTCCAGGCACCTAACCGCAAGCCGGAAGACTTGTCGCGGTTTATCTTGGCCCCTGTCACCTTCTCGTACCGGTCAAGCGCCTTCTGTACCGCCTCGATATCGTCCCGGGACGAAACGAAAGCAGATACGTCATCGGCGTACGCGGAAACCCTGGCTCGAGCCCCTCCAGGAACGGCGATTCCGCGTAGGGCCGGACTGCCGGTCTCGTCCTTCAGCCGGCGAAGGAGAGGCTCCAACGCCAAAGCATAAAGGAGAGGCGACAGCGGACAACCCTGACGAACCGACCTAGACAGCACGAACGCGTCCGACAACCTTCCGTTCACCTGTACCACAGCACTGGGGGAGCGATACAGGAGGCTAATCCAGCGGCAGAAGTTTGGTGCGAATCCAGCGGCCTGCAGGACCGTAGCAAGGTAGCGATGGTCGACCCTATCAAATGCCTTGGACTGATCCAAATTGATCAGCGCGGCTTGCTCGTCGTCTTTTACACCCTCTATGATCGTGCGGATCAGATGCAGGTTGCTCTGAATTGTTCGGCCCCTCACAGAACAAGTCTGCTCAGGTCCCAACAGAGACTCGGCAACTGACTGCAAACGCTCCTGCAGGATCTTGGCCATAATCTTTAACTCTGTGTTTAGCAGAGTTATGGGCCTGTAGTCATCTAGTTTCCCCCCACCACCTTTGCCCTTTTTCAACAGAGTGATCACGCCCCTGGTGATCCGATTGGGGATGGACCCCGACCGAAACCAGTTGTTGAACACTGCAGTCAAAATCGGAACAAAGATGTGCGACAGCCTCAAGTACAATTCATAGGGCAAACCATCCAGACCGGGCGACTTGCCTCTGCCGACCTTCTTCAAAACCGCGTAGACTTCGCCCTCCGTGATCTCTCCCTCGCAGCTAGCCGCTTCAGTCGGCGAAAGCCGAGGAAAGTCAGCCAAATAGCTACGAAACTCCTCCTCACGGAGACCAGGCTCCTTGGTAAACCGGCTCTCGAAATGGCGCCGAAACGCCTCGCACATGTCGTCAGTGGCCCGAAGAGTACGCCCCTCCGGGGATTCGACTTCACGAATGTAACGATCGCCACCTCGACGGACCTCTTCCCTGCGCAGATCTGCGCCCAAGTTCACCGCTTCGGAAGACATCTTGCTTAACTTATGTCTAATTACCTGGCCCATGTACCGCTCGCTATTCGAACGATCCAGGGCCTCCTTAGCTAAGGCTATCTCTAGGGGATCCCCCCCAGCCACCGCCCGGGAATAACTAGACTTGAGTGTCTTCACCTTATCAGCTCTATCTAGAGCGAGCCGTTTGCCGAAATCAGTGGTGAAGGACCTAATCCTACACTTAAGGCGTTCCCACCACTTATTCCCGATAACCGCCCCCACTAGCTCCCGCTGCACTAGTCTAATTAGCTGTTCCCGAAAGTCCTCCCTGTCCAGTAAGGACAGATTGAACTTCCAGTAGCCAGCCATTCTAGGCCTACCGTCTAACGCCACCCGGGCACAAACGAGTTTGTGGTCCGAATAGCCTACCCAGTGGAACGTAGGGCAATCTAACAGATCTATGTCGGCTCTTCTAACTAACATTCTGTCAAGGTAGCTGACTACCTTGTCACAAGGCCAATTAAGAGCCCACGTCCACATTTTTCCCCCGGGATGATCGACCCGGTATCTATCGACGAGACCATAATCGACGATCAGATCAACCAGGCTACGATCGCCCCTTCTCCCGCTAGCTCCCCGCCCCCTGTCTAACTTGGGGTCCAGGATGGCATTCCAGTCCCCCATTAAAACTAGGCGCGTTGAATCCACCAGGAACGGCCCCAACCGCCGAAAAAACGAGACCCGCTCCTCCCGGTCGTTGGGCGCATAAACCGCAACGACCCGGAACGAACCACTTTTCACGGCAATATCGGCCACGATCAACCGGCCCTCGGCATCGGTATGCACAAGGTCCACCTTCGCATCAAGAGTACGCCTGACAAGCAAAGAAACTCCTCTGGCAGAACGGTCCCCATATGCTGAATAGACGACAAAGTCATCCTCCAGCACACACGCATCGGAACTGCAAACAAAGTGGGTCTCCTCGATCGCGGCAACATCCACATCCAGGGACAGAAGGTCCCGGAGCAGGCGGGCAGCCTTACCCCGATCCCTTAAGCCCCTCACATTTAAAGTTGCTATCTTAATAGACATCTTCTAAGCCTGCAAAGAAAGAAAAGCAGAAGTGCAATGAACCTATTCACATACAGGACGGAAATCTGCGGGTGAAAGGACCCCGACGGATTGTCCCAGGCTCCCCACGCCTAACTCCGACGTCATCCGTCCTTCTGTGACAATCCCGCCGACGTCCGTGGGGTAGGTTAATTTGATGGCTCTATATAAGGAGGGGTGGAGTAAAACTGGGACCCTCCCAGAGCAAAATTGTCTTAGATTTTTTAAGTTGTGTTTCTCCAGTTCGAACATCCTTATATTCGGGAACGCCGCCCTCGCTTCGTATAGGTGATTCCATACTTCGAGCTGGTTCCCGGTTTCTCTTATGCAAGTTATTACACCTGGAGCTCGGGGGAAATTTTGAGGGTCTTCGATGTTTTTCCCCTCTATAGTCTCCATTTTGTAGAGTCCACCTAGAAGGGCTTTCCTCTGTTTGGGGAGGTCCTTTTTGTATTCCTCTTTATCTATTTTGCAGATCCATTCCGGACCAGCAAAGGTCTTTCTCTTTCTTTTCTTCTTTTCCCTTGATGGATGAGGAGGGGAGGAAGTGGGTGAGAGGGGAAAGGTGGAAACTGAATTACGGGGAGGAGTGGGGGGAGAAGGGTGGGTAGTACTGGAAGGGGAAGAAGAATGACGTCTGGTTCTTGTTGGATCTTGGGTATTTTTGAACGAAGCAGGGACGGAGATTGCCCTGGACTGCTCCATGACCTTCTCCGCCCTACCACGGTCATGATGCCTTTGTGGAGGTTCTTCATCATTTTCCTCCCTTGACCTCTTGAGGGATGTAGCTCTAGGTGGAGGTGTTTGTTCTACCTCCATTTGATCTTGTTCCGGTTGCTGCTGCTCCGACTGTAGGGGTTGTTGCTCTTCTGGCTGCCGGAGCTGTTGCTGTTTGTGTTGATGCAGCTGCTGTTGTTGCTGCTTTTTATCTCCTTTCTGTCTTGGAGCTTCCACCTGTTGCCTCTCTTTCTCGCCTTTTTGTTCCGGGAGGGGCACCTTCTTTGCCCTCTGTTGTGGTGGCGTTTGCTGCTTCCTTGGGGTGTCTTCCTTTTTGGGTGGGGTAGACACATTCTTGGGTTTTTTGCCACCTCCTACCACTTTCCAAGTTCCTTCAGCATCCTTTGGGGTTGCTTCAGTTGTCGGGGATGTTGCCACTACTGCTGCTGCTGTTGTTGTCGTTTTCGATGATGTGGGCTGCTTTGTAGGTGGAGGGCGTTTAGCGGGGCACTCTTTAGCCATGTGGCCAGATATCCCACAGGACCAACAAGAAGGCCTTCTGCCCTCCACCACCACCAACATTCTTCTTTCTCTACACAGAAGAACATTGGGAATCTCCATAAAACTTGATCTGGTTATTGTGACCTGTAGTTCAATATCGCCTGTTGCAATCCCCGATTTCCCGGTTATTGCCTTCACCTCCTCGACACTGCCAAACTTTGAAAAGTATGCACCCATTCTATCGGTGTATACATCCACGGGCACACCATGTACGGTAATCCGTGTCCTCCGTGTGTCCATGTATTCCGTTTGCAGTCGCAGGTTTTTCGTTGTCAATATGTTTCCGGCTATTTGTTTGGCATCCTGCTCTGTAGGAAGAAGAATATCCCACATGGCATTTGATCTTCTTGCCAGCACTTTGGGGGAAATTTGTAAGACCTTTAGGACTTCCTCCATTGTTTCCCTGCTGACTCCGATTAATTTCCGGCTTTTTATGTCGGAAGTCAGCAGGGATACTGTTTTCTTTTTGACTGCCATAAATGCCTCCTCAATTGTAAGGAATTCATTTTCCTTAAACGTATCCTTCAGTTGAACTCTTAACTCCTCATAATATTCGGCGTTTTTTCCCCTGGGTCTATCTTCAGCCCAGACACTTTTTGCCGAGGACACCGGCGGTGTTATGTTGTCATCGCTCATGGTGGCCGAAACGACCACCACGACCGATTGGATGTCTTTTAATTATTATTTTTTTAAATGGAATATCATTCCAACACGGAAGCAATGTCCAGTATAAACCAAATAAAATCAGAAAGGAAAAACGGGACAAAAAAAGACAACCAAAAAATAATTCAATAATAAAAGTAATACAAACAAAAACGGTGGGGAGGGTAAAAAGTAAGAAAGGAAATCAACAAAAAAGAAACAAAAAACACAAGTATATCTTAAGAAAACAAACTGAAAAGACAGACAAAGTTTTTAGGAAAACAAAGTAAAATCAAATAAACAACTTATCAGTTAACGTATGCTATCAACCAGTTTGATGTACACAAACTCGTCCAAGGATCAACAAGACTGCAAACAGGCACTGGTGAAATGTTGATCTCCCCTGAAATTTCGAATGCTGTCCGTACTACACTTTGATCCAGGGTATTTATTGTAAAAATTTACAATTGTGGCACGTGGCCGATGAAGGGGAGGGGTAAAGGCTGGTCCAAACTAACTATCCTATACCTAGCTAATCAGATTCACGACCCATTCATACAATACAATTTACCCATTCACCACAAGAACTCATCCATCACCAATCGTTCTCTCATGCACCATAATACCACATTCTTACCAGGGGGTCCTACAAAAAACGCGCCCCACACCATAAAAATTTGATGATGAAATACATGCTATACATTAAAATTCTAATAATGGTAGAATGAGAGGGGAGGGGAGATGAACCCAATAATCAAATAAATATAAACACAAAATATCAACTAAACATAACAGATGTTAGTAGGGGACCGTCCAACCCTCAAAATAGAGAGGCCGCTGTATTCTGCCCAGGGGACAGAATCAAGAAGCTCTCTCGCTAAGGGAGTGGGGAAAAGGGATAAAATATTATGCGGGAATGGGGAAATATACAGCTGACCCAGTCGAGATGAAAAGGAGGGTTAAAAACAAACTGGGGAGGTTGGGAATCTCGACTTGGATCATAACCAAAGAGTAGCCGGGTTACAGGCCAGGAACAACACTTACTCACATTAACTAGGTACACTGAAGCTTGTCTAATCCTAACCAAGGGGAGGGTTCCACAGGAAGCCACCCCGATGTGCAATAGGTTGACCTAGAAGAGAAAATCAAGGCTAGCCCCGGTCACACGAACCAAGCTCGCCTCTTTTACCCACCTTTCGCTAAAGACTGTCGAATGCAATCGTTTTCTATCAGATCTAATCTTCATCTTGAGCTGATGCTCAAAGAATAGGATTAGATGCTGATGAGAAAGATGGTTGCCCCGCAAGACTTCCTCCTTTCGCGTCGTCCAAATCACCATTCGAGCCGTGGCCAGCAGCGTCAGAAACACCATTCGTTTCACCCCGGAATACGGGGGCGACACATTGTCACACGCGTATGCGCGATCAATGGACACAAGCTGTTCGGGAGCGAGACGAGCCGTCAGCTCGCCGACATGGTCCCATAAGGGGCGGACCCGGGGGCAATGGTAGAAGGCGTGCGGAGCCGTTTCTTCTAAGCCAAGACCACACCGTTCACAGTCTGGCAAATCCGCCAAACCCCATATGAAAGCCTTGTCGTTGAGAGGCAGCCGATTCCGAGCCAATCGCCAGGTAAGCGAAAACTCAGGGTTACTGAGGTAATCCGCCGCTGGCGCCCAAGACCAGTAGGAGCGATACTCCTCCTCCGACAAGCCGAGCGTATCACGTAGGGAATCCTTCGCGGGCCCCTCCACTAATCCACGATAGAAGACCTTCCTAGGCCGTGAAAGGTCACTGGACCGGGGAATGGCCCTCAAGGCCGACCGACACTCGCGGATGAAATCCGACTCGTCCCAGGGTTTACGACGGCGCTCAACCCACGAGATGGGGGGTCTGATGGTAAGGCTAGGGAAGGCGTCCCTAACAATCCCCTCCAGGATCGGATCTCTCCCAGTCAATGCGCGGCGTAGGAAAGCCAACCTAGAGGCACGGACGTGACTCAAGAGGTGCGGCATTCCCAGCCCCCCATGACACGGACGTTTAGTGCAGACTCGTCTGTCGACCCTGTTCACGCGTCCCCTCCATAAAATGGAGGATAGCGATCGCTCGAGCGCCTTCCAATGGGTCTCACAGAGAGGAAGTACAGACAATCGATAAAGAATCAGGGGGAAATTGTATATAGCACACACCTCCGCCCTGCCCTTCACGGACAACCGCCGTCGATTCCAAGTCTTGCCGGCAGAATCGACCTTTGCAAGTACTTCAGACCAATTCTTCTCCAGCTGGAGGTCCGGTCCAAACCACACTCCAAGAATGCGGACAGGTCCATCCGTCCAACCGAAGCGGCCCGGAAGAGCGACCCCCTTCCAGGCACCTAACCGCAAGCCGGAAGACTTGTCGCGGTTTATCTTGGCCCCTGTCACCTTCTCGTACCGGTCAAGCGCCTTCTGTACCGCCTCGATATCGTCCCGGGACGAAACGAAAGCAGATACGTCATCGGCGTACGCGGAAACCCTGGCTCGAGCCCCTCCAGGAACGGCGATTCCGCGTAGGGCCGGACTGCCGGTCTCGTCCTTCAGCCGGCGAAGGAGAGGCTCCAACGCCAAAGCATAAAGGAGAGGCGACAGCGGACAACCCTGACGAACCGACCTAGACAGCACGAACGCGTCCGACAACCTTCCGTTCACCTGTACCACAGCACTGGGGGAGCGATACAGGAGGCTAATCCAGCGGCAGAAGTTTGGTGCGAATCCAGCGGCCTGCAGGACCGTAGCAAGGTAGCGATGGTCGACCCTATCAAATGCCTTGGACTGATCCAAATTGATCAGCGCGGCTTGCTCGTCGTCTTTTACACCCTCTATGATCGTGCGGATCAGATGCAGGTTGCTCTGAATTGTTCGGCCCCTCACAGAACAAGTCTGCTCAGGTCCCAACAGAGACTCGGCAACTGACTGCAAACGCTCCTGCAGGATCTTGGCCATAATCTTTAACTCTGTGTTTAGCAGAGTTATGGGCCTGTAGTCATCTAGTTTCCCCCCACCACCTTTGCCCTTTTTCAACAGAGTGATCACGCCCCTGGTGATCCGATTGGGGATGGACCCCGACCGAAACCAGTTGTTGAACACTGCAGTCAAAATCGGAACAAAGATGTGCGACAGCCTCAAGTACAATTCATAGGGCAAACCATCCAGACCGGGCGACTTGCCTCTGCCGACCTTCTTCAAAACCGCGTAGACTTCGCCCTCCGTGATCTCTCCCTCGCAGCTAGCCGCTTCAGTCGGCGAAAGCCGAGGAAAGTCAGCCAAATAGCTACGAAACTCCTCCTCACGGAGACCAGGCTCCTTGGTAAACCGGCTCTCGAAATGGCGCCGAAACGCCTCGCACATGTCGTCAGTGGCCCGAAGAGTACGCCCCTCCGGGGATTCGACTTCACGAATGTAACGATCGCCACCTCGACGGACCTCTTCCCTGCGCAGATCTGCGCCCAAGTTCACCGCTTCGGAAGACATCTTGCTTAACTTATGTCTAATTACCTGGCCCATGTACCGCTCGCTATTCGAACGATCCAGGGCCTCCTTAGCTAAGGCTATCTCTAGGGGATCCCCCCCAGCCACCGCCCGGGAATAACTAGACTTGAGTGTCTTCACCTTATCAGCTCTATCTAGAGCGAGCCGTTTGCCGAAATCAGTGGTGAAGGACCTAATCCTACACTTAAGGCGTTCCCACCACTTATTCCCGATAACCGCCCCCACTAGCTCCCGCTGCACTAGTCTAATTAGCTGTTCCCGAAAGTCCTCCCTGTCCAGTAAGGACAGATTGAACTTCCAGTAGCCAGCCATTCTAGGCCTACCGTCTAACGCCACCCGGGCACAAACGAGTTTGTGGTCCGAATAGCCTACCCAGTGGAACGTAGGGCAATCTAACAGATCTATGTCGGCTCTTCTAACTAACATTCTGTCAAGGTAGCTGACTACCTTGTCACAAGGCCAATTAAGAGCCCACGTCCACATTTTCCCCCCGGGATGATCGACCCGGTATCTATCGACGAGACCATAATCGACGATCAGATCAACCAGGCTACGATCGCCCCTTCTCCCGCTAGCTCCCCGCCCCCTGTCTAACTTGGGGTCCAGGATGGCATTCCAGTCCCCCATTAAAACTAGGCGCGTTGAATCCACCAGGAACGGCCCCAACCGCCGAAAAAACGAGACCCGCTCCTCCCGGTCGTTGGGCGCATAAACCGCAACGACCCGGAACGAACCACTTTTCACGGCAATATCGGCCACGATCAACCGGCCCTCGGCATCGGTATGCACAAGGTCCACCTTCGCATCAAGAGTACGCCTGACAAGCAAAGAAACTCCTCTGGCAGAACGGTCCCCATATGCTGAATAGACGACAAAGTCATCCTCCAGCACACACGCATCGGAACTGCAAACAAAGTGGGTCTCCTCGATCGCGGCAACATCCACATCCAGGGACAGAAGGTCCCGGAGCAGGCGGGCAGCCTTACCCCGATCCCTTAAGCCCCTCACATTTAAAGTTGCTATCTTAATAGACATCTTCTAAGCCTGCAAAGAAAGAAAAGCAGAAGTGCAATGAACCTATTCACATACAGGACGGAAATCTGCGGGTGAAAGGACCCCGACGGATTGTCCCAGGCTCCCCACGCCTAACTCCGACGTCATCCGTCCTTCTGTGACAATCCCGCCGACGTCCGTGGGGTAGGTTAATTTGATGGCTCTATATAAGGAGGGGTGGAGTAAAACTGGGACCCTCCCAGAGCAAAATTGTCTTAGATTTTTTAAGTTGTGGTTCTCCAGTTCGAACATCCTTATATTCGGGAACGCCGCCCTCGCTTCGTATAGGTGATTCCATACTTCGAGCTGGTTCCCGGTTTCTCTTATGCAAGTTATTACACCTGGAGCTCGGGGGAAATTTTGAGGGTCTTCGATGTTTTTCCCCTCTATAGTCTCCATTTTGTAGAGTCCACCTAGAAGGGCTTTCCTCTGTTTGGGGAGGCCCTTTTTGTATTCCTCTTTATCTATTTTGCAGATCCATTCCGGACCAGCAAAGGTCTTTCTCTTTCTTTTCTTCTTTTCCCTTGATGGATGAGGAGGGGAGGAAGTGGGTGAGAGGGGAAAGGTGGAAACTGAATTACGGGGAGGAGTGGAGGGAGAAGGGTGGGTAGTACTGGAAGGGGAAGAAGAATGACGTCTGGTTCTTGTTGGATCTTGGGTATTTTTGAACGAAGCAGGGACGGAGATTGCCCTGGACTGCTCCATGACCTTCTCCGCCCTACCACGGTCATGATGCCTTTGTGGAGGTTCTTCATCATCTTCCTCCCTTGACCTCTTGAGGGATGTAGCTCTAGGTGGAGGTGTTTGTTCTACCTCCATTTGATCTTGTTCCGGTTGCTGCTGCTCCGACTGTAGGGGTTGTTGCTCTTCTGGCTGCCGGAGCTGTTGCTGTTTGTGTTGATGCAGCTGCTGTTGTTGCTGCTTTTTATCTCCTTTCTGTCTTGGAGCTTCCACCTGTTGCCTCTCTTTCTCGCCTTTTTGTTCCGGGAGGGGCACCTTCTTTGCCCTCTGTTGTGGTGGCGTTTGCTGCTTCCTTGGGGTGTCTTCCTTTTTGGGTGGGGTAGACACATTCTTGGGTTTTTTGCCACCTCCTACCACTTTCCAAGTTCCTTCAGCATCCTTTGGGGTTGCTTCAGTTGTCGGGGATGTTGCCACTACTGCTGCTGCTGTTGTTGTCGTTTTCGATGATGTGGGCTGCTTTGTAGGTGGAGGGCGTTTAGCGGGGCACTCTTTAGCCATGTGGCCAGATATCCCACAGGACCAACAAGAAGGCCTTCTGCCCTCCACCACCACCAACATTCTTCTTTCTCTACACAGAAGAACATTGGGAATCTCCATAAAACTTGATCTGGTTATTGTGACCTGTAGTTCAATATCGCCTGTTGCAATCCCCGATTTCCCGGTTATTGCCTTCACCTCCTCGACACTGCCAAACTTTGAAAAGTATGCACCCATTCTATCGGTGGATACATCCACGGGCACACCATGTACGGTAATCCGTGTCCTCCGTGTGTCCATGTATTCCGTTTGCAGTCGCAGGTTTTTCGTTGTCAATATGTTTCCGGCTATTTGTTTGGCATCCTGCTCTGTAGGAAGAAGAATATCCCACATGGCATTTGATCTTCTTGCCAGCACTTTGGGGGAAATTTGTAAGACCTTTAGGACTTCCTCCATTGTTTCCCTGCTGACTCCGATTAATTTCCGGCTTTTTATGTCGGAAGTCAGCAGGGATACTGTTTTCTTTTTGACTGCCATAAATGCCTCCTCAATTGTAAGGAATTCATTTTCCTTAAACGTATCCTTCAGTTGAACTCTTAACTCCTCATAATATTCGGCGTTTTTTCCCCTGGGTCTATCTTCAGCCCAGACACTTTTTGCCGAGGACACCGGCGGTGTTATGTTGTCATCGCTCATGGTGGCCGAAACGACCACCACGACCGATTGGATGTCTTTTAATTATTATTTTTTAAATGGAATATCATTCCAACACGGAAGCAATGTCCAGTATAAACCAAATAAAATCAGAAAGGAAAAACGGGACAAAAAAAGACAACCAAAAAATAATTCAATAATAAAAGTAATACAAACAAAAACGGTGGGGAGGGTAAAAAGTAAGAAAGGAAATCAACAAAAAAGAAACAAAAAACACAAGTATATCTTAAGAAAACAAACTGAAAAGACAGACAAAGTTTTTAGGAAAACAAAGTAAAATCAAATAAACAACTTATCAGTTAACGTATGCTATCAACCAGTTTGATGTACACAAACTCGTCCAAGGATCAACAAGACTGCAAACAGGCACTGGTGAAATGTTGATCTCCCCTGAAATTTCGAATGCTGTCCGTACTACACTTTGATCCAGGGTATTTATTGTAAAAATTTACAATTGTGGCACGTGGCCGATGAAGGGGAGGGGTAAAGGCTGGTCCAAACTAACTATCCTATACCTAGCTAATCAGATTCACGACCCATTCATACAATACAATTTACCCATTCACCACAAGAACTCATCCATCACCAATCGTTCTCTCATGCACCATAATACCACATTCTTACCAGGGGGTCCTACAAAAAACGCGCCCCACACCATAAAAATTTGATGATGAAACACATGCGACACATTAAAACTCCAACAATGATAGAATGAGAGGGGAGGGGAGATGAACCCAACAATCAAACAAATATAAACACAAAACATCAACCAAACATAACAGATGCTAGCAGGGGACCGTCCAACCCTCAAAATAGAGAGGCCGCTGTACTCCGCCCAGGGGACAGAATCAAGAAGCTCTCCCGCTAAGGGAGCGGGGAAAAGGGACAAAATACTATGCGGGAACGGGGAAACATACAGCTGACCCAGTCGAGATGAAAAGGAGGGTTAAAAACAAACTGGGGAGGTTGGGAATCTCGACTGGGACCATAACCAAAGAGCAGCCGGGCCACAGGCCAGGAACAACACCCACTCACACCAACCAGGCACACCGAAGCCTGTCCAATCCCAACCAAGGGGAGGGCTCCACAGGAAGCCACCCCGATGCGCAATAGGTCGACCTAGAAGAGAAAATCAAGGCCAGCCCCGGCCACACGAACCAAGCCCGCCTCCCCCACCCACCCTTCGCCAAAGACCGCCGAATGCAATCGCTTTCCACCAGATCCAATCCTCACCCCGAGCCGACGCTCAAAGAACAGGACCAGATGCCGATGAGAAAGATGGCCGCCCCGCAAGACCCCCCCCTCGCGCCGTCCAAATCACCACTCGAGCCGCGGCCAGCAGCGTCAGAAACACCACTCGCCCCACCCCGGAACACGGGGGCGACACATTGTCACACGCGCATGCGCGACCAACGGACACAAGCCGTTCGGGAGCGAGACGAGCCGCCAGCTCGCCGACACGGTCCCACAAGGGGCGGACCCGGGGGCAACGGCAGAAGGCGCGCGGAGCCGCCTCTTCCAAGCCAAGACCACACCGCCCACAGTCCGGCAAATCCGCCAAACCCCACATGAAAGCCCTGTCGCTGAGAGGCAGCCGACTCCGAGCCAATCGCCAGGCAAGCGAAAACTCAGGGTCACTGAGGCAATCCGCCGCTGGCGCCCAAGACCAGTAGGAGCGATACTCCTCCTCCGACAAGCCGAGCGTATCACGTAGGGAATCCTTCGCGGGCCCCTCCACTAATCCACGATAGAAGACCTTCCTAGGCCGTGAAAGGTCACTGGACCGGGGAATGGCCCTCAAGGCCGACCGACACTCGCGGATGAAATCCGACTCGTCCCGGGGTTTACGACGGCGCTCAACCCACGAGATGGGGGGTCTGATGGTAAGGCTAGGGAAGGCGTCCCTAACAATCCCCTCCAGGATCGGATCTCTCCCAGTCAATGCGCGGCGTAGGAAAGCCAACCTAGAGGCACGGACGTGACTCAAGAGGTGCGGCATTCCCAGCCCCCCATGACACGGACGTTTAGTGCAGACTCGTCTGTCGACCCTGTTCACGCGTCCCCTCCATAAAATGGAGGATAGCGATCGCTCGAGCGCCTTCCAATGGGTCTCACAGAGAGGAAGTACAGACAATCGATAAAGAATCAGGGGGAAAATGTATATAGCACACACCTCCGCCCTGCCCTTCACGGACAACCGCCGTCGATTCCAAGTCTTGCCGGCAGAATCGACCTTTGTAAGTACTTCAGACCAATTCTTCTCCAGCTGGAGGTCCGGTCCAAACCACACTCCAAGAATGCGGACAGGTCCATCCGTCCAACCGAAGCGGCCCGGAAGAGCGACCCCCTTCCAGGCACCTAACCGCAAGCCGGAAGACTTGTCGCGGTTTATCTTAGCCCCTGTCACCTTCTCGTACCGGTCAAGCGCCTTCTGTACCGCCTCGATATCGTCCCGGGACGAAACGAAAGCAGATACGTCATCGGCGTACGCGGAAACCCTGGCTCGAGCCCCTCCAGGAACGGCGATTCCGCGTAGGGCCGGACTGCCGGTCTCGTCCTTCAGCCGGCGAAAGAGAGGCTCCAACGCCAAAGCATAAAGGAGAGGCGACAGCGGACAACCCTGACGAACCGACCTAGACAGCACGAACGCGTCCGACAACCTTCCGTTCACCTGTACCACAGCACTGGGGGAGCGATACAGGAGGCTAATCCAGCGGCAGAAGTTTGGTGCGAATCCAGCGGCCTGCAGGACCGTAGCAAGGTAGCGATGGTCGACCCTATCAAATGCCTTGGACTGATCCAAATTGATCAGCGCGGCTTGCTCGTCGTCTTTTACACCCTCTATGATCGTGCGGATCAGATGCAGGTTGCTCTGAATTGTTCGGCCCCTCACAGAACAAGTCTGCTCAGGTCCCAACAGAGACTCGGCAACTGACTGCAAACGCTCCTGCAGGATCTTGGCCATAATCTTTAACTCTGTGTTTAGCAGAGTTATGGGCCTGTAGTCATCTAGTTTCCCCCCACCACCTTTGCCCTTTTTCAACAGAGTGATCACGCCCCTGGTGATCCGATTGGGGATGGACCCCGACCGAAACCAGTTGTTGAACACTGCAGTCAAAATCGGAACAAAGATGTGCGACAGCCTCAAGTACAATTCATAGGGCAAACCATCCAGACCGGGCGACTTGCCTCTGCCGACCTTCTTCAAAACCGCGTAGACTTCGCCCTCCGTGATCTCTCCCTCGCAGCTAGCCGCTTCAGTCGGCGAAAGCCGAGGAAAGTCAGCCAAATAGCTACGAAACTCCTCCTCACGGAGACCAGGCTCCTTGGTAAACCGGCTCTCGAAATGGCGCCGAAACGCCTCGCACATGTCGTCAGTGGCCCGAAGAGTACGCCCCTCCGGGGATTCGACTTCACGAATGTAACGATCGCCACCTCGACGGACCTCTTCCCTGCGCAGATCTGCGCCCAAGTTCACCGCTTCGGAAGACATCTTGCTTAACTTATGTCTAATTACCTGGCCCATGTACCGCTCGCTATTCGAACGATCCAGGGCCTCCTTAGCTAAGGCTATCTCTAGGGGATCCCCCCCAGCCACCGCCCGGGAATAACTAGACTTGAGTGTCTTCACCTTATCAGCTCTATCTAGAGCGAGCCGTTTGCCGAAATCAGTGGTGAAGGACCTAATCCTACACTTAAGGCGTTCCCACCACTTATTCCCGATAACCGCCCCCACTAGCTCCCGCTGCACTAGTCTAATTAGCTGTTCCCGAAAGTCCTCCCTGTCCAGTAAGGACAGATTGAACTTCCAGTAGCCAGCCATTCTAGGCCTACCGTCTAACGCCACCCGGGCACAAACGAGTTTGTGGTCCGAATAGCCTACCCAGTGGAACGTAGGGCAATCTAACAGATCTATGTCGGCTCTTCTAACTAACATTCTGTCAAGGTAGCTGACTACCTTGTCACAAGGCCAATTAAGAGCCCACGTCCACATTTTCCCCCCGGGATGATCGACCCGGTATCTATCGACGAGACCATAATCGACGATCAGATCAACCAGGCTACGATCGCCCCTTCTCCCGCTAGCTCCCCGCCCCCTGTCTAACTTGGGGTCCAGGATGGCATTCCAGTACCCCATTAAAACTAGGCGCGTTGAATCCACCAGGAACGGCCCCAACCGCCGAAAAAACGAGACCCGCTCCTCCCGGTCGTTGGGCGCATAAACCGCAACGACCCGGAACGAACCACTTTTCACGGCAATATCGGCCACGATCAACCGGCCCTCGGCATCGGTATGCACAAGGTCCACCTTCGCATCAAGAGTACGCCTGACAAGCAAAGAAACTCCTCTGGCAGAACGGTCCCCATATGCTGAATAGACGACAAAGTCATCCTCCAGCACACACGCATCGGAACTGCAAACAAAGTGGGTCTCCTCGATCGCGGCAACATCCACATCCAGGGACAGAAGGTCCCGGAGCAGGCGGGCAGCCTTACCCCGATCCCTTAAGCCCCTCACATTTAAAGTTGCTATCTTAATAGACATCTTCTAAGCCTGCAAAGAAAGAAAAGCAGAAGTGCAATGAACCTATTCACATACAGGACGGAAATCTGCGGGTGAAAGGACCCCGACGGATTGTCCCAGGCTCCCCACGCCTAACTCCGACGTCATCCGTCCTTCTGTGACAATCCCGCCGACGTCCGTGGGGTAGGTTAATTTGATGGCTCTATATAAGGAGGGGGTGGAGTAAAACTGGGACCCTCCCAGAGCAAAATTGTCTTAGATTTTTTAAGTTGTGGTTCTCCAGTTCGAACATCCTTATATTCGGGAACGCCGCCCTCGCTTCGTATAGGTGATTCCATACTTCGAGCTGGTTCCCGGTTTCTCTTATGCAAGTTATTACACCTGGAGCTCGGGGGAAATTTTGAGGGTCTTCGATGTTTTTCCCCTCTATAGTCTCCATTTTGTAGAGTCCACCTAGAAGGGCTTTCCTCTGTTTGGGGAGGCCCTTTTTGTATTCCTCTTTATCTATTTTGCAGATCCATTCCGGACCAGCAAAGGTCTTTCTCTTTCTTTTCTTCTTTTCCCTTGATGGATGAGGAGGGGAGGAAGTGGGTGAGAGGGGAAAGGTGGAAACTGAATTACGGGGAGGAGTGGAGGGAGAAGGGTGGGTAGTACTGGAAGGGGAAGAAGAATGACGTCTGGTTCTTGTTGGATCTTGGGTATTTTTGAACGAAGCAGGGACGGAGATTGCCCTGGACTGCTCCATGACCTTCTCCGCCCTACCACGGTCATGATGCCTTTGTGGAGGTTCTTCATCATCTCCTCCCTTGACCTCTTGAGGGATGTAGCTCTAGGTGGAGGTGTTTGTTCTACCTCCATTTGATCTTGTTCCGGTTGCTGCTGCTCCGACTGTAGGGGTTGTTGCTCTTCTGGCTGCCGGAGCTGTTGCTGTTTGTGTTGATGCAGCTGCTGTTGTTGCTGCTTTTTATCTCCTTTCTGTCTTGGAGCTTCCACCTGTTGCCTCTCTTTCTCGCCTTTTTGTTCCGGGAGGGGCACCTTCTTTGCCCTCTGTTGTGGTGGCGTTTGCTGCTTCCTTGGGGTGTCTTCCTTTTTGGGTGGGGTAGACACATTCTTGGGTTTTTTGCCACCTCCTACCACTTTCCAAGTTCCTTCAGCATCCTTTGGGGTTGCTTCAGTTGTCGGGGATGTTGCCACTACTGCTGCTGCTGTTGTTGTCGTTTTCGATGATGTGGGCTGCTTTGTAGGTGGAGGGCGTTTAGCGGGGCACTCTTTAGCCATGTGGCCAGATATCCCACAGGACCAACAAGAAGGCCTTCTGCCCTCCACCACCACCAACATTCTTCTTTCTCTACACAGAAGAACATTGGGAATCTCCATAAAACTTGATCTGGTTATTGTGACCTGTAGTTCAATATCGCCTGTTGCAATCCCCGATTTCCCGGTTATTGCCTTCACCTCCTCGACACTGCCAAACTTTGAAAAGTATGCACCCATTCTATCGGTGGATACATCCACGGGCACACCATGTACGGTAATCCGTGTCCTCCGTGTGTCCATGTATTCCGTTTGCAGTCGCAGGTTTTTCGTTGTCAATATGTTTCCGGCTATTTGTTTGGCATCCTGCTCTGTAGGAAGAAGAATATCCCACATGGCATTTGATCTTCTTGCCAGCACTTTGGGGGAAATTTGTAAGACCTTTAGGACTTCCTCCATTGTTTCCCTGCTGACTCCGATTAATTTCCGGCTTTTTATGTCGGAAGTCAGCAGGGATACTGTTTTCTTTTTGACTGCCATAAATGCCTCCTCAATTGTAAGGAATTCATTTTCCTTAAACGTATCCTTCAGTTGAACTCTTAACTCCTCATAATATTCGGCGTTTTTTCCCCTGGGTCTATCTTCAGCCCAGACACTTTTTGCCGAGGACACCGGCGGTGTTATGTTGTCATCGCTCATGGTGGCCGAAACGACCACCACGACCGATTGGATGTCTTTTAATTATTATTTTTTAAATGGAATATCATTCCAACACGGAAGCAATGTCCAGTATAAACCAAATAAAATCAGAAAGGAAAAACGGGACAAAAAAAGACAACCAAAAAATAATTCAATAATAAAAGTAATACAAACAAAAACGGTGGGGAGGGTAAAAAGTAAGAAAGAAAATCAACAAAAAAGAAACAAAAAACACAAGTATATCTTAAGAAAACAAACTGAAAAGACAGACAAAGTTTTTAGGAAAACAAAGTAAAATCAAATAAACAACTTATCAGTTAACGTATGCTATCAACCAGTTTGATGTACACAAACTCGTCCAAGGATCAACAAGACTGCAAACAGGCACTGGTGAAATGTTGATCTCCCCTGAAATTTCGAATGCTGTCCGTACTACACTTTGATCCAGAGTATTTATTGTAAAAATTTACAATTGTGGCACGTGGCCGATGAAGGGGAGGGGTAAAGGCTGGTCCAAACTAACTATCCTATACCTAGCTAATCAGATTCACGACCCATTCATACATTACAATTTACCCATTCACCACAAGAACTCATCCATCACCAATCGTTCTCTCATGCACCATAATACCACATTCTTACCAGGGGGTCCTACAAAAAACGCGCCCCACACCATAAAAATTTGATGATGAAATACATGCTATACATTAAAATTCTAATAATGATAGAATGAGAGGGGAGGGGAGATGAACCCAATAATCAAATAAATATAAACACAAAATATCAACTAAACATAACAGATGTTAGTAGGGGACCGTCCAACCCTCAAAATAGAGAGGCCGCTGTATTCTGCCCAGGGGACAGAATCAAGAAGCTCTCTCGCTAAGGGAGTGGGGAAAAGGGATAAAATATTATGCGGGAATGGGGAAATATACAGCTGACCCAGTCGAGATGAAAAGGAGGGTTAAAAACAAACTGGGGAGGTTGGGAATCTCGACTTGGATCATAACCAAAGAGTAGCCGGGTTACAGGCCAGGAACAACACTTACTCACATTAACTAGGTACACTGAAGCTTGTCTAATCCTAACCAAGGGGAGGGTTCCACAGGAAGCCACCCCGATGTGCAATAGGTTGACCTAGAAGAGAAAATCAAGGCTAGCCCCGGTCACACGAACCAAGCTCGCCTCTTTTACCCACCTTTCGCTAAAGACTGTCGAATGCAATCGTTTTCTATCAGATCTAATCTTCATCTTGAGCTGATGCTCAAAGAATAGGATTAGATGCTGATGAGAAAGATGGTTGCCCCGCAAGACTTCCTCCTTTCGCGTCGTCCAAATCACCATTCGAGCCGTGGCCAGCAGCGTCAGAAACACCATTCGTTTCACCCCGGAATACGGGGGCGACACATTGTCACACGCGTATGCGCGATCAATGGACACAAGCTGTTCGGGAGCGAGACGAGCCGTCAGCTCGCCGACATGGTCCCATAAGGGGCGGACCCGGGGGCAATGGTAGAAGGCGTGCGGAGCCGTTTCTTCTAAGCCAAGACCACACCGTTCACAGTCTGGCAAATCCGCCAAACCCCATATGAAAGCCTTGTCGTTGAGAGGCAGCCGATTCCGAGCCAATCGCCAGGTAAGCGAAAACTCAGGGTTACTGAGGTAATCCGCCGCTGGCGCCCAAGACCAGTAGGAGCGATACTCCTCCTCCGACAAGCCGAGCGTATCACGTAGGGAATCCTTCGCGGGCCCCTCCACTAATCCACGATAGAAGACCTTCCTAGGCCGTGAAAGGTCACTGGACCGGGGAATGGCCCTCAAGGCCGACCGACACTCGCGGATGAAATCCGACTCGTCCCGGGGTTTACGACGGCGCTCAACCCACGAGATGGGGGGTCTGATGGTAAGGCTAGGGAAGGCGTCCCTAACAATCCCCTCCAGGATCGGATCTCTCCCAGTCAATGCGCGGCGTAGGAAAGCCAACCTAGAGGCACGGACGTGACTCAAGAGGTGCGGCATTCCCAGCCCCCCATGACACGGACGTTTAGTGCAGACTCGTCTGTCGACCCTGTTCACGCGTCCCCTCCATAAAATGGAGGATAGCGATCGCTCGAGCGCCTTCCAATGGGTCTCACAGAGAGGAAGTACAGACAATCGATAAAGAATCAGGGGGAAAATGTATATAGCACACACCTCCGCCCTGCCCTTCACGGACAACCGCCGTCGATTCCAAGTCTTGCCGGCAGAATCGACCTTTGCAAGTACTTCAGACCAATTCTTCTCCAGCTGGAGGTCCGGTCCAAACCACACTCCAAGAATGCGGACAGGTCCATCCGTCCAACCGAAGCGGCCCGGAAGAGCGACCCCCTTCCAGGCACCTAACCGCAAGCCGGAAGACTTGTCGCGGTTTATCTTGGCCCCTGTCACCTTCTCGTACCGGTCAAGCGCCTTCTGTACCGCCTCGATATCGTCCCGGGACGAAACGAAAGCAGATACGTCATCGGCGTACGCGGAAACCCTGGCTCGAGCCCCTCCAGGAACGGCGATTCCGCGTAGGGCCGGACTGCCGGTCTCGTCCTTCAGCCGGCGAAGGAGAGGCTCCAACGCCAAAGCATAAAGGAGAGGCGACAGCGGACAACCCTGACGAACCGACCTAGACAGCACGAACGCGTCCGACAACCTTCCGTTCACCTGTACCACAGCACTGGGGGAGCGATACAGGAGGCTAATCCAGCGGCAGAAGTTTGGTGCGAATCCAGCGGCCTGCAGGACCGTAGCAAGGTAGCGATGGTCGACCCTATCAAATGCCTTGGACTGATCCAAATTGATCAGCGCGGCTTGCTCGTCGTCTTTTACACCCTCTATGATCGTGCGGATCAGATGCAGGTTGCTCTGAATTGTTCGGCCCCTCACGGAACAAGTCTGCTCAGGTCCCAACAGAGAGTCGGCAACTGACTGCAAACGCTCCTGCAGGATCTTGGCCATAATCTTTAACTCTGTGTTTAGCAGAGTTATGGGCCTGTAGTCATCTAGTTTCCCCCCACCACCTTTGCCCTTTTTCAACAGAGTGATCACGCCCCTGGTGATCCGATTGGGGATGGACCCCGACCGAAACCAGTTGTTGAACACTGCAGTCAAAATCGGAACAAAGATGTGCGACAGCCTCAAGTACAATTCATAGGGCAAACCATCCAGATCGGGCGACTTGCCTCTGCCGACCTTCTTCAAAACCGCGTAGACTTCGCCCTCCGTGATCTCTCCCTCGCAGCTAGCCGCTTCAGTCGGCGAAAGCCGAGGAAAGTCAGCCAAATAGCTACGAAACTCCTCCTCACGGAGACCAGGCTCCTTGGTAAACCGGCTCTCGAAATGGCGCCGAAACGCCTCGCACATGTCGTCAGTGGCCCGAAGAGTACGCCCCTCCGGGGATTCGACTTCACGAATGTAACGATCGCCACCTCGACGGACCTCTTCCCTGCGCAGATCTGCGCCCAAGTTCACCGCTTCGGAAGACATCTTGCTTAACTTATGTCTAATTACCTGGCCCATGTACCGCTCGCTATTCGAACGATCCAGGGCCTCCTTAGCTAAGGCTATCTCTAGGGGATCCCCCCCAGCCACCGCCCGGTAATAACTAGACTTGAGTGTCTTCACCTTATCAGCTCTATCTAGAGCGAGCCGTTTGCCGAAATCAGTGGTGAAGGACCTAATCCTACACTTAAGGCGTTCCCACCACTTATTCCCGATAACCGCCCCCACTAGCTCCCGCTGCACTAGTCTAATTAGCTGTTCCCGAAAGTCCTCCCTGTCCAGTAAGGACAGATTGAACTTCCAGTAGCCAGCCATTCTAGGCCTACCGTCTAACGCCACCCGGGCACAAACGAGTTTGTGGTCCGAATAGCCTACCCAGTGGAACGTAGGGCAATCTAACAGATCTATGTCGGCTCTTCTAACTAACATTCTGTCAAGGTAGCTGACTACCTTGTCACAAGGCCAATTAAGAGCCCACGTCCACATTTTCCCCCCGGGATGATCGACCCGGTATCTATCGACGAGACCATAATCGACGATCAGATCAACCAGGCTACGATCGCCCCTTCTCCCGCTAGCTCCCCGCCCCCTGTCTAACTTGGGGTCCAGGATGGCATTCCAGTCCCCCATTAAAACTAGGCGCGTTGAATCCACCAGGAACGGCCCCAACCGCCGAAAAAACGAGACCCGCTCCTCCCGGTCGTTGGGCGCATAAACCGCAACGACCCGGAACGAACCACTCTTCACGGCAATATCGGCCACGATCAACCGGCCCTCGGCATCGGTATGCACAAGGTCCACCTTCGCATCAAGAGTACGCCTGACAAGCAAAGAAACTCCTCTGGCAGAACGGTCCCCATATGCTGAATAGACGACAAAGTCATCCTCCAGCACACACGCATCGGAACTGCAAACAAAGTGGGTCTCCTCGATCGCGGCAACATCCACATCCAGGGACAGAAGGTCCCGGAGCAGGCGGGCAGCCTTACCCCGATCCCTTAAGCCCCTCACATTTAAAGTTGCTATCTTAATAGACATCTTCTAAGCCTGCAAAGAAAGAAAAGCAGAAGTGCAATGAACCTATTCACATACAGGACGGAAATCTGCGGGTGAAAGGACCCCGACGGATTGTCCCAGGCTCCCCACGCCTAACTCCGACGTCATCCGTCCTTCTGTGACAATCCCGCCGACGTCCGTGGGGTAGGTTAATTTGATGGCTCTATATAAGGAGGGGTGGAGTAAAACTGGGACCCTCCCAGAGCAAAATTGTCTTAGATTTTTTAAGTTCTGGTTCTCCAGTTCGAACATCCTTATATTCGGGAACGCCGCCCTCGCTTCGTATAGGTGATTCCATACTTCGAGCTGGTTCCCGGTTTCTCTTATGCAAGTTATTACACCTGGAGCTCGGGGGAAATTTTGAGGGTCTTCGATGTTTTTCCCCTCTATAGTCTCCATTTTGTAGAGTCCACCTAGAAGGGCTTTCCTCTGTTTGGGGAGGCCCTTTTTGTATTCCTCTTTATCTATTTTGCAGATCCATTCCGGACCAGCAAAGGTCTTTCTCTTTCTTTTCTTCTTTTCCCTTGATGGATGAGGAGGGGAGGAAGTGGGTGAGAGGGGAAAGGTGGAAACTGAATTACGGGGAGGAGTGGAGGGAGAAGGGTGGGTAGTACTGGAAGGGGAAGAAGAATGACGTCTGGTTCTTGTTGGATCTTGGGTATTTTTGAACGAAGCAGGGACGGAGATTGCCCTGGACTGCTCCATGACCTTCTCCGCCCTACCACGGTCATGATGCCTTTGTGGAGGTTCTTCATCATCTTCCTCCCTTGACCTCTTGAGGGATGTAGCTCTAGGTGGAGGTGTTTGTTCTACCTCCATTTGATCTTGTTCCGGTTGCTGCTGCTCCGACTGTAGGGGTTGTTGCTCTTCTGGCTGCCGGAGCTGTTGCTGTTTGTGTTGATGCAGCTGCTGTTGTTGCTGCTTTTTATCTCCTTTCCGTCTTGGAGCTTCCACCTGTTGCCTCTCTTTCTCGCCTTTTTGTTCCGGGAGGGGCACCTTCTTTGCCCTCTGTTGTGGTGGCGTTTGCTGCTTCCTTGGGGTGTCTTCCTTTTTGGGTGGGGTAGACACATTCTTGGGTTTTTTGCCACCTCCTACCACTTTCCAAGTTCCTTCAGCATCCTTTGGGGTTGCTTCAGTTGTCGGGGATGTTGCCACTACTGCTGCTGCTGTTGTTGTCGTTTTCGATGATGTGGGCTGCTTTGTAGGTGGAGGGCGTTTAGCGGGGCACTCTTTAGCCATGTGGCCAGATATCCCACAGGACCAACAAGAAGGCTTTCTGCCCTCCACCACCACCAACATTCTTCTTTCTCTACACAGAAGAACATTGGGAATCTCCATAAAACTTGATCTGGTTATTGTGACCTGTAGTTCAATATCGCCTGTTGCAATCCCCGATTTCCCGGTTATTGCCTTCACCTCCTCGACACTGCCAAACTTTGAAAAGTATGCACCCATTCTATCGGTGGATACATCCACGGGCACACCATGTACGGTAATCCGTGTCCTCCGTGTGTCCATGTATTCCGTTTGCAGTCGCAGGTTTTTCGTTGTCAATATGTTTCCGGCTATTTGTTTGGCATCCTGCTCTGTAGGAAGAAGAATATCCCACATGGCATTTGATCTTCTTGCCAGCACTTTGGGGGAAATTTGTAAGACCTTTAGGACTTCCTCCATTGTTTCCCTGCTGACTCCGATTAATTTCCGGCTTTTTATGTCGGAAGTCAGCAGGGATACTGTTTTCTTTTTGACTGCCATAAATGCCTCCTCAATTGTAAGGAATTCATTTTCCTTAAACGTATCCTTCAGTTGAACTCTTAACTCCTCATAATATTCGGCGTTTTTTCCCCTGGGTCTATCTTCAGCCCAGACACTTTTTGCCGAGGACACCGGCGGTGTTATGTTGTCATCGCTCATGGTGGCCGAAACGACCACCACGACCGATTGGATGTCTTTTAATTATTATTTTTTAAATGGAATATCATTCCAACACGGAAGCAATGTCCAGTATAAACCAAATAAAATCAGAAAGGAAAAACGGGACAAAAAAAGACAACCAAAAAATAATTCAATAATAAAAGTAATACAAACAAAAACGGTGGGGAGGGTAAAAAGTAAGAAAGGAAATCAACAAAAAAGAAACAAAAAACACAAGTATATCTTAAGAAAACAAACTGAAAAGACAGACAAAGTTTTTAGGAAAACAAAGTAAAATCAAATAAACAACTTATCAGTTAACGTATGCTATCAACCAGTTTGATGTACACAAACTCGTCCAAGGATCAACAAGACTGCAAACAGGCACTGGTGAAATGTTGATCTCCCCTGAAATTTCGAATGCTGTCCGTACTACACTTTGATCCAGAGTATTTATTGTAAAAATTTACAATTGTGGCACGTGGCCGATGAAGGGGAGGGGTAAAGGCTGGTCCAAACTAACTATCCTATACCTAGCTAATCAGATTCACGACCCATTCATACATTACAATTTACCCATTCACCACAAGAACTCATCCATCACCAATCGTTCTCTCATGCACCATAATACCACATTCTTACCAGGGGGTCCTACAAAAAACGCGCCCCACACCATAAAAATTTGATGATGAAATACATGCTATACATTAAAATTCTAATAATGATAGAATGAGAGGGGAGGGGAGATGAACCCAATAATCAAATAAATATAAACACAAAATATCAACTAAACATAACAGATGTTAGTAGGGGACCGTCCAACCCTCAAAATAGAGAGGCCGCTGTATTCTGCCCAGGGGACAGAATCAAGAAGCTCTCTCGCTAAGGGAGTGGGGAAAAGGGATAAAATATTATGCGGGAATGGGGAAATATACAGCTGACCCAGTCGAGATGAAAAGGAGGGTTAAAAACAAACTGGGGAGGTTGGGAATCTCGACTTGGATCATAACCAAAGAGTAGCCGGGTTACAGGCCAGGAACAACACTTACTCACATTAACTAGGTACACTGAAGCTTGTCTAATCCTAACCAAGGGGAGGGTTCCACAGGAAGCCACCCCGATGTGCAATAGGTTGACCTAGAAGAGAAAATCAAGGCTAGCCCCGGTCACACGAACCAAGCTCGCCTCTTTTACCCACCTTTCGCTAAAGACTGTCGAATGCAATCGTTTTCTATCAGATCTAATCTTCATCTTGAGCTGATGCTCAAAGAATAGGATTAGATGCTGATGAGAAAGATGGTTGCCCCGCAAGACTTCCTCCTTTCGCGTCGTCCAAATCACCATTCGAGCCGTGGCCAGCAGCGTCAGAAACACCATTCGTTTCACCCCGGAATACGGGGGCGACACATTGTCACACGCGTATGCGCGATCAATGGACACAAGCTGTTCGGGAGCGAGACGAGCCGTCAGCTCGCCGACATGGTCCCATAAGGGGCGGACCCGGGGGCAATGGTAGAAGGCGTGCGGAGCCGTTTCTTCTAAGCCAAGACCACACCGTTCACAGTCTGGCAAATCCGCCAAACCCCATATGAAAGCCTTGTCGTTGAGAGGCAGCCGATTCCGAGCCAATCGCCAGGTAAGCGAAAACTCAGGGTTACTGAGGTAATCCGCCGCTGGCGCCCAAGACCAGTAGGAGCGATACTCCTCCTCCGACAAGCCGAGCGTATCACGTAGGGAATCCTTCGCGGGCCCCTCCACTAATCCACGATAGAAGACCTTCCTAGGCCGTGAAAGGTCACTGGACCGGGGAATGGCCCTCAAGGCCGACCGACACTCGCGGATGAAATCCGACTCGTCCCGGGGTTTACGACGGCGCTCAACCCACGAGATGGGGGGTCTGATGGTAAGGCTAGGGAAGGCGTCCCTAACAATCCCCTCCAGGATCGGATCTCTCCCAGTCAATGCGCGGCGTAGGAAAGCCAACCTAGAGGCACGGACGTGACTCAAGAGGTGCGGCATTCCCAGCCCCCCATGACACGGACGTTTAGTGCAGACTCGTCTGTCGACCCTGTTCACGCGTCCCCTCCATAAAATGGAGGATAGCGATCGCTCGAGCGCCTTCCAATGGGTCTCACAGAGAGGAAGTACAGACAATCGATAAAGAATCAGGGGGAAAATGTATATAGCACACACCTCCGCCCTGCCCTTCACGGACAACCGCCGTCGATTCCAAGTCTTGCCGGCAGAATCGACCTTTGCAAGTACTTCAGACCAATTCTTCTCCAGCTGGAGGTCCGGTCCAAACCACACTCCAAGAATGCGGACAGGTCCATCCGTCCAACCGAAGCGGCCCGGAAGAGCGACCCCCTTCCAGGCACCTAACCGCAAGCCGGAAGACTTGTCGCGGTTTATCTTGGCCCCTGTCACCTTCTCGTACCGGTCAAGCGCCTTCTGTACCGCCTCGATATCGTCCCGGGACGAAACGAAAGCAGATACGTCATCGGCGTACGCGGAAACCCTGGCTCGAGCCCCTCCAGGAACGGCGATTCCGCGTAGGGCCGGACTGCCGGTCTCGTCCTTCAGCCGGCGAAGGAGAGGCTCCAACGCCAAAGCATAAAGGAGAGGCGACAGCGGACAACCCTGACGAACCGACCTAGACAGCACGAACGCGTCCGACAACCTTCCGTTCACCTGTACCACAGCACTGGGGGAGCGATACAGGAGGCTAATCCAGCGGCAGAAGTTTGGTGCGAATCCAGCGGCCTGCAGGACCGTAGCAAGGTAGCGATGGTCGACCCTATCAAATGCCTTGGACTGATCCAAATTGATCAGCGCGGCTTGCTCGTCGTCTTTTACACCCTCTATGATCGTGCGGATCAGATGCAGGTTGCTCTGAATTGTTCGGCCCCTCACGGAACAAGTCTGCTCAGGTCCCAACAGAGACTCGGCAACTGACTGCAAACGCTCCTGCAGGATCTTGGCCATAATCTTTAACTCTGTGTTTAGCAGAGTTATGGGCCTGTAGTCATCTAGTTTCCCCCCACCACCTTTGCCCTTTTTCAACAGAGTGATCACGCCCCTGGTGATCCGATTGGGGATGGACCCCGACCGAAACCAGTTGTTGAACACTGCAGTCAAAATCGGAACAAAGATGTGCGACAGCCTCAAGTACAATTCATAGGGCAAACCATCCAGACCGGGCGACTTGCCTCTGCCGACCTTCTTCAAAACCGCGTAGACTTCGCCCTCCGTGATCTCTCCCTCGCAGCTAGCCGCTTCAGTCGGCGAAATCCGAGGAAAGTCAGCCAAATAGCTACGAAACTCCTCCTCACGGAGACCAGGCTCCTTGGTAAACCGGCTCTCGAAATGGCGCCGAAACGCCTCGCACATGTCGTCAGTGGCCCGAAGAGTACGCCCCTCCGGGGATTCGACTTCACGAATGTAACGATCGCCACCTCGACGGACCTCTTCCCTGCGCAGATCTGCGCCCAAGTTCACCGCTTCGGAAGACATCTTGCTTAACTTATGTCTAATTACCTGGCCCATGTACCGCTCGCTATTCGAACGATCCAGGGCCTCCTTAGCTAAGGCTATCTCTAGGGGATCCCCCCCAGCCACCGCCCGGGAATAACTAGACTTGAGTGTCTTCACCTTATCAGCTCTATCTAGAGCGAGCCGTTTGCCGAAATCAGTGGTGAAGGACCTAATCCTACACTTAAGGCGTTCCCACCACTTATTCCCGATAACCGCCCCCACTAGCTCCCGCTGCACTAGTCTAATTAGCTGTTCCCGAAAGTCCTCCCTGTCCAGTAAGGACAGATTGAACTTCCAGTAGCCAGCCATTCTAGGCCTACCGTCTAACGCCACCCGGGCACAAACGAGTTTGTGGTCCGAATAGCCTACCCAGTGGAACGTAGGGCAATCTAACAGATCTATGTCGGCTCTTCTAACTAACATTCTGTCAAGGTAGCTGACTACCTTGTCACAAGGCCAATTAAGAGCCCACGTCCACATTTTCCCCCCGGGATGATCGACCCGGTATCTATCGACGAGACCATAATCGACGATCAGATCAACCAGGCTACGATCGCCCCTTCTCCCGCTAGCTCCCCGCCCCCTGTCTAACTTGGGGTCCAGGATGGCATTCCAGTCCCCCATTAAAACTAGGCGCGTTGAATCCACCAGGAACGGCCCCAACCGCCGAAAAAACGAGACCCGCTCCTCCCGGTCGTTGGGCGCATAAACCGCAACGACCCGGAACGAACCACTCTTCACGGCAATATCGGCCACGATCAACCGGCCCTCGGCATCGGTATGCACAAGGTCCACCTTCGCATCAAGAGTACGCCTGACAAGCAAAGAAACTCCTCTGGCAGAACGGTCCCCATATGCTGAATAGACGACAAAGTCATCCTCCAGCACACACGCATCGGAACTGCAAACAAAGTGGGTCTCCTCGATCGCGGCAACATCCACATCCAGGGACAGAAGGTCCCGGAGCAGGCGGGCAGCCTTACCCCGATCCCTTAAGCCCCTCACATTTAAAGTTGCTATCTTAATAGACATCTTCTAAGCCTGCAAAGAAAGAAAAGCAGAAGTGCAATGAACCTATTCACATACAGGACGGAAATCTGCGGGTGAAAGGACCCCGACGGATTGTCCCAGGCTCCCCACGCCTAACTCCGACGTCATCCGTCCTTCTGTGACAATCCCGCCGACGTCCGTGGGGTAGGTTAATTTGATGGCTCTATATAAGGAGGGGTGGAGTAAAACTGGGACCCTCCCAGAGCAAAATTGTCTTAGATTTTTTAAGTTCTGGTTCTCCAGTTCGAACATCCTTATATTCGGGAACGCCGCCCTCGCTTCGTATAGGTGATTCCATACTTCGAGCTGGTTCCCGGTTTCTCTTATGCAAGTTATTACACCTGGAGCTCGGGGGAAATTTTGAGGGTCTTCGATGTTTTTCCCCTCTATAGTCTCCATTTTGTAGAGTCCACCTAGAAGGGCTTTCCTCTGTTTGGGGAGGCCCTTTTTGTATTCCTCTTTATCTATTTTGCAGATCCATTCCGGACCAGCAAAGGTCTTTCTCTTTCTTTTCTTCTTTTCCCTTGATGGATGAGGAGGGGAGGAAGTGGGTGAGAGGGGAAAGGTGGAAACTGAATTACGGGGAGGAGTGGAGGGAGAAGGGTGGGTAGTACTGGAAGGGGAAGAAGAATGACGTCTGGTTCTTGTTGGATCTTGGGTATTTTTGAACGAAGCAGGGACGGAGATTGCCCTGGACTGCTCCATGACCTTCTCCGCCCTACCACGGTCATGATGCCTTTGTGGAGGTTCTTCATCATCTTCCTCCCTTGACCTCTTGAGGGATGTAGCTCTAGGTGGAGGTGTTTGTTCTACCTCCATTTGATCTTGTTCCGGTTGCTGCTGCTCCGACTGTAGGGGTTGTTGCTCTTCTGGCTGCCGGAGCTGTTGCTGTTTGTGTTGATGCAGCTGCTGTTGTTGCTGCTTTTTATCTCCTTTCCGTCTTGGAGCTTCCACCTGTTGCCTCTCTTTCTCGCCTTTTTGTTCCGGGAGGGGCACCTTCTTTGCCCTCTGTTGTGGTGGCGTTTGCTGCTTCCTTGGGGTGTCTTCCTTTTTGGGTGGGGTAGACACATTCTTGGGTTTTTTGCCACCTCCTACCACTTTCCAAGTTCCTTCAGCATCCTTTGGGGTTGCTTCAGTTGTCGGGGATGTTGCCACTACTGCTGCTGCTGTTGTTGTCGTTTTCGATGATGTGGGCTGCTTTGTAGGTGGAGGGCGTTTAGCGGGGCACTCTTTAGCCATGTGGCCAGATATCCCACAGGACCAACAAGAAGGCTTTCTGCCCTCCACCACCACCAACATTCTTCTTTCTCTACACAGAAGAACATTGGGAATCTCCATAAAACTTGATCTGGTTATTGTGACCTGTAGTTCAATATCGCCTGTTGCAATCCCCGATTTCCCGGTTATTGCCTTCACCTCCTCGACACTGCCAAACTTTGAAAAGTATGCACCCATTCTATCGGTGGATACATCCACGGGCACACCATGTACGGTAATCCGTGTCCTCCGTGTGTCCATGTATTCCGTTTGCAGTCGCAGGTTTTTCGTTGTCAATATGTTTCCGGCTATTTGTTTGGCATCCTGCTCTGTAGGAAGAAGAATATCCCACATGGCATTTGATCTTCTTGCCAGCACTTTGGGGGAAATTTGTAAGACCTTTAGGACTTCCTCCATTGTTTCCCTGCTGACTCCGATTAATTTCCGGCTTTTTATGTCGGAAGTCAGCAGGGATACTGTTTTCTTTTTGACTGCCATAAATGCCTCCTCAATTGTAAGGAATTCATTTTCCTTAAACGTATCCTTCAGTTGAACTCTTAACTCCTCATAATATTCGGCGTTTTTTCCCCTGGGTCTATCTTCAGCCCAGACACTTTTTGCCGAGGACACCGGCGGTGTTATGTTGTCATCGCTCATGGTGGCCGAAACGACCACCACGACCGATTGGATGTCTTTTAATTATTATTTTTTAAATGGAATATCATTCCAACACGGAAGCAATGTCCAGTATAAACCAAATAAAATCAGAAAGGAAAAACGGGACAAAAAAAGACAACCAAAAAATAATTCAATAATAAAAGTAATACAAACAAAAACGGTGGGGAGGGTAAAAAGTAAGAAAGGAAATCAACAAAAAAGAAACAAAAAACACAACACAAGTATATCTTAAGAAAACAAACTGAAAAGACAGACAAAGTTTTTAGGAAAACAAAGTAAAATCAAATAAACAACTTATCAGTTAACGTATGCTATCAACCAGTTTGATGTACACAAACTCGTCCAAGGATCAACAAGACTGCAAACAGGCACTGGTGAAATGCTGCTCTCCCCTGAAATTTCGAATGCTGTCCGTACTACACTTTGATCCAGGGTATTTATTGTAAAAATTTACAATTGTGGCACGTGGCCGATGAAGGGGAGGGGTAAAGGC
Source organism: Acanthosepion lycidas (assembly GCA_963932145.1). Lineage (NCBI taxonomy): Eukaryota > Metazoa > Mollusca > Cephalopoda > Sepiida > Sepiidae > Acanthosepion > Acanthosepion lycidas. Next base: position 69,116,064 of record OZ010614.1, read on the forward strand.
TGGTCCAAACTAACTATCCTATACCTAGCTAATCAGATTCACGACCCATTCATACATTACAATTTACCCATTCACCACAAGAACTCATCCATCACCAATCGTTCTCTCATGCACCATAATACCACATTCTTACCAGGGGGTCCTACAAAAAACGCGCCCCACACCATAAAAATTTGATGATGAAATACATGCTATACATTAAAATTCTAATAATGATAGAATGAGAGGGGAAGGGAGATGAACCCAATAATCAAATAAATATAAACACAAAATATCAACTAAACATAACAGATGTTAGTAGGGGACCGTCCAACCCTCAAAATAGAGAGGCCGCTGTATTCTGCCCAGGGGACAGAATCAAGAAGCTCTCTCGCTAAGGGAGTGGGGAAAAGGGATAAAATATTATGCGGGAATGGGGAAATATACAGCTGACCCAGTCGAGATGAAAAGGAGGGTTAAAAACAAACTGGGGAGGTTGGGAATCTCGACTTGGATCATAACCAAAGAGTAGCCGGGTTACAGGCCAGGAACAACACTTATTCACATTAACTAGGTACACTGAAGCTTGTCTAATCCTAACCAAGGGGAGGGTTCCACAGGAAGCCACCCCGATGTGCAATAGGTTGACCTAGAAGAGAAAATCAAGGCTAGCCCCGGTCACACGAACCAAGCTCGCCTCTTTTACCCACCTTTCGCTAAAGACTGTCGAATGCAATCGTTTTCTATCAGATCTAATCTTCATCTTGAGCTGATGCTCAAAGAATAGGATTAGATGCTGATGAGAAAGATGGTTGCCCCGCAAGACTTCCTCCTTTCGCGTCGTCCAAATCACCATTCGAGCCGTGGCCAGCAGCGTCAGAAACACCATTCGTTTCACCCCGGAATACGGGGGCGACACATTGTCACACGCGTATGCGCGATCAATGGACACAAGCTGTTCGGGAGCGAGACGAGCCGTCAGCTCGCCGACATGGTCCCATAAGGGGCGGACCCGGGGGCAATGGTAGAAGGCGTGCGGAGCCGTTTCTTCTAAGCCAAGACCACACCGTTCACAGTCTGGCAAATCCGCCAAACCCCATATGAAAGCCTTGTCGTTGAGAGGCAGCCGATTCCGAGCCAATCGCCAGGTAAGCGAAAACTCAGGGTTACTGAGGTAATCCGCCGCTGGCGCCCAAGACCAGTAGGAGCGATACTCCTCCTCCGACAAGCCGAGCGTATCACGTAGGGAATCCTTCGCGGGTCCCTCCACTAATCCACGATAGAAGACCTTCCTAGGCCGTGAAAGGTCACTGGACCGGGGAATGGCCCTCAAGGCCGACCGACACTCGCGGATGAAATCCGACTCGTCCCGGGGTTTACGACGGCGCTCAACCCACGAGATGGGGGGTCTGATGGTAAGGCTAGGGAAGGCGTCCCTAACAATCCCCTCCAGGATCGGATCTCTCCCAGTCAATGCGCGGCGTAGGAAAGCCAACCTAGAGGCACGGACGTGACTCAAGAGGTGCGGCATTCCCAGCCCCCCATGACACGGACGTTTAGTGCAGACTCGTCTGTCGACCCTGTTCACGCGTCCCCTCCATAAAATGGAGGATAGCGATCGCTCGAGCGCCTTCCAATGGGTCTCACAGAGAGGAAGTACAGACAATCGATAAAGAATCAGGGGGAAAATGTATATAGCACACACCTCCGCCCTGCCCTTCACGGACAACCGCCGTCGATTCCAAGTCTTGCCGGCAGAATCGACCTTTGCAAGTACTTCAGACCAATTCTTCTCCAGCTGGAGGTCCGGTCCAAACCACACTCCAAGAATGCGGACAGGTCCATCCGTCCAACCGAAGCGGCCCGGAAGAGCGACCCCCTTCCAGGCACCTAACCGCAAGCCGGAAGACTTGTCGCGGTTTATCTTGGCCCCTGTCACCTTCTCGTACCGGTCAAGCGCCTTCTGTACCGCCTCGATATCGTCCCGGGACGAAACGAAAGCAGATACGTCATCGGCGTACGCGGAAACCCTGGCTCGAGCCCCTCCAGGAACGGCGATTCCGCGTAGGGCCGGACTGCCGGTCTCGTCCTTCAGCCGGCGAAGGAGAGGCTCCAACGCCAAAGCATAAAGGAGAGGCGACAGCGGACAACCCTGACGAACCGACCTAGACAGCACGAACGCGTCCGACAACCTTCCGTTCACCTGTACCACAGCACTGGGGGAGCGATACAGGAGGCTAATCCAGCGGCAGAAGTTTGGTGCGAATCCAGCGGCCTGCAGGACCGTAGCAAGGTAGCGATGGTCGACCCTATCAAATGCCTTGGACTGATCCAAATTGATCAGCGCGGCTTGCTCGTCGTCTTTTACACCCTCTATGATCGTGCGGATCAGATGCAGGTTGCTCTGAATTGTTCGGCCCCTCACAGAACAAGTCTGCTCAGGTCCCAACAGAGACTCGGCAACTGACTGCAAACGCTCCTGCAGGATCTTGGCCATAATCTTTAACTCTGTGTTTAGCAGAGTTATGGGCCTGTAGTCATCTAGTTTCCCCCCACCACCTTTGCCCTTTTTCAACAGAGTGATCACGCCCCTGGTGATCCGATTGGGGATGGACCCCGACCGAAACCAGTTGTTGAACACTGCAGTCAAAATCGGAACAAAGATGTGCGACAGCCTCAAGTACAATTCATAGGGCAAACCATCCAGACCGGGCGACTTGCCTCTGCCGACCTTCTTCAAAACCGCGTAGACTTCGCCCTCCGTGATCTCTCCCTCGCAGCTAGCCGCTTCAGTCGGCGAAAGCCGAGGAAAGTCAGCCAAATAGCTACGAAACTCCTCCTCACGGAGACCAGGCTCCTTGGTAAACCGGCTCTCGAAATGGCGCCGAAACGCCTCGCACATGTCGTCAGTGGCCCGAAGAGTACGCCCCTCCGGGGATTCGACTTCACGAATGTAACGATCGCCACCTCGACGGACCTCTTCCCTGCGCAGATCTGCGCCCAAGTTCACCGCTTCGGAAGACATCTTGCTTAACTTATGTCTAATTACCTGGCCCATGTACCGCTCGCTATTCGAACGATCCAGGGCCTCCTTAGCTAAGGCTATCTCTAGGGGATCCCCCCCAGCCACCGCCCGGGAATAACTAGACTTGAGTGTCTTCACCTTATCAGCTCTATCTAGAGCGAGCCGTTTGCCGAAATCAGTGGTGAAGGACCTAATCCTACACTTAAGGCGTTCCCACCACTTATTCCCGATAACCGCCCCCACTAGCTCCCGCTGCACTAGTCTAATTAGCTGTTCCCGAAAGTCCTCCCTGTCCAGTAAGGAGAGATTGAACTTCCAGTAGCCAGCCATTCTAGGCCTACCGTCTAACGCCACCCGGGCACAAACGAGTTTGTGGTCCGAATAGCCTACCCAGTGGAACGTAGGGCAATCTAACAGATCTATGTCGGCTCTTCTAACTAACATTCTGTCAAGGTAGCTGACTACCTTGTCACAAGGCCAATTAAGAGCCCACGTCCACATTTTCCCCCCGGGATGATCGACCCGGTATCTATCGACGAGACCATAATCGACGATCAGATCAACCAGGCTACGATCGCCCCTTCTCCCGCTAGCTCCCCGCCCCCTGTCTAACTTGGGGTCCAGGATGGCATTCCAGTCCCCCATTAAAACTAGGCGCGTTGAATCCACCAGGAACGGCCCCAACCGCCGAAAAAACGAGACCCGCTCCTCCCGGTCGTTGGGCGCATAAACCGCAACGACCCGGAACGAACCACTCTTCACGGCAATATCGGCCACGATCAACCGGCCCTCGGCATCGGTATGCACAAGGTCCACCTTCGCATCAAGAGTACGCCTGACAAGCAAAGAAACTCCTCTGGCAGAACGGTCCCCATATGCTGAATAGACGACAAAGTCATCCTCCAGCACACACGCATCGGAACTGCAAACAAAGTGGGTCTCCTCGATCGCGGCAACATCCACATCCAGGGACAGAAGGTCCCGGAGCAGGCGGGCAGCCTTACCCCGATCCCTTAAGCCCCTCACATTTAAAGTTGCTATCTTAATAGACATCTTCTAAGCCTGCAAAGAAAGAAAAGCAGAAGTGCAATGAACCTATTCACATACAGGACGGAAATCTGCGGGTGAAAGGACCCCGACGGATTGTCCCAGGCTCCCCACGCCTAACTCCGACGTCATCCGTCCTTCTGTGACAATCCCGCCGACGTCCGTGGGGTAGGTTAATTTGATGGCTCTATATAAGGAGGGGTGGAGTAAAACTGGGACCCTCCCAGAGCAAAATTGTCTTAGATTTTTTAAGTTCTGGTTCTCCAGTTCGAACATCCTTATATTCGGGAACGCCGCCCTCGCTTCGTATAGGTGATTCCATACTTCGAGCTGGTTCCCGGTTTCTCTTATGCAAGTTATTACACCTGGAGCTCGGGGGAAATTTTGAGGGTCTTCGATGTTTTTCCCCTCTATAGTCTCCATTTTGTAGAGTCCACCTAGAAGGGCTTTCCTCTGTTTGGGGAGGCCCTTTTTGTATTCCTCTTTATCTATTTTGCAGATCCATTCCGGACCAGCAAAGGTCTTTCTCTTTCTTTTCTTCTTTTCCCTTGATGGATGAGGAGGGGAGGAAGTGGGTGAGAGGGGAAAGGTGGAAACTGAATTACGGGGAGGAGTGGAGGGAGAAGGGTGGGTGTTACTGGAAGGGGAAGAAGAATGACGTCTGGTTCTTGTTGGATCTTGGGTATTTTTGAACGAAGCAGGGACGGAGATTGCCCTGGACTGCTCCATGACCTTCTCCGCCCTACCACGGTCATGATGCCTTTGTGGAGGTTCTTCATCATCTTCCTCCCTTGACCTCTTGAGGGATGTAGCTCTAGGTGGAGGTGTTTGTTCTACCTCCATTTGATCTTGTTCCGGTTGCTGCTGCTCCGACTGTAGGGGTTGTTGCTCTTCTGGCTGCCGGAGCTGTTGCTGTTTGTGTTGATGCAGCTGCTGTTGTTGCTGCTTTTTATCTCCTTTCTGTCTTGGAGCTTCCACCTGTTGCCTCTCTTTCTCGCCTTTTTGTTCCGGGAGGGGCACCTTCTTTGCCCTCTGTTGTGGTGGCGTTTGCTGCTTCCTTGGGGTGTCTTCCTTTTTGGGTGGGGTAGACACATTCTTGGGTTTTTTGCCACCTCCTACCACTTTCCAAGTTCCTTCAGCATCCTTTGGGGTTGCTTCAGTTGTCGGGGATGTTGCCACTACTGCTGCTGCTGTTGTTGTCGTTTTCGATGATGTGGGCTGCTTTGTAGGTGGAGGGCGTTTAGCGGGGCACTCTTTAGCCATGTGGCCAGATATCCCACAGGACCAACAAGAAGGCCTTCTGCCCTCCACCACCACCAACATTCTTCTTTCTCTACACAGAAGAACATTGGGAATCTCCATAAAACTTGATCTGGTTATTGTGACCTGTAGTTCAATATCGCCTGTTGCAATCCCCGATTTCCCGGTTATTGCCTTCACCTCCTCGACACTGCCAAACTTTGAAAAGTATGCACCCATTCTATCGGTGGATACATCCACGGGCACACCATGTACGGTAATCCGTGTCCTCCGTGTGTCCATGTATTCCGTTTGCAGTCGCAGGTTTTTCGTTGTCAATATGTTTCCGGCTATTTGTTTGGCATCCTGCTCTGTAGGAAGAAGAATATCCCACATGGCATTTGATCTTCTTGCCAGCACTTTGGGGGAAATTTGTAAGACCTTTAGGACTTCCTCCATTGTTTCCCTGCTGACTCCGATTAATTTCCGGCTTTTTATGTCGGAAGTCAGCAGGGATACTGTTTTCTTTTTGACTGCCATAAATGCCTCCTCAATTGTAAGGAATTCATTTTCCTTAAACGTATCCTTCAGTTGAACTCTTAACTCCTCATAATATTCGGCGTTTTTTCCCCTGGGTCTATCTTCAGCCCAGACACTTTTTGCCGAGGACACCGGCGGTGTTATGTTGTCATCGCTCATGGTGGCCGAAACGACCACCACGACCGATTGGATGTCTTTTAATTATTATTTTTTAAATGGAATATCATTCCAACACGGAAGCAATGTCCAGTATAAACCAAATAAAATCAGAAAGGAAAAACGGGACAAAAAAAGACAACCAAAAAATAATTCAATAATAAAAGTAATACAAACAAAAACGGTGGGGAGGGTAAAAAGTAAGAAAGGAAATCAACAAAAAAGAAACAAAAAACACAAGTATATCTTAAGAAAACAAACTGAAAAGACAGACAAAGTTTTTAGGAAAACAAAGTAAAATCAAATAAACAACTTATCAGTTAACGTATGCTATCAACCAGTTTGATGTACACAAACTCGTCCAAGGATCAACAAGACTGCAAACAGGCACTGGTGAAATGCTGCTCTCCCCTGAAATTTCGAATGCTGTCCGTACTACACTTTGATCCAGGGTATTTATTGTAAAAATTTACAATTGTGGCACGTGGCCGATGAAGGGGAGGGGTAAAGGCTGGTCCAAACTAACTATCCTATACCTAGCTAATCAGATTCACGACCCATTCATACATTACAATTTACCCATTCACCACAAGAACTCATCCATCACCAATCGTTCTCTCATGCACCATAATACCACATTCTTACCAGGGGGTCCTACAAAAAACGCGCCCCACACCATAAAAATTTGATGATGAAATACATGCTATACATTAAAATTCTAATAATGATAGAATGAGAGGGGAAGGGAGATGAACCCAATAATCAAATAAATATAAACACAAAATATCAACTAAACATAACAGATGTTAGTAGGGGACCGTCCAACCCTCAAAATAGAGAGGCCGCTGTATTCTGCCCAGGGGACAGAATCAAGAAGCTCTCTCGCTAAGGGAGTGGGGAAAAGGGATAAAATATTATGCGGGAATGGGGAAATATACAGCTGACCCAGTCGAGATGAAAAGGAGGGTTAAAAACAAACTGGGGAGGTTGGGAATCTCGACTTGGATCATAACCAAAGAGTAGCCGGGTTACAGGCCAGGAACAACACTTATTCACATTAACTAGGTACACTGAAGCTTGTCTAATCCTAACCAAGGGGAGGGTTCCACAGGAAGCCACCCCGATGTGCAATAGGTTGACCTAGAAGAGAAAATCAAGGCTAGCCCCGGTCACACGAACCAAGCTCGCCTCTTTTACCCACCTTTCGCTAAAGACTGTCGAATGCAATCGTTTTCTATCAGATCTAATCTTCATCTTGAGCTGATGCTCAAAGAATAGGATTAGATGCTGATGAGAAAGATGGTTGCCCCGCAAGACTTCCTCCTTTCGCGTCGTCCAAATCACCATTCGAGCCGTGGCCAGCAGCGTCAGAAACACCATTCGTTTCACCCCGGAATACGGGGGCGACACATTGTCACACGCGTATGCGCGATCAATGGACACAAGCTGTTCGGGAGCGAGACGAGCCGTCAGCTCGCCGACATGGTCCCATAAGGGGCGGACCCGGGGGCAATGGTAGAAGGCGTGCGGAGCCGTTTCTTCTAAGCCAAGACCACACCGTTCACAGTCTGGCAAATCCGCCAAACCCCATATGAAAGCCTTGTCGTTGAGAGGCAGCCGATTCCGAGCCAATCGCCAGGTAAGCGAAAACTCAGGGTTACTGAGGTAATCCGCCGCTGGCGCCCAAGACCAGTAGGAGCGATACTCCTCCTCCGACAAGCCGAGCGTATCACGTAGGGAATCCTTCGCGGGCCCCTCCACTAATCCACGATAGAAGACCTTCCTAGGCCGTGAAAGGTCACTGGACCGGGGAATGGCCCTCAAGGCCGACCGACACTCGCGGATGAAATCCGACTCGTCCCGGGGTTTACGACGGCGCTCAACCCACGAGATGGGGGGTCTGATGGTAAGGCTAGGGAAGGCGTCCCTAACAATCCCCTCCAGGATCGGATCTCTCCCAGTCAATGCGCGGCGTAGGAAAGCCAACCTAGAGGCACGGACGTGACTCAAGAGGTGCGGCATTCCCAGCCCCCCATGACACGGACGTTTAGTGCAGACTCGTCTGTCGACCCTGTTCACGCGTCCCCTCCATAAAATGGAGGATAGCGATCGCTCGAGCGCCTTCCAATGGGTCTCACAGAGAGGAAGTACAGACAATCGATAAAGAATCAGGGGGAAAATGTATATAGCACACACCTCCGCCCTGCCCTTCACGGACAACCGCCGTCGATTCCAAGTCTTGCCGGCAGAATCGACCTTTGCAAGTACTTCAGACCAATTCTTCTCCAGCTGGAGGTCCGGTCCAAACCACACTCCAAGAATGCGGACAGGTCCATCCGTCCAACCGAAGCGGCCCGGAAGAGCGACCCCCTTCCAGGCACCTAACCGCAAGCCGGAAGACTTGTCGCGGTTTATCTTGGCCCCTGTCACCTTCTCGTACCGGTCAAGCGCCTTCTGTACCGCCTCGATATCGTCCCGGGACGAAACGAAAGCAGATACGTCATCGGCGTACGCGGAAACCCTGGCTCGAGCCCCTCCAGGAACGGCGATTCCGCGTAGGGCCGGACTGCCGGTCTCGTCCTTCAGCCGGCGAAGGAGAGGCTCCAACGCCAAAGCATAAAGGAGAGGCGACAGCGGACAACCCTGACGAACCGACCTAGACAGCACGAACGCGTCCGACAACCTTCCGTTCACCTGTACCACAGCACTGGGGGAGCGATACAGGAGGCTAATCCAGCGGCAGAAGTTTGGTGCGAATCCAGCGGCCTGCAGGACCGTAGCAAGGTAGCGATGGTCGACCCTATCAAATGCCTTGGACTGATCCAAATTGATCAGCGCGGCTTGCTCGTCGTCTTTTACACCCTCTATGATCGTGCGGATCAGATGCAGGTTGCTCTGAATTGTTCGGCCCCTCACAGAACAAGTCTGCTCAGGTCCCAACAGAGACTCGGCAACTGACTGCAAACGCTCCTGCAGGATCTTGGCCATAATCTTTAACTCTGTGTTTAGCAGAGTTATGGGCCTGTAGTCATCTAGTTTCCCCCCACCACCTTTGCCCTTTTTCAACAGAGTGATCACGCCCCTGGTGATCCGATTGGGGATGGACCCCGACCGAAACCAGTTGTTGAACACTGCAGTCAAAATCGGAACAAAGATGTGCGACAGCCTCAAGTACAATTCATAGGGCAAACCATCCAGACCGGGCGACTTGCCTCTGCCGACCTTCTTCAAAACCGCGTAGACTTCGCCCTCCGTGATCTCTCCCTCGCAGCTAGCCGCTTCAGTCGGCGAAAGCCGAGGAAAGTCAGCCAAATAGCTACGAAACTCCTCCTCACGGAGACCAGGCTCCTTGGTAAACCGGCTCTCGAAATGGCGCCGAAACGCCTCGCACATGTCGTCAGTGGCCCGAAGAGTACGCCCCTCCGGGGATTCGACTTCACGAATGTAACGATCGCCACCTCGACGGACCTCTTCCCTGCGCAGATCTGCGCCCAAGTTCACCGCTTCGGAAGACATCTTGCTTAACTTATGTCTAATTACCTGGCCCATGTACCGCTCGCTATTCGAACGATCCAGGGCCTCCTTAGCTAAGGCTATCTCTAGGGGATCCCCCCCAGCCACCGCCCGGGAATAACTAGACTTGAGTGTCTTCACCTTATCAGCTCTATCTAGAGCGAGCCGTTTGCCGAAATCAGTGGTGAAGGACCTAATCCTACACTTAAGGCGTTCCCACCACTTATTCCCGATAACCGCCCCCACTAGCTCCCGCTGCACTAGTCTAATTAGCTGTTCCCGAAAGTCCTCCCTGTCCAGTAAGGACAGATTGAACTTCCAGTAGCCAGCCATTCTAGGCCTACCGTCTAACGCCACCCGGGCACAAACGAGTTTGTGGTCCGAATAGCCTACCCAGTGGAACGTAGGGCAATCTAACAGATCTATGTCGGCTCTTCTAACTAACATTCTGTCAAGGTAGCTGACTACCTTGTCACAAGGCCAATTAAGAGCCCACGTCCACATTTTCCCCCCGGGATGATCGACCCGGTATCTATCGACGAGACCATAATCGACGATCAGATCAACCAGGCTACGATCGCCCCTTCTCCCGCTAGCTCCCCGCCCCCTGTCTAACTTGGGGTCCAGGATGGCATTCCAGTCCCCCATTAAAACTAGGCGCGTTGAATCCACCAGGAACGGCCCCAACCGCCGAAAAAACGAGACCCGCTCCTCCCGGTCGTTGGGCGCATAAACCGCAACGACCCGGAACGAACCACTTTTCACGGCAATATCGGCCACGATCAACCGGCCCTCGGCATCGGTATGCACAAGGTCCACCTTCGCATCAAGAGTACGCCTGACAAGCAAAGAAACTCCTCTGGCAGAACGGTCCCCATATGCTGAATAGACGACAAAGTCATCCTCCAGCACACACGCATCGGAACTGCAAACAAAGTGGGTCTCCTCGATCGCGGCAACATCCACATCCAGGGACAGAAGGTCCCGGAGCAGGCGGGCAGCCTTACCCCGATCCCTTAAGCCCCTCACATTTAAAGTTGCTATCTTAATAGACATCTTCTAAGCCTGCAAAGAAAGAAAAGCAGAAGTGCAATGAACCTATTCACATACAGGACGGAAATCTGCGGGTGAAAGGACCCCGACGGATTGTCCCAGGCTCCCCACGCCTAACTCCGACGTCATCCGTCCTTCTGTGACAATCCCGCCGACGTCCGTGGGGTAGGTTAATTTGATGGCTCTATATAAGGAGGGGTGGAGTAAAACTGGGACCCTCCCAGAGCAAAATTGTCTTAGATTTTTTAAGTTGTGGTTCTCCAGTTCGAACATCCTTATATTCGGGAACGCCGCCCTCGCTTCGTATAGGTGATTCCATACTTCGAGCTGGTTCCCGGTTTCTCTTATGCAAGTTATTACACCTGGAGCTCGGGGGAAATTTTGAGGGTCTTCGATGTTTTTCCCCTCTATAGTCTCCATTTTGTAGAGTCCACCTAGAAGGGCTTTCCTCTGTTTGGGGAGGCCCTTTTTGTATTCCTCTTTATCTATTTTGCAGATCCATTCCGGACCAGCAAAGGTCTTTCTCTTTCTTTTCTTCTTTTCCCTTGATGGATGAGGAGGGGAGGAAGTGGGTGAGAGGGGAAAGGTGGAAACTGAATTACGGGGAGGAGTGGAGGGAGAAGGGTGGGTAGTACTGGAAGGGGAAGAAGAATGACGTCTGGTTCTTGTTGGATCTTGGGTATTTTTGAACGAAGCAGGGACGGAGATTGCCCTGGACTGCTCCATGACCTTCTCCGCCCTACCACGGTCATGATGCCTTTGTGGAGGTTCTTCATCATCTTCCTCCCTTGACCTCTTGAGGGATGTAGCTCTAGGTGGAGGTGTTTGTTCTACCTCCATTTGATCTTGTTCCGGTTGCTGCTGCTCCGACTGTAGGGGTTGTTGCTCTTCTGGCTGCCGGAGCTGTTGCTGTTTGTGTTGATGCAGCTGCTGTTGTTGCTGCTTTTTATCTCCTTTCTGTCTTGGAGCTTCCACCTGTTGCCTCTCTTTCTCGCCTTTTTGTTCCGGGAGGGGCACCTTCTTTGCCCTCTGTTGTGGTGGCGTTTGCTGCTTCCTTGGGGTGTCTTCCTTTTTGGGTGGGGTAGACACATTCTTGGGTTTTTTGCCACCTCCTACCACTTTCCAAGTTCCTTCAGCATCCTTTGGGGTTGCTTCAGTTGTCGGGGATGTTGCCACTACTGCTGCTGCTGTTGTGGTCGTTTTCGATGATGTGGGCTGCTTTGTAGGTGGAGGGCGTTTAGCGGGGCACTCTTTAGCCATGTGGCCAGATATCCCACAGGACCAACAAGAAGGCCTTCTGCCCTCCACCACCACCAACATTCTTCTTTCTCTACACAGAAGAACATTGGGAATCTCCATAAAACTTGATCTGGTTATTGTGACCTGTAGTTCAATATCGCCTGTTGCAATCCCCGATTTCCCGGTTATTGCCTTCACCTCCTCGACACTGCCAAACTTTGAAAAGTATGCACCCATTCTATCGGTGGATACATCCACGGGCACACCATGTACGGTAATCCGTGTCCTCCGTGTGTCCATGTATTCCGTTTGCAGTCGCAGGTTTTTCGTTGTCAATATGTTTCCGGCTATTTGTTTGGCATCCTGCTCTGTAGGAAGAAGAATATCCCACATGGCATTTGATCTTCTTGCCAGCACTTTGGGGGAAATTTGTAAGACCTTTAGGACTTCCTCCATTGTTTCCCTGCTGACTCCGATTAATTTCCGGCTTTTTATGTCGGAAGTCAGCAGGGATACTGTTTTCTTTTTGACTGCCATAAATGCCTCCTCAATTGTAAGGAATTCATTTTCCTTAAACGTATCCTTCAGTTGAACTCTTAACTCCTCATAATATTCGGCGTTTTTTCCCCTGGGTCTATCTTCAGCCCAGACACTTTTTGCCGAGGACACCGGCGGTGTTATGTTGTCATCGCTCATGGTGGCCGAAACGACCACCACGACCGATTGGATGTCTTTTAATTATTATTTTTTAAATGGAATATCATTCCAACACGGAAGCAATGTCCAGTATAAACCAAATAAAATCAGAAAGGAAAAACGGGACAAAAAAAGACAACCAAAAAATAATTCAATAATAAAAGTAATACAAACAAAAACGGTGGGGAGGGTAAAAAGTAAGAAAGGAAATCAACAAAAAAGAAACAAAAAACACAAGTATATCTTAAGAAAACAAACTGAAAAGACAGACAAAGTTTTTAGGAAAACAAAGTAAAATCAAATAAACAACTTATCAGTTAACGTATGCTATCAACCAGTTTGATGTACACAAACTCGTCCAAGGATCAACAAGACTGCAAACAGGCACTGGTGAAATGCTGCTCTCCCCTGAAATTTCGAATGCTGTCCGTACTACACTTTGATCCAGGGTATTTATTGTAAAAATTTACAATTGTGGCACGTGGCCGATGAAGGGGAGGGGTAAAGGCTGGTCCAAACTAACTATCCTATACCTAGCTAATCAGATTCACGACCCATTCATACATTACAATTTACCCATTCACCACAAGAACTCATCCATCACCAATCGTTCTCTTATGCACCATAATACCACATTCTTACCAGGGGGTCCTACAAAAAACGCGCCCCACACCATAAAAATTTGATGATGAAATACATGCTATACATTAAAATTCTAATAATGATAGAATGAGAGGGGAGGGGAGATGAACCCAATAATCAAATAAATATAAACACAAAATATCAACTAAACATAACAGATGTTAGTAGGGGACCGTCCAACCCTCAAAATAGAGAGGCCGCTGTATTCTGCCCAGGGGACAGAATCAAGAAGCTCTCTCGCTAAGGGAGTGGGGAAAAGGGATAAAATATTATGCGGGAATGGGGAAATATACAGCTGACCCAGTCGAGATGAAAAGGAGGGTTAAAAACAAACTGGGGAGGTTGGGAATCTCGACTTGGATCATAACCAAAGAGTAGCCGGGTTACAGGCCAGGAACAACACTTACTCACATTAACTAGGTACACTGAAGCTTGTCTAATCCTAACCAAGGGGAGGGTTCCACAGGAAGCCACCCCGATGTGCAATAGGTTGACCTAGAAGAGAAAATCAAGGCTAGCCCCGGTCACACGAACCAAGCTCGCCTCTTTTACCCACCTTTCGCTAAAGACTGTCGAATGCAATCGTTTTCTATCAGATCTAATCTTCATCTTGAGCTGATGCTCAAAGAATAGGATTAGATGCTGATGAGAAAGATGGTTGCCCCGCAAGACTTCCTCCTTTCGCGTCGTCCAAATCACCATTCGAGCCGTGGCCAGCAGCGTCAGAAACACCATTCGTTTCACCCCGGAATACGGGGGCGACACATTGTCACACGCGTATGCGCGATCAATGGACACAAGCTGTTCGGGAGCGAGACGAGCCGTCAGCTCGCCGACATGGTCCCATAAGGGGCGGACCCGGGGGCAATGGTAGAAGGCGTGCGGAGCCGTTTCTTCTAAGCCAAGACCACACCGTTCACAGTCTGGCAAATCCGCCAAACCCCATATGAAAGCCTTGTCGTTGAGAGGCAGCCGATTCCGAGCCAATCGCCAGGTAAGCGAAAACTCAGGGTTACTGAGGTAATCCGCCGCTGGCGCCCAAGACCAGTAGGAGCGATACTCCTCCTCCGACAAGCCGAGCGTATCACGTAGGGAATCCTTCGCGGGCCCCTCCACTAATCCACGATAGAAGACCTTCCTAGGCCGTGAAAGGTCACTGGACCGGGGAATGGCCCTCAAGGCCGACCGACACTCGCGGATGAAATCCGACTCGTCCCGGGGTTTACGACGGCGCTCAACCCACGAGATGGGGGGTCTGATGGTAAGGCTAGGGAAGGCGTCCCTAACAATCCCCTCCAGGATCGGATCTCTCCCAGTCAATGCGCGGCGTAGGAAAGCCAACCTAGAGGCACGGACGTGACTCAAGAGGTGCGGCATTCCCAGCCCCCCATGACACGGACGTTTAGTGCAGACTCGTCTGTCGACCCTGTTCACGCGTCCCCTCCATAAAATGGAGGATAGCGATCGCTCGAGCGCCTTCCAATGGGTCTCACAGAGAGGAAGTACAGACAATCGATAAAGAATCAGGGGGAAAATGTATATAGCACACACCTCCGCCCTGCCCTTCACGGACAACCGCCGTCGATTCCAAGTCTTGCCGGCAGAATCGACCTTTGCAAGTACTTCAGACCAATTCTTCTCCAGCTGGAGGTCCGGTCCAAACCACACTCCAAGAATGCGGACAGGTCCATCCGTCCAACCGAAGCGGCCCGGAAGAGCGACCCCCTTCCAGGCACCTAACCGCAAGCCGGAAGACTTGTCGCGGTTTATCTTGGCCCCTGTCACCTTCTCGTACCGGTCAAGCGCCTTCTGTACCGCCTCGATATCGTCCCGGGACGAAACGAAAGCAGATACGTCATCGGCGTACGCGGAAACCCTGGCTCGAGCCCCTCCAGGAACGGCGATTCCGCGTAGGGCCGGACTGCCGGTCTCGTCCTTCAGCCGGCGAAGGAGAGGCTCCAACGCCAAAGCATAAAGGAGAGGCGACAGCGGACAACCCTGACGAACCGACCTAGACAGCACGAACGCGTTCGACAACCTTCCGTTCACCTGTACCACAGCACTGGGGGAGCGATACAGGAGGCTAATCCAGCGGCAGAAGTTTGGTGCGAATCCAGCGGCCTGCAGGACCGTAGCAAGGTAGCGATGGTCGACCCTATCAAATGCCTTGGACTGATCCAAATTGATCAGCGCGGCTTGCTCGTCGTCTTTTACACCCTCTATGATCGTGCGGATCAGATGCAGGTTGCTCTGAATTGTTCGGCCCCTCACAGAACAAGTCTGCTCAGGTCCCAACAGAGCCTCGGCAACTGACTGCAAACGCTCCTGCAGGATCTTGGCCATAATCTTTAACTCTGTGTTTAGCAGAGTTATGGGCCTGTAGTCATCTAGTTTCCCCCCACCACCTTTGCCCTTTTTCAACAGAGTGATCACGCCCCTGGTGATCCGATTGGGGATGGACCCCGACCGAAACCAGTTGTTGAACACTGCAGTCAAAATCGGAACAAAGATGTGCGACAGCCTCAAGTACAATTCATAGGGCAAACCATCCAGACCGGGCGACTTGCCTCTGCCGACCTTCTTCAAAACCGCGTAGACTTCGCCCTCCGTGATCTCTCCCTCGCAGCTAGCCGCTTCAGTCGGCGAAAGCCGAGGAAAGTCAGCCAAATAGCTACGAAACTCCTCCTCACGGAGACCAGGCTCCTTGGTAAACCGGCTCTCGAAATGGCGCCGAAACGCCTCGCACATGTCGTCAGTGGCCCGAAGAGTACGCCCCTCCGGGGATTCGACTTCACGAATGTAACGATCGCCACCTCGACGGACCTCTTCCCTGCGCAGATCTGCGCCCAAGTTCACCGCTTCGGAAGACATCTTGCTTAACTTATGTCTAATTACCTGGCCCATGTACCGCTCGCTATTCGAACGATCCAGGGCCTCCTTAGCTAAGGCTATCTCTAGGGGATCCCCCCCAGCCACCGCCCGGGAATAACTAGACTTGAGTGTCTTCACCTTATCAGCTCTATCTAGAGCGAGCCGTTTGCCGAAATCAGTGGTGAAGGACCTAATCCTACACTTAAGGCGTTCCCACCACCTATTCCCGATAACCGCCCCCACTAGCTCCCGCTGCACTAGTCTAATTAGCTGTTCCCGAAAGTCCTCCCTGTCCAGTAAGGACAGATTGAACTTCCAGTAGCCAGCCATTCTAGGCCTACCGTCTAACGCCACCCGGGCACAAACGAGTTTGTGGTCCGAATAGCCTACCCAGTGGAACGTAGGGCAATCTAACAGATCTATGTCGGCTCTTCTAACTAACATTCTGTCAAGGTAGCTGACTACCTTGTCACAAGGCCAATTAAGAGCCCACGTCCACATTTTCCCCCCGGGATGATCGACCCGGTATCTATCGACGAGACCATAATCGACGATCAGATCAACCAGGCTACGATCGCCCCTTCTCCCGCTAGCTCCCCGCCCCCTGTCTAACTTGGGGTCCAGGACGGCATTCCAGTCCCCCATTTAAACTAGGCGCGTTGAATCCACCAGGAACGGCCCCAACCGCCGAAAAAACGAGACCCGCTCCTCCCGGTCGTTGGGCGCATAAACCGCAACGACCCGGAACGAACCACTTTTCACGGCAATATCGGCCACGATCAACCGGCCCTCGGCATCGGTATGCACAAGGTCCACCTTCGCATCAAGAGTACGCCTGACAAGCAAAGAAACTCCTCTGGCAGAACGGTCCCCATATGCTGAATAGACGACAAAGTCATCCTCCAGCACACACGCATCGGAACTGCAAACAAAGTGGGTCTCCTCGATCGCGGCAACATCCACATCCAGGGACAGAAGGTCCCGGAGCAGGCGGGCAGCCTTACCCCGATCCCTTAAGCCCCTCACATTTAAAGTTGCTATCTTAATAGACATCTTCTAAGCCTGCAAAGAAAGAAAAGCAGTAGTGCAATGAACCTATTCACATACAGGACGGAAATCTGCGGGTGAAAGGACCCCGACGGATTGTCCCAGGCTCCCCACGCCTAACTCCGACGTCATCCGTCCTTCTGTGACAATCCCGCCGACGTCCGTGGGGTAGGTTAATTTGATGGCTCTATATAAGGAGGGGTGGAGTAAAACTGGGACCCTCCCAGAGCAAAATTGTCTTAGTTTTTTTAAGTTGTGGTTCTCCAGTTCGAACATCCTTATATTCGGGAACGCCGCCCTCGCTTCGTATAGGTGATTCCATACTTCGAGCTGGTTCCCGGTTTCTCTTATGCAAGTTATTACACCTGGAGCTCGGGGGAAATTTTGAGGGTCTTCGATGTTTTTCCCCTCTATAGTCTCCATTTTGTAGAGTCCACCTAGAAGGGCTTTCCTCTGTTTGGGGAGGCCCTTTTTGTATTCCTCTTTATCTATTTTGCAGATCCATTCCGGACCAGCAAAGGTCTTTCTCTTTCTTTTCTTCTTTTCCCTTGATGGATGAGGAGGGGAGGAAGTGGGTGAGAGGGGAAAGGTGGAAACTGAATTACGGGGAGGAGTGGAGGGAGAAGGGTGGGTAGTACTGGAAGGGGAAGAAGAATGACGTCTGGTTCTTGTTGGATCTTGGGTATTTTTGAACGAAGCAGGGACGGAGATTGCCCTGGACTGCTCCATGACCTTCTCCGCCCTACCACGGTCATGATGCCTTTGTGGAGGTTCTTCATCATCTTCCTCCCTTGACCTCTTGAGGGATGTAGCTCTAGGTGGAGGTGTTTGTTCTACCTCCATTTGATCTTGTTCCGGTTGCTGCTGCTCCGACTGTAGGGGTTGTTGCTCTTCTGGCTGCCGGAGCTGTTGCTGTTTGTGTTGATGCAGCTGCTGTTGTTGCTGCTTTTTATCTCCTTTCTGTCTTGGAGCTTCCACCTGTTGCCTCTCTTTCTCGCCTTTTTGTTCCGGGAGGGGCACCTTCTTTGCCCTCTGTTGTGGTGGCGTTTGCTGCTTCCTTGGGGTGTCTTCCTTTTTGGGTGGGGTAGACACATTCTTGGGTTTTTTGCCACCTCCTACCACTTTCCAAGTTCCTTCAGCATCCTTTGGGGTTGCTTCAGTTGTCGGGGATGTTGCCACTACTGCTGCTGCTGTTGTTGTCGTTTTCGATGATGTGGGCTGCTTTGTAGGTGGAGGGCGTTTAGCGGGGCACTCTTTAGCCATGTGGCCAGATATCCCACAGGACCAACAAGAAGGCCTTCTGCCCTCCACCACCACCAACATTCTTCTTTCTCTACACAGAAGAACATTGGGAATCTCCATAAAACTTGATCTGGTTATTGTGACCTGTAGTTCAATATCGCCTGTTGCAATCCCCGATTTCCCGGTTATTGCCTTCACCTCCTCGACACTGCCAAACTTTGAAAAGTATGCACCCATTCTATCGGTGGATACATCCACGGGCACACCATGTACGGTAATCCGTGTCCTCCGTGTGTCCATGTATTCCGTTTGCAGTCGCAGGTTTTTCGTTGTCAATATGTTTCCGGCTATTTGTTTGGCATCCTGCTCTGTAGGAAGAAGAATATCCCACATGGCATTTGATCTTCTTGCCAGCACTTTGGGGGAAATTTGTAAGACCTTTAGGACTTCCTCCATTGTTTCCCTGCTGACTCCGATTAATTTCCGGCTTTTTATGTCGGAAGTCAGCAGGGATACTGTTTTCTTTTTGACTGCCATAAATGCCTCCTCAATTGTAAGGAATTCATTTTCCTTAAACGTATCCTTCAGTTGAACTCTTAACTCCTCATAATATTCGGCGTTTTTTCCCCTGGGTCTATCTTCAGCCCAGACACTTTTTGCCGAGGACACCGGCGGTGTTATGTTGTCATCGCTCATGGTGGCCGAAACGACCACCACGACCGATTGGATGTCTTTTAATTATTATTTTTTTAAATGGAATATCATTCCAACACGGAAGCAATGTCCAGTATAAACCAAATAAAATCAGAAAGGAAAAACGGGACAAAAAAAGACAACCAAAAAATAATTCAATAATAAAAGTAATACAAACAAAAACGGTGGGGAGGGTAAAAAGTAAGAAAGGAAATCAACAAAAAAGAAACAAAAAACACAAGTATATCTTAAGAAAACAAACTGAAAAGACAGACAAAGTTTTTAGGAAAACAAAGTAAAATCAAATAAACAACTTATCAGTTAACGTATGCTATCCAACCAGTTTGATGTACACAAACTCGTCCAAGGATCAACAAGACTGCAAACAGGCACTGGTGAAATGCTGCTCTCCCCTGAAATTTCGAATGCTGTCCGTACTACACTTTGATCCAGGGTATTTATTGTAAAAATTTACAATTGTGGCACGTGGCCGATGAAGGGGAGGGGTAAAGGCTGGTCCAAACTAACTATCCTATACCTAGCTAATCAGATTCACGACCCATTCATACATTACAATTTACCCATTCACCACAAGAACTCATCCATCACCAATCGTTCTCTCATGCACCATAATACCACATTCTTACCAGGGGGTCCTACAAAAAACGCGCCCCACACCATAAAAATTTGATGATGAAATACATGCTATACATTAAAATTCTAATAATGATAGAATGAGAGGGGAGGGGAGATGAACCCAATAATCAAATAAATATAAACACAAAATATCAACTAAACATAACAGATGTTAGTAGGGGACCGTCCAACCCTCAAAATAGAGAGGCCGCTGTATTCTGCCCAGGGGACAGAATCAAGAAGCTCTCTCGCTAAGGGAGTGGGGAAAAGGGATAAAATATTATGCGGGAATGGGGAAATATACAGCTGACCCAGTCGAGATGAAAAGGAGGGTTAAAAACAAACTGGGGAGGTTGGGAATCTCGACTTGGATCATAACCAAAGAGTAGCCGGGTTACAGGCCAGGAACAACACTTAACTCACATTAACTAGGTACACTGAAGCTTGTCTAATCCTAACCAAGGGGAGGGTTCCACAGGAAGCCACCCCGATGTGCAATAGGTTGACCTAGAAGAGAAAATCAAGGCTAGCCCCGGTCACACGAACCAAGCTCGCCTCTTTTACCCACCTTTCGCTAAAGACTGTCGAATGCAATCGTTTTCTATCAGATCTAATCTTCATCTTGAGCTGATGCTCAAAGAATAGGATTAGATGCTGATGAGAAAGATGGTTGCCCCGCAAGACTTCCTCCTTTCGCGTCGTCCAAATCACCATTCGAGCCGTGGCCAGCAGCGTCAGAAACACCATTCGTTTCACCCCGGAATACGGGGGCGACACATTGTCACACGCGTATGCGCGATCAATGGACACAAGCTGTTCGGGAGCGAGACGAGCCGTCAGCTCGCCGACATGGTCCCATAAGGGGCGGACCCGGGGGCAATGGTAGAAGGCGTGCGGAGCCGTTTCTTCTAAGCCAAGACCACACCGTTCACAGTCTGGCAAATCCGCCAAACCGCATATGAAAGCCTTGTCGTTGAGAGGCAGCCGATTCCGAGCCAATCGCCAGGTAAGCGAAAACTCAGGGTTACTGAGGTAATCCGCCGCTGGCGCCCAAGACCAGTAGGAGCGATACTCCTCCTCCGACAAGCCGAGCGTATCACGTAGGGAATCCTTCGCGGGCCCCTCCACTAATCCACGATAGAAGACCTTCCTAGGCCGTGAAAGGTCACTGGACCGGGGAATGGCCCTCAAGGCCGACCGACACTCGCGGATGAAATCCGACTCGTCCCGGGGTTTACGACGGCGCTCAACCCACGAGATGGGGGGTCTGATGGTAAGGCTAGGGAAGGCGTCCCTAACAATCCCCTCCAGGATCGGATCTCTCCCAGTCAATGCGCGGCGTAGGAAAGCCAACCTAGAGGCACGGACGTGACTCAAGAGGTGCGGCATTCCCAGCCCCCCATGACACGGACGTTTAGTGCAGACTCGTCTGTCGACCCTGTTCACGCGTCCCCTCCATAAAATGGAGGATAGCGATCGCTCGAGCGCCTTCCAATGGGTCTCACAGAGAGGAAGTACAGACAATCGATAAAGAATCAGGGGGAAAATGTATATAGCACACACCTCCGCCCTGCCCTTCACGGACAACCGCCGTCGATTCCAAGTCTTGCCGGCAGAATCGACCTTTGCAAGTACTTCAGACCAATTCTTCTCCAGCTGGAGGTCCGGTCCAAACCACACTCCAAGAATGCGGACAGGTCCATCCGTCCAACCGAAGCGGCCCGGAAGAGCGACCCCCTTCCAGGCACCTAACCGCAAGCCGGAAGACTTGTCGCGGTTTATCTTGGCCCCTGTCACCTTCTCGTACCGGTCAAGCGCCTTCTGTACCGCCTCGATATCGTCCCGGGACGAAACGAAAGCAGATACGTCATCGGCGTACGCGGAAACCCTGGCTCGAGCCCCTCCAGGAACGGCGATTCCGCGTAGGGCCGGACTGCCGGTCTCGTCCTTCAGCCGGCGAAGGAGAGGCTCCAACGCCAAAGCATAAAGGAGAGGCGACAGCGGACAACCCTGACGAACCGACCTAGACAGCACGAACGCGTCCGACAACCTTCCGTTCACCTGTACCACAGCACTGGGGGAGCGATACAGGAGGCTAATCCAGCGGCAGAAGTTTGGTGCGAATCCAGCGGCCTGCAGGACCGTAGCAAGGTAGCGATGGTCGACCCTATCAAATGCCTTGGACTGATCCAAATTGATCAGCGCGGCTTGCTCGTCGTCTTTTACACCCTCTATGATCGTGCGGATCAGATGCAGGTTGCTCTGAATTGTTCGGCCCCTCACAGAACAAGTCTGCTCAGGTCCCAACAGAGACTCGGCAACTGACTGCAAACGCTCCTGCAGGATCTTGGCCATAATCTTTAACTCTGTGTTTAGCAGAGTTATGGGCCTGTAGTCATCTAGTTTCCCCCCACCACCTTTGCCCTTTTTCAACAGAGTGATCACGCCCCTGGTGATCCGATTGGGGATGGACCCCGACCGAAACCAGTTGTTGAACACTGCAGTCAAAATCGGAACAAAGATGTGCGACAGCCTCAAGTACAATTCATAGGGCAAACCATCCAGACCGGGCGACTTGCCTCTGCCGACCTTCTTCAAAACCGCGTAGACTTCGCCCTCCGTGATCTCTCCCTCGCAGCTAGCCGCTTCAGTCGGCGAAAGCCGAGGAAAGTCAGCCAAATAGCTACGAAACTCCTCCTCACGGAGACCAGGCTCCTTGGTAAACCGGCTCTCGAAATGGCGCCGAAACGCCTCGCACATGTCGTCAGTGGCCCGAAGAGTACGCCCCTCCGGGGATTCGACTTCACGAATGTAACGATCGCCACCTCGACGGACCTCTTCCCTGCGCAGATCTGCGCCCAAGTTCACCGCTTCGGAAGACATCTTGCTTAACTTATGTCTAATTACCTGGCCCATGTACCGCTCGCTATTCGAACGATCCAGGGCCTCCTTAGCTAAGGCTATCTCTAGGGGATCCCCCCCAGCCACCGCCCGGGAATAACTAGACTTGAGTGTCTTCACCTTATCAGCTCTATCTAGAGCGAGCCGTTTGCCGAAATCAGTGGTGAAGGACCTAATCCTACACTTAAGGCGTTCCCACCACCTATTCCCGATAACCGCCCCCACTAGCTCCCGCTGCACTAGTCTAATTAGCTGTTCCCGAAAGTCCTCCCTGTCCAGTAAGGACAGATTGAACTTCCAGTAGCCAGCCATTCTAGGCCTACCGTCTAACGCCACCCGGGCACAAACGAGTTTGTGGTCCGAATAGCCTACCCAGTGGAACGTAGGGCAATCTAACAGATCTATGTCGGCTCTTCTAACTAACATTCTGTCAAGGTAGCTGACTACCTTGTCACAAGGCCAATTAAGAGCCCACGTCCACATTTTCCCCCCGGGATGATCGACCCGGTATCTATCGACGAGACCATAATCGACGATCAGATCAACCAGGCTACGATCGCCCCTTCTCCCGCTAGCTCCCCGCCCCCTGTCTAACTTGGGGTCCAGGACGGCATTCCAGTCCCCCATTAAAACTAGGCGCGTTGAATCCACCAGGAACGGCCCCAACCGCCGAAAAAACGAGACCCGCTCCTCCCGGTCGTTGGGCGCATAAACCGCAACGACCCGGAACGAACCACTTTTCACGGCAATATCGGCCACGATCAACCGGCCCTCGGCATCGGTATGCACAAGGTCCACCTTCGCATCAAGAGTACGCCTGACAAGCAAAGAAACTCCTCTGGCAGAACGGTCCCCATATGCTGAATAGACGACAAAGTCATCCTCCAGCACACACGCATCGGAACTGCAAACAAAGTGGGTCTCCTCGATCGCGGCAACATCCACATCCAGGGACAGAAGGTCCCGGAGCAGGCGGGCAGCCTTACCCCGATCCCTTAAGCCCCTCACATTTAAAGTTGCTATCTTAATAGACATCTTCTAAGCCTGCAAAGAAAGAAAAGCAGAAGTGCAATGAACCTATTCACATACAGGACGGAAATCTGCGGGTGAAAGGACCCCGACGGATTGTCCCAGGCTCCCCACGCCTAACTCCGACGTCATCCGTCCTTCTGTGACAATCCCGCCGACGTCCGTGGGGTAGGTTAATTTGATGGCTCTATATAAGGAGGGGTGGAGTAAAACTGGGACCCTCCCAGAGCAAAATTGTCTTAGATTTTTTAAGTTCTGGTTCTCCAGTTCGAACATCCTTATATTCGGGAACGCCGCCCTCGCTTCGTATAGGTGATTCCATACTTCGAGCTGGTTCCCGGTTTCTCTTATGCAAGTTATTACACCTGGAGCTCGGGGGAAATTTTGAGGGTCTTCGATGTTTTTCCCCTCTATAGTCTCCATTTTGTAGAGTCCACCTAGAAGGGCTTTCCTCTGTTTGGGGAGGCCCTTTTTGTATTCCTCTTTATCTATTTTGCAGATCCATTCCGGACCAGCAAAGGTCTTTCTCTTTCTTTTCTTCTTTTCCCTTGATGGATGAGGAGGGGAGGAAGTGGGTGAGAGGGGAAAGGTGGAAACTGAATTACGGGGAGGAGTGGAGGGAGAAGGGTGGGTAGTACTGGAAGGGGAAGAAGAATGACGTCTGGTTCTTGTTGGATCTTGGGTATTTTTGAACGAAGCAGGGACGGAGATTGCCCTGGACTGCTCCATGACCTTCTCCGCCCTACCACGGTCATGATGCCTTTGTGGAGGTTCTTCATCATCTTCCTCCCTTGACCTCTTGAGGGATGTAGCTCTAGGTGGAGGTGTTTGTTCTACCTCCATTTGATCTTGTTCCGGTTGCTGCTGCTCCGACTGTAGGGGTTGTTGCTCTTCTGGCTGCCGGAGCTGTTGCTGTTTGTGTTGATGCAGCTGCTGTTGTTGCTGCTTTTTATCTCCTTTCTGTCTTGGAGCTTCCACCTGTTGCCTCTCTTTCTCGCCTTTTTGTTCCGGGAGGGGCACCTTCTTTGCCCTCTGTTGTGGTGGCGTTTGCTGCTTCCTTGGGGTGTCTTCCTTTTTGGGTGGGGTAGACACATTCTTGGGTTTTTTGCCACCTCCTACCACTTTCCAAGTTCCTTCAGCATCCTTTGGGGTTGCTTCAGTTGTCGGGGATGTTGCCACTACTGCTGCTGCTGTTGTTGTCGTTTTCGATGATGTGGGCTGCTTTGTAGGTGGAGGGCGTTTAGCGGGGCACTCTTTAGCCATGTGGCCAGATATCCCACAGGACCAACAAGAAGGCCTTCTGCCCTCCACCACCACCAACATTCTTCTTTCTCTACACAGAAGAACATTGGGAATCTCCATAAAACTTGATCTGGTTATTGTGACCTGTAGTTCAATATCGCCTGTTGCAATCCCCGATTTCCCGGTTATTGCCTTCACCTCCTCGACACTGCCAAACTTTGAAAAGTATGCACCCATTCTATCGGTGGATACATCCACGGGCACACCATGTACGGTAATCCGTGTCCTCCGTGTGTCCATGTATTCCGTTTGCAGTCGCAGGTTTTTCGTTGTCAATATGTTTCCGGCTATTTGTTTGGCATCCTGCTCTGTAGGAAGAAGAATATCCCACATGGCATTTGATCTTCTTGCCAGCACTTTGGGGGAAATTTGTAAGACCTTTAGGACTTCCTCCATTGTTTCCCTGCTGACTCCGATTAATTTCCGGCTTTTTATGTCGGAAGTCAGCAGGGATACTGTTTTCTTTTTGACTGCCATAAATGCCTCCTCAATTGTAAGGAATTCATTTTCCTTAAACGTATCCTTCAGTTGAACTCTTAACTCCTCATAATATTCGGCGTTTTTTCCCCTGGGTCTATCTTCAGCCCAGACACTTTTTGCCGAGGACACCGGCGGTGTTATGTTGTCATCGCTCATGGTGGCCGAAACGACCACCACGACCGATTGGATGTCTTTTAATTATTATTTTTTTAAATGGAATATCATTCCAACACGGAAGCAATGTCCAGTATAAACCAAATAAAATCAGAAAGGAAAAACGGGACAAAAAAAGACAACCAAAAAATAATTCAATAATAAAAGTAATACAAACAAAAACGGTGGGGAGGGTAAAAAGTAAGAAAGGAAATCAACAAAAAAGAAACAAAAAACACAAGTATATCTTAAGAAAACAAACTGAAAAGACAGACAAAGTTTTTAGGAAAACAAAGTAAAATCAAATAAACAACTTATCAGTTAACGTATGCTATCCAACCAGTTTGATGTACACAAACTCGTCCAAGGATCAACAAGACTGCAAACAGGCACTGGTGAAATGCTGCTCTCCCCTGAAATTTCGAATGCTGTCCGTACTACACTTTGATCCAGGGTATTTATTGTAAAAATTTACAATTGTGGCACGTGGCCGATGAAGGGGAGGGGTAAAGGCTGGTCCAAACTAACTATCCTATACCTAGCTAATCAGATTCACGACCCATTCATACATTACAATTTACCCATTCACCACAAGAACTCATCCATCACCAATCGTTCTCTCATGCACCATAATACCACATTCTTACCAGGGGGTCCTACAAAAAACGCGCCCCACACCATAAAAATTTGATGATGAAATACATGCTATACATTAAAATTCTAATAATGATAGAATGAGAGGGGAGGGGAGATGAACCCAATAATCAAATAAATATAAACACAAAATATCAACTAAACATAACAGATGTTAGTAGGGGACCGTCCAACCCTCAAAATAGAGAGGCCGCTGTATTCTGCCCAGGGGACAGAATCAAGAAGCTCTCTCGCTAAGGGAGTGGGGAAAAGGGATAAAATATTATGCGGGAATGGGGAAATATACAGCTGACCCAGTCGAGATGAAAAGGAGGGTTAAAAACAAACTGGGGAGGTTGGGAATCTCGACTTGGATCATAACCAAAGAGTAGCCGGGTTACAGGCCAGGAACAACACTTAACTCACATTAACTAGGTACACTGAAGCTTGTCTAATCCTAACCAAGGGGAGGGTTCCACAGGAAGCCACCCCGATGTGCAATAGGTTGACCTAGAAGAGAAAATCAAGGCTAGCCCCGGTCACACGAACCAAGCTCGCCTCTTTTACCCACCTTTCGCTAAAGACTGTCGAATGCAATCGTTTTCTATCAGATCTAATCTTCATCTTGAGCTGATGCTCAAAGAATAGGATTAGATGCTGATGAGAAAGATGGTTGCCCCGCAAGACTTCCTCCTTTCGCGTCGTCCAAATCACCATTCGAGCCGTGGCCAGCAGCGTCAGAAACACCATTCGTTTCACCCCGGAATACGGGGGCGACACATTGTCACACGCGTATGCGCGATCAATGGACACAAGCTGTTCGGGAGCGAGACGAGCCGTCAGCTCGCCGACATGGTCCCATAAGGGGCGGACCCGGGGGCAATGGTAGAAGGCGTGCGGAGCCGTTTCTTCTAAGCCAAGACCACACCGTTCACAGTCTGGCAAATCCGCCAAACCGCATATGAAAGCCTTGTCGTTGAGAGGCAGCCGATTCCGAGCCAATCGCCAGGTAAGCGAAAACTCAGGGTTACTGAGGTAATCCGCCGCTGGCGCCCAAGACCAGTAGGAGCGATACTCCTCCTCCGACAAGCCGAGCGTATCACGTAGGGAATCCTTCGCGGGCCCCTCCACTAATCCACGATAGAAGACCTTCCTAGGCCGTGAAAGGTCACTGGACCGGGGAATGGCCCTCAAGGCCGACCGACACTCGCGGATGAAATCCGACTCGTCCCGGGGTTTACGACGGCGCTCAACCCACGAGATGGGGGGTCTGATGGTAAGGCTAGGGAAGGCGTCCCTAACAATCCCCTCCAGGATCGGATCTCTCCCAGTCAATGCGCGGCGTAGGAAAGCCAACCTAGAGGCACGGACGTGACTCAAGAGGTGCGGCATTCCCAGCCCCCCATGACACGGACGTTTAGTGCAGACTCGTCTGTCGACCCTGTTCACGCGTCCCCTCCATAAAATGGAGGATAGCGATCGCTCGAGCGCCTTCCAATGGGTCTCACAGAGAGGAAGTACAGACAATCGATAAAGAATCAGGGGGAAAATGTATATAGCACACACCTCCGCCCTGCCCTTCACGGACAACCGCCGTCGATTCCAAGTCTTGCCGGCAGAATCGACCTTTGCAAGTACTTCAGACCAATTCTTCTCCAGCTGGAGGTCCGGTCCAAACCACACTCCAAGAATGCGGACAGGTCCATCCGTCCAACCGAAGCGGCCCGGAAGAGCGACCCCCTTCCAGGCACCTAACCGCAAGCCGGAAGACTTGTCGCGGTTTATCTTGGCCCCTGTCACCTTCTCGTACCGGTCAAGCGCCTTCTGTACCGCCTCGATATCGTCCCGGGACGAAACGAAAGCAGATACGTCATCGGCGTACGCGGAAACCCTGGCTCGAGCCCCTCCAGGAACGGCGATTCCGCGTAGGGCCGGACTGCCGGTCTCGTCCTTCAGCCGGCGAAGGAGAGGCTCCAACGCCAAAGCATAAAGGAGAGGCGACAGCGGACAACCCTGACGAACCGACCTAGACAGCACGAACGCGTCCGACAACCTTCCGTTCACCTGTACCACAGCACTGGGGGAGCGATACAGGAGGCTAATCCAGCGGCAGAAGTTTGGTGCGAATCCAGCGGCCTGCAGGACCGTAGCAAGGTAGCGATGGTCGACCCTATCAAATGCCTTGGACTGATCCAAATTGATCAGCGCGGCTTGCTCGTCGTCTTTTACACCCTCTATGATCGTGCGGATCAGATGCAGGTTGCTCTGAATTGTTCGGCCCCTCACAGAACAAGTCTGCTCAGGTCCCAACAGAGACTCGGCAACTGACTGCAAACGCTCCTGCAGGATCTTGGCCATAATCTTTAACTCTGTGTTTAGCAGAGTTATGGGCCTGTAGTCATCTAGTTTCCCCCCACCACCTTTGCCCTTTTTCAACAGAGTGATCACGCCCCTGGTGATCCGATTGGGGATGGACCCCGACCGAAACCAGTTGTTGAACACTGCAGTCAAAATCGGAACAAAGATGTGCGACAGCCTCAAGTACAATTCATAGGGCAAACCATCCAGACCGGGCGACTTGCCTCTGCCGACCTTCTTCAAAACCGCGTAGACTTCGCCCTCCGTGATCTCTCCCTCGCAGCTAGCCGCTTCAGTCGGCGAAAGCCGAGGAAAGTCAGCCAAATAGCTACGAAACTCCTCCTCACGGAGACCAGGCTCCTTGGTAAACCGGCTCTCGAAATGGCGCCGAAACGCCTCGCACATGTCGTCAGTGGCCCGAAGAGTACGCCCCTCCGGGGATTCGACTTCACGAATGTAACGATCGCCACCTCGACGGACCTCTTCCCTGCGCAGATCTGCGCCCAAGTTCACCGCTTCGGAAGACATCTTGCTTAACTTATGTCTAATTACCTGGCCCATGTACCGCTCGCTATTCGAACGATCCAGGGCCTCCTTAGCTAAGGCTATCTCTAGGGGATCCCCCCCAGCCACCGCCCGGGAATAACTAGACTTGAGTGTCTTCACCTTATCAGCTCTATCTAGAGCGAGCCGTTTGCCGAAATCAGTGGTGAAGGACCTAATCCTACACTTAAGGCGTTCCCACCACCTATTCCCGATAACCGCCCCCACTAGCTCCCGCTGCACTAGTCTAATTAGCTGTTCCCGAAAGTCCTCCCTGTCCAGTAAGGACAGATTGAACTTCCAGTAGCCAGCCATTCTAGGCCTACCGTCTAACGCCACCCGGGCACAAACGAGTTTGTGGTCCGAATAGCCTACCCAGTGGAACGTAGGGCAATCTAACAGATCTATGTCGGCTCTTCTAACTAACATTCTGTCAAGGTAGCTGACTACCTTGTCACAAGGCCAATTAAGAGCCCACGTCCACATTTTCCCCCCGGGATGATCGACCCGGTATCTATCGACGAGACCATAATCGACGATCAGATCAACCAGGCTACGATCGCCCCTTCTCCCGCTAGCTCCCCGCCCCCTGTCTAACTTGGGGTCCAGGACGGCATTCCAGTCCCCCATTAAAACTAGGCGCGTTGAATCCACCAGGAACGGCCCCAACCGCCGAAAAAACGAGACCCGCTCCTCCCGGTCGTTGGGCGCATAAACCGCAACGACCCGGAACGAACCACTTTTCACGGCAATATCGGCCACGATCAACCGGCCCTCGGCATCGGTATGCACAAGGTCCACCTTCGCATCAAGAGTACGCCTGACAAGCAAAGAAACTCCTCTGGCAGAACGGTCCCCATATGCTGAATAGACGACAAAGTCATCCTCCAGCACACACGCATCGGAACTGCAAACAAAGTGGGTCTCCTCGATCGCGGCAACATCCACATCCAGGGACAGAAGGTCCCGGAGCAGGCGGGCAGCCTTACCCCGATCCCTTAAGCCCCTCACATTTAAAGTTGCTATCTTAATAGACATCTTCTAAGCCTGCAAAGAAAGAAAAGCAGAAGTGCAATGAACCTATTCACATACAGGACGGAAATCTGCGGGTGAAAGGACCCCGACGGATTGTCCCAGGCTCCCCACGCCTAACTCCGACGTCATCCGTCCTTCTGTGACAATCCCGCCGACGTCCGTGGGGTAGGTTAATTTGATGGCTCTATATAAGGAGGGGTGGAGTAAAACTGGGACCCTCCCAGAGCAAAATTGTCTTAGATTTTTTAAGTTGTGGTTCTCCAGTTCGAACATCCTTATATTCGGGAACGCCGCCCTCGCTTCGTATAGGTGATTCCATACTTCGAGCTGGTTCCCGGTTTCTCTTATGCAAGTTATTACACCTGGAGCTCGGGGGAAATTTTGAGGGTCTTCGATGTTTTTCCCCTCTATAGTCTCCATTTTGTAGAGTCCACCTAGAAGGGCTTTCCTCTGTTTGGGGAGGCCCTTTTTGTATTCCTCTTTATCTATTTTGCAGATCCATTCCGGACCAGCAAAGGTCTTTCTCTTTCTTTTCTTCTTTTCCCTTGATGGATGAGGAGGGGAGGAAGTGGGTGAGAGGGGAAAGGTGGAAACTGAATTACGGGGAGGAGTGGAGGGAGAAGGGTGGGTAGTACTGGAAGGGGAAGAAGAATGACGTCTGGTTCTTGTTGGATCTTGGGTATTTTTGAACGAAGCAGGGACGGAGATTGCCCTGGACTGCTCCATGACCTTCTCCGCCCTACCACGGTCATGATGCCTTTGTGGAGGTTCTTCATCATCTTCCTCCCTTGACCTCTTGAGGGATGTAGCTCTAGGTGGAGGTGTTTGTTCTACCTCCATTTGATCTTGTTCCGGTTGCTGCTGCTCCGACTGTAGGGGTTGTTGCTCTTCTGGCTGCCGGAGCTGTTGCTGTTTGTGTTGATGCAGCTGCTGTTGTTGCTGCTTTTTATCTCCTTTCTGTCTTGGAGCTTCCACCTGTTGCCTCTCTTTCTCGCCTTTTTGTTCCGGGAGGGGCACCTTCTTTGCCCTCTGTTGTGGTGGCGTTTGCTGCTTCCTTGGGGTGTCTTCCTTTTTGGGTGGGGTAGACACATTCTTGGGTTTTTTGCCACCTCCTACCACTTTCCAAGTTCCTTCAGCATCCTTTGGGGTTGCTTCAGTTGTCGGGGATGTTGCCACTACTGCTGCTGCTGTTGTTGTCGTTTTCGATGATGTGGGCTGCTTTGTAGGTGGAGGGCGTTTAGCGGGGCACTCTTTAGCCATGTGGCCAGATATCCCACAGGACCAACAAGAAGGCCTTCTGCCCTCCACCACCACCAACATTCTTCTTTCTCTACACAGAAGAACATTGGGAATCTCCATAAAACTTGATCTGGTTATTGTGACCTGTAGTTCAATATCGCCTGTTGCAATCCCCGATTTCCCGGTTATTGCCTTCACCTCCTCGACACTGCCAAACTTTGAAAAGTATGCACCCATTCTATCGGTGGATACATCCACGGGCACACCATGTACGGTAATCCGTGTCCTCCGTGTGTCCATGTATTCCGTTTGCAGTCGCAGGTTTTTCGTTGTCAATATGTTTCCGGCTATTTGTTTGGCATCCTGCTCTGTAGGAAGAAGAATATCCCACATGGCATTTGATCTTCTTGCCAGCACTTTGGGGGAAATTTGTAAGACCTTTAGGACTTCCTCCATTGTTTCCCTGCTGACTCCGATTAATTTCCGGCTTTTTATGTCGGAAGTCAGCAGGGATACTGTTTTCTTTTTGACTGCCATAAATGCCTCCTCAATTGTAAGGAATTCATTTTCCTTAAACGTATCCTTCAGTTGAACTCTTAACTCCTCATAATATTCGGCGTTTTTTCCCCTGGGTCTATCTTCAGCCCAGACACTTTTTGCCGAGGACACCGGCGGTGTTATGTTGTCATCGCTCATGGTGGCCGAAACGACCACCACGACCGATTGGATGTCTTTTAATTATTATTTTTTTAAATGGAATATCATTCCAACACGGAAGCAATGTCCAGTATAAACCAAATAAAATCAGAAAGGAAAAACGGGACAAAAAAAGACAACCAAAAAATAATTCAATAATAAAAGTAATACAAACAAAAACGGTGGGGAGGGTAAAAAGTAAGAAAGGAAATCAACAAAAAAGAAACAAAAAACACAAGTATATCTTAAGAAAACAAACTGAAAAGACAGACAAAGTTTTTAGGAAAACAAAGTAAAATCAAATAAACAACTTATCAGTTAACGTATGCTATCCAACCAGTTTGATGTACACAAACTCGTCCAAGGATCAACAAGACTGCAAACAGGCACTGGTGAAATGCTGCTCTCCCCTGAAATTTCGAATGCTGTCCGTACTACACTTTGATCCAGGGTATTTATTGTAAAAATTTACAATTGTGGCACGTGGCCGATGAAGGGGAGGGGTAAAGGCTGGTCCAAACTAACTATCCTATACCTAGCTAATCAGATTCACGACCCATTCATACATTACAATTTACCCATTCACCACAAGAACTCATCCATCACCAATCGTTCTCTCATGCACCATAATACCACATTCTTACCAGGGGGTCCTACAAAAAACGCGCCCCACACCATAAAAATTTGATGATGAAATACATGCTATACATTAAAATTCTAATAATGATAGAATGAGAGGGGAGGGGAGATGAACCCAATAATCAAATAAATATAAACACAAAATATCAACTAAACATAACAGATGTTAGTAGGGGACCGTCCAACCCTCAAAATAGAGAGGCCGCTGTATTCTGCCCAGGGGACAGAATCAAGAAGCTCTCTCGCTAAGGGAGTGGGGAAAAGGGATAAAATATTATGCGGGAATGGGGAAATATACAGCTGACCCAGTCGAGATGAAAAGGAGGGTTAAAAACAAACTGGGGAGGTTGGGAATCTCGACTTGGATCATAACCAAAGAGTAGCCGGGTTACAGGCCAGGAACAACACTTAACTCACATTAACTAGGTACACTGAAGCTTGTCTAATCCTAACCAAGGGGAGGGTTCCACAGGAAGCCACCCCGATGTGCAATAGGTTGACCTAGAAGAGAAAATCAAGGCTAGCCCCGGTCACACGAACCAAGCTCGCCTCTTTTACCCACCTTTCGCTAAAGACTGTCGAATGCAATCGTTTTCTATCAGATCTAATCTTCATCTTGAGCTGATGCTCAAAGAATAGGATTAGATGCTGATGAGAAAGATGGTTGCCCCGCAAGACTTCCTCCTTTCGCGTCGTCCAAATCACCATTCGAGCCGTGGCCAGCAGCGTCAGAAACACCATTCGTTTCACCCCGGAATACGGGGGCGACACATTGTCACACGCGTATGCGCGATCAATGGACACAAGCTGTTCGGGAGCGAGACGAGCCGTCAGCTCGCCGACATGGTCCCATAAGGGGCGGACCCGGGGGCAATGGTAGAAGGCGTGCGGAGCCGTTTCTTCTAAGCCAAGACCACACCGTTCACAGTCTGGCAAATCCGCCAAACCGCATATGAAAGCCTTGTCGTTGAGAGGCAGCCGATTCCGAGCCAATCGCCAGGTAAGCGAAAACTCAGGGTTACTGAGGTAATCCGCCGCTGGCGCCCAAGACCAGTAGGAGCGATACTCCTCCTCCGACAAGCCGAGCGTATCACGTAGGGAATCCTTCGCGGGCCCCTCCACTAATCCACGATAGAAGACCTTCCTAGGCCGTGAAAGGTCACTGGACCGGGGAATGGCCCTCAAGGCCGACCGACACTCGCGGATGAAATCCGACTCGTCCCGGGGTTTACGACGGCGCTCAACCCACGAGATGGGGGGTCTGATGGTAAGGCTAGGGAAGGCGTCCCTAACAATCCCCTCCAGGATCGGATCTCTCCCAGTCAATGCGCGGCGTAGGAAAGCCAACCTAGAGGCACGGACGTGACTCAAGAGGTGCGGCATTCCCAGCCCCCCATGACACGGACGTTTAGTGCAGACTCGTCTGTCGACCCTGTTCACGCGTCCCCTCCATAAAATGGAGGATAGCGATCGCTCGAGCGCCTTCCAATGGGTCTCACAGAGAGGAAGTACAGACAATCGATAAAGAATCAGGGGGAAAATGTATATAGCACACACCTCCGCCCTGCCCTTCACGGACAACCGCCGTCGATTCCAAGTCTTGCCGGCAGAATCGACCTTTGCAAGTACTTCAGACCAATTCTTCTCCAGCTGGAGGTCCGGTCCAAACCACACTCCAAGAATGCGGACAGGTCCATCCGTCCAACCGAAGCGGCCCGGAAGAGCGACCCCCTTCCAGGCACCTAACCGCAAGCCGGAAGACTTGTCGCGGTTTATCTTGGCCCCTGTCACCTTCTCGTACCGGTCAAGCGCCTTCTGTACCGCCTCGATATCGTCCCGGGACGAAACGAAAGCAGATACGTCATCGGCGTACGCGGAAACCCTGGCTCGAGCCCCTCCAGGAACGGCGATTCCGCGTAGGGCCGGACTGCCGGTCTCGTCCTTCAGCCGGCGAAGGAGAGGCTCCAACGCCAAAGCATAAAGGAGAGGCGACAGCGGACAACCCTGACGAACCGACCTAGACAGCACGAACGCGTCCGACAACCTTCCGTTCACCTGTACCACAGCACTGGGGGAGCGATACAGGAGGCTAATCCAGCGGCAGAAGTTTGGTGCGAATCCAGCGGCCTGCAGGACCGTAGCAAGGTAGCGATGGTCGACCCTATCAAATGCCTTGGACTGATCCAAATTGATCAGCGCGGCTTGCTCGTCGTCTTTTACACCCTCTATGATCGTGCGGATCAGATGCAGGTTGCTCTGAATTGTTCGGCCCCTCACAGAACAAGTCTGCTCAGGTCCCAACAGAGACTCGGCAACTGACTGCAAACGCTCCTGCAGGATCTTGGCCATAATCTTTAACTCTGTGTTTAGCAGAGTTATGGGCCTGTAGTCATCTAGTTTCCCCCCACCACCTTTGCCCTTTTTCAACAGAGTGATCACGCCCCTGGTGATCCGATTGGGGATGGACCCCGACCGAAACCAGTTGTTGAACACTGCAGTCAAAATCGGAACAAAGATGTGCGACAGCCTCAAGTACAATTCATAGGGCAAACCATCCAGACCGGGCGACTTGCCTCTGCCGACCTTCTTCAAAACCGCGTAGACTTCGCCCTCCGTGATCTCTCCCTCGCAGCTAGCCGCTTCAGTCGGCGAAAGCCGAGGAAAGTCAGCCAAATAGCTACGAAACTCCTCCTCACGGAGACCAGGCTCCTTGGTAAACCGGCTCTCGAAATGGCGCCGAAACGCCTCGCACATGTCGTCAGTGGCCCGAAGAGTACGCCCCTCCGGGGATTCGACTTCACGAATGTAACGATCGCCACCTCGACGGACCTCTTCCCTGCGCAGATCTGCGCCCAAGTTCACCGCTTCGGAAGACATCTTGCTTAACTTATGTCTAATTACCTGGCCCATGTACCGCTCGCTATTCGAACGATCCAGGGCCTCCTTAGCTAAGGCTATCTCTAGGGGATCCCCCCCAGCCACCGCCCGGGAATAACTAGACTTGAGTGTCTTCACCTTATCAGCTCTATCTAGAGCGAGCCGTTTGCCGAAATCAGTGGTGAAGGACCTAATCCTACACTTAAGGCGTTCCCACCACCTATTCCCGATAACCGCCCCCACTAGCTCCCGCTGCACTAGTCTAATTAGCTGTTCCCGAAAGTCCTCCCTGTCCAGTAAGGACAGATTGAACTTCCAGTAGCCAGCCATTCTAGGCCTACCGTCTAACGCCACCCGGGCACAAACGAGTTTGTGGTCCGAATAGCCTACCCAGTGGAACGTAGGGCAATCTAACAGATCTATGTCGGCTCTTCTAACTAACATTCTGTCAAGGTAGCTGACTACCTTGTCACAAGGCCAATTAAGAGCCCACGTCCACATTTTCCCCCCGGGATGATCGACCCGGTATCTATCGACGAGACCATAATCGACGATCAGATCAACCAGGCTACGATCGCCCCTTCTCCCGCTAGCTCCCCGCCCCCTGTCTAACTTGGGGTCCAGGACGGCATTCCAGTCCCCCATTAAAACTAGGCGCGTTGAATCCACCAGGAACGGCCCCAACCGCCGAAAAAACGAGACCCGCTCCTCCCGGTCGTTGGGCGCATAAACCGCAACGACCCGGAACGAACCACTTTTCACGGCAATATCGGCCACGATCAACCGGCCCTCGGCATCGGTATGCACAAGGTCCACCTTCGCATCAAGAGTACGCCTGACAAGCAAAGAAACTCCTCTGGCAGAACGGTCCCCATATGCTGAATAGACGACAAAGTCATCCTCCAGCACACACGCATCGGAACTGCAAACAAAGTGGGTCTCCTCGATCGCGGCAACATCCACATCCAGGGACAGAAGGTCCCGGAGCAGGCGGGCAGCCTTACCCCGATCCCTTAAGCCCCTCACATTTAAAGTTGCTATCTTAATAGACATCTTCTAAGCCTGCAAAGAAAGAAAAGCAGAAGTGCAATGAACCTATTCACATACAGGACGGAAATCTGCGGGTGAAAGGACCCCGACGGATTGTCCCAGGCTCCCCACGCCTAACTCCGACGTCATCCGTCCTTCTGTGACAATCCCGCCGACGTCCGTGGGGTAGGTTAATTTGATGGCTCTATATAAGGAGGGGTGGAGTAAAACTGGGACCCTCCCAGAGCAAAATTGTCTTAGATTTTTTAAGTTGTGGTTCTCCAGTTCGAACATCCTTATATTCGGGAACGCCGCCCTCGCTTCGTATAGGTGATTCCATACTTCGAGCTGGTTCCCGGTTTCTCTTATGCAAGTTATTACACCTGGAGCTCGGGGGAAATTTTGAGGGTCTTCGATGTTTTTCCCCTCTATAGTCTCCATTTTGTAGAGTCCACCTAGAAGGGCTTTCCTCTGTTTGGGGAGGCCCTTTTTGTATTCCTCTTTATCTATTTTGCAGATCCATTCCGGACCAGCAAAGGTCTTTCTCTTTCTTTTCTTCTTTTCCCTTGATGGATGAGGAGGGGAGGAAGTGGGTGAGAGGGGAAAGGTGGAAACTGAATTACGGGGAGGAGTGGAGGGAGAAGGGTGGGTAGTACTGGAAGGGGAAGAAGAATGACGTCTGGTTCTTGTTGGATCTTGGGTATTTTTGAACGAAGCAGGGACGGAGATTGCCCTGGACTGCTCCATGACCTTCTCCGCCCTACCACGGTCATGATGCCTTTGTGGAGGTTCTTCATCATCTTCCTCCCTTGACCTCTTGAGGGATGTAGCTCTAGGTGGAGGTGTTTGTTCTACCTCCATTTGATCTTGTTCCGGTTGCTGCTGCTCCGACTGTAGGGGTTGTTGCTCTTCTGGCTGCCGGAGCTGTTGCTGTTTGTGTTGATGCAGCTGCTGTTGTTGCTGCTTTTTATCTCCTTTCTGTCTTGGAGCTTCCACCTGTTGCCTCTCTTTCTCGCCTTTTTGTTCCGGGAGGGGCACCTTCTTTGCCCTCTGTTGTGGTGGCGTTTGCTGCTTCCTTGGGGTGTCTTCCTTTTTGGGTGGGGTAGACACATTCTTGGGTTTTTTGCCACCTCCTACCACTTTCCAAGTTCCTTCAGCATCCTTTGGGGTTGCTTCAGTTGTCGGGGATGTTGCCACTACTGCTGCTGCTGTTGTTGTCGTTTTCGATGATGTGGGCTGCTTTGTAGGTGGAGGGCGTTTAGCGGGGCACTCTTTAGCCATGTGGCCAGATATCCCACAGGACCAACAAGAAGGCCTTCTGCCCTCCACCACCACCAACATTCTTCTTTCTCTACACAGAAGAACATTGGGAATCTCCATAAAACTTGATCTGGTTATTGTGACCTGTAGTTCAATATCGCCTGTT
Organism: Acanthosepion lycidas; assembly: GCA_963932145.1. Taxonomy (NCBI): domain Eukaryota; kingdom Metazoa; phylum Mollusca; class Cephalopoda; order Sepiida; family Sepiidae; genus Acanthosepion; species Acanthosepion lycidas. Next base: position 69,154,022 of record OZ010614.1, read on the forward strand.
GCAATCCCCGATTTCCCGGTTATTGCCTTCACCTCCTCGACACTGCCAAACTTTGAAAAGTATGCACCCATTCTATCGGTGGATACATCCACGGGCACACCATGTACGGTAATCCGTGTCCTCCGTGTGTCCATGTATTCCGTTTGCAGTCGCAGGTTTTTCGTTGTCAATATGTTTCCGGCTATTTGTTTGGCATCCTGCTCTGTAGGAAGAAGAATATCCCACATGGCATTTGATCTTCTTGCCAGCACTTTGGGGGAAATTTGTAAGACCTTTAGGACTTCCTCCATTGTTTCCCTGCTGACTCCGATTAATTTCCGGCTTTTTATGTCGGAAGTCAGCAGGGATACTGTTTTCTTTTTGACTGCCATAAATGCCTCCTCAATTGTAAGGAATTCATTTTCCTTAAACGTATCCTTCAGTTGAACTCTTAACTCCTCATAATATTCGGCGTTTTTTCCCCTGGGTCTATCTTCAGCCCAGACACTTTTTGCCGAGGACACCGGCGGTGTTATGTTGTCATCGCTCATGGTGGCCGAAACGACCACCACGACCGATTGGATGTCTTTTAATTATTATTTTTTTAAATGGAATATCATTCCAACACGGAAGCAATGTCCAGTATAAACCAAATAAAATCAGAAAGGAAAAACGGGACAAAAAAAGACAACCAAAAAATAATTCAATAATAAAAGTAATACAAACAAAAACGGTGGGGAGGGTAAAAAGTAAGAAAGGAAATCAACAAAAAAGAAACAAAAAACACAAGTATATCTTAAGAAAACAAACTGAAAAGACAGACAAAGTTTTTAGGAAAACAAAGTAAAATCAAATAAACAACTTATCAGTTAACGTATGCTATCAACCAGTTTGATGTACACAAACTCGTCCAAGGATCAACAAGACTGCAAACAGGCACTGGTGAAATGTTGATCTCCCCTGAAATTTCGAATGCTGTCCGTACTACACTTTGATCCAGGGTATTTATTGTAAAAATTTACAATTGTGGCACGTGGCCGATGAAGGGGAGGGGTAAAGGCTGGTCCAAACTAACTATCCTATACCTAGCTAATCAGATTCACGACCCATTCATACAATACAATTTACCCATTCACCACAAGAACTCATCCATCACCAATCGTTCTCTCATGCACCATAATACCACATTCTTACCAGGGGGTCCTACAAAAAACGCGCCCCACACCATAAAAATTTGATGATGAAATACATGCTATACATTAAAATTCTAATAATGGTAGAATGAGAGGGGAGGGGAGATGAACCCAATAATCAAATAAATATAAACACAAAATATCAACTAAACATAACAGATGTTAGTAGGGGACCGTCCAACCCTCAAAATAGAGAGGCCGCTGTATTCTGCCCAGGGGACAGAATCAAGAAGCTCTCTCGCTAAGGGAGTGGGGAAAAGGGATAAAATATTATGCGGGAATGGGGAAATATACAGCTGACCCAGTCGAGATGAAAAGGAGGGTTAAAAACAAACTGGGGAGGTTGGGAATCTCGACTTGGATCATAACCAAAGAGTAGCCGGGTTACAGGCCAGGAACAACACTTACTCACATTAACTAGGTACACTGAAGCTTGTCTAATCCTAACCAAGGGGAGGGTTCCACAGGAAGCCACCCCGATGTGCAATAGGTTGACCTAGAAGAGAAAATCAAGGCTAGCCCCGGTCACACGAACCAAGCTCGCCTCTTTTACCCACCTTTCGCTAAAGACTGTCGAATGCAATCGTTTTCTATCAGATCTAATCTTCATCTTGAGCTGATGCTCAAAGAATAGGATTAGATGCTGATGAGAAAGATGGTTGCCCCGCAAGACTTCCTCCTTTCGCGTCGTCCAAATCACCATTCGAGCCGTGGCCAGCAGCGTCAGAAACACCATTCGTTTCACCCCGGAATACGGGGGCGACACATTGTCACACGCGTATGCGCGATCAATGGACACAAGCTGTTCGGGAGCGAGACGAGCCGTCAGCTCGCCGACATGGTCCCATAAGGGGCGGACCCGGGGGCAATGGTAGAAGGCGTGCGGAGCCGTTTCTTCTAAGCCAAGACCACACCGTTCACAGTCTGGCAAATCCGCCAAACCCCATATGAAAGCCTTGTCGTTGAGAGGCAGCCGATTCCGAGCCAATCGCCAGGTAAGCGAAAACTCAGGGTTACTGAGGTAATCCGCCGCTGGCGCCCAAGACCAGTAGGAGCGATACTCCTCCTCCGACAAGCCGAGCGTATCACGTAGGGAATCCTTCGCGGGCCCCTCCACTAATCCACGATAGAAGACCTTCCTAGGCCGTGAAAGGTCACTGGACCGGGGAATGGCCCTCAAGGCCGACCGACACTCGCGGATGAAATCCGACTCGTCCCGGGGTTTACGACGGCGCTCAACCCACGAGATGGGGGGTCTGATGGTAAGGCTAGGGAAGGCGTCCCTAACAATCCCCTCCAGGATCGGATCTCTCCCAGTCAATGCGCGGCGTAGGAAAGCCAACCTAGAGGCACGGACGTGACTCAAGAGGTGCGGCATTCCCAGCCCCCCATGACACGGACGTTTAGTGCAGACTCGTCTGTCGACCCTGTTCACGCGTCCCCTCCATAAAATGGAGGATAGCGATCGCTCGAGCGCCTTCCAATGGGTCTCACAGAGAGGAAGTACAGACAATCGATAAAGAATCAGGGGGAAAATGTATATAGCACACACCTCCGCCCTGCCCTTCACGGACAACCGCCGTCGATTCCAAGTCTTGCCGGCAGAATCGACCTTTGCAAGTACTTCAGACCAATTCTTCTCCAGCTGGAGGTCCGGTCCAAACCACACTCCAAGAATGCGGACAGGTCCATCCGTCCAACCGAAGCGGCCCGGAAGAGCGACCCCCTTCCAGGCACCTAACCGCAAGCCGGAAGACTTGTCGCGGTTTATCTTGGCCCCTGTCACCTTCTCGTACCGGTCAAGCGCCTTCTGTACCGCCTCGATATCGTCCCGGGACGAAACGAAAGCAGATACGTCATCGGCGTACGCGGAAACCCTGGCTCGAGCCCCTCCAGGAACGGCGATTCCGCGTAGGGCCGGACTGCCGGTCTCGTCCTTCAGCCGGCGAAGGAGAGGCTCCAACGCCAAAGCATAAAGGAGAGGCGACAGCGGACAACCCTGACGAACCGACCTAGACAGCACGAACGCGTCCGACAACCTTCCGTTCACCTGTACCACAGCACTGGGGGAGCGATACAGGAGGCTAATCCAGCGGCAGAAGTTTGGTGCGAATCCAGCGGCCTGCAGGACCGTAGCAAGGTAGCGATGGTCGACCCTATCAAATGCCTTGGACTGATCCAAATTGATCAGCGCGGCTTGCTCGTCGTCTTTTACACCCTCTATGATCGTGCGGATCAGATGCAGGTTGCTCTGAATTGTTCGGCCCCTCACAGAACAAGTCTGCTCAGGTCCCAACAGAGACTCGGCAACTGACTGCAAACGCTCCTGCAGGATCTTGGCCATAATCTTTAACTCTGTGTTTAGCAGAGTTATGGGCCTGTAGTCATCTAGTTTCCCCCCACCACCTTTGCCCTTTTTCAACAGAGTGATCACGCCCCTGGTGATCCGATTGGGGATGGACCCCGACCGAAACCAGTTGTTGAACACTGCAGTCAAAATCGGAACAAAGATGTGCGACAGCCTCAAGTACAATTCATAGGGCAAACCATCCAGACCGGGCGACTTGCCTCTGCCGACCTTCTTCAAAACCGCGTAGACTTCGCCCTCCGTGATCTCTCCCTCGCAGCTAGCCGCTTCAGTCGGCGAAAGCCGAGGAAAGTCAGCCAAATAGCTACGAAACTCCTCCTCACGGAGACCAGGCTCCTTGGTAAACCGGCTCTCGAAATGGCGCCGAAACGCCTCGCACATGTCGTCAGTGGCCCGAAGAGTACGCCCCTCCGGGGATTCGACTTCACGAATGTAACGATCGCCACCTCGACGGACCTCTTCCCTGCGCAGATCTGCGCCCAAGTTCACCGCTTCGGAAGACATCTTGCTTAACTTATGTCTAATTACCTGGCCCATGTACCGCTCGCTATTCGAACGATCCAGGGCCTCCTTAGCTAAGGCTATCTCTAGGGGATCCCCCCCAGCCACCGCCCGGGAATAACTAGACTTGAGTGTCTTCACCTTATCAGCTCTATCTAGAGCGAGCCGTTTGCCGAAATCAGTGGTGAAGGACCTAATCCTACACTTAAGGCGTTCCCACCACTTATTCCCGATAACCGCCCCCACTAGCTCCCGCTGCACTAGTCTAATTAGCTGTTCCCGAAAGTCCTCCCTGTCCAGTAAGGACAGATTGAACTTCCAGTAGCCAGCCATTCTAGGCCTACCGTCTAACGCCACCCGGGCACAAACGAGTTTGTGGTCCGAATAGCCTACCCAGTGGAACGTAGGGCAATCTAACAGATCTATGTCGGCTCTTCTAACTAACATTCTGTCAAGGTAGCTGACTACCTTGTCACAAGGCCAATTAAGAGCCCACGTCCACATTTTCCCCCCGGGATGATCGACCCGGTATCTATCGACGAGACCATAATCGACGATCAGATCAACCAGGCTACGATCGCCCCTTCTCCCGCTAGCTCCCCGCCCCCTGTCTAACTTGGGGTCCAGGATGGCATTCCAGTCCCCCATTAAAACTAGGCGCGTTGAATCCACCAGGAACGGCCCCAACCGCCGAAAAAACGAGACCCGCTCCTCCCGGTCGTTGGGCGCATAAACCGCAACGACCCGGAACGAACCACTTTTCACGGCAATATCGGCCACGATCAACCGGCCCTCGGCATCGGTATGCACAAGGTCCACCTTCGCATCAAGAGTACGCCTGACAAGCAAAGAAACTCCTCTGGCAGAACGGTCCCCATATGCTGAATAGACGACAAAGTCATCCTCCAGCACACACGCATCGGAACTGCAAACAAAGTGGGTCTCCTCGATCGCGGCAACATCCACATCCAGGGACAGAAGGTCCCGGAGCAGGCGGGCAGCCTTACCCCGATCCCTTAAGCCCCTCACATTTAAAGTTGCTATCTTAATAGACATCTTCTAAGCCTGCAAAGAAAGAAAAGCAGAAGTGCAATGAACCTATTCACATACAGGACGGAAATCTGCGGGTGAAAGGACCCCGACGGATTGTCCCAGGCTCCCCACGCCTAACTCCGACGTCATCCGTCCTTCTGTGACAATCCCGCCGACGTCCGTGGGGTAGGTTAATTTGATGGCTCTATATAAGGAGGGGTGGAGTAAAACTGGGACCCTCCCAGAGCAAAATTGTCTTAGATTTTTTAAGTTGTGGTTCTCCAGTTCGAACATCCTTATATTCGGGAACGCCGCCCTCGCTTCGTATAGGTGATTCCATACTTCGAGCTGGTTCCCGGTTTCTCTTATGCAAGTTATTACACCTGGAGCTCGGGGGAAATTTTGAGGGTCTTCGATGTTTTTCCCCTCTATAGTCTCCATTTTGTAGAGTCCACCTAGAAGGGCTTTCCTCTGTTTGGGGAGGCCCTTTTTGTATTCCTCTTTATCTATTTTGCAGATCCATTCCGGACCAGCAAAGGTCTTTCTCTTTCTTTTCTTCTTTTCCCTTGATGGATGAGGAGGGGAGGAAGTGGGTGAGAGGGGAAAGGTGGAAACTGAATTACGGGGAGGAGTGGAGGGAGAAGGGTGGGTAGTACTGGAAGGGGAAGAAGAATGACGTCTGGTTCTTGTTGGATCTTGGGTATTTTTGAACGAAGCAGGGACGGAGATTGCCCTGGACTGCTCCATGACCTTCTCCGCCCTACCACGGTCATGATGCCTTTGTGGAGGTTCTTCATCATCTTCCTCCCTTGACCTCTTGAGGGATGTAGCTCTAGGTGGAGGTGTTTGTTCTACCTCCATTTGATCTTGTTCCGGTTGCTGCTGCTCCGACTGTAGGGGTTGTTGCTCTTCTGGCTGCCGGAGCTGTTGCTGTTTGTGTTGATGCAGCTGCTGTTGTTGCTGCTTTTTATCTCCTTTCTGTCTTGGAGCTTCCACCTGTTGCCTCTCTTTCTCGCCTTTTTGTTCCGGGAGGGGCACCTTCTTTGCCCTCTGTTGTGGTGGCGTTTGCTGCTTCCTTGGGGTGTCTTCCTTTTTGGGTGGGGTAGACACATTCTTGGGTTTTTTGCCACCTCCTACCACTTTCCAAGTTCCTTCAGCATCCTTTGGGGTTGCTTCAGTTGTCGGGGATGTTGCCACTACTGCTGCTGCTGTTGTTGTCGTTTTCGATGATGTGGGCTGCTTTGTAGGTGGAGGGCGTTTAGCGGGGCACTCTTTAGCCATGTGGCCAGATATCCCACAGGACCAACAAGAAGGCCTTCTGCCCTCCACCACCACCAACATTCTTCTTTCTCTACACAGAAGAACATTGGGAATCTCCATAAAACTTGATCTGGTTATTGTGACCTGTAGTTCAATATCGCCTGTTGCAATCCCCGATTTCCCGGTTATTGCCTTCACCTCCTCGACACTGCCAAACTTTGAAAAGTATGCACCCATTCTATCGGTGGATACATCCACGGGCACACCATGTACGGTAATCCGTGTCCTCCGTGTGTCCATGTATTCCGTTTGCAGTCGCAGGTTTTTCGTTGTCAATATGTTTCCGGCTATTTGTTTGGCATCCTGCTCTGTAGGAAGAAGAATATCCCACATGGCATTTGATCTTCTTGCCAGCACTTTGGGGGAAATTTGTAAGACCTTTAGGACTTCCTCCATTGTTTCCCTGCTGACTCCGATTAATTTCCGGCTTTTTATGTCGGAAGTCAGCAGGGATACTGTTTTCTTTTTGACTGCCATAAATGCCTCCTCAATTGTAAGGAATTCATTTTCCTTAAACGTATCCTTCAGTTGAACTCTTAACTCCTCATAATATTCGGCGTTTTTTCCCCTGGGTCTATCTTCAGCCCAGACACTTTTTGCCGAGGACACCGGCGGTGTTATGTTGTCATCGCTCATGGTGGCCGAAACGACCACCACGACCGATTGGATGTCTTTTAATTATTATTTTTTAAATGGAATATCATTCCAACACGGAAGCAATGTCCAGTATAAACCAAATAAAATCAGAAAGGAAAAACGGGACAAAAAAAGACAACCAAAAAATAATTCAATAATAAAAGTAATACAAACAAAAACGGTGGGGAGGGTAAAAAGTAAGAAAGGAAATCAACAAAAAAGAAACAAAAAACACAAGTATATCTTAAGAAAACAAACTGAAAAGACAGACAAAGTTTTTAGGAAAACAAAGTAAAATCAAATAAACAACTTATCAGTTAACGTATGCTATCAACCAGTTTGATGTACACAAACTCGTCCAAGGATCAACAAGACTGCAAACAGGCACTGGTGAAATGTTGATCTCCCCTGAAATTTCGAATGCTGTCCGTACTACACTTTGATCCAGGGTATTTATTGTAAAAATTTACAATTGTGGCACGTGGCCGATGAAGGGGAGGGGTAAAGGCTGGTCCAAACTAACTATCCTATACCTAGCTAATCAGATTCACGACCCATTCATACAATACAATTTACCCATTCACCACAAGAACTCATCCATCACCAATCGTTCTCTCATGCACCATAATACCACATTCTTACCAGGGGGTCCTACAAAAAACGCGCCCCACACCATAAAAATTTGATGATGAAACACATGCGACACATTAAAACTCCAACAATGATAGAATGAGAGGGGAGGGGAGATGAACCCAACAATCAAACAAATATAAACACAAAACATCAACCAAACATAACAGATGCTAGCAGGGGACCGTCCAACCCTCAAAATAGAGAGGCCGCTGTACTCCGCCCAGGGGACAGAATCAAGAAGCTCTCCCGCTAAGGGAGCGGGGAAAAGGGACAAAATACTATGCGGGAACGGGGAAACATACAGCTGACCCAGTCGAGATGAAAAGGAGGGTTAAAAACAAACTGGGGAGGTTGGGAATCTCGACTGGGACCATAACCAAAGAGCAGCCGGGCCACAGGCCAGGAACAACACCCACTCACACCAACCAGGCACACCGAAGCCTGTCCAATCCCAACCAAGGGGAGGGCTCCACAGGAAGCCACCCCGATGCGCAATAGGTCGACCTAGAAGAGAAAATCAAGGCCAGCCCCGGCCACACGAACCAAGCCCGCCTCCCCCACCCACCCTTCGCCAAAGACCGCCGAATGCAATCGCTTTCCACCAGATCCAATCCTCACCCCGAGCCGACGCTCAAAGAACAGGACCAGATGCCGATGAGAAAGATGGCCGCCCCGCAAGACCCCCCCCTCGCGCCGTCCAAATCACCACTCGAGCCGCGGCCAGCAGCGTCAGAAACACCACTCGCCCCACCCCGGAACACGGGGGCGACACATTGTCACACGCGCATGCGCGACCAACGGACACAAGCCGTTCGGGAGCGAGACGAGCCGCCAGCTCGCCGACACGGTCCCACAAGGGGCGGACCCGGGGGCAACGGCAGAAGGCGCGCGGAGCCGCCTCTTCCAAGCCAAGACCACACCGCCCACAGTCCGGCAAATCCGCCAAACCCCACATGAAAGCCCTGTCGCTGAGAGGCAGCCGACTCCGAGCCAATCGCCAGGCAAGCGAAAACTCAGGGTCACTGAGGCAATCCGCCGCTGGCGCCCAAGACCAGTAGGAGCGATACTCCTCCTCCGACAAGCCGAGCGTATCACGTAGGGAATCCTTCGCGGGCCCCTCCACTAATCCACGATAGAAGACCTTCCTAGGCCGTGAAAGGTCACTGGACCGGGGAATGGCCCTCAAGGCCGACCGACACTCGCGGATGAAATCCGACTCGTCCCGGGGTTTACGACGGCGCTCAACCCACGAGATGGGGGGTCTGATGGTAAGGCTAGGGAAGGCGTCCCTAACAATCCCCTCCAGGATCGGATCTCTCCCAGTCAATGCGCGGCGTAGGAAAGCCAACCTAGAGGCACGGACGTGACTCAAGAGGTGCGGCATTCCCAGCCCCCCATGACACGGACGTTTAGTGCAGACTCGTCTGTCGACCCTGTTCACGCGTCCCCTCCATAAAATGGAGGATAGCGATCGCTCGAGCGCCTTCCAATGGGTCTCACAGAGAGGAAGTACAGACAATCGATAAAGAATCAGGGGGAAAATGTATATAGCACACACCTCCGCCCTGCCCTTCACGGACAACCGCCGTCGATTCCAAGTCTTGCCGGCAGAATCGACCTTTGTAAGTACTTCAGACCAATTCTTCTCCAGCTGGAGGTCCGGTCCAAACCACACTCCAAGAATGCGGACAGGTCCATCCGTCCAACCGAAGCGGCCCGGAAGAGCGACCCCCTTCCAGGCACCTAACCGCAAGCCGGAAGACTTGTCGCGGTTTATCTTAGCCCCTGTCACCTTCTCGTACCGGTCAAGCGCCTTCTGTACCGCCTCGATATCGTCCCGGGACGAAACGAAAGCAGATACGTCATCGGCGTACGCGGAAACCCTGGCTCGAGCCCCTCCAGGAACGGCGATTCCGCGTAGGGCCGGACTGCCGGTCTCGTCCTTCAGCCGGCGAAAGAGAGGCTCCAACGCCAAAGCATAAAGGAGAGGCGACAGCGGACAACCCTGACGAACCGACCTAGACAGCACGAACGCGTCCGACAACCTTCCGTTCACCTGTACCACAGCACTGGGGGAGCGATACAGGAGGCTAATCCAGCGGCAGAAGTTTGGTGCGAATCCAGCGGCCTGCAGGACCGTAGCAAGGTAGCGATGGTCGACCCTATCAAATGCCTTGGACTGATCCAAATTGATCAGCGCGGCTTGCTCGTCGTCTTTTACACCCTCTATGATCGTGCGGATCAGATGCAGGTTGCTCTGAATTGTTCGGCCCCTCACAGAACAAGTCTGCTCAGGTCCCAACAGAGACTCGGCAACTGACTGCAAACGCTCCTGCAGGATCTTGGCCATAATCTTTAACTCTGTGTTTAGCAGAGTTATGGGCCTGTAGTCATCTAGTTTCCCCCCACCACCTTTGCCCTTTTTCAACAGAGTGATCACGCCCCTGGTGATCCGATTGGGGATGGACCCCGACCGAAACCAGTTGTTGAACACTGCAGTCAAAATCGGAACAAAGATGTGCGACAGCCTCAAGTACAATTCATAGGGCAAACCATCCAGACCGGGCGACTTGCCTCTGCCGACCTTCTTCAAAACCGCGTAGACTTCGCCCTCCGTGATCTCTCCCTCGCAGCTAGCCGCTTCAGTCGGCGAAAGCCGAGGAAAGTCAGCCAAATAGCTACGAAACTCCTCCTCACGGAGACCAGGCTCCTTGGTAAACCGGCTCTCGAAATGGCGCCGAAACGCCTCGCACATGTCGTCAGTGGCCCGAAGAGTACGCCCCTCCGGGGATTCGACTTCACGAATGTAACGATCGCCACCTCGACGGACCTCTTCCCTGCGCAGATCTGCGCCCAAGTTCACCGCTTCGGAAGACATCTTGCTTAACTTATGTCTAATTACCTGGCCCATGTACCGCTCGCTATTCGAACGATCCAGGGCCTCCTTAGCTAAGGCTATCTCTAGGGGATCCCCCCCAGCCACCGCCCGGGAATAACTAGACTTGAGTGTCTTCACCTTATCAGCTCTATCTAGAGCGAGCCGTTTGCCGAAATCAGTGGTGAAGGACCTAATCCTACACTTAAGGCGTTCCCACCACTTATTCCCGATAACCGCCCCCACTAGCTCCCGCTGCACTAGTCTAATTAGCTGTTCCCGAAAGTCCTCCCTGTCCAGTAAGGACAGATTGAACTTCCAGTAGCCAGCCATTCTAGGCCTACCGTCTAACGCCACCCGGGCACAAACGAGTTTGTGGTCCGAATAGCCTACCCAGTGGAACGTAGGGCAATCTAACAGATCTATGTCGGCTCTTCTAACTAACATTCTGTCAAGGTAGCTGACTACCTTGTCACAAGGCCAATTAAGAGCCCACGTCCACATTTTCCCCCCGGGATGATCGACCCGGTATCTATCGACGAGACCATAATCGACGATCAGATCAACCAGGCTACGATCGCCCCTTCTCCCGCTAGCTCCCCGCCCCCTGTCTAACTTGGGGTCCAGGATGGCATTCCAGTACCCCATTAAAACTAGGCGCGTTGAATCCACCAGGAACGGCCCCAACCGCCGAAAAAACGAGACCCGCTCCTCCCGGTCGTTGGGCGCATAAACCGCAACGACCCGGAACGAACCACTTTTCACGGCAATATCGGCCACGATCAACCGGCCCTCGGCATCGGTATGCACAAGGTCCACCTTCGCATCAAGAGTACGCCTGACAAGCAAAGAAACTCCTCTGGCAGAACGGTCCCCATATGCTGAATAGACGACAAAGTCATCCTCCAGCACACACGCATCGGAACTGCAAACAAAGTGGGTCTCCTCGATCGCGGCAACATCCACATCCAGGGACAGAAGGTCCCGGAGCAGGCGGGCAGCCTTACCCCGATCCCTTAAGCCCCTCACATTTAAAGTTGCTATCTTAATAGACATCTTCTAAGCCTGCAAAGAAAGAAAAGCAGAAGTGCAATGAACCTATTCACATACAGGACGGAAATCTGCGGGTGAAAGGACCCCGACGGATTGTCCCAGGCTCCCCACGCCTAACTCCGACGTCATCCGTCCTTCTGTGACAATCCCGCCGACGTCCGTGGGGTAGGTTAATTTGATGGCTCTATATAAGGAGGGGGTGGAGTAAAACTGGGACCCTCCCAGAGCAAAATTGTCTTAGATTTTTTAAGTTGTGGTTCTCCAGTTCGAACATCCTTATATTCGGGAACGCCGCCCTCGCTTCGTATAGGTGATTCCATACTTCGAGCTGGTTCCCGGTTTCTCTTATGCAAGTTATTACACCTGGAGCTCGGGGGAAATTTTGAGGGTCTTCGATGTTTTTCCCCTCTATAGTCTCCATTTTGTAGAGTCCACCTAGAAGGGCTTTCCTCTGTTTGGGGAGGCCCTTTTTGTATTCCTCTTTATCTATTTTGCAGATCCATTCCGGACCAGCAAAGGTCTTTCTCTTTCTTTTCTTCTTTTCCCTTGATGGATGAGGAGGGGAGGAAGTGGGTGAGAGGGGAAAGGTGGAAACTGAATTACGGGGAGGAGTGGAGGGAGAAGGGTGGGTAGTACTGGAAGGGGAAGAAGAATGACGTCTGGTTCTTGTTGGATCTTGGGTATTTTTGAACGAAGCAGGGACGGAGATTGCCCTGGACTGCTCCATGACCTTCTCCGCCCTACCACGGTCATGATGCCTTTGTGGAGGTTCTTCATCATCTCCTCCCTTGACCTCTTGAGGGATGTAGCTCTAGGTGGAGGTGTTTGTTCTACCTCCATTTGATCTTGTTCCGGTTGCTGCTGCTCCGACTGTAGGGGTTGTTGCTCTTCTGGCTGCCGGAGCTGTTGCTGTTTGTGTTGATGCAGCTGCTGTTGTTGCTGCTTTTTATCTCCTTTCTGTCTTGGAGCTTCCACCTGTTGCCTCTCTTTCTCGCCTTTTTGTTCCGGGAGGGGCACCTTCTTTGCCCTCTGTTGTGGTGGCGTTTGCTGCTTCCTTGGGGTGTCTTCCTTTTTGGGTGGGGTAGACACATTCTTGGGTTTTTTGCCACCTCCTACCACTTTCCAAGTTCCTTCAGCATCCTTTGGGGTTGCTTCAGTTGTCGGGGATGTTGCCACTACTGCTGCTGCTGTTGTTGTCGTTTTCGATGATGTGGGCTGCTTTGTAGGTGGAGGGCGTTTAGCGGGGCACTCTTTAGCCATGTGGCCAGATATCCCACAGGACCAACAAGAAGGCCTTCTGCCCTCCACCACCACCAACATTCTTCTTTCTCTACACAGAAGAACATTGGGAATCTCCATAAAACTTGATCTGGTTATTGTGACCTGTAGTTCAATATCGCCTGTTGCAATCCCCGATTTCCCGGTTATTGCCTTCACCTCCTCGACACTGCCAAACTTTGAAAAGTATGCACCCATTCTATCGGTGGATACATCCACGGGCACACCATGTACGGTAATCCGTGTCCTCCGTGTGTCCATGTATTCCGTTTGCAGTCGCAGGTTTTTCGTTGTCAATATGTTTCCGGCTATTTGTTTGGCATCCTGCTCTGTAGGAAGAAGAATATCCCACATGGCATTTGATCTTCTTGCCAGCACTTTGGGGGAAATTTGTAAGACCTTTAGGACTTCCTCCATTGTTTCCCTGCTGACTCCGATTAATTTCCGGCTTTTTATGTCGGAAGTCAGCAGGGATACTGTTTTCTTTTTGACTGCCATAAATGCCTCCTCAATTGTAAGGAATTCATTTTCCTTAAACGTATCCTTCAGTTGAACTCTTAACTCCTCATAATATTCGGCGTTTTTTCCCCTGGGTCTATCTTCAGCCCAGACACTTTTTGCCGAGGACACCGGCGGTGTTATGTTGTCATCGCTCATGGTGGCCGAAACGACCACCACGACCGATTGGATGTCTTTTAATTATTATTTTTTAAATGGAATATCATTCCAACACGGAAGCAATGTCCAGTATAAACCAAATAAAATCAGAAAGGAAAAACGGGACAAAAAAAGACAACCAAAAAATAATTCAATAATAAAAGTAATACAAACAAAAACGGTGGGGAGGGTAAAAAGTAAGAAAGAAAATCAACAAAAAAGAAACAAAAAACACAAGTATATCTTAAGAAAACAAACTGAAAAGACAGACAAAGTTTTTAGGAAAACAAAGTAAAATCAAATAAACAACTTATCAGTTAACGTATGCTATCAACCAGTTTGATGTACACAAACTCGTCCAAGGATCAACAAGACTGCAAACAGGCACTGGTGAAATGTTGATCTCCCCTGAAATTTCGAATGCTGTCCGTACTACACTTTGATCCAGAGTATTTATTGTAAAAATTTACAATTGTGGCACGTGGCCGATGAAGGGGAGGGGTAAAGGCTGGTCCAAACTAACTATCCTATACCTAGCTAATCAGATTCACGACCCATTCATACATTACAATTTACCCATTCACCACAAGAACTCATCCATCACCAATCGTTCTCTCATGCACCATAATACCACATTCTTACCAGGGGGTCCTACAAAAAACGCGCCCCACACCATAAAAATTTGATGATGAAATACATGCTATACATTAAAATTCTAATAATGATAGAATGAGAGGGGAGGGGAGATGAACCCAATAATCAAATAAATATAAACACAAAATATCAACTAAACATAACAGATGTTAGTAGGGGACCGTCCAACCCTCAAAATAGAGAGGCCGCTGTATTCTGCCCAGGGGACAGAATCAAGAAGCTCTCTCGCTAAGGGAGTGGGGAAAAGGGATAAAATATTATGCGGGAATGGGGAAATATACAGCTGACCCAGTCGAGATGAAAAGGAGGGTTAAAAACAAACTGGGGAGGTTGGGAATCTCGACTTGGATCATAACCAAAGAGTAGCCGGGTTACAGGCCAGGAACAACACTTACTCACATTAACTAGGTACACTGAAGCTTGTCTAATCCTAACCAAGGGGAGGGTTCCACAGGAAGCCACCCCGATGTGCAATAGGTTGACCTAGAAGAGAAAATCAAGGCTAGCCCCGGTCACACGAACCAAGCTCGCCTCTTTTACCCACCTTTCGCTAAAGACTGTCGAATGCAATCGTTTTCTATCAGATCTAATCTTCATCTTGAGCTGATGCTCAAAGAATAGGATTAGATGCTGATGAGAAAGATGGTTGCCCCGCAAGACTTCCTCCTTTCGCGTCGTCCAAATCACCATTCGAGCCGTGGCCAGCAGCGTCAGAAACACCATTCGTTTCACCCCGGAATACGGGGGCGACACATTGTCACACGCGTATGCGCGATCAATGGACACAAGCTGTTCGGGAGCGAGACGAGCCGTCAGCTCGCCGACATGGTCCCATAAGGGGCGGACCCGGGGGCAATGGTAGAAGGCGTGCGGAGCCGTTTCTTCTAAGCCAAGACCACACCGTTCACAGTCTGGCAAATCCGCCAAACCCCATATGAAAGCCTTGTCGTTGAGAGGCAGCCGATTCCGAGCCAATCGCCAGGTAAGCGAAAACTCAGGGTTACTGAGGTAATCCGCCGCTGGCGCCCAAGACCAGTAGGAGCGATACTCCTCCTCCGACAAGCCGAGCGTATCACGTAGGGAATCCTTCGCGGGCCCCTCCACTAATCCACGATAGAAGACCTTCCTAGGCCGTGAAAGGTCACTGGACCGGGGAATGGCCCTCAAGGCCGACCGACACTCGCGGATGAAATCCGACTCGTCCCGGGGTTTACGACGGCGCTCAACCCACGAGATGGGGGGTCTGATGGTAAGGCTAGGGAAGGCGTCCCTAACAATCCCCTCCAGGATCGGATCTCTCCCAGTCAATGCGCGGCGTAGGAAAGCCAACCTAGAGGCACGGACGTGACTCAAGAGGTGCGGCATTCCCAGCCCCCCATGACACGGACGTTTAGTGCAGACTCGTCTGTCGACCCTGTTCACGCGTCCCCTCCATAAAATGGAGGATAGCGATCGCTCGAGCGCCTTCCAATGGGTCTCACAGAGAGGAAGTACAGACAATCGATAAAGAATCAGGGGGAAAATGTATATAGCACACACCTCCGCCCTGCCCTTCACGGACAACCGCCGTCGATTCCAAGTCTTGCCGGCAGAATCGACCTTTGCAAGTACTTCAGACCAATTCTTCTCCAGCTGGAGGTCCGGTCCAAACCACACTCCAAGAATGCGGACAGGTCCATCCGTCCAACCGAAGCGGCCCGGAAGAGCGACCCCCTTCCAGGCACCTAACCGCAAGCCGGAAGACTTGTCGCGGTTTATCTTGGCCCCTGTCACCTTCTCGTACCGGTCAAGCGCCTTCTGTACCGCCTCGATATCGTCCCGGGACGAAACGAAAGCAGATACGTCATCGGCGTACGCGGAAACCCTGGCTCGAGCCCCTCCAGGAACGGCGATTCCGCGTAGGGCCGGACTGCCGGTCTCGTCCTTCAGCCGGCGAAGGAGAGGCTCCAACGCCAAAGCATAAAGGAGAGGCGACAGCGGACAACCCTGACGAACCGACCTAGACAGCACGAACGCGTCCGACAACCTTCCGTTCACCTGTACCACAGCACTGGGGGAGCGATACAGGAGGCTAATCCAGCGGCAGAAGTTTGGTGCGAATCCAGCGGCCTGCAGGACCGTAGCAAGGTAGCGATGGTCGACCCTATCAAATGCCTTGGACTGATCCAAATTGATCAGCGCGGCTTGCTCGTCGTCTTTTACACCCTCTATGATCGTGCGGATCAGATGCAGGTTGCTCTGAATTGTTCGGCCCCTCACGGAACAAGTCTGCTCAGGTCCCAACAGAGAGTCGGCAACTGACTGCAAACGCTCCTGCAGGATCTTGGCCATAATCTTTAACTCTGTGTTTAGCAGAGTTATGGGCCTGTAGTCATCTAGTTTCCCCCCACCACCTTTGCCCTTTTTCAACAGAGTGATCACGCCCCTGGTGATCCGATTGGGGATGGACCCCGACCGAAACCAGTTGTTGAACACTGCAGTCAAAATCGGAACAAAGATGTGCGACAGCCTCAAGTACAATTCATAGGGCAAACCATCCAGATCGGGCGACTTGCCTCTGCCGACCTTCTTCAAAACCGCGTAGACTTCGCCCTCCGTGATCTCTCCCTCGCAGCTAGCCGCTTCAGTCGGCGAAAGCCGAGGAAAGTCAGCCAAATAGCTACGAAACTCCTCCTCACGGAGACCAGGCTCCTTGGTAAACCGGCTCTCGAAATGGCGCCGAAACGCCTCGCACATGTCGTCAGTGGCCCGAAGAGTACGCCCCTCCGGGGATTCGACTTCACGAATGTAACGATCGCCACCTCGACGGACCTCTTCCCTGCGCAGATCTGCGCCCAAGTTCACCGCTTCGGAAGACATCTTGCTTAACTTATGTCTAATTACCTGGCCCATGTACCGCTCGCTATTCGAACGATCCAGGGCCTCCTTAGCTAAGGCTATCTCTAGGGGATCCCCCCCAGCCACCGCCCGGTAATAACTAGACTTGAGTGTCTTCACCTTATCAGCTCTATCTAGAGCGAGCCGTTTGCCGAAATCAGTGGTGAAGGACCTAATCCTACACTTAAGGCGTTCCCACCACTTATTCCCGATAACCGCCCCCACTAGCTCCCGCTGCACTAGTCTAATTAGCTGTTCCCGAAAGTCCTCCCTGTCCAGTAAGGACAGATTGAACTTCCAGTAGCCAGCCATTCTAGGCCTACCGTCTAACGCCACCCGGGCACAAACGAGTTTGTGGTCCGAATAGCCTACCCAGTGGAACGTAGGGCAATCTAACAGATCTATGTCGGCTCTTCTAACTAACATTCTGTCAAGGTAGCTGACTACCTTGTCACAAGGCCAATTAAGAGCCCACGTCCACATTTTCCCCCCGGGATGATCGACCCGGTATCTATCGACGAGACCATAATCGACGATCAGATCAACCAGGCTACGATCGCCCCTTCTCCCGCTAGCTCCCCGCCCCCTGTCTAACTTGGGGTCCAGGATGGCATTCCAGTCCCCCATTAAAACTAGGCGCGTTGAATCCACCAGGAACGGCCCCAACCGCCGAAAAAACGAGACCCGCTCCTCCCGGTCGTTGGGCGCATAAACCGCAACGACCCGGAACGAACCACTCTTCACGGCAATATCGGCCACGATCAACCGGCCCTCGGCATCGGTATGCACAAGGTCCACCTTCGCATCAAGAGTACGCCTGACAAGCAAAGAAACTCCTCTGGCAGAACGGTCCCCATATGCTGAATAGACGACAAAGTCATCCTCCAGCACACACGCATCGGAACTGCAAACAAAGTGGGTCTCCTCGATCGCGGCAACATCCACATCCAGGGACAGAAGGTCCCGGAGCAGGCGGGCAGCCTTACCCCGATCCCTTAAGCCCCTCACATTTAAAGTTGCTATCTTAATAGACATCTTCTAAGCCTGCAAAGAAAGAAAAGCAGAAGTGCAATGAACCTATTCACATACAGGACGGAAATCTGCGGGTGAAAGGACCCCGACGGATTGTCCCAGGCTCCCCACGCCTAACTCCGACGTCATCCGTCCTTCTGTGACAATCCCGCCGACGTCCGTGGGGTAGGTTAATTTGATGGCTCTATATAAGGAGGGGTGGAGTAAAACTGGGACCCTCCCAGAGCAAAATTGTCTTAGATTTTTTAAGTTCTGGTTCTCCAGTTCGAACATCCTTATATTCGGGAACGCCGCCCTCGCTTCGTATAGGTGATTCCATACTTCGAGCTGGTTCCCGGTTTCTCTTATGCAAGTTATTACACCTGGAGCTCGGGGGAAATTTTGAGGGTCTTCGATGTTTTTCCCCTCTATAGTCTCCATTTTGTAGAGTCCACCTAGAAGGGCTTTCCTCTGTTTGGGGAGGCCCTTTTTGTATTCCTCTTTATCTATTTTGCAGATCCATTCCGGACCAGCAAAGGTCTTTCTCTTTCTTTTCTTCTTTTCCCTTGATGGATGAGGAGGGGAGGAAGTGGGTGAGAGGGGAAAGGTGGAAACTGAATTACGGGGAGGAGTGGAGGGAGAAGGGTGGGTAGTACTGGAAGGGGAAGAAGAATGACGTCTGGTTCTTGTTGGATCTTGGGTATTTTTGAACGAAGCAGGGACGGAGATTGCCCTGGACTGCTCCATGACCTTCTCCGCCCTACCACGGTCATGATGCCTTTGTGGAGGTTCTTCATCATCTTCCTCCCTTGACCTCTTGAGGGATGTAGCTCTAGGTGGAGGTGTTTGTTCTACCTCCATTTGATCTTGTTCCGGTTGCTGCTGCTCCGACTGTAGGGGTTGTTGCTCTTCTGGCTGCCGGAGCTGTTGCTGTTTGTGTTGATGCAGCTGCTGTTGTTGCTGCTTTTTATCTCCTTTCCGTCTTGGAGCTTCCACCTGTTGCCTCTCTTTCTCGCCTTTTTGTTCCGGGAGGGGCACCTTCTTTGCCCTCTGTTGTGGTGGCGTTTGCTGCTTCCTTGGGGTGTCTTCCTTTTTGGGTGGGGTAGACACATTCTTGGGTTTTTTGCCACCTCCTACCACTTTCCAAGTTCCTTCAGCATCCTTTGGGGTTGCTTCAGTTGTCGGGGATGTTGCCACTACTGCTGCTGCTGTTGTTGTCGTTTTCGATGATGTGGGCTGCTTTGTAGGTGGAGGGCGTTTAGCGGGGCACTCTTTAGCCATGTGGCCAGATATCCCACAGGACCAACAAGAAGGCTTTCTGCCCTCCACCACCACCAACATTCTTCTTTCTCTACACAGAAGAACATTGGGAATCTCCATAAAACTTGATCTGGTTATTGTGACCTGTAGTTCAATATCGCCTGTTGCAATCCCCGATTTCCCGGTTATTGCCTTCACCTCCTCGACACTGCCAAACTTTGAAAAGTATGCACCCATTCTATCGGTGGATACATCCACGGGCACACCATGTACGGTAATCCGTGTCCTCCGTGTGTCCATGTATTCCGTTTGCAGTCGCAGGTTTTTCGTTGTCAATATGTTTCCGGCTATTTGTTTGGCATCCTGCTCTGTAGGAAGAAGAATATCCCACATGGCATTTGATCTTCTTGCCAGCACTTTGGGGGAAATTTGTAAGACCTTTAGGACTTCCTCCATTGTTTCCCTGCTGACTCCGATTAATTTCCGGCTTTTTATGTCGGAAGTCAGCAGGGATACTGTTTTCTTTTTGACTGCCATAAATGCCTCCTCAATTGTAAGGAATTCATTTTCCTTAAACGTATCCTTCAGTTGAACTCTTAACTCCTCATAATATTCGGCGTTTTTTCCCCTGGGTCTATCTTCAGCCCAGACACTTTTTGCCGAGGACACCGGCGGTGTTATGTTGTCATCGCTCATGGTGGCCGAAACGACCACCACGACCGATTGGATGTCTTTTAATTATTATTTTTTAAATGGAATATCATTCCAACACGGAAGCAATGTCCAGTATAAACCAAATAAAATCAGAAAGGAAAAACGGGACAAAAAAAGACAACCAAAAAATAATTCAATAATAAAAGTAATACAAACAAAAACGGTGGGGAGGGTAAAAAGTAAGAAAGGAAATCAACAAAAAAGAAACAAAAAACACAAGTATATCTTAAGAAAACAAACTGAAAAGACAGACAAAGTTTTTAGGAAAACAAAGTAAAATCAAATAAACAACTTATCAGTTAACGTATGCTATCAACCAGTTTGATGTACACAAACTCGTCCAAGGATCAACAAGACTGCAAACAGGCACTGGTGAAATGTTGATCTCCCCTGAAATTTCGAATGCTGTCCGTACTACACTTTGATCCAGAGTATTTATTGTAAAAATTTACAATTGTGGCACGTGGCCGATGAAGGGGAGGGGTAAAGGCTGGTCCAAACTAACTATCCTATACCTAGCTAATCAGATTCACGACCCATTCATACATTACAATTTACCCATTCACCACAAGAACTCATCCATCACCAATCGTTCTCTCATGCACCATAATACCACATTCTTACCAGGGGGTCCTACAAAAAACGCGCCCCACACCATAAAAATTTGATGATGAAATACATGCTATACATTAAAATTCTAATAATGATAGAATGAGAGGGGAGGGGAGATGAACCCAATAATCAAATAAATATAAACACAAAATATCAACTAAACATAACAGATGTTAGTAGGGGACCGTCCAACCCTCAAAATAGAGAGGCCGCTGTATTCTGCCCAGGGGACAGAATCAAGAAGCTCTCTCGCTAAGGGAGTGGGGAAAAGGGATAAAATATTATGCGGGAATGGGGAAATATACAGCTGACCCAGTCGAGATGAAAAGGAGGGTTAAAAACAAACTGGGGAGGTTGGGAATCTCGACTTGGATCATAACCAAAGAGTAGCCGGGTTACAGGCCAGGAACAACACTTACTCACATTAACTAGGTACACTGAAGCTTGTCTAATCCTAACCAAGGGGAGGGTTCCACAGGAAGCCACCCCGATGTGCAATAGGTTGACCTAGAAGAGAAAATCAAGGCTAGCCCCGGTCACACGAACCAAGCTCGCCTCTTTTACCCACCTTTCGCTAAAGACTGTCGAATGCAATCGTTTTCTATCAGATCTAATCTTCATCTTGAGCTGATGCTCAAAGAATAGGATTAGATGCTGATGAGAAAGATGGTTGCCCCGCAAGACTTCCTCCTTTCGCGTCGTCCAAATCACCATTCGAGCCGTGGCCAGCAGCGTCAGAAACACCATTCGTTTCACCCCGGAATACGGGGGCGACACATTGTCACACGCGTATGCGCGATCAATGGACACAAGCTGTTCGGGAGCGAGACGAGCCGTCAGCTCGCCGACATGGTCCCATAAGGGGCGGACCCGGGGGCAATGGTAGAAGGCGTGCGGAGCCGTTTCTTCTAAGCCAAGACCACACCGTTCACAGTCTGGCAAATCCGCCAAACCCCATATGAAAGCCTTGTCGTTGAGAGGCAGCCGATTCCGAGCCAATCGCCAGGTAAGCGAAAACTCAGGGTTACTGAGGTAATCCGCCGCTGGCGCCCAAGACCAGTAGGAGCGATACTCCTCCTCCGACAAGCCGAGCGTATCACGTAGGGAATCCTTCGCGGGCCCCTCCACTAATCCACGATAGAAGACCTTCCTAGGCCGTGAAAGGTCACTGGACCGGGGAATGGCCCTCAAGGCCGACCGACACTCGCGGATGAAATCCGACTCGTCCCGGGGTTTACGACGGCGCTCAACCCACGAGATGGGGGGTCTGATGGTAAGGCTAGGGAAGGCGTCCCTAACAATCCCCTCCAGGATCGGATCTCTCCCAGTCAATGCGCGGCGTAGGAAAGCCAACCTAGAGGCACGGACGTGACTCAAGAGGTGCGGCATTCCCAGCCCCCCATGACACGGACGTTTAGTGCAGACTCGTCTGTCGACCCTGTTCACGCGTCCCCTCCATAAAATGGAGGATAGCGATCGCTCGAGCGCCTTCCAATGGGTCTCACAGAGAGGAAGTACAGACAATCGATAAAGAATCAGGGGGAAAATGTATATAGCACACACCTCCGCCCTGCCCTTCACGGACAACCGCCGTCGATTCCAAGTCTTGCCGGCAGAATCGACCTTTGCAAGTACTTCAGACCAATTCTTCTCCAGCTGGAGGTCCGGTCCAAACCACACTCCAAGAATGCGGACAGGTCCATCCGTCCAACCGAAGCGGCCCGGAAGAGCGACCCCCTTCCAGGCACCTAACCGCAAGCCGGAAGACTTGTCGCGGTTTATCTTGGCCCCTGTCACCTTCTCGTACCGGTCAAGCGCCTTCTGTACCGCCTCGATATCGTCCCGGGACGAAACGAAAGCAGATACGTCATCGGCGTACGCGGAAACCCTGGCTCGAGCCCCTCCAGGAACGGCGATTCCGCGTAGGGCCGGACTGCCGGTCTCGTCCTTCAGCCGGCGAAGGAGAGGCTCCAACGCCAAAGCATAAAGGAGAGGCGACAGCGGACAACCCTGACGAACCGACCTAGACAGCACGAACGCGTCCGACAACCTTCCGTTCACCTGTACCACAGCACTGGGGGAGCGATACAGGAGGCTAATCCAGCGGCAGAAGTTTGGTGCGAATCCAGCGGCCTGCAGGACCGTAGCAAGGTAGCGATGGTCGACCCTATCAAATGCCTTGGACTGATCCAAATTGATCAGCGCGGCTTGCTCGTCGTCTTTTACACCCTCTATGATCGTGCGGATCAGATGCAGGTTGCTCTGAATTGTTCGGCCCCTCACGGAACAAGTCTGCTCAGGTCCCAACAGAGACTCGGCAACTGACTGCAAACGCTCCTGCAGGATCTTGGCCATAATCTTTAACTCTGTGTTTAGCAGAGTTATGGGCCTGTAGTCATCTAGTTTCCCCCCACCACCTTTGCCCTTTTTCAACAGAGTGATCACGCCCCTGGTGATCCGATTGGGGATGGACCCCGACCGAAACCAGTTGTTGAACACTGCAGTCAAAATCGGAACAAAGATGTGCGACAGCCTCAAGTACAATTCATAGGGCAAACCATCCAGACCGGGCGACTTGCCTCTGCCGACCTTCTTCAAAACCGCGTAGACTTCGCCCTCCGTGATCTCTCCCTCGCAGCTAGCCGCTTCAGTCGGCGAAATCCGAGGAAAGTCAGCCAAATAGCTACGAAACTCCTCCTCACGGAGACCAGGCTCCTTGGTAAACCGGCTCTCGAAATGGCGCCGAAACGCCTCGCACATGTCGTCAGTGGCCCGAAGAGTACGCCCCTCCGGGGATTCGACTTCACGAATGTAACGATCGCCACCTCGACGGACCTCTTCCCTGCGCAGATCTGCGCCCAAGTTCACCGCTTCGGAAGACATCTTGCTTAACTTATGTCTAATTACCTGGCCCATGTACCGCTCGCTATTCGAACGATCCAGGGCCTCCTTAGCTAAGGCTATCTCTAGGGGATCCCCCCCAGCCACCGCCCGGGAATAACTAGACTTGAGTGTCTTCACCTTATCAGCTCTATCTAGAGCGAGCCGTTTGCCGAAATCAGTGGTGAAGGACCTAATCCTACACTTAAGGCGTTCCCACCACTTATTCCCGATAACCGCCCCCACTAGCTCCCGCTGCACTAGTCTAATTAGCTGTTCCCGAAAGTCCTCCCTGTCCAGTAAGGACAGATTGAACTTCCAGTAGCCAGCCATTCTAGGCCTACCGTCTAACGCCACCCGGGCACAAACGAGTTTGTGGTCCGAATAGCCTACCCAGTGGAACGTAGGGCAATCTAACAGATCTATGTCGGCTCTTCTAACTAACATTCTGTCAAGGTAGCTGACTACCTTGTCACAAGGCCAATTAAGAGCCCACGTCCACATTTTCCCCCCGGGATGATCGACCCGGTATCTATCGACGAGACCATAATCGACGATCAGATCAACCAGGCTACGATCGCCCCTTCTCCCGCTAGCTCCCCGCCCCCTGTCTAACTTGGGGTCCAGGATGGCATTCCAGTCCCCCATTAAAACTAGGCGCGTTGAATCCACCAGGAACGGCCCCAACCGCCGAAAAAACGAGACCCGCTCCTCCCGGTCGTTGGGCGCATAAACCGCAACGACCCGGAACGAACCACTCTTCACGGCAATATCGGCCACGATCAACCGGCCCTCGGCATCGGTATGCACAAGGTCCACCTTCGCATCAAGAGTACGCCTGACAAGCAAAGAAACTCCTCTGGCAGAACGGTCCCCATATGCTGAATAGACGACAAAGTCATCCTCCAGCACACACGCATCGGAACTGCAAACAAAGTGGGTCTCCTCGATCGCGGCAACATCCACATCCAGGGACAGAAGGTCCCGGAGCAGGCGGGCAGCCTTACCCCGATCCCTTAAGCCCCTCACATTTAAAGTTGCTATCTTAATAGACATCTTCTAAGCCTGCAAAGAAAGAAAAGCAGAAGTGCAATGAACCTATTCACATACAGGACGGAAATCTGCGGGTGAAAGGACCCCGACGGATTGTCCCAGGCTCCCCACGCCTAACTCCGACGTCATCCGTCCTTCTGTGACAATCCCGCCGACGTCCGTGGGGTAGGTTAATTTGATGGCTCTATATAAGGAGGGGTGGAGTAAAACTGGGACCCTCCCAGAGCAAAATTGTCTTAGATTTTTTAAGTTCTGGTTCTCCAGTTCGAACATCCTTATATTCGGGAACGCCGCCCTCGCTTCGTATAGGTGATTCCATACTTCGAGCTGGTTCCCGGTTTCTCTTATGCAAGTTATTACACCTGGAGCTCGGGGGAAATTTTGAGGGTCTTCGATGTTTTTCCCCTCTATAGTCTCCATTTTGTAGAGTCCACCTAGAAGGGCTTTCCTCTGTTTGGGGAGGCCCTTTTTGTATTCCTCTTTATCTATTTTGCAGATCCATTCCGGACCAGCAAAGGTCTTTCTCTTTCTTTTCTTCTTTTCCCTTGATGGATGAGGAGGGGAGGAAGTGGGTGAGAGGGGAAAGGTGGAAACTGAATTACGGGGAGGAGTGGAGGGAGAAGGGTGGGTAGTACTGGAAGGGGAAGAAGAATGACGTCTGGTTCTTGTTGGATCTTGGGTATTTTTGAACGAAGCAGGGACGGAGATTGCCCTGGACTGCTCCATGACCTTCTCCGCCCTACCACGGTCATGATGCCTTTGTGGAGGTTCTTCATCATCTTCCTCCCTTGACCTCTTGAGGGATGTAGCTCTAGGTGGAGGTGTTTGTTCTACCTCCATTTGATCTTGTTCCGGTTGCTGCTGCTCCGACTGTAGGGGTTGTTGCTCTTCTGGCTGCCGGAGCTGTTGCTGTTTGTGTTGATGCAGCTGCTGTTGTTGCTGCTTTTTATCTCCTTTCCGTCTTGGAGCTTCCACCTGTTGCCTCTCTTTCTCGCCTTTTTGTTCCGGGAGGGGCACCTTCTTTGCCCTCTGTTGTGGTGGCGTTTGCTGCTTCCTTGGGGTGTCTTCCTTTTTGGGTGGGGTAGACACATTCTTGGGTTTTTTGCCACCTCCTACCACTTTCCAAGTTCCTTCAGCATCCTTTGGGGTTGCTTCAGTTGTCGGGGATGTTGCCACTACTGCTGCTGCTGTTGTTGTCGTTTTCGATGATGTGGGCTGCTTTGTAGGTGGAGGGCGTTTAGCGGGGCACTCTTTAGCCATGTGGCCAGATATCCCACAGGACCAACAAGAAGGCTTTCTGCCCTCCACCACCACCAACATTCTTCTTTCTCTACACAGAAGAACATTGGGAATCTCCATAAAACTTGATCTGGTTATTGTGACCTGTAGTTCAATATCGCCTGTTGCAATCCCCGATTTCCCGGTTATTGCCTTCACCTCCTCGACACTGCCAAACTTTGAAAAGTATGCACCCATTCTATCGGTGGATACATCCACGGGCACACCATGTACGGTAATCCGTGTCCTCCGTGTGTCCATGTATTCCGTTTGCAGTCGCAGGTTTTTCGTTGTCAATATGTTTCCGGCTATTTGTTTGGCATCCTGCTCTGTAGGAAGAAGAATATCCCACATGGCATTTGATCTTCTTGCCAGCACTTTGGGGGAAATTTGTAAGACCTTTAGGACTTCCTCCATTGTTTCCCTGCTGACTCCGATTAATTTCCGGCTTTTTATGTCGGAAGTCAGCAGGGATACTGTTTTCTTTTTGACTGCCATAAATGCCTCCTCAATTGTAAGGAATTCATTTTCCTTAAACGTATCCTTCAGTTGAACTCTTAACTCCTCATAATATTCGGCGTTTTTTCCCCTGGGTCTATCTTCAGCCCAGACACTTTTTGCCGAGGACACCGGCGGTGTTATGTTGTCATCGCTCATGGTGGCCGAAACGACCACCACGACCGATTGGATGTCTTTTAATTATTATTTTTTAAATGGAATATCATTCCAACACGGAAGCAATGTCCAGTATAAACCAAATAAAATCAGAAAGGAAAAACGGGACAAAAAAAGACAACCAAAAAATAATTCAATAATAAAAGTAATACAAACAAAAACGGTGGGGAGGGTAAAAAGTAAGAAAGGAAATCAACAAAAAAGAAACAAAAAACACAACACAAGTATATCTTAAGAAAACAAACTGAAAAGACAGACAAAGTTTTTAGGAAAACAAAGTAAAATCAAATAAACAACTTATCAGTTAACGTATGCTATCAACCAGTTTGATGTACACAAACTCGTCCAAGGATCAACAAGACTGCAAACAGGCACTGGTGAAATGCTGCTCTCCCCTGAAATTTCGAATGCTGTCCGTACTACACTTTGATCCAGGGTATTTATTGTAAAAATTTACAATTGTGGCACGTGGCCGATGAAGGGGAGGGGTAAAGGCTGGTCCAAACTAACTATCCTATACCTAGCTAATCAGATTCACGACCCATTCATACATTACAATTTACCCATTCACCACAAGAACTCATCCATCACCAATCGTTCTCTCATGCACCATAATACCACATTCTTACCAGGGGGTCCTACAAAAAACGCGCCCCACACCATAAAAATTTGATGATGAAATACATGCTATACATTAAAATTCTAATAATGATAGAATGAGAGGGGAAGGGAGATGAACCCAATAATCAAATAAATATAAACACAAAATATCAACTAAACATAACAGATGTTAGTAGGGGACCGTCCAACCCTCAAAATAGAGAGGCCGCTGTATTCTGCCCAGGGGACAGAATCAAGAAGCTCTCTCGCTAAGGGAGTGGGGAAAAGGGATAAAATATTATGCGGGAATGGGGAAATATACAGCTGACCCAGTCGAGATGAAAAGGAGGGTTAAAAACAAACTGGGGAGGTTGGGAATCTCGACTTGGATCATAACCAAAGAGTAGCCGGGTTACAGGCCAGGAACAACACTTATTCACATTAACTAGGTACACTGAAGCTTGTCTAATCCTAACCAAGGGGAGGGTTCCACAGGAAGCCACCCCGATGTGCAATAGGTTGACCTAGAAGAGAAAATCAAGGCTAGCCCCGGTCACACGAACCAAGCTCGCCTCTTTTACCCACCTTTCGCTAAAGACTGTCGAATGCAATCGTTTTCTATCAGATCTAATCTTCATCTTGAGCTGATGCTCAAAGAATAGGATTAGATGCTGATGAGAAAGATGGTTGCCCCGCAAGACTTCCTCCTTTCGCGTCGTCCAAATCACCATTCGAGCCGTGGCCAGCAGCGTCAGAAACACCATTCGTTTCACCCCGGAATACGGGGGCGACACATTGTCACACGCGTATGCGCGATCAATGGACACAAGCTGTTCGGGAGCGAGACGAGCCGTCAGCTCGCCGACATGGTCCCATAAGGGGCGGACCCGGGGGCAATGGTAGAAGGCGTGCGGAGCCGTTTCTTCTAAGCCAAGACCACACCGTTCACAGTCTGGCAAATCCGCCAAACCCCATATGAAAGCCTTGTCGTTGAGAGGCAGCCGATTCCGAGCCAATCGCCAGGTAAGCGAAAACTCAGGGTTACTGAGGTAATCCGCCGCTGGCGCCCAAGACCAGTAGGAGCGATACTCCTCCTCCGACAAGCCGAGCGTATCACGTAGGGAATCCTTCGCGGGTCCCTCCACTAATCCACGATAGAAGACCTTCCTAGGCCGTGAAAGGTCACTGGACCGGGGAATGGCCCTCAAGGCCGACCGACACTCGCGGATGAAATCCGACTCGTCCCGGGGTTTACGACGGCGCTCAACCCACGAGATGGGGGGTCTGATGGTAAGGCTAGGGAAGGCGTCCCTAACAATCCCCTCCAGGATCGGATCTCTCCCAGTCAATGCGCGGCGTAGGAAAGCCAACCTAGAGGCACGGACGTGACTCAAGAGGTGCGGCATTCCCAGCCCCCCATGACACGGACGTTTAGTGCAGACTCGTCTGTCGACCCTGTTCACGCGTCCCCTCCATAAAATGGAGGATAGCGATCGCTCGAGCGCCTTCCAATGGGTCTCACAGAGAGGAAGTACAGACAATCGATAAAGAATCAGGGGGAAAATGTATATAGCACACACCTCCGCCCTGCCCTTCACGGACAACCGCCGTCGATTCCAAGTCTTGCCGGCAGAATCGACCTTTGCAAGTACTTCAGACCAATTCTTCTCCAGCTGGAGGTCCGGTCCAAACCACACTCCAAGAATGCGGACAGGTCCATCCGTCCAACCGAAGCGGCCCGGAAGAGCGACCCCCTTCCAGGCACCTAACCGCAAGCCGGAAGACTTGTCGCGGTTTATCTTGGCCCCTGTCACCTTCTCGTACCGGTCAAGCGCCTTCTGTACCGCCTCGATATCGTCCCGGGACGAAACGAAAGCAGATACGTCATCGGCGTACGCGGAAACCCTGGCTCGAGCCCCTCCAGGAACGGCGATTCCGCGTAGGGCCGGACTGCCGGTCTCGTCCTTCAGCCGGCGAAGGAGAGGCTCCAACGCCAAAGCATAAAGGAGAGGCGACAGCGGACAACCCTGACGAACCGACCTAGACAGCACGAACGCGTCCGACAACCTTCCGTTCACCTGTACCACAGCACTGGGGGAGCGATACAGGAGGCTAATCCAGCGGCAGAAGTTTGGTGCGAATCCAGCGGCCTGCAGGACCGTAGCAAGGTAGCGATGGTCGACCCTATCAAATGCCTTGGACTGATCCAAATTGATCAGCGCGGCTTGCTCGTCGTCTTTTACACCCTCTATGATCGTGCGGATCAGATGCAGGTTGCTCTGAATTGTTCGGCCCCTCACAGAACAAGTCTGCTCAGGTCCCAACAGAGACTCGGCAACTGACTGCAAACGCTCCTGCAGGATCTTGGCCATAATCTTTAACTCTGTGTTTAGCAGAGTTATGGGCCTGTAGTCATCTAGTTTCCCCCCACCACCTTTGCCCTTTTTCAACAGAGTGATCACGCCCCTGGTGATCCGATTGGGGATGGACCCCGACCGAAACCAGTTGTTGAACACTGCAGTCAAAATCGGAACAAAGATGTGCGACAGCCTCAAGTACAATTCATAGGGCAAACCATCCAGACCGGGCGACTTGCCTCTGCCGACCTTCTTCAAAACCGCGTAGACTTCGCCCTCCGTGATCTCTCCCTCGCAGCTAGCCGCTTCAGTCGGCGAAAGCCGAGGAAAGTCAGCCAAATAGCTACGAAACTCCTCCTCACGGAGACCAGGCTCCTTGGTAAACCGGCTCTCGAAATGGCGCCGAAACGCCTCGCACATGTCGTCAGTGGCCCGAAGAGTACGCCCCTCCGGGGATTCGACTTCACGAATGTAACGATCGCCACCTCGACGGACCTCTTCCCTGCGCAGATCTGCGCCCAAGTTCACCGCTTCGGAAGACATCTTGCTTAACTTATGTCTAATTACCTGGCCCATGTACCGCTCGCTATTCGAACGATCCAGGGCCTCCTTAGCTAAGGCTATCTCTAGGGGATCCCCCCCAGCCACCGCCCGGGAATAACTAGACTTGAGTGTCTTCACCTTATCAGCTCTATCTAGAGCGAGCCGTTTGCCGAAATCAGTGGTGAAGGACCTAATCCTACACTTAAGGCGTTCCCACCACTTATTCCCGATAACCGCCCCCACTAGCTCCCGCTGCACTAGTCTAATTAGCTGTTCCCGAAAGTCCTCCCTGTCCAGTAAGGAGAGATTGAACTTCCAGTAGCCAGCCATTCTAGGCCTACCGTCTAACGCCACCCGGGCACAAACGAGTTTGTGGTCCGAATAGCCTACCCAGTGGAACGTAGGGCAATCTAACAGATCTATGTCGGCTCTTCTAACTAACATTCTGTCAAGGTAGCTGACTACCTTGTCACAAGGCCAATTAAGAGCCCACGTCCACATTTTCCCCCCGGGATGATCGACCCGGTATCTATCGACGAGACCATAATCGACGATCAGATCAACCAGGCTACGATCGCCCCTTCTCCCGCTAGCTCCCCGCCCCCTGTCTAACTTGGGGTCCAGGATGGCATTCCAGTCCCCCATTAAAACTAGGCGCGTTGAATCCACCAGGAACGGCCCCAACCGCCGAAAAAACGAGACCCGCTCCTCCCGGTCGTTGGGCGCATAAACCGCAACGACCCGGAACGAACCACTCTTCACGGCAATATCGGCCACGATCAACCGGCCCTCGGCATCGGTATGCACAAGGTCCACCTTCGCATCAAGAGTACGCCTGACAAGCAAAGAAACTCCTCTGGCAGAACGGTCCCCATATGCTGAATAGACGACAAAGTCATCCTCCAGCACACACGCATCGGAACTGCAAACAAAGTGGGTCTCCTCGATCGCGGCAACATCCACATCCAGGGACAGAAGGTCCCGGAGCAGGCGGGCAGCCTTACCCCGATCCCTTAAGCCCCTCACATTTAAAGTTGCTATCTTAATAGACATCTTCTAAGCCTGCAAAGAAAGAAAAGCAGAAGTGCAATGAACCTATTCACATACAGGACGGAAATCTGCGGGTGAAAGGACCCCGACGGATTGTCCCAGGCTCCCCACGCCTAACTCCGACGTCATCCGTCCTTCTGTGACAATCCCGCCGACGTCCGTGGGGTAGGTTAATTTGATGGCTCTATATAAGGAGGGGTGGAGTAAAACTGGGACCCTCCCAGAGCAAAATTGTCTTAGATTTTTTAAGTTCTGGTTCTCCAGTTCGAACATCCTTATATTCGGGAACGCCGCCCTCGCTTCGTATAGGTGATTCCATACTTCGAGCTGGTTCCCGGTTTCTCTTATGCAAGTTATTACACCTGGAGCTCGGGGGAAATTTTGAGGGTCTTCGATGTTTTTCCCCTCTATAGTCTCCATTTTGTAGAGTCCACCTAGAAGGGCTTTCCTCTGTTTGGGGAGGCCCTTTTTGTATTCCTCTTTATCTATTTTGCAGATCCATTCCGGACCAGCAAAGGTCTTTCTCTTTCTTTTCTTCTTTTCCCTTGATGGATGAGGAGGGGAGGAAGTGGGTGAGAGGGGAAAGGTGGAAACTGAATTACGGGGAGGAGTGGAGGGAGAAGGGTGGGTGTTACTGGAAGGGGAAGAAGAATGACGTCTGGTTCTTGTTGGATCTTGGGTATTTTTGAACGAAGCAGGGACGGAGATTGCCCTGGACTGCTCCATGACCTTCTCCGCCCTACCACGGTCATGATGCCTTTGTGGAGGTTCTTCATCATCTTCCTCCCTTGACCTCTTGAGGGATGTAGCTCTAGGTGGAGGTGTTTGTTCTACCTCCATTTGATCTTGTTCCGGTTGCTGCTGCTCCGACTGTAGGGGTTGTTGCTCTTCTGGCTGCCGGAGCTGTTGCTGTTTGTGTTGATGCAGCTGCTGTTGTTGCTGCTTTTTATCTCCTTTCTGTCTTGGAGCTTCCACCTGTTGCCTCTCTTTCTCGCCTTTTTGTTCCGGGAGGGGCACCTTCTTTGCCCTCTGTTGTGGTGGCGTTTGCTGCTTCCTTGGGGTGTCTTCCTTTTTGGGTGGGGTAGACACATTCTTGGGTTTTTTGCCACCTCCTACCACTTTCCAAGTTCCTTCAGCATCCTTTGGGGTTGCTTCAGTTGTCGGGGATGTTGCCACTACTGCTGCTGCTGTTGTTGTCGTTTTCGATGATGTGGGCTGCTTTGTAGGTGGAGGGCGTTTAGCGGGGCACTCTTTAGCCATGTGGCCAGATATCCCACAGGACCAACAAGAAGGCCTTCTGCCCTCCACCACCACCAACATTCTTCTTTCTCTACACAGAAGAACATTGGGAATCTCCATAAAACTTGATCTGGTTATTGTGACCTGTAGTTCAATATCGCCTGTTGCAATCCCCGATTTCCCGGTTATTGCCTTCACCTCCTCGACACTGCCAAACTTTGAAAAGTATGCACCCATTCTATCGGTGGATACATCCACGGGCACACCATGTACGGTAATCCGTGTCCTCCGTGTGTCCATGTATTCCGTTTGCAGTCGCAGGTTTTTCGTTGTCAATATGTTTCCGGCTATTTGTTTGGCATCCTGCTCTGTAGGAAGAAGAATATCCCACATGGCATTTGATCTTCTTGCCAGCACTTTGGGGGAAATTTGTAAGACCTTTAGGACTTCCTCCATTGTTTCCCTGCTGACTCCGATTAATTTCCGGCTTTTTATGTCGGAAGTCAGCAGGGATACTGTTTTCTTTTTGACTGCCATAAATGCCTCCTCAATTGTAAGGAATTCATTTTCCTTAAACGTATCCTTCAGTTGAACTCTTAACTCCTCATAATATTCGGCGTTTTTTCCCCTGGGTCTATCTTCAGCCCAGACACTTTTTGCCGAGGACACCGGCGGTGTTATGTTGTCATCGCTCATGGTGGCCGAAACGACCACCACGACCGATTGGATGTCTTTTAATTATTATTTTTTAAATGGAATATCATTCCAACACGGAAGCAATGTCCAGTATAAACCAAATAAAATCAGAAAGGAAAAACGGGACAAAAAAAGACAACCAAAAAATAATTCAATAATAAAAGTAATACAAACAAAAACGGTGGGGAGGGTAAAAAGTAAGAAAGGAAATCAACAAAAAAGAAACAAAAAACACAAGTATATCTTAAGAAAACAAACTGAAAAGACAGACAAAGTTTTTAGGAAAACAAAGTAAAATCAAATAAACAACTTATCAGTTAACGTATGCTATCAACCAGTTTGATGTACACAAACTCGTCCAAGGATCAACAAGACTGCAAACAGGCACTGGTGAAATGCTGCTCTCCCCTGAAATTTCGAATGCTGTCCGTACTACACTTTGATCCAGGGTATTTATTGTAAAAATTTACAATTGTGGCACGTGGCCGATGAAGGGGAGGGGTAAAGGCTGGTCCAAACTAACTATCCTATACCTAGCTAATCAGATTCACGACCCATTCATACATTACAATTTACCCATTCACCACAAGAACTCATCCATCACCAATCGTTCTCTCATGCACCATAATACCACATTCTTACCAGGGGGTCCTACAAAAAACGCGCCCCACACCATAAAAATTTGATGATGAAATACATGCTATACATTAAAATTCTAATAATGATAGAATGAGAGGGGAAGGGAGATGAACCCAATAATCAAATAAATATAAACACAAAATATCAACTAAACATAACAGATGTTAGTAGGGGACCGTCCAACCCTCAAAATAGAGAGGCCGCTGTATTCTGCCCAGGGGACAGAATCAAGAAGCTCTCTCGCTAAGGGAGTGGGGAAAAGGGATAAAATATTATGCGGGAATGGGGAAATATACAGCTGACCCAGTCGAGATGAAAAGGAGGGTTAAAAACAAACTGGGGAGGTTGGGAATCTCGACTTGGATCATAACCAAAGAGTAGCCGGGTTACAGGCCAGGAACAACACTTATTCACATTAACTAGGTACACTGAAGCTTGTCTAATCCTAACCAAGGGGAGGGTTCCACAGGAAGCCACCCCGATGTGCAATAGGTTGACCTAGAAGAGAAAATCAAGGCTAGCCCCGGTCACACGAACCAAGCTCGCCTCTTTTACCCACCTTTCGCTAAAGACTGTCGAATGCAATCGTTTTCTATCAGATCTAATCTTCATCTTGAGCTGATGCTCAAAGAATAGGATTAGATGCTGATGAGAAAGATGGTTGCCCCGCAAGACTTCCTCCTTTCGCGTCGTCCAAATCACCATTCGAGCCGTGGCCAGCAGCGTCAGAAACACCATTCGTTTCACCCCGGAATACGGGGGCGACACATTGTCACACGCGTATGCGCGATCAATGGACACAAGCTGTTCGGGAGCGAGACGAGCCGTCAGCTCGCCGACATGGTCCCATAAGGGGCGGACCCGGGGGCAATGGTAGAAGGCGTGCGGAGCCGTTTCTTCTAAGCCAAGACCACACCGTTCACAGTCTGGCAAATCCGCCAAACCCCATATGAAAGCCTTGTCGTTGAGAGGCAGCCGATTCCGAGCCAATCGCCAGGTAAGCGAAAACTCAGGGTTACTGAGGTAATCCGCCGCTGGCGCCCAAGACCAGTAGGAGCGATACTCCTCCTCCGACAAGCCGAGCGTATCACGTAGGGAATCCTTCGCGGGCCCCTCCACTAATCCACGATAGAAGACCTTCCTAGGCCGTGAAAGGTCACTGGACCGGGGAATGGCCCTCAAGGCCGACCGACACTCGCGGATGAAATCCGACTCGTCCCGGGGTTTACGACGGCGCTCAACCCACGAGATGGGGGGTCTGATGGTAAGGCTAGGGAAGGCGTCCCTAACAATCCCCTCCAGGATCGGATCTCTCCCAGTCAATGCGCGGCGTAGGAAAGCCAACCTAGAGGCACGGACGTGACTCAAGAGGTGCGGCATTCCCAGCCCCCCATGACACGGACGTTTAGTGCAGACTCGTCTGTCGACCCTGTTCACGCGTCCCCTCCATAAAATGGAGGATAGCGATCGCTCGAGCGCCTTCCAATGGGTCTCACAGAGAGGAAGTACAGACAATCGATAAAGAATCAGGGGGAAAATGTATATAGCACACACCTCCGCCCTGCCCTTCACGGACAACCGCCGTCGATTCCAAGTCTTGCCGGCAGAATCGACCTTTGCAAGTACTTCAGACCAATTCTTCTCCAGCTGGAGGTCCGGTCCAAACCACACTCCAAGAATGCGGACAGGTCCATCCGTCCAACCGAAGCGGCCCGGAAGAGCGACCCCCTTCCAGGCACCTAACCGCAAGCCGGAAGACTTGTCGCGGTTTATCTTGGCCCCTGTCACCTTCTCGTACCGGTCAAGCGCCTTCTGTACCGCCTCGATATCGTCCCGGGACGAAACGAAAGCAGATACGTCATCGGCGTACGCGGAAACCCTGGCTCGAGCCCCTCCAGGAACGGCGATTCCGCGTAGGGCCGGACTGCCGGTCTCGTCCTTCAGCCGGCGAAGGAGAGGCTCCAACGCCAAAGCATAAAGGAGAGGCGACAGCGGACAACCCTGACGAACCGACCTAGACAGCACGAACGCGTCCGACAACCTTCCGTTCACCTGTACCACAGCACTGGGGGAGCGATACAGGAGGCTAATCCAGCGGCAGAAGTTTGGTGCGAATCCAGCGGCCTGCAGGACCGTAGCAAGGTAGCGATGGTCGACCCTATCAAATGCCTTGGACTGATCCAAATTGATCAGCGCGGCTTGCTCGTCGTCTTTTACACCCTCTATGATCGTGCGGATCAGATGCAGGTTGCTCTGAATTGTTCGGCCCCTCACAGAACAAGTCTGCTCAGGTCCCAACAGAGACTCGGCAACTGACTGCAAACGCTCCTGCAGGATCTTGGCCATAATCTTTAACTCTGTGTTTAGCAGAGTTATGGGCCTGTAGTCATCTAGTTTCCCCCCACCACCTTTGCCCTTTTTCAACAGAGTGATCACGCCCCTGGTGATCCGATTGGGGATGGACCCCGACCGAAACCAGTTGTTGAACACTGCAGTCAAAATCGGAACAAAGATGTGCGACAGCCTCAAGTACAATTCATAGGGCAAACCATCCAGACCGGGCGACTTGCCTCTGCCGACCTTCTTCAAAACCGCGTAGACTTCGCCCTCCGTGATCTCTCCCTCGCAGCTAGCCGCTTCAGTCGGCGAAAGCCGAGGAAAGTCAGCCAAATAGCTACGAAACTCCTCCTCACGGAGACCAGGCTCCTTGGTAAACCGGCTCTCGAAATGGCGCCGAAACGCCTCGCACATGTCGTCAGTGGCCCGAAGAGTACGCCCCTCCGGGGATTCGACTTCACGAATGTAACGATCGCCACCTCGACGGACCTCTTCCCTGCGCAGATCTGCGCCCAAGTTCACCGCTTCGGAAGACATCTTGCTTAACTTATGTCTAATTACCTGGCCCATGTACCGCTCGCTATTCGAACGATCCAGGGCCTCCTTAGCTAAGGCTATCTCTAGGGGATCCCCCCCAGCCACCGCCCGGGAATAACTAGACTTGAGTGTCTTCACCTTATCAGCTCTATCTAGAGCGAGCCGTTTGCCGAAATCAGTGGTGAAGGACCTAATCCTACACTTAAGGCGTTCCCACCACTTATTCCCGATAACCGCCCCCACTAGCTCCCGCTGCACTAGTCTAATTAGCTGTTCCCGAAAGTCCTCCCTGTCCAGTAAGGACAGATTGAACTTCCAGTAGCCAGCCATTCTAGGCCTACCGTCTAACGCCACCCGGGCACAAACGAGTTTGTGGTCCGAATAGCCTACCCAGTGGAACGTAGGGCAATCTAACAGATCTATGTCGGCTCTTCTAACTAACATTCTGTCAAGGTAGCTGACTACCTTGTCACAAGGCCAATTAAGAGC
Organism: Acanthosepion lycidas; assembly: GCA_963932145.1. Taxonomy (NCBI): domain Eukaryota; kingdom Metazoa; phylum Mollusca; class Cephalopoda; order Sepiida; family Sepiidae; genus Acanthosepion; species Acanthosepion lycidas. The sequence goes on from OZ010614.1 coordinate 69,191,048, forward strand.
CCACGTCCACATTTTCCCCCCGGGATGATCGACCCGGTATCTATCGACGAGACCATAATCGACGATCAGATCAACCAGGCTACGATCGCCCCTTCTCCCGCTAGCTCCCCGCCCCCTGTCTAACTTGGGGTCCAGGATGGCATTCCAGTCCCCCATTAAAACTAGGCGCGTTGAATCCACCAGGAACGGCCCCAACCGCCGAAAAAACGAGACCCGCTCCTCCCGGTCGTTGGGCGCATAAACCGCAACGACCCGGAACGAACCACTTTTCACGGCAATATCGGCCACGATCAACCGGCCCTCGGCATCGGTATGCACAAGGTCCACCTTCGCATCAAGAGTACGCCTGACAAGCAAAGAAACTCCTCTGGCAGAACGGTCCCCATATGCTGAATAGACGACAAAGTCATCCTCCAGCACACACGCATCGGAACTGCAAACAAAGTGGGTCTCCTCGATCGCGGCAACATCCACATCCAGGGACAGAAGGTCCCGGAGCAGGCGGGCAGCCTTACCCCGATCCCTTAAGCCCCTCACATTTAAAGTTGCTATCTTAATAGACATCTTCTAAGCCTGCAAAGAAAGAAAAGCAGAAGTGCAATGAACCTATTCACATACAGGACGGAAATCTGCGGGTGAAAGGACCCCGACGGATTGTCCCAGGCTCCCCACGCCTAACTCCGACGTCATCCGTCCTTCTGTGACAATCCCGCCGACGTCCGTGGGGTAGGTTAATTTGATGGCTCTATATAAGGAGGGGTGGAGTAAAACTGGGACCCTCCCAGAGCAAAATTGTCTTAGATTTTTTAAGTTGTGGTTCTCCAGTTCGAACATCCTTATATTCGGGAACGCCGCCCTCGCTTCGTATAGGTGATTCCATACTTCGAGCTGGTTCCCGGTTTCTCTTATGCAAGTTATTACACCTGGAGCTCGGGGGAAATTTTGAGGGTCTTCGATGTTTTTCCCCTCTATAGTCTCCATTTTGTAGAGTCCACCTAGAAGGGCTTTCCTCTGTTTGGGGAGGCCCTTTTTGTATTCCTCTTTATCTATTTTGCAGATCCATTCCGGACCAGCAAAGGTCTTTCTCTTTCTTTTCTTCTTTTCCCTTGATGGATGAGGAGGGGAGGAAGTGGGTGAGAGGGGAAAGGTGGAAACTGAATTACGGGGAGGAGTGGAGGGAGAAGGGTGGGTAGTACTGGAAGGGGAAGAAGAATGACGTCTGGTTCTTGTTGGATCTTGGGTATTTTTGAACGAAGCAGGGACGGAGATTGCCCTGGACTGCTCCATGACCTTCTCCGCCCTACCACGGTCATGATGCCTTTGTGGAGGTTCTTCATCATCTTCCTCCCTTGACCTCTTGAGGGATGTAGCTCTAGGTGGAGGTGTTTGTTCTACCTCCATTTGATCTTGTTCCGGTTGCTGCTGCTCCGACTGTAGGGGTTGTTGCTCTTCTGGCTGCCGGAGCTGTTGCTGTTTGTGTTGATGCAGCTGCTGTTGTTGCTGCTTTTTATCTCCTTTCTGTCTTGGAGCTTCCACCTGTTGCCTCTCTTTCTCGCCTTTTTGTTCCGGGAGGGGCACCTTCTTTGCCCTCTGTTGTGGTGGCGTTTGCTGCTTCCTTGGGGTGTCTTCCTTTTTGGGTGGGGTAGACACATTCTTGGGTTTTTTGCCACCTCCTACCACTTTCCAAGTTCCTTCAGCATCCTTTGGGGTTGCTTCAGTTGTCGGGGATGTTGCCACTACTGCTGCTGCTGTTGTGGTCGTTTTCGATGATGTGGGCTGCTTTGTAGGTGGAGGGCGTTTAGCGGGGCACTCTTTAGCCATGTGGCCAGATATCCCACAGGACCAACAAGAAGGCCTTCTGCCCTCCACCACCACCAACATTCTTCTTTCTCTACACAGAAGAACATTGGGAATCTCCATAAAACTTGATCTGGTTATTGTGACCTGTAGTTCAATATCGCCTGTTGCAATCCCCGATTTCCCGGTTATTGCCTTCACCTCCTCGACACTGCCAAACTTTGAAAAGTATGCACCCATTCTATCGGTGGATACATCCACGGGCACACCATGTACGGTAATCCGTGTCCTCCGTGTGTCCATGTATTCCGTTTGCAGTCGCAGGTTTTTCGTTGTCAATATGTTTCCGGCTATTTGTTTGGCATCCTGCTCTGTAGGAAGAAGAATATCCCACATGGCATTTGATCTTCTTGCCAGCACTTTGGGGGAAATTTGTAAGACCTTTAGGACTTCCTCCATTGTTTCCCTGCTGACTCCGATTAATTTCCGGCTTTTTATGTCGGAAGTCAGCAGGGATACTGTTTTCTTTTTGACTGCCATAAATGCCTCCTCAATTGTAAGGAATTCATTTTCCTTAAACGTATCCTTCAGTTGAACTCTTAACTCCTCATAATATTCGGCGTTTTTTCCCCTGGGTCTATCTTCAGCCCAGACACTTTTTGCCGAGGACACCGGCGGTGTTATGTTGTCATCGCTCATGGTGGCCGAAACGACCACCACGACCGATTGGATGTCTTTTAATTATTATTTTTTAAATGGAATATCATTCCAACACGGAAGCAATGTCCAGTATAAACCAAATAAAATCAGAAAGGAAAAACGGGACAAAAAAAGACAACCAAAAAATAATTCAATAATAAAAGTAATACAAACAAAAACGGTGGGGAGGGTAAAAAGTAAGAAAGGAAATCAACAAAAAAGAAACAAAAAACACAAGTATATCTTAAGAAAACAAACTGAAAAGACAGACAAAGTTTTTAGGAAAACAAAGTAAAATCAAATAAACAACTTATCAGTTAACGTATGCTATCAACCAGTTTGATGTACACAAACTCGTCCAAGGATCAACAAGACTGCAAACAGGCACTGGTGAAATGCTGCTCTCCCCTGAAATTTCGAATGCTGTCCGTACTACACTTTGATCCAGGGTATTTATTGTAAAAATTTACAATTGTGGCACGTGGCCGATGAAGGGGAGGGGTAAAGGCTGGTCCAAACTAACTATCCTATACCTAGCTAATCAGATTCACGACCCATTCATACATTACAATTTACCCATTCACCACAAGAACTCATCCATCACCAATCGTTCTCTTATGCACCATAATACCACATTCTTACCAGGGGGTCCTACAAAAAACGCGCCCCACACCATAAAAATTTGATGATGAAATACATGCTATACATTAAAATTCTAATAATGATAGAATGAGAGGGGAGGGGAGATGAACCCAATAATCAAATAAATATAAACACAAAATATCAACTAAACATAACAGATGTTAGTAGGGGACCGTCCAACCCTCAAAATAGAGAGGCCGCTGTATTCTGCCCAGGGGACAGAATCAAGAAGCTCTCTCGCTAAGGGAGTGGGGAAAAGGGATAAAATATTATGCGGGAATGGGGAAATATACAGCTGACCCAGTCGAGATGAAAAGGAGGGTTAAAAACAAACTGGGGAGGTTGGGAATCTCGACTTGGATCATAACCAAAGAGTAGCCGGGTTACAGGCCAGGAACAACACTTACTCACATTAACTAGGTACACTGAAGCTTGTCTAATCCTAACCAAGGGGAGGGTTCCACAGGAAGCCACCCCGATGTGCAATAGGTTGACCTAGAAGAGAAAATCAAGGCTAGCCCCGGTCACACGAACCAAGCTCGCCTCTTTTACCCACCTTTCGCTAAAGACTGTCGAATGCAATCGTTTTCTATCAGATCTAATCTTCATCTTGAGCTGATGCTCAAAGAATAGGATTAGATGCTGATGAGAAAGATGGTTGCCCCGCAAGACTTCCTCCTTTCGCGTCGTCCAAATCACCATTCGAGCCGTGGCCAGCAGCGTCAGAAACACCATTCGTTTCACCCCGGAATACGGGGGCGACACATTGTCACACGCGTATGCGCGATCAATGGACACAAGCTGTTCGGGAGCGAGACGAGCCGTCAGCTCGCCGACATGGTCCCATAAGGGGCGGACCCGGGGGCAATGGTAGAAGGCGTGCGGAGCCGTTTCTTCTAAGCCAAGACCACACCGTTCACAGTCTGGCAAATCCGCCAAACCCCATATGAAAGCCTTGTCGTTGAGAGGCAGCCGATTCCGAGCCAATCGCCAGGTAAGCGAAAACTCAGGGTTACTGAGGTAATCCGCCGCTGGCGCCCAAGACCAGTAGGAGCGATACTCCTCCTCCGACAAGCCGAGCGTATCACGTAGGGAATCCTTCGCGGGCCCCTCCACTAATCCACGATAGAAGACCTTCCTAGGCCGTGAAAGGTCACTGGACCGGGGAATGGCCCTCAAGGCCGACCGACACTCGCGGATGAAATCCGACTCGTCCCGGGGTTTACGACGGCGCTCAACCCACGAGATGGGGGGTCTGATGGTAAGGCTAGGGAAGGCGTCCCTAACAATCCCCTCCAGGATCGGATCTCTCCCAGTCAATGCGCGGCGTAGGAAAGCCAACCTAGAGGCACGGACGTGACTCAAGAGGTGCGGCATTCCCAGCCCCCCATGACACGGACGTTTAGTGCAGACTCGTCTGTCGACCCTGTTCACGCGTCCCCTCCATAAAATGGAGGATAGCGATCGCTCGAGCGCCTTCCAATGGGTCTCACAGAGAGGAAGTACAGACAATCGATAAAGAATCAGGGGGAAAATGTATATAGCACACACCTCCGCCCTGCCCTTCACGGACAACCGCCGTCGATTCCAAGTCTTGCCGGCAGAATCGACCTTTGCAAGTACTTCAGACCAATTCTTCTCCAGCTGGAGGTCCGGTCCAAACCACACTCCAAGAATGCGGACAGGTCCATCCGTCCAACCGAAGCGGCCCGGAAGAGCGACCCCCTTCCAGGCACCTAACCGCAAGCCGGAAGACTTGTCGCGGTTTATCTTGGCCCCTGTCACCTTCTCGTACCGGTCAAGCGCCTTCTGTACCGCCTCGATATCGTCCCGGGACGAAACGAAAGCAGATACGTCATCGGCGTACGCGGAAACCCTGGCTCGAGCCCCTCCAGGAACGGCGATTCCGCGTAGGGCCGGACTGCCGGTCTCGTCCTTCAGCCGGCGAAGGAGAGGCTCCAACGCCAAAGCATAAAGGAGAGGCGACAGCGGACAACCCTGACGAACCGACCTAGACAGCACGAACGCGTTCGACAACCTTCCGTTCACCTGTACCACAGCACTGGGGGAGCGATACAGGAGGCTAATCCAGCGGCAGAAGTTTGGTGCGAATCCAGCGGCCTGCAGGACCGTAGCAAGGTAGCGATGGTCGACCCTATCAAATGCCTTGGACTGATCCAAATTGATCAGCGCGGCTTGCTCGTCGTCTTTTACACCCTCTATGATCGTGCGGATCAGATGCAGGTTGCTCTGAATTGTTCGGCCCCTCACAGAACAAGTCTGCTCAGGTCCCAACAGAGCCTCGGCAACTGACTGCAAACGCTCCTGCAGGATCTTGGCCATAATCTTTAACTCTGTGTTTAGCAGAGTTATGGGCCTGTAGTCATCTAGTTTCCCCCCACCACCTTTGCCCTTTTTCAACAGAGTGATCACGCCCCTGGTGATCCGATTGGGGATGGACCCCGACCGAAACCAGTTGTTGAACACTGCAGTCAAAATCGGAACAAAGATGTGCGACAGCCTCAAGTACAATTCATAGGGCAAACCATCCAGACCGGGCGACTTGCCTCTGCCGACCTTCTTCAAAACCGCGTAGACTTCGCCCTCCGTGATCTCTCCCTCGCAGCTAGCCGCTTCAGTCGGCGAAAGCCGAGGAAAGTCAGCCAAATAGCTACGAAACTCCTCCTCACGGAGACCAGGCTCCTTGGTAAACCGGCTCTCGAAATGGCGCCGAAACGCCTCGCACATGTCGTCAGTGGCCCGAAGAGTACGCCCCTCCGGGGATTCGACTTCACGAATGTAACGATCGCCACCTCGACGGACCTCTTCCCTGCGCAGATCTGCGCCCAAGTTCACCGCTTCGGAAGACATCTTGCTTAACTTATGTCTAATTACCTGGCCCATGTACCGCTCGCTATTCGAACGATCCAGGGCCTCCTTAGCTAAGGCTATCTCTAGGGGATCCCCCCCAGCCACCGCCCGGGAATAACTAGACTTGAGTGTCTTCACCTTATCAGCTCTATCTAGAGCGAGCCGTTTGCCGAAATCAGTGGTGAAGGACCTAATCCTACACTTAAGGCGTTCCCACCACCTATTCCCGATAACCGCCCCCACTAGCTCCCGCTGCACTAGTCTAATTAGCTGTTCCCGAAAGTCCTCCCTGTCCAGTAAGGACAGATTGAACTTCCAGTAGCCAGCCATTCTAGGCCTACCGTCTAACGCCACCCGGGCACAAACGAGTTTGTGGTCCGAATAGCCTACCCAGTGGAACGTAGGGCAATCTAACAGATCTATGTCGGCTCTTCTAACTAACATTCTGTCAAGGTAGCTGACTACCTTGTCACAAGGCCAATTAAGAGCCCACGTCCACATTTTCCCCCCGGGATGATCGACCCGGTATCTATCGACGAGACCATAATCGACGATCAGATCAACCAGGCTACGATCGCCCCTTCTCCCGCTAGCTCCCCGCCCCCTGTCTAACTTGGGGTCCAGGACGGCATTCCAGTCCCCCATTTAAACTAGGCGCGTTGAATCCACCAGGAACGGCCCCAACCGCCGAAAAAACGAGACCCGCTCCTCCCGGTCGTTGGGCGCATAAACCGCAACGACCCGGAACGAACCACTTTTCACGGCAATATCGGCCACGATCAACCGGCCCTCGGCATCGGTATGCACAAGGTCCACCTTCGCATCAAGAGTACGCCTGACAAGCAAAGAAACTCCTCTGGCAGAACGGTCCCCATATGCTGAATAGACGACAAAGTCATCCTCCAGCACACACGCATCGGAACTGCAAACAAAGTGGGTCTCCTCGATCGCGGCAACATCCACATCCAGGGACAGAAGGTCCCGGAGCAGGCGGGCAGCCTTACCCCGATCCCTTAAGCCCCTCACATTTAAAGTTGCTATCTTAATAGACATCTTCTAAGCCTGCAAAGAAAGAAAAGCAGTAGTGCAATGAACCTATTCACATACAGGACGGAAATCTGCGGGTGAAAGGACCCCGACGGATTGTCCCAGGCTCCCCACGCCTAACTCCGACGTCATCCGTCCTTCTGTGACAATCCCGCCGACGTCCGTGGGGTAGGTTAATTTGATGGCTCTATATAAGGAGGGGTGGAGTAAAACTGGGACCCTCCCAGAGCAAAATTGTCTTAGTTTTTTTAAGTTGTGGTTCTCCAGTTCGAACATCCTTATATTCGGGAACGCCGCCCTCGCTTCGTATAGGTGATTCCATACTTCGAGCTGGTTCCCGGTTTCTCTTATGCAAGTTATTACACCTGGAGCTCGGGGGAAATTTTGAGGGTCTTCGATGTTTTTCCCCTCTATAGTCTCCATTTTGTAGAGTCCACCTAGAAGGGCTTTCCTCTGTTTGGGGAGGCCCTTTTTGTATTCCTCTTTATCTATTTTGCAGATCCATTCCGGACCAGCAAAGGTCTTTCTCTTTCTTTTCTTCTTTTCCCTTGATGGATGAGGAGGGGAGGAAGTGGGTGAGAGGGGAAAGGTGGAAACTGAATTACGGGGAGGAGTGGAGGGAGAAGGGTGGGTAGTACTGGAAGGGGAAGAAGAATGACGTCTGGTTCTTGTTGGATCTTGGGTATTTTTGAACGAAGCAGGGACGGAGATTGCCCTGGACTGCTCCATGACCTTCTCCGCCCTACCACGGTCATGATGCCTTTGTGGAGGTTCTTCATCATCTTCCTCCCTTGACCTCTTGAGGGATGTAGCTCTAGGTGGAGGTGTTTGTTCTACCTCCATTTGATCTTGTTCCGGTTGCTGCTGCTCCGACTGTAGGGGTTGTTGCTCTTCTGGCTGCCGGAGCTGTTGCTGTTTGTGTTGATGCAGCTGCTGTTGTTGCTGCTTTTTATCTCCTTTCTGTCTTGGAGCTTCCACCTGTTGCCTCTCTTTCTCGCCTTTTTGTTCCGGGAGGGGCACCTTCTTTGCCCTCTGTTGTGGTGGCGTTTGCTGCTTCCTTGGGGTGTCTTCCTTTTTGGGTGGGGTAGACACATTCTTGGGTTTTTTGCCACCTCCTACCACTTTCCAAGTTCCTTCAGCATCCTTTGGGGTTGCTTCAGTTGTCGGGGATGTTGCCACTACTGCTGCTGCTGTTGTTGTCGTTTTCGATGATGTGGGCTGCTTTGTAGGTGGAGGGCGTTTAGCGGGGCACTCTTTAGCCATGTGGCCAGATATCCCACAGGACCAACAAGAAGGCCTTCTGCCCTCCACCACCACCAACATTCTTCTTTCTCTACACAGAAGAACATTGGGAATCTCCATAAAACTTGATCTGGTTATTGTGACCTGTAGTTCAATATCGCCTGTTGCAATCCCCGATTTCCCGGTTATTGCCTTCACCTCCTCGACACTGCCAAACTTTGAAAAGTATGCACCCATTCTATCGGTGGATACATCCACGGGCACACCATGTACGGTAATCCGTGTCCTCCGTGTGTCCATGTATTCCGTTTGCAGTCGCAGGTTTTTCGTTGTCAATATGTTTCCGGCTATTTGTTTGGCATCCTGCTCTGTAGGAAGAAGAATATCCCACATGGCATTTGATCTTCTTGCCAGCACTTTGGGGGAAATTTGTAAGACCTTTAGGACTTCCTCCATTGTTTCCCTGCTGACTCCGATTAATTTCCGGCTTTTTATGTCGGAAGTCAGCAGGGATACTGTTTTCTTTTTGACTGCCATAAATGCCTCCTCAATTGTAAGGAATTCATTTTCCTTAAACGTATCCTTCAGTTGAACTCTTAACTCCTCATAATATTCGGCGTTTTTTCCCCTGGGTCTATCTTCAGCCCAGACACTTTTTGCCGAGGACACCGGCGGTGTTATGTTGTCATCGCTCATGGTGGCCGAAACGACCACCACGACCGATTGGATGTCTTTTAATTATTATTTTTTTAAATGGAATATCATTCCAACACGGAAGCAATGTCCAGTATAAACCAAATAAAATCAGAAAGGAAAAACGGGACAAAAAAAGACAACCAAAAAATAATTCAATAATAAAAGTAATACAAACAAAAACGGTGGGGAGGGTAAAAAGTAAGAAAGGAAATCAACAAAAAAGAAACAAAAAACACAAGTATATCTTAAGAAAACAAACTGAAAAGACAGACAAAGTTTTTAGGAAAACAAAGTAAAATCAAATAAACAACTTATCAGTTAACGTATGCTATCCAACCAGTTTGATGTACACAAACTCGTCCAAGGATCAACAAGACTGCAAACAGGCACTGGTGAAATGCTGCTCTCCCCTGAAATTTCGAATGCTGTCCGTACTACACTTTGATCCAGGGTATTTATTGTAAAAATTTACAATTGTGGCACGTGGCCGATGAAGGGGAGGGGTAAAGGCTGGTCCAAACTAACTATCCTATACCTAGCTAATCAGATTCACGACCCATTCATACATTACAATTTACCCATTCACCACAAGAACTCATCCATCACCAATCGTTCTCTCATGCACCATAATACCACATTCTTACCAGGGGGTCCTACAAAAAACGCGCCCCACACCATAAAAATTTGATGATGAAATACATGCTATACATTAAAATTCTAATAATGATAGAATGAGAGGGGAGGGGAGATGAACCCAATAATCAAATAAATATAAACACAAAATATCAACTAAACATAACAGATGTTAGTAGGGGACCGTCCAACCCTCAAAATAGAGAGGCCGCTGTATTCTGCCCAGGGGACAGAATCAAGAAGCTCTCTCGCTAAGGGAGTGGGGAAAAGGGATAAAATATTATGCGGGAATGGGGAAATATACAGCTGACCCAGTCGAGATGAAAAGGAGGGTTAAAAACAAACTGGGGAGGTTGGGAATCTCGACTTGGATCATAACCAAAGAGTAGCCGGGTTACAGGCCAGGAACAACACTTAACTCACATTAACTAGGTACACTGAAGCTTGTCTAATCCTAACCAAGGGGAGGGTTCCACAGGAAGCCACCCCGATGTGCAATAGGTTGACCTAGAAGAGAAAATCAAGGCTAGCCCCGGTCACACGAACCAAGCTCGCCTCTTTTACCCACCTTTCGCTAAAGACTGTCGAATGCAATCGTTTTCTATCAGATCTAATCTTCATCTTGAGCTGATGCTCAAAGAATAGGATTAGATGCTGATGAGAAAGATGGTTGCCCCGCAAGACTTCCTCCTTTCGCGTCGTCCAAATCACCATTCGAGCCGTGGCCAGCAGCGTCAGAAACACCATTCGTTTCACCCCGGAATACGGGGGCGACACATTGTCACACGCGTATGCGCGATCAATGGACACAAGCTGTTCGGGAGCGAGACGAGCCGTCAGCTCGCCGACATGGTCCCATAAGGGGCGGACCCGGGGGCAATGGTAGAAGGCGTGCGGAGCCGTTTCTTCTAAGCCAAGACCACACCGTTCACAGTCTGGCAAATCCGCCAAACCGCATATGAAAGCCTTGTCGTTGAGAGGCAGCCGATTCCGAGCCAATCGCCAGGTAAGCGAAAACTCAGGGTTACTGAGGTAATCCGCCGCTGGCGCCCAAGACCAGTAGGAGCGATACTCCTCCTCCGACAAGCCGAGCGTATCACGTAGGGAATCCTTCGCGGGCCCCTCCACTAATCCACGATAGAAGACCTTCCTAGGCCGTGAAAGGTCACTGGACCGGGGAATGGCCCTCAAGGCCGACCGACACTCGCGGATGAAATCCGACTCGTCCCGGGGTTTACGACGGCGCTCAACCCACGAGATGGGGGGTCTGATGGTAAGGCTAGGGAAGGCGTCCCTAACAATCCCCTCCAGGATCGGATCTCTCCCAGTCAATGCGCGGCGTAGGAAAGCCAACCTAGAGGCACGGACGTGACTCAAGAGGTGCGGCATTCCCAGCCCCCCATGACACGGACGTTTAGTGCAGACTCGTCTGTCGACCCTGTTCACGCGTCCCCTCCATAAAATGGAGGATAGCGATCGCTCGAGCGCCTTCCAATGGGTCTCACAGAGAGGAAGTACAGACAATCGATAAAGAATCAGGGGGAAAATGTATATAGCACACACCTCCGCCCTGCCCTTCACGGACAACCGCCGTCGATTCCAAGTCTTGCCGGCAGAATCGACCTTTGCAAGTACTTCAGACCAATTCTTCTCCAGCTGGAGGTCCGGTCCAAACCACACTCCAAGAATGCGGACAGGTCCATCCGTCCAACCGAAGCGGCCCGGAAGAGCGACCCCCTTCCAGGCACCTAACCGCAAGCCGGAAGACTTGTCGCGGTTTATCTTGGCCCCTGTCACCTTCTCGTACCGGTCAAGCGCCTTCTGTACCGCCTCGATATCGTCCCGGGACGAAACGAAAGCAGATACGTCATCGGCGTACGCGGAAACCCTGGCTCGAGCCCCTCCAGGAACGGCGATTCCGCGTAGGGCCGGACTGCCGGTCTCGTCCTTCAGCCGGCGAAGGAGAGGCTCCAACGCCAAAGCATAAAGGAGAGGCGACAGCGGACAACCCTGACGAACCGACCTAGACAGCACGAACGCGTCCGACAACCTTCCGTTCACCTGTACCACAGCACTGGGGGAGCGATACAGGAGGCTAATCCAGCGGCAGAAGTTTGGTGCGAATCCAGCGGCCTGCAGGACCGTAGCAAGGTAGCGATGGTCGACCCTATCAAATGCCTTGGACTGATCCAAATTGATCAGCGCGGCTTGCTCGTCGTCTTTTACACCCTCTATGATCGTGCGGATCAGATGCAGGTTGCTCTGAATTGTTCGGCCCCTCACAGAACAAGTCTGCTCAGGTCCCAACAGAGACTCGGCAACTGACTGCAAACGCTCCTGCAGGATCTTGGCCATAATCTTTAACTCTGTGTTTAGCAGAGTTATGGGCCTGTAGTCATCTAGTTTCCCCCCACCACCTTTGCCCTTTTTCAACAGAGTGATCACGCCCCTGGTGATCCGATTGGGGATGGACCCCGACCGAAACCAGTTGTTGAACACTGCAGTCAAAATCGGAACAAAGATGTGCGACAGCCTCAAGTACAATTCATAGGGCAAACCATCCAGACCGGGCGACTTGCCTCTGCCGACCTTCTTCAAAACCGCGTAGACTTCGCCCTCCGTGATCTCTCCCTCGCAGCTAGCCGCTTCAGTCGGCGAAAGCCGAGGAAAGTCAGCCAAATAGCTACGAAACTCCTCCTCACGGAGACCAGGCTCCTTGGTAAACCGGCTCTCGAAATGGCGCCGAAACGCCTCGCACATGTCGTCAGTGGCCCGAAGAGTACGCCCCTCCGGGGATTCGACTTCACGAATGTAACGATCGCCACCTCGACGGACCTCTTCCCTGCGCAGATCTGCGCCCAAGTTCACCGCTTCGGAAGACATCTTGCTTAACTTATGTCTAATTACCTGGCCCATGTACCGCTCGCTATTCGAACGATCCAGGGCCTCCTTAGCTAAGGCTATCTCTAGGGGATCCCCCCCAGCCACCGCCCGGGAATAACTAGACTTGAGTGTCTTCACCTTATCAGCTCTATCTAGAGCGAGCCGTTTGCCGAAATCAGTGGTGAAGGACCTAATCCTACACTTAAGGCGTTCCCACCACCTATTCCCGATAACCGCCCCCACTAGCTCCCGCTGCACTAGTCTAATTAGCTGTTCCCGAAAGTCCTCCCTGTCCAGTAAGGACAGATTGAACTTCCAGTAGCCAGCCATTCTAGGCCTACCGTCTAACGCCACCCGGGCACAAACGAGTTTGTGGTCCGAATAGCCTACCCAGTGGAACGTAGGGCAATCTAACAGATCTATGTCGGCTCTTCTAACTAACATTCTGTCAAGGTAGCTGACTACCTTGTCACAAGGCCAATTAAGAGCCCACGTCCACATTTTCCCCCCGGGATGATCGACCCGGTATCTATCGACGAGACCATAATCGACGATCAGATCAACCAGGCTACGATCGCCCCTTCTCCCGCTAGCTCCCCGCCCCCTGTCTAACTTGGGGTCCAGGACGGCATTCCAGTCCCCCATTAAAACTAGGCGCGTTGAATCCACCAGGAACGGCCCCAACCGCCGAAAAAACGAGACCCGCTCCTCCCGGTCGTTGGGCGCATAAACCGCAACGACCCGGAACGAACCACTTTTCACGGCAATATCGGCCACGATCAACCGGCCCTCGGCATCGGTATGCACAAGGTCCACCTTCGCATCAAGAGTACGCCTGACAAGCAAAGAAACTCCTCTGGCAGAACGGTCCCCATATGCTGAATAGACGACAAAGTCATCCTCCAGCACACACGCATCGGAACTGCAAACAAAGTGGGTCTCCTCGATCGCGGCAACATCCACATCCAGGGACAGAAGGTCCCGGAGCAGGCGGGCAGCCTTACCCCGATCCCTTAAGCCCCTCACATTTAAAGTTGCTATCTTAATAGACATCTTCTAAGCCTGCAAAGAAAGAAAAGCAGAAGTGCAATGAACCTATTCACATACAGGACGGAAATCTGCGGGTGAAAGGACCCCGACGGATTGTCCCAGGCTCCCCACGCCTAACTCCGACGTCATCCGTCCTTCTGTGACAATCCCGCCGACGTCCGTGGGGTAGGTTAATTTGATGGCTCTATATAAGGAGGGGTGGAGTAAAACTGGGACCCTCCCAGAGCAAAATTGTCTTAGATTTTTTAAGTTCTGGTTCTCCAGTTCGAACATCCTTATATTCGGGAACGCCGCCCTCGCTTCGTATAGGTGATTCCATACTTCGAGCTGGTTCCCGGTTTCTCTTATGCAAGTTATTACACCTGGAGCTCGGGGGAAATTTTGAGGGTCTTCGATGTTTTTCCCCTCTATAGTCTCCATTTTGTAGAGTCCACCTAGAAGGGCTTTCCTCTGTTTGGGGAGGCCCTTTTTGTATTCCTCTTTATCTATTTTGCAGATCCATTCCGGACCAGCAAAGGTCTTTCTCTTTCTTTTCTTCTTTTCCCTTGATGGATGAGGAGGGGAGGAAGTGGGTGAGAGGGGAAAGGTGGAAACTGAATTACGGGGAGGAGTGGAGGGAGAAGGGTGGGTAGTACTGGAAGGGGAAGAAGAATGACGTCTGGTTCTTGTTGGATCTTGGGTATTTTTGAACGAAGCAGGGACGGAGATTGCCCTGGACTGCTCCATGACCTTCTCCGCCCTACCACGGTCATGATGCCTTTGTGGAGGTTCTTCATCATCTTCCTCCCTTGACCTCTTGAGGGATGTAGCTCTAGGTGGAGGTGTTTGTTCTACCTCCATTTGATCTTGTTCCGGTTGCTGCTGCTCCGACTGTAGGGGTTGTTGCTCTTCTGGCTGCCGGAGCTGTTGCTGTTTGTGTTGATGCAGCTGCTGTTGTTGCTGCTTTTTATCTCCTTTCTGTCTTGGAGCTTCCACCTGTTGCCTCTCTTTCTCGCCTTTTTGTTCCGGGAGGGGCACCTTCTTTGCCCTCTGTTGTGGTGGCGTTTGCTGCTTCCTTGGGGTGTCTTCCTTTTTGGGTGGGGTAGACACATTCTTGGGTTTTTTGCCACCTCCTACCACTTTCCAAGTTCCTTCAGCATCCTTTGGGGTTGCTTCAGTTGTCGGGGATGTTGCCACTACTGCTGCTGCTGTTGTTGTCGTTTTCGATGATGTGGGCTGCTTTGTAGGTGGAGGGCGTTTAGCGGGGCACTCTTTAGCCATGTGGCCAGATATCCCACAGGACCAACAAGAAGGCCTTCTGCCCTCCACCACCACCAACATTCTTCTTTCTCTACACAGAAGAACATTGGGAATCTCCATAAAACTTGATCTGGTTATTGTGACCTGTAGTTCAATATCGCCTGTTGCAATCCCCGATTTCCCGGTTATTGCCTTCACCTCCTCGACACTGCCAAACTTTGAAAAGTATGCACCCATTCTATCGGTGGATACATCCACGGGCACACCATGTACGGTAATCCGTGTCCTCCGTGTGTCCATGTATTCCGTTTGCAGTCGCAGGTTTTTCGTTGTCAATATGTTTCCGGCTATTTGTTTGGCATCCTGCTCTGTAGGAAGAAGAATATCCCACATGGCATTTGATCTTCTTGCCAGCACTTTGGGGGAAATTTGTAAGACCTTTAGGACTTCCTCCATTGTTTCCCTGCTGACTCCGATTAATTTCCGGCTTTTTATGTCGGAAGTCAGCAGGGATACTGTTTTCTTTTTGACTGCCATAAATGCCTCCTCAATTGTAAGGAATTCATTTTCCTTAAACGTATCCTTCAGTTGAACTCTTAACTCCTCATAATATTCGGCGTTTTTTCCCCTGGGTCTATCTTCAGCCCAGACACTTTTTGCCGAGGACACCGGCGGTGTTATGTTGTCATCGCTCATGGTGGCCGAAACGACCACCACGACCGATTGGATGTCTTTTAATTATTATTTTTTTAAATGGAATATCATTCCAACACGGAAGCAATGTCCAGTATAAACCAAATAAAATCAGAAAGGAAAAACGGGACAAAAAAAGACAACCAAAAAATAATTCAATAATAAAAGTAATACAAACAAAAACGGTGGGGAGGGTAAAAAGTAAGAAAGGAAATCAACAAAAAAGAAACAAAAAACACAAGTATATCTTAAGAAAACAAACTGAAAAGACAGACAAAGTTTTTAGGAAAACAAAGTAAAATCAAATAAACAACTTATCAGTTAACGTATGCTATCCAACCAGTTTGATGTACACAAACTCGTCCAAGGATCAACAAGACTGCAAACAGGCACTGGTGAAATGCTGCTCTCCCCTGAAATTTCGAATGCTGTCCGTACTACACTTTGATCCAGGGTATTTATTGTAAAAATTTACAATTGTGGCACGTGGCCGATGAAGGGGAGGGGTAAAGGCTGGTCCAAACTAACTATCCTATACCTAGCTAATCAGATTCACGACCCATTCATACATTACAATTTACCCATTCACCACAAGAACTCATCCATCACCAATCGTTCTCTCATGCACCATAATACCACATTCTTACCAGGGGGTCCTACAAAAAACGCGCCCCACACCATAAAAATTTGATGATGAAATACATGCTATACATTAAAATTCTAATAATGATAGAATGAGAGGGGAGGGGAGATGAACCCAATAATCAAATAAATATAAACACAAAATATCAACTAAACATAACAGATGTTAGTAGGGGACCGTCCAACCCTCAAAATAGAGAGGCCGCTGTATTCTGCCCAGGGGACAGAATCAAGAAGCTCTCTCGCTAAGGGAGTGGGGAAAAGGGATAAAATATTATGCGGGAATGGGGAAATATACAGCTGACCCAGTCGAGATGAAAAGGAGGGTTAAAAACAAACTGGGGAGGTTGGGAATCTCGACTTGGATCATAACCAAAGAGTAGCCGGGTTACAGGCCAGGAACAACACTTAACTCACATTAACTAGGTACACTGAAGCTTGTCTAATCCTAACCAAGGGGAGGGTTCCACAGGAAGCCACCCCGATGTGCAATAGGTTGACCTAGAAGAGAAAATCAAGGCTAGCCCCGGTCACACGAACCAAGCTCGCCTCTTTTACCCACCTTTCGCTAAAGACTGTCGAATGCAATCGTTTTCTATCAGATCTAATCTTCATCTTGAGCTGATGCTCAAAGAATAGGATTAGATGCTGATGAGAAAGATGGTTGCCCCGCAAGACTTCCTCCTTTCGCGTCGTCCAAATCACCATTCGAGCCGTGGCCAGCAGCGTCAGAAACACCATTCGTTTCACCCCGGAATACGGGGGCGACACATTGTCACACGCGTATGCGCGATCAATGGACACAAGCTGTTCGGGAGCGAGACGAGCCGTCAGCTCGCCGACATGGTCCCATAAGGGGCGGACCCGGGGGCAATGGTAGAAGGCGTGCGGAGCCGTTTCTTCTAAGCCAAGACCACACCGTTCACAGTCTGGCAAATCCGCCAAACCGCATATGAAAGCCTTGTCGTTGAGAGGCAGCCGATTCCGAGCCAATCGCCAGGTAAGCGAAAACTCAGGGTTACTGAGGTAATCCGCCGCTGGCGCCCAAGACCAGTAGGAGCGATACTCCTCCTCCGACAAGCCGAGCGTATCACGTAGGGAATCCTTCGCGGGCCCCTCCACTAATCCACGATAGAAGACCTTCCTAGGCCGTGAAAGGTCACTGGACCGGGGAATGGCCCTCAAGGCCGACCGACACTCGCGGATGAAATCCGACTCGTCCCGGGGTTTACGACGGCGCTCAACCCACGAGATGGGGGGTCTGATGGTAAGGCTAGGGAAGGCGTCCCTAACAATCCCCTCCAGGATCGGATCTCTCCCAGTCAATGCGCGGCGTAGGAAAGCCAACCTAGAGGCACGGACGTGACTCAAGAGGTGCGGCATTCCCAGCCCCCCATGACACGGACGTTTAGTGCAGACTCGTCTGTCGACCCTGTTCACGCGTCCCCTCCATAAAATGGAGGATAGCGATCGCTCGAGCGCCTTCCAATGGGTCTCACAGAGAGGAAGTACAGACAATCGATAAAGAATCAGGGGGAAAATGTATATAGCACACACCTCCGCCCTGCCCTTCACGGACAACCGCCGTCGATTCCAAGTCTTGCCGGCAGAATCGACCTTTGCAAGTACTTCAGACCAATTCTTCTCCAGCTGGAGGTCCGGTCCAAACCACACTCCAAGAATGCGGACAGGTCCATCCGTCCAACCGAAGCGGCCCGGAAGAGCGACCCCCTTCCAGGCACCTAACCGCAAGCCGGAAGACTTGTCGCGGTTTATCTTGGCCCCTGTCACCTTCTCGTACCGGTCAAGCGCCTTCTGTACCGCCTCGATATCGTCCCGGGACGAAACGAAAGCAGATACGTCATCGGCGTACGCGGAAACCCTGGCTCGAGCCCCTCCAGGAACGGCGATTCCGCGTAGGGCCGGACTGCCGGTCTCGTCCTTCAGCCGGCGAAGGAGAGGCTCCAACGCCAAAGCATAAAGGAGAGGCGACAGCGGACAACCCTGACGAACCGACCTAGACAGCACGAACGCGTCCGACAACCTTCCGTTCACCTGTACCACAGCACTGGGGGAGCGATACAGGAGGCTAATCCAGCGGCAGAAGTTTGGTGCGAATCCAGCGGCCTGCAGGACCGTAGCAAGGTAGCGATGGTCGACCCTATCAAATGCCTTGGACTGATCCAAATTGATCAGCGCGGCTTGCTCGTCGTCTTTTACACCCTCTATGATCGTGCGGATCAGATGCAGGTTGCTCTGAATTGTTCGGCCCCTCACAGAACAAGTCTGCTCAGGTCCCAACAGAGACTCGGCAACTGACTGCAAACGCTCCTGCAGGATCTTGGCCATAATCTTTAACTCTGTGTTTAGCAGAGTTATGGGCCTGTAGTCATCTAGTTTCCCCCCACCACCTTTGCCCTTTTTCAACAGAGTGATCACGCCCCTGGTGATCCGATTGGGGATGGACCCCGACCGAAACCAGTTGTTGAACACTGCAGTCAAAATCGGAACAAAGATGTGCGACAGCCTCAAGTACAATTCATAGGGCAAACCATCCAGACCGGGCGACTTGCCTCTGCCGACCTTCTTCAAAACCGCGTAGACTTCGCCCTCCGTGATCTCTCCCTCGCAGCTAGCCGCTTCAGTCGGCGACGACTGAAGCGAGATAGTCTGCCAAGAGCGACGAGACTCCTCACGGAGACCAGGCTCCTTGGTAAACCGGCTCTCGAAATGGCGCCGAAACGCCTCGCACATGTCGTCAGTGGCCCGAAGAGTACGCCCCTCCGGGGATTCGACTTCACGAATGTAACGATCGCCACCTCGACGGACCTCTTCCCTGCGCAGATCTGCGCCCAAGTTCACCGCTTCGGAAGACATCTTGCTTAACTTATGTCTAATTACCTGGCCCATGTACCGCTCGCTATTCGAACGATCCAGGGCCTCCTTAGCTAAGGCTATCTCTAGGGGATCCCCCCCAGCCACCGCCCGGGAATAACTAGACTTGAGTGTCTTCACCTTATCAGCTCTATCTAGAGCGAGCCGTTTGCCGAAATCAGTGGTGAAGGACCTAATCCTACACTTAAGGCGTTCCCACCACCTATTCCCGATAACCGCCCCCACTAGCTCCCGCTGCACTAGTCTAATTAGCTGTTCCCGAAAGTCCTCCCTGTCCAGTAAGGACAGATTGAACTTCCAGTAGCCAGCCATTCTAGGCCTACCGTCTAACGCCACCCGGGCACAAACGAGTTTGTGGTCCGAATAGCCTACCCAGTGGAACGTAGGGCAATCTAACAGATCTATGTCGGCTCTTCTAACTAACATTCTGTCAAGGTAGCTGACTACCTTGTCACAAGGCCAATTAAGAGCCCACGTCCACATTTTCCCCCCGGGATGATCGACCCGGTATCTATCGACGAGACCATAATCGACGATCAGATCAACCAGGCTACGATCGCCCCTTCTCCCGCTAGCTCCCCGCCCCCTGTCTAACTTGGGGTCCAGGACGGCATTCCAGTCCCCCATTAAAACTAGGCGCGTTGAATCCACCAGGAACGGCCCCAACCGCCGAAAAAACGAGACCCGCTCCTCCCGGTCGTTGGGCGCATAAACCGCAACGACCCGGAACGAACCACTTTTCACGGCAATATCGGCCACGATCAACCGGCCCTCGGCATCGGTATGCACAAGGTCCACCTTCGCATCAAGAGTACGCCTGACAAGCAAAGAAACTCCTCTGGCAGAACGGTCCCCATATGCTGAATAGACGACAAAGTCATCCTCCAGCACACACGCATCGGAACTGCAAACAAAGTGGGTCTCCTCGATCGCGGCAACATCCACATCCAGGGACAGAAGGTCCCGGAGCAGGCGGGCAGCCTTACCCCGATCCCTTAAGCCCCTCACATTTAAAGTTGCTATCTTAATAGACATCTTCTAAGCCTGCAAAGAAAGAAAAGCAGAAGTGCAATGAACCTATTCACATACAGGACGGAAATCTGCGGGTGAAAGGACCCCGACGGATTGTCCCAGGCTCCCCACGCCTAACTCCGACGTCATCCGTCCTTCTGTGACAATCCCGCCGACGTCCGTGGGGTAGGTTAATTTGATGGCTCTATATAAGGAGGGGTGGAGTAAAACTGGGACCCTCCCAGAGCAAAATTGTCTTAGATTTTTTAAGTTGTGGTTCTCCAGTTCGAACATCCTTATATTCGGGAACGCCGCCCTCGCTTCGTATAGGTGATTCCATACTTCGAGCTGGTTCCCGGTTTCTCTTATGCAAGTTATTACACCTGGAGCTCGGGGGAAATTTTGAGGGTCTTCGATGTTTTTCCCCTCTATAGTCTCCATTTTGTAGAGTCCACCTAGAAGGGCTTTCCTCTGTTTGGGGAGGCCCTTTTTGTATTCCTCTTTATCTATTTTGCAGATCCATTCCGGACCAGCAAAGGTCTTTCTCTTTCTTTTCTTCTTTTCCCTTGATGGATGAGGAGGGGAGGAAGTGGGTGAGAGGGGAAAGGTGGAAACTGAATTACGGGGAGGAGTGGAGGGAGAAGGGTGGGTAGTACTGGAAGGGGAAGAAGAATGACGTCTGGTTCTTGTTGGATCTTGGGTATTTTTGAACGAAGCAGGGACGGAGATTGCCCTGGACTGCTCCATGACCTTCTCCGCCCTACCACGGTCATGATGCCTTTGTGGAGGTTCTTCATCATCTTCCTCCCTTGACCTCTTGAGGGATGTAGCTCTAGGTGGAGGTGTTTGTTCTACCTCCATTTGATCTTGTTCCGGTTGCTGCTGCTCCGACTGTAGGGGTTGTTGCTCTTCTGGCTGCCGGAGCTGTTGCTGTTTGTGTTGATGCAGCTGCTGTTGTTGCTGCTTTTTATCTCCTTTCTGTCTTGGAGCTTCCACCTGTTGCCTCTCTTTCTCGCCTTTTTGTTCCGGGAGGGGCACCTTCTTTGCCCTCTGTTGTGGTGGCGTTTGCTGCTTCCTTGGGGTGTCTTCCTTTTTGGGTGGGGTAGACACATTCTTGGGTTTTTTGCCACCTCCTACCACTTTCCAAGTTCCTTCAGCATCCTTTGGGGTTGCTTCAGTTGTCGGGGATGTTGCCACTACTGCTGCTGCTGTTGTTGTCGTTTTCGATGATGTGGGCTGCTTTGTAGGTGGAGGGCGTTTAGCGGGGCACTCTTTAGCCATGTGGCCAGATATCCCACAGGACCAACAAGAAGGCCTTCTGCCCTCCACCACCACCAACATTCTTCTTTCTCTACACAGAAGAACATTGGGAATCTCCATAAAACTTGATCTGGTTATTGTGACCTGTAGTTCAATATCGCCTGTTGCAATCCCCGATTTCCCGGTTATTGCCTTCACCTCCTCGACACTGCCAAACTTTGAAAAGTATGCACCCATTCTATCGGTGGATACATCCACGGGCACACCATGTACGGTAATCCGTGTCCTCCGTGTGTCCATGTATTCCGTTTGCAGTCGCAGGTTTTTCGTTGTCAATATGTTTCCGGCTATTTGTTTGGCATCCTGCTCTGTAGGAAGAAGAATATCCCACATGGCATTTGATCTTCTTGCCAGCACTTTGGGGGAAATTTGTAAGACCTTTAGGACTTCCTCCATTGTTTCCCTGCTGACTCCGATTAATTTCCGGCTTTTTATGTCGGAAGTCAGCAGGGATACTGTTTTCTTTTTGACTGCCATAAATGCCTCCTCAATTGTAAGGAATTCATTTTCCTTAAACGTATCCTTCAGTTGAACTCTTAACTCCTCATAATATTCGGCGTTTTTTCCCCTGGGTCTATCTTCAGCCCAGACACTTTTTGCCGAGGACACCGGCGGTGTTATGTTGTCATCGCTCATGGTGGCCGAAACGACCACCACGACCGATTGGATGTCTTTTAATTATTATTTTTTTAAATGGAATATCATTCCAACACGGAAGCAATGTCCAGTATAAACCAAATAAAATCAGAAAGGAAAAACGGGACAAAAAAAGACAACCAAAAAATAATTCAATAATAAAAGTAATACAAACAAAAACGGTGGGGAGGGTAAAAAGTAAGAAAGGAAATCAACAAAAAAGAAACAAAAAACACAAGTATATCTTAAGAAAACAAACTGAAAAGACAGACAAAGTTTTTAGGAAAACAAAGTAAAATCAAATAAACAACTTATCAGTTAACGTATGCTATCCAACCAGTTTGATGTACACAAACTCGTCCAAGGATCAACAAGACTGCAAACAGGCACTGGTGAAATGCTGCTCTCCCCTGAAATTTCGAATGCTGTCCGTACTACACTTTGATCCAGGGTATTTATTGTAAAAATTTACAATTGTGGCACGTGGCCGATGAAGGGGAGGGGTAAAGGCTGGTCCAAACTAACTATCCTATACCTAGCTAATCAGATTCACGACCCATTCATACATTACAATTTACCCATTCACCACAAGAACTCATCCATCACCAATCGTTCTCTCATGCACCATAATACCACATTCTTACCAGGGGGTCCTACAAAAAACGCGCCCCACACCATAAAAATTTGATGATGAAATACATGCTATACATTAAAATTCTAATAATGATAGAATGAGAGGGGAGGGGAGATGAACCCAATAATCAAATAAATATAAACACAAAATATCAACTAAACATAACAGATGTTAGTAGGGGACCGTCCAACCCTCAAAATAGAGAGGCCGCTGTATTCTGCCCAGGGGACAGAATCAAGAAGCTCTCTCGCTAAGGGAGTGGGGAAAAGGGATAAAATATTATGCGGGAATGGGGAAATATACAGCTGACCCAGTCGAGATGAAAAGGAGGGTTAAAAACAAACTGGGGAGGTTGGGAATCTCGACTTGGATCATAACCAAAGAGTAGCCGGGTTACAGGCCAGGAACAACACTTAACTCACATTAACTAGGTACACTGAAGCTTGTCTAATCCTAACCAAGGGGAGGGTTCCACAGGAAGCCACCCCGATGTGCAATAGGTTGACCTAGAAGAGAAAATCAAGGCTAGCCCCGGTCACACGAACCAAGCTCGCCTCTTTTACCCACCTTTCGCTAAAGACTGTCGAATGCAATCGTTTTCTATCAGATCTAATCTTCATCTTGAGCTGATGCTCAAAGAATAGGATTAGATGCTGATGAGAAAGATGGTTGCCCCGCAAGACTTCCTCCTTTCGCGTCGTCCAAATCACCATTCGAGCCGTGGCCAGCAGCGTCAGAAACACCATTCGTTTCACCCCGGAATACGGGGGCGACACATTGTCACACGCGTATGCGCGATCAATGGACACAAGCTGTTCGGGAGCGAGACGAGCCGTCAGCTCGCCGACATGGTCCCATAAGGGGCGGACCCGGGGGCAATGGTAGAAGGCGTGCGGAGCCGTTTCTTCTAAGCCAAGACCACACCGTTCACAGTCTGGCAAATCCGCCAAACCGCATATGAAAGCCTTGTCGTTGAGAGGCAGCCGATTCCGAGCCAATCGCCAGGTAAGCGAAAACTCAGGGTTACTGAGGTAATCCGCCGCTGGCGCCCAAGACCAGTAGGAGCGATACTCCTCCTCCGACAAGCC
Organism: Acanthosepion lycidas; assembly: GCA_963932145.1. NCBI lineage: Eukaryota > Metazoa > Mollusca > Cephalopoda > Sepiida > Sepiidae > Acanthosepion > Acanthosepion lycidas. The sequence continues at coordinate 69,214,766 of OZ010614.1, forward strand.
GAGCGTATCACGTAGGGAATCCTTCGCGGGCCCCTCCACTAATCCACGATAGAAGACCTTCCTAGGCCGTGAAAGGTCACTGGACCGGGGAATGGCCCTCAAGGCCGACCGACACTCGCGGATGAAATCCGACTCGTCCCGGGGTTTACGACGGCGCTCAACCCACGAGATGGGGGGTCTGATGGTAAGGCTAGGGAAGGCGTCCCTAACAATCCCCTCCAGGATCGGATCTCTCCCAGTCAATGCGCGGCGTAGGAAAGCCAACCTAGAGGCACGGACGTGACTCAAGAGGTGCGGCATTCCCAGCCCCCCATGACACGGACGTTTAGTGCAGACTCGTCTGTCGACCCTGTTCACGCGTCCCCTCCATAAAATGGAGGATAGCGATCGCTCGAGCGCCTTCCAATGGGTCTCACAGAGAGGAAGTACAGACAATCGATAAAGAATCAGGGGGAAAATGTATATAGCACACACCTCCGCCCTGCCCTTCACGGACAACCGCCGTCGATTCCAAGTCTTGCCGGCAGAATCGACCTTTGCAAGTACTTCAGACCAATTCTTCTCCAGCTGGAGGTCCGGTCCAAACCACACTCCAAGAATGCGGACAGGTCCATCCGTCCAACCGAAGCGGCCCGGAAGAGCGACCCCCTTCCAGGCACCTAACCGCAAGCCGGAAGACTTGTCGCGGTTTATCTTGGCCCCTGTCACCTTCTCGTACCGGTCAAGCGCCTTCTGTACCGCCTCGATATCGTCCCGGGACGAAACGAAAGCAGATACGTCATCGGCGTACGCGGAAACCCTGGCTCGAGCCCCTCCAGGAACGGCGATTCCGCGTAGGGCCGGACTGCCGGTCTCGTCCTTCAGCCGGCGAAGGAGAGGCTCCAACGCCAAAGCATAAAGGAGAGGCGACAGCGGACAACCCTGACGAACCGACCTAGACAGCACGAACGCGTCCGACAACCTTCCGTTCACCTGTACCACAGCACTGGGGGAGCGATACAGGAGGCTAATCCAGCGGCAGAAGTTTGGTGCGAATCCAGCGGCCTGCAGGACCGTAGCAAGGTAGCGATGGTCGACCCTATCAAATGCCTTGGACTGATCCAAATTGATCAGCGCGGCTTGCTCGTCGTCTTTTACACCCTCTATGATCGTGCGGATCAGATGCAGGTTGCTCTGAATTGTTCGGCCCCTCACAGAACAAGTCTGCTCAGGTCCCAACAGAGACTCGGCAACTGACTGCAAACGCTCCTGCAGGATCTTGGCCATAATCTTTAACTCTGTGTTTAGCAGAGTTATGGGCCTGTAGTCATCTAGTTTCCCCCCACCACCTTTGCCCTTTTTCAACAGAGTGATCACGCCCCTGGTGATCCGATTGGGGATGGACCCCGACCGAAACCAGTTGTTGAACACTGCAGTCAAAATCGGAACAAAGATGTGCGACAGCCTCAAGTACAATTCATAGGGCAAACCATCCAGACCGGGCGACTTGCCTCTGCCGACCTTCTTCAAAACCGCGTAGACTTCGCCCTCCGTGATCTCTCCCTCGCAGCTAGCCGCTTCAGTCGGCGAAAGCCGAGGAAAGTCAGCCAAATAGCTACGAAACTCCTCCTCACGGAGACCAGGCTCCTTGGTAAACCGGCTCTCGAAATGGCGCCGAAACGCCTCGCACATGTCGTCAGTGGCCCGAAGAGTACGCCCCTCCGGGGATTCGACTTCACGAATGTAACGATCGCCACCTCGACGGACCTCTTCCCTGCGCAGATCTGCGCCCAAGTTCACCGCTTCGGAAGACATCTTGCTTAACTTATGTCTAATTACCTGGCCCATGTACCGCTCGCTATTCGAACGATCCAGGGCCTCCTTAGCTAAGGCTATCTCTAGGGGATCCCCCCCAGCCACCGCCCGGGAATAACTAGACTTGAGTGTCTTCACCTTATCAGCTCTATCTAGAGCGAGCCGTTTGCCGAAATCAGTGGTGAAGGACCTAATCCTACACTTAAGGCGTTCCCACCACCTATTCCCGATAACCGCCCCCACTAGCTCCCGCTGCACTAGTCTAATTAGCTGTTCCCGAAAGTCCTCCCTGTCCAGTAAGGACAGATTGAACTTCCAGTAGCCAGCCATTCTAGGCCTACCGTCTAACGCCACCCGGGCACAAACGAGTTTGTGGTCCGAATAGCCTACCCAGTGGAACGTAGGGCAATCTAACAGATCTATGTCGGCTCTTCTAACTAACATTCTGTCAAGGTAGCTGACTACCTTGTCACAAGGCCAATTAAGAGCCCACGTCCACATTTTCCCCCCGGGATGATCGACCCGGTATCTATCGACGAGACCATAATCGACGATCAGATCAACCAGGCTACGATCGCCCCTTCTCCCGCTAGCTCCCCGCCCCCTGTCTAACTTGGGGTCCAGGACGGCATTCCAGTCCCCCATTAAAACTAGGCGCGTTGAATCCACCAGGAACGGCCCCAACCGCCGAAAAAACGAGACCCGCTCCTCCCGGTCGTTGGGCGCATAAACCGCAACGACCCGGAACGAACCACTTTTCACGGCAATATCGGCCACGATCAACCGGCCCTCGGCATCGGTATGCACAAGGTCCACCTTCGCATCAAGAGTACGCCTGACAAGCAAAGAAACTCCTCTGGCAGAACGGTCCCCATATGCTGAATAGACGACAAAGTCATCCTCCAGCACACACGCATCGGAACTGCAAACAAAGTGGGTCTCCTCGATCGCGGCAACATCCACATCCAGGGACAGAAGGTCCCGGAGCAGGCGGGCAGCCTTACCCCGATCCCTTAAGCCCCTCACATTTAAAGTTGCTATCTTAATAGACATCTTCTAAGCCTGCAAAGAAAGAAAAGCAGAAGTGCAATGAACCTATTCACATACAGGACGGAAATCTGCGGGTGAAAGGACCCCGACGGATTGTCCCAGGCTCCCCACGCCTAACTCCGACGTCATCCGTCCTTCTGTGACAATCCCGCCGACGTCCGTGGGGTAGGTTAATTTGATGGCTCTATATAAGGAGGGGTGGAGTAAAACTGGGACCCTCCCAGAGCAAAATTGTCTTAGATTTTTTAAGTTGTGGTTCTCCAGTTCGAACATCCTTATATTCGGGAACGCCGCCCTCGCTTCGTATAGGTGATTCCATACTTCGAGCTGGTTCCCGGTTTCTCTTATGCAAGTTATTACACCTGGAGCTCGGGGGAAATTTTGAGGGTCTTCGATGTTTTTCCCCTCTATAGTCTCCATTTTGTAGAGTCCACCTAGAAGGGCTTTCCTCTGTTTGGGGAGGCCCTTTTTGTATTCCTCTTTATCTATTTTGCAGATCCATTCCGGACCAGCAAAGGTCTTTCTCTTTCTTTTCTTCTTTTCCCTTGATGGATGAGGAGGGGAGGAAGTGGGTGAGAGGGGAAAGGTGGAAACTGAATTACGGGGAGGAGTGGAGGGAGAAGGGTGGGTAGTACTGGAAGGGGAAGAAGAATGACGTCTGGTTCTTGTTGGATCTTGGGTATTTTTGAACGAAGCAGGGACGGAGATTGCCCTGGACTGCTCCATGACCTTCTCCGCCCTACCACGGTCATGATGCCTTTGTGGAGGTTCTTCATCATCTTCCTCCCTTGACCTCTTGAGGGATGTAGCTCTAGGTGGAGGTGTTTGTTCTACCTCCATTTGATCTTGTTCCGGTTGCTGCTGCTCCGACTGTAGGGGTTGTTGCTCTTCTGGCTGCCGGAGCTGTTGCTGTTTGTGTTGATGCAGCTGCTGTTGTTGCTGCTTTTTATCTCCTTTCTGTCTTGGAGCTTCCACCTGTTGCCTCTCTTTCTCGCCTTTTTGTTCCGGGAGGGGCACCTTCTTTGCCCTCTGTTGTGGTGGCGTTTGCTGCTTCCTTGGGGTGTCTTCCTTTTTGGGTGGGGTAGACACATTCTTGGGTTTTTTGCCACCTCCTACCACTTTCCAAGTTCCTTCAGCATCCTTTGGGGTTGCTTCAGTTGTCGGGGATGTTGCCACTACTGCTGCTGCTGTTGTTGTCGTTTTCGATGATGTGGGCTGCTTTGTAGGTGGAGGGCGTTTAGCGGGGCACTCTTTAGCCATGTGGCCAGATATCCCACAGGACCAACAAGAAGGCCTTCTGCCCTCCACCACCACCAACATTCTTCTTTCTCTACACAGAAGAACATTGGGAATCTCCATAAAACTTGATCTGGTTATTGTGACCTGTAGTTCAATATCGCCTGTTGCAATCCCCGATTTCCCGGTTATTGCCTTCACCTCCTCGACACTGCCAAACTTTGAAAAGTATGCACCCATTCTATCGGTGGATACATCCACGGGCACACCATGTACGGTAATCCGTGTCCTCCGTGTGTCCATGTATTCCGTTTGCAGTCGCAGGTTTTTCGTTGTCAATATGTTTCCGGCTATTTGTTTGGCATCCTGCTCTGTAGGAAGAAGAATATCCCACATGGCATTTGATCTTCTTGCCAGCACTTTGGGGGAAATTTGTAAGACCTTTAGGACTTCCTCCATTGTTTCCCTGCTGACTCCGATTAATTTCCGGCTTTTTATGTCGGAAGTCAGCAGGGATACTGTTTTCTTTTTGACTGCCATAAATGCCTCCTCAATTGTAAGGAATTCATTTTCCTTAAACGTATCCTTCAGTTGAACTCTTAACTCCTCATAATATTCGGCGTTTTTTCCCCTGGGTCTATCTTCAGCCCAGACACTTTTTGCCGAGGACACCGGCGGTGTTATGTTGTCATCGCTCATGGTGGCCGAAACGACCACCACGACCGATTGGATGTCTTTTAATTATTATTTTTTTAAATGGAATATCATTCCAACACGGAAGCAATGTCCAGTATAAACCAAATAAAATCAGAAAGGAAAAACGGGACAAAAAAAGACAACCAAAAAATAATTCAATAATAAAAGTAATACAAACAAAAACGGTGGGGAGGGTAAAAAGTAAGAAAGGAAATCAACAAAAAAGAAACAAAAAACACAAGTATATCTTAAGAAAACAAACTGAAAAGACAGACAAAGTTTTTAGGAAAACAAAGTAAAATCAAATAAACAACTTATCAGTTAACGTATGCTATCCAACCAGTTTGATGTACACAAACTCGTCCAAGGATCAACAAGACTGCAAACAGGCACTGGTGAAATGCTGCTCTCCCCTGAAATTTCGAATGCTGTCCGTACTACACTTTGATCCAGGGTATTTATTGTAAAAATTTACAATTGTGGCACGTGGCCGATGAATGGGAGGGGTAAAGGCTGGTCCAAACTAACTATCCTATACCTAGCTAATCAGATTCACGACCCATTCATACATTACAATTTACCCATTCACCACAAGAACTCATCCATCACCAATCGTTCTCTCATGCACCATAATACCACATTCTTACCAGGGGGTCCTACAAAAAACGCGCCCCACACCATAAAAATTTGATGATGAAATACATGCTATACATTAAAATTCTAATAATGATAGAATGAGAGGGGAGGGGAGATGAACCCAATAATCAAATAAATATAAACACAAAATATCAACTAAACATAACAGATGTTAGTAGGGGACCGTCCAACCCTCAAAATAGAGAGGCCGCTGTATTCTGCCCAGGGGACAGAATCAAGAAGCTCTCTCGCTAAGGGAGTGGGGAAAAGGGATAAAATATTATGCGGGAATGGGGAAATATACAGCTGACCCAGTCGAGATGAAAAGGAGGGTTAAAAACAAACTGGGGAGGTTGGGAATCTCGACTTGGATCATAACCAAAGAGTAGCCGGGTTACAGGCCAGGAACAACACTTAACTCACATTAACTAGGTACACTGAAGCTTGTCTAATCCTAACCAAGGGGAGGGTTCCACAGGAAGCCACCCCGATGTGCAATAGGTTGACCTAGAAGAGAAAATCAAGGCTAGCCCCGGTCACACGAACCAAGCTCGCCTCTTTTACCCACCTTTCGCTAAAGACTGTCGAATGCAATCGTTTTCTATCAGATCTAATCTTCATCTTGAGCTGATGCTCAAAGAATAGGATTAGATGCTGATGAGAAAGATGGTTGCCCCGCAAGACTTCCTCCTTTCGCGTCGTCCAAATCACCATTCGAGCCGTGGCCAGCAGCGTCAGAAACACCATTCGTTTCACCCCGGAATACGGGGGCGACACATTGTCACACGCGTATGCGCGATCAATGGACACAAGCTGTTCGGGAGCGAGACGAGCCGTCAGCTCGCCGACATGGTCCCATAAGGGGCGGACCCGGGGGCAATGGTAGAAGGCGTGCGGAGCCGTTTCTTCTAAGCCAAGACCACACCGTTCACAGTCTGGCAAATCCGCCAAACCCCATATGAAAGCCTTGTCGTTGAGAGGCAGCCGATTCCGAGCCAATCGCCAGGTAAGCGAAAACTCAGGGTTACTGAGGTAATCCGCCGCTGGCGCCCAAGACCAGTAGGAGCGATACTCCTCCTCCGACAAGCCGAGCGTATCACGTAGGGAATCCTTCGCGGGCCCCTCCACTAATCCACGATAGAAGACCTTCCTAGGCCGTGAAAGGTCACTGGACCGGGGAATGGCCCTCAAGGCCGACCGACACTCGCGGATGAAATCCGACTCGTCCCGGGGTTTACGACGGCGCTCAACCCACGAGATGGGGGGTCTGATGGTAAGGCTAGGGAAGGCGTCCCTAACAATCCCCTCCAGGATCGGATCTCTCCCAGTCAATGCGCGGCGTAGGAAAGCCAACCTAGAGGCACGGACGTGACTCAAGAGGTGCGGCATTCCCAGCCCCCCATGACACGGACGTTTAGTGCAGACTCGTCTGTCGACCCTGTTCACGCGTCCCCTCCATAAAATGGAGGATAGCGATCGCTCGAGCGCCTTCCAATGGGTCTCACAGAGAGGAAGTACAGACAATCGATAAAGAATCAGGGGGAAAATGTATATAGCACACACCTCCGCCCTGCCCTTCACGGACAACCGCCGTCGATTCCAAGTCTTGCCGGCAGAATCGACCTTTGCAAGTACTTCAGACCAATTCTTCTCCAGCTGGAGGTCCGGTCCAAACCACACTCCAAGAATGCGGACAGGTCCATCCGTCCAACCGAAGCGGCCCGGAAGAGCGACCCCCTTCCAGGCACCTAACCGCAAGCCGGAAGACTTGTCGCGGTTTATCTTGGCCCCTGTCACCTTCTCGTACCGGTCAAGCGCCTTCTGTACCGCCTCGATATCGTCCCGGGACGAAACGAAAGCAGATACGTCATCGGCGTACGCGGAAACCCTGGCTCGAGCCCCTCCAGGAACGGCGATTCCGCGTAGGGCCGGACTGCCGGTCTCGTCCTTCAGCCGGCGAAGGAGAGGCTCCAACGCCAAAGCATAAAGGAGAGGCGACAGCGGACAACCCTGACGAACCGACCTAGACAGCACGAACGCGTCCGACAACCTTCCGTTCACCTGTACCACAGCACTGGGGGAGCGATACAGGAGGCTAATCCAGCGGCAGAAGTTTGGTGCGAATCCAGCGGCCTGCAGGACCGTAGCAAGGTAGCGATGGTCGACCCTATCAAATGCCTTGGACTGATCCAAATTGATCAGCGCGGCTTGCTCGTCGTCTTTTACACCCTCTATGATCGTGCGGATCAGATGCAGGTTGCTCTGAATTGTTCGGCCCCTCACAGAACAAGTCTGCTCAGGTCCCAACAGAGACTCGGCAACTGACTGCAAACGCTCCTGCAGGATCTTGGCCATAATCTTTAACTCTGTGTTTAGCAGAGTTATGGGCCTGTAGTCATCTAGTTTCCCCCCACCACCTTTGCCCTTTTTCAACAGAGTGATCACGCCCCTGGTGATCCGATTGGGGATGGACCCCGACCGAAACCAGTTGTTGAACACTGCAGTCAAAATCGGAACAAAGATGTGCGACAGCCTCAAGTACAATTCATAGGGCAAACCATCCAGACCGGGCGACTTGCCTCTGCCGACCTTCTTCAAAACCGCGTAGACTTCGCCCTCCGTGATCTCTCCCTCGCAGCTAGCCGCTTCAGTCGGCGAAAGCCGAGGAAAGTCAGCCAAATAGCTACGAAACTCCTCCTCACGGAGACCAGGCTCCTTGGTAAACCGGCTCTCGAAATGGCGCCGAAACGCCTCGCACATGTCGTCAGTGGCCCGAAGAGTACGCCCCTCCGGGGATTCGACTTCACGAATGTAACGATCGCCACCTCGACGGACCTCTTCCCTGCGCAGATCTGCGCCCAAGTTCACCGCTTCGGAAGACATCTTGCTTAACTTATGTCTAATTACCTGGCCCATGTACCGCTCGCTATTCGAACGATCCAGGGCCTCCTTAGCTAAGGCTATCTCTAGGGGATCCCCCCCAGCCACCGCCCGGGAATAACTAGACTTGAGTGTCTTCACCTTATCAGCTCTATCTAGAGCGAGCCGTTTGCCGAAATCAGTGGTGAAGGACCTAATCCTACACTTAAGGCGTTCCCACCACCTATTCCCGATAACCGCCCCCACTAGCTCCCGCTGCACTAGTCTAATTAGCTGTTCCCGAAAGTCCTCCCTGTCCAGTAAGGACAGATTGAACTTCCAGTAGCCAGCCATTCTAGGCCTACCGTCTAACGCCACCCGGGCACAAACGAGTTTGTGGTCCGAATAGCCTACCCAGTGGAACGTAGGGCAATCTAACAGATCTATGTCGGCTCTTCTAACTAACATTCTGTCAAGGTAGCTGACTACCTTGTCACAAGGCCAATTAAGAGCCCACGTCCACATTTTCCCCCCGGGATGATCGACCCGGTATCTATCGACGAGACCATAATCGACGATCAGATCAACCAGGCTACGATCGCCCCTTCTCCCGCTAGCTCCCCGCCCCCTGTCTAACTTGGGGTCCAGGACGGCATTCCAGTCCCCCATTAAAACTAGGCGCGTTGAATCCACCAGGAACGGCCCCAACCGCCGAAAAAACGAGACCCGCTCCTCCCGGTCGTTGGGCGCATAAACCGCAACGACCCGGAACGAACCACTTTTCACGGCAATATCGGCCACGATCAACCGGCCCTCGGCATCGGTATGCACAAGGTCCACCTTCGCATCAAGAGTACGCCTGACAAGCAAAGAAACTCCTCTGGCAGAACGGTCCCCATATGCTGAATAGACGACAAAGTCATCCTCCAGCACACACGCATCGGAACTGCAAACAAAGTGGGTCTCCTCGATCGCGGCAACATCCACATCCAGGGACAGAAGGTCCCGGAGCAGGCGGGCAGCCTTACCCCGATCCCTTAAGCCCCTCACATTTAAAGTTGCTATCTTAATAGACATCTTCTAAGCCTGCAAAGAAAGAAAAGCAGAAGTGCAATGAACCTATTCACATACAGGACGGAAATCTGCGGGTGAAAGGACCCCGACGGATTGTCCCAGGCTCCCCACGCCTAACTCCGACGTCATCCGTCCTTCTGTGACAATCCCGCCGACGTCCGTGGGGTAGGTTAATTTGATGGCTCTATATAAGGAGGGGTGGAGTAAAACTGGGACCCTCCCAGAGCAAAATTGTCTTAGATTTTTTAAGTTGTGGTTCTCCAGTTCGAACATCCTTATATTCGGGAACGCCGCCCTCGCTTCGTATAGGTGATTCCATACTTCGAGCTGGTTCCCGGTTTCTCTTATGCAAGTTATTACACCTGGAGCTCGGGGGAAATTTTGAGGGTCTTCGATGTTTTTCCCCTCTATAGTCTCCATTTTGTAGAGTCCACCTAGAAGGGCTTTCCTCTGTTTGGGGAGGCCCTTTTTGTATTCCTCTTTATCTATTTTGCAGATCCATTCCGGACCAGCAAAGGTCTTTCTCTTTCTTTTCTTCTTTTCCCTTGATGGATGAGGAGGGGAGGAAGTGGGTGAGAGGGGAAAGGTGGAAACTGAATTACGGGGAGGAGTGGAGGGAGAAGGGTGGGTAGTACTGGAAGGGGAAGAAGAATGACGTCTGGTTCTTGTTGGATCTTGGGTATTTTTGAACGAAGCAGCGACGGAGATTGCCCTGGACTGCTCCATGACCTTCTCCGCCCTACCACGGTCATGATGCCTTTGTGGAGGTTCTTCATCATCTTCCTCCCTTGACCTCTTGAGGGATGTAGCTCTAGGTGGAGGTGTTTGTTCTACCTCCATTTGATCTTGTTCCGGTTGCTGCTGCTCCGACTGTAGGGGTTGTTGCTCTTCTGGCTGCCGGAGCTGTTGCTGTTTGTGTTGATGCAGCTGCTGTTGTTGCTGCTTTTTATCTCCTTTCTGTCTTGGAGCTTCCACCTGTTGCCTCTCTTTCTCGCCTTTTTGTTCCGGGAGGGGCACCTTCTTTGCCCTCTGTTGTGGTGGCGTTTGCTGCTTCCTTGGGGTGTCTTCCTTTTTGGGTGGGGTAGACACATTCTTGGGTTTTTTGCCACCTCCTACCACTTTCCAAGTTCCTTCAGCATCCTTTGGGGTTGCTTCAGTTGTCGGGGATGTTGCCACTACTGCTGCTGCTGTTGTTGTCGTTTTCGATGATGTGGGCTGCTTTGTAGGTGGAGGGCGTTTAGCGGGGCACTCTTTAGCCATGTGGCCAGATATCCCACAGGACCAACAAGAAGGCCTTCTGCCCTCCACCACCACCAACATTCTTCTTTCTCTACACAGAAGAACATTGGGAATCTCCATAAAACTTGATCTGGTTATTGTGACCTGTAGTTCAATATCGCCTGTTGCAATCCCCGATTTCCCGGTTATTGCCTTCACCTCCTCGACACTGCCAAACTTTGAAAAGTATGCACCCATTCTATCGGTGGATACATCCACGGGCACACCATGTACGGTAATCCGTGTCCTCCGTGTGTCCATGTATTCCGTTTGCAGTCGCAGGTTTTTCGTTGTCAATATGTTTCCGGCTATTTGTTTGGCATCCTGCTCTGTAGGAAGAAGAATATCCCACATGGCATTTGATCTTCTTGCCAGCACTTTGGGGGAAATTTGTAAGACCTTTAGGACTTCCTCCATTGTTTCCCTGCTGACTCCGATTAATTTCCGGCTTTTTATGTCGGAAGTCAGCAGGGATACTGTTTTCTTTTTGACTGCCATAAATGCCTCCTCAATTGTAAGGAATTCATTTTCCTTAAACGTATCCTTCAGTTGAACTCTTAACTCCTCATAATATTCGGCGTTTTTTCCCCTGGGTCTATCTTCAGCCCAGACACTTTTTGCCGAGGACACCGGCGGTGTTATGTTGTCATCGCTCATGGTGGCCGAAACGACCACCACGACCGATTGGATGTCTTTTAATTATTATTTTTTTAAATGGAATATCATTCCAACACGGAAGCAATGTCCAGTATAAACCAAATAAAATCAGAAAGGAAAAACGGGACAAAAAAAGACAACCAAAAAATAATTCAATAATAAAAGTAATACAAACAAAAACGGTGGGGAGGGTAAAAAGTAAGAAAGGAAATCAACAAAAAAGAAACAAAAAACACAAGTATATCTTAAGAAAACAAACTGAAAAGACAGACAAAGTTTTTAGGAAAACAAAGTAAAATCAAATAAACAACTTATCAGTTAACGTATGCTATCCAACCAGTTTGATGTACACAAACTCGTCCAAGGATCAACAAGACTGCAAACAGGCACTGGTGAAATGCTGCTCTCCCCTGAAATTTCGAATGCTGTCCGTACTACACTTTGATCCAGGGTATTTATTGTAAAAATTTACAATTGTGGCACGTGGCCGATGAAGGGGAGGGGTAAAGGCTGGTCCAAACTAACTATCCTATACCTAGCTAATCAGATTCACGACCCATTCATACATTACAATTTACCCATTCACCACAAGAACTCATCCATCACCAATCGTTTTCTCATGCACCATAATACCACATTCTTACCAGGGGGTCCTACAAAAAACGCGCCCCACACCATAAAAATTTGATGATGAAATACATGCTATACATTAAAATTCTAATAATGATAGAATGAGAGGGGAGGGGAGATGAACCCAATAATCAAATAAATATAAACACAAAATATCAACTAAACATAACAGATGTTAGTAGGGGACCGTCCAACCCTCAAAATAGAGAGGCCGCTGTATTCTGCCCAGGGGACAGAATCAAGAAGCTCTCTCGCTAAGGGAGTGGGGAAAAGGGATAAAATATTATGCGGGAATGGGGAAATATACAGCTGACCCAGTCGAGATGAAAAGGAGGGTTAAAAACAAACTGGGGAGGTTGGGAATCTCGACTTGGATCATAACCAAAGAGTAGCCGGGTTACAGGCCAGGAACAACACTTACTCACATTAACTAGGTACACTGAAGCTTGTCTAATCCTAACCAAGGGGAGGGTTCCACAGGAAGCCACCCCGATGTGCAATAGGTTGACCTAGAAGAGAAAATCAAGGCTAGCCCCGGTCACACGAACCAAGCTCGCCTCTTTTACCCACCTTTCGCTAAAGACTGTCGAATGCAATCGTTTTCTATCAGATCTAATCTTCATCTTGAGCTGATGCTCAAAGAATAGGATTAGATGCTGATGAGAAAGATGGTTGCCCCGCAAGACTTCCTCCTTTCGCGTCGTCCAAATCACCATTCGAGCCGTGGCCAGCAGCGTCAGAAACACCATTCGTTTCACCCCGGAATACGGGGGCGACACATTGTCACACGCGTATGCGCGATCAATGGACACAAGCTGTTCGGGAGCGAGACGAGCCGTCAGCTCGCCGACATGGTCCCATAAGGGGCGGACCCGGGGGCAATGGTAGAAGGCGTGCGGAGCCGTTTCTTCTAAGCCAAGACCACACCGTTCACAGTCTGGCAAATCCGCCAAACCCCATATGAAAGCCTTGTCGTTGAGAGGCAGCCGATTCCGAGCCAATCGCCAGGTAAGCGAAAACTCAGGGTTACTGAGGTAATCCGCCGCTGGCGCCCAAGACCAGTAGGAGCGATACTCCTCCTCCGACAAGCCGAGCGTATCACGTAGGGAATCCTTCGCGGGCCCCTCCACTAATCCACGATAGAAGACCTTCCTAGGCCGTGAAAGGTCACTGGACCGGGGAATGGCCCTCAAGGCCGACCGACACTCGCGGATGAAATCCGACTCGTCCCGGGGTTTACGACGGCGCTCAACCCACGAGATGGGGGGTCTGATGGTAAGGCTAGGGAAGGCGTCCCTAACAATCCCCTCCAGGATCGGATCTCTCCCAGTCAATGCGCGGCGTAGGAAAGCCAACCTAGAGGCACGGACGTGACTCAAGAGGTGCGGCATTCCCAGCCCCCCATGACACGGACGTTTAGTGCAGACTCGTCTGTCGACCCTGTTCACGCGTCCCCTCCATAAAATGGAGGATAGCGATCGCTCGAGCGCCTTCCAATGGGTCTCACAGAGAGGAAGTACAGACAATCGATAAAGAATCAGGGGGAAAATGTATATAGCACACACCTCCGCCCTGCCCTTCACGGACAACCGCCGTCGATTCCAAGTCTTGCCGGCAGAATCGACCTTTGCAAGTACTTCAGACCAATTCTTCTCCAGCTGGAGGTCCGGTCCAAACCACACTCCAAGAATGCGGACAGGTCCATCCGTCCAACCGAAGCGGCCCGGAAGAGCGACCCCCTTCCAGGCACCTAACCGCAAGCCGGAAGACTTGTCGCGGTTTATCTTGGCCCCTGTCACCTTCTCGTACCGGTCAAGCGCCTTCTGTACCGCCTCGATATCGTCCCGGGACGAAACGAAAGCAGATACGTCATCGGCGTACGCGGAAACCCTGGCTCGAGCCCCTCCAGGAACGGCGATTCCGCGTAGGGCCGGACTGCCGGTCTCGTCCTTCAGCCGGCGAAGGAGAGGCTCCAACGCCAAAGCATAAAGGAGAGGCGACAGCGGACAACCCTGACGAACCGACCTAGACAGCACGAACGCGTCCGACAACCTTCCGTTCACCTGTACCACAGCACTGGGGGAGCGATACAGGAGGCTAATCCAGCGGCAGAAGTTTGGTGCGAATCCAGCGGCCTGCAGGACCGTAGCAAGGTAGCGATGGTCGACCCTATCAAATGCCTTGGACTGATCCAAATTGATCAGCGCGGCTTGCTCGTCGTCTTTTACACCCTCTATGATCGTGCGGATCAGATGCAGGTTGCTCTGAATTGTTCGGCCCCTCACAGAACAAGTCTGCTCAGGTCCCAACAGAGACTCGGCAACTGACTGCAAACGCTCCTGCAGGATCTTGGCCATAATCTTTAACTCTGTGTTTAGCAGAGTTATGGGCCTGTAGTCATCTAGTTTCCCCCCACCACCTTTGCCCTTTTTCAACAGAGTGATCACGCCCCTGGTGATCCGATTGGGGATGGACCCCGACCGAAACCAGTTGTTGAACACTGCAGTCAAAATCGGAACAAAGATGTGCGACAGCCTCAAGTACAATTCATAGGGCAAACCATCCAGACCGGGCGACTTGCCTCTGCCGACCTTCTTCAAAACCGCGTAGACTTCGCCCTCCGTGATCTCTCCCTCGCAGCTAGCCGCTTCAGTCGGCGAAAGCCGAGGAAAGTCAGCCAAATAGCTACGAAACTCCTCCTCACGGAGACCAGGCTCCTTGGTAAACCGGCTCTCGAAATGGCGCCGAAACGCCTCGCACATGTCGTCAGTGGCCCGAAGAGTACGCCCCTCCGGGGATTCGACTTCACGAATGTAACGATCGCCACCTCGACGGACCTCTTCCCTGCGCAGATCTGCGCCCAAGTTCACCGCTTCGGAAGACATCTTGCTTAACTTATGTCTAATTACCTGGCCCATGTACCGCTCGCTATTCGAACGATCCAGGGCCTCCTTAGCTAAGGCTATCTCTAGGGGATCCCCCCCAGCCACCGCCCGGGAATAACTAGACTTGAGTGTCTTCACCTTATCAGCTCTATCTAGAGCGAGCCGTTTGCCGAAATCAGTGGTGAAGGACCTAATCCTACACTTAAGGCGTTCCCACCACTTATTCCCGATAACCGCCCCCACTAGCTCCCGCTGCACTAGTCTAATTAGCTGTTCCCGAAAGTCCTCCCTGTCCAGTAAGGACAGATTGAACTTCCAGTAGCCAGCCATTCTAGGCCTACCGTCTAACGCCACCCGGGCACAAACGAGTTTGTGGTCCGAATAGCCTACCCAGTGGAACGTAGGGCAATCTAACAGATCTATGTCGGCTCTTCTAACTAACATTCTGTCAAGGTAGCTGACTACCTTGTCACAAGGCCAATTAAGAGCCCACGTCCACATTTTCCCCCCGGGATGATCGACCCGGTATCTATCGACGAGACCATAATCGACGATCAGATCAACCAGGCTACGATCGCCCCTTCTCCCGCTAGCTCCCCGCCCCCTGTCTAACTTGGGGTCCAGGACGGCATTCCAGTCCCCCATTAAAACTAGGCGCGTTGAATCCACCAGGAACGGCCCCAACCGCCGAAAAAACGAGACCCGCTCCTCCCGGTCGTTGGGCGCATAAACCGCAACGACCCGGAACGAACCACTTTTCACGGCAATATCGGCCACGATCAACCGGCCCTCGGCATCGGTATGCACAAGGTCCACCTTCGCATCAAGAGTACGCCTGACAAGCAAAGAAACTCCTCTGGCAGAACGGTCTCCCCATATGCTGAATAGACGACAAAGTCATCCTCCAGCACACACGCATCGGAACTGCAAACAAAGTGGGTCTCCTCGATCGCGGCAACATCCACATCCAGGGACAGAAGGTCCCGGAGCAGGCGGGCAGCCTTACCCCGATCCCTTAAGCCCCTCACATTTAAAGTTGCTATCTTAATAGACATCTTCTAAGCCTGCAAAGAAAGAAAAGCAGAAGTGCAATGAACCTATTCACATACAGGACGGAAATCTGCGGGTGAAAGGACCCCG
Organism: Acanthosepion lycidas; assembly: GCA_963932145.1. Classification (NCBI taxonomy): domain Eukaryota; kingdom Metazoa; phylum Mollusca; class Cephalopoda; order Sepiida; family Sepiidae; genus Acanthosepion; species Acanthosepion lycidas. The sequence continues at coordinate 69,230,701 of OZ010614.1, forward strand.
ACGGATTGTCCCAGGCTCCCCACGCCTAACTCCGACGTCATCCGTCCTTCTGTGACAATCCCGCCGACGTCCGTGGGGTAGGTTAATTTGATGGCTCTATATAAGGAGGGGTGGAGTAAAACTGGGACCCTCCCAGAGCAAAATTGTCTTAGATTTTTTAAATTGTGGTTCTCCAGTTCGAACATCCTTATATTCGGGAACGCCGCCCTCGCTTCGTATAGGTGATTCCATACTTCGAGCTGGTTCCCGGTTTCTCTTATGCAAGTTATTACACCTGGAGCTCGGGGGAAATTTTGAGGGTCTTCGATGTTTTTCCCCTCTATAGTCTCCATTTTGTAGAGTCCACCTAGAAGGGCTTTCCTCTGTTTGGGGAGGCCCTTTTTGTATTCCTCTTTATCTATTTTGCAGATCCATTCCGGACCAGCAAAGGTCTTTCTCTTTCTTTTCTTCTTTTCCCTTGATGGATGAGGAGGGGAGGAAGTGGGTGAGAGGGGAAAGGTGGAAACTGAATTACGGGGAGGAGTGGAGGGAGAAGGGTGGGTAGTACTGGAAGGGGAAGAAGAATGACGTCTGGTTCTTGTTGGATCTTGGGTATTTTTGAACGAAGCAGGGACGGAGATTGCCCTGGACTGCTCCATGACCTTCTCCGCCCTACCACGGTCATGATGCCTTTGTGGAGGTTCTTCATCATCTTCCTCCCTTGACCTCTTGAGGGATGTAGCTCTAGGTGGAGGTGTTTGTTCTACCTCCATTTGATCTTGTTCCGGTTGCTGCTGCTCCGACTGTAGGGGTTGTTGCTCTTCTGGCTGCCGGAGCTGTTGCTGTTTGTGTTGATGCAGCTGCTGTTGTTGCTGCTTTTTATCTCCTTTCTGTCTTGGAGCTTCCACCTGTTGCCTCTCTTTCTCGCCTTTTTGTTCCGGGAGGGGCACCTTCTTTGCCCTCTGTTGTGGTGGCGTTTGCTGCTTCCTTGGGGTGTCTTCCTTTTTGGGTGGGGTAGACACATTCTTGGGTTTTTTGCCACCTCCTACCACTTTCCAAGTTCCTTCAGCATCCTTTGGGGTTGCTTCAGTTGTCGGGGATGTTGCCACTACTGCTGCTGCTGTTGTTGTCGTTTTCGATGATGTGGGCTGCTTTGTAGGTGGAGGGCGTTTAGCGGGGCACTCTTTAGCCATGTGGCCAGATATCCCACAGGACCAACAAGAAGGCCTTCTGCCCTCCACCACCACCAACATTCTTCTTTCTCTACACAGAAGAACATTGGGAATCTCCATAAAACTTGATCTGGTTATTGTGACCTGTAGTTCAATATCGCCTGTTGCAATCCCCGATTTCCCGGTTATTGCCTTCACCTCCTCGACACTGCCAAACTTTGAAAAGTATGCACCCATTCTATCGGTGGATACATCCACGGGCACACCATGTACGGTAATCCGTGTCCTCCGTGTGTCCATGTATTCCGTTTGCAGTCGCAGGTTTTTCGTTGTCAATATGTTTCCGGCTATTTGTTTGGCATCCTGCTCTGTAGGAAGAAGAATATCCCACATGGCATTTGATCTTCTTGCCAGCACTTTGGGGGAAATTTGTAAGACCTTTAGGACTTCCTCCATTGTTTCCCTGCTGACTCCGATTAATTTCCGGCTTTTTATGTCGGAAGTCAGCAGGGATACTGTTTTCTTTTTGACTGCCATAAATGCCTCCTCAATTGTAAGGAATTCATTTTCCTTAAACGTATCCTTCAGTTGAACTCTTAACTCCTCATAATATTCGGCGTTTTTTCCCCTGGGTCTATCTTCAGCCCAGACACTTTTTGCCGAGGACACCGGCGGTGTTATGTTGTCATCGCTCATGGTGGCCGAAACGACCACCACGACCGATTGGATGTCTTTTAATTATTATTTTTTAAAAGGAATATCATTCCAACACGGAAGCAATGTCCAGTATAAACCAAATAAAATCAGAAAGGAAAAACGGGACAAAAAAAGACAACCAAAAAATAATTCAATAATAAAAGTAATACAAACAAAAACGGTGGGGAGGGTAAAAAGTAAGAAAGGAAATCAACAAAAAAGAAACAAAAAACACAAGTATATCTTAAGAAAACAAACTGAAAAGACAGACAAAGTTTTTAGGAAAACAAAGTAAAATCAAATAAACAACTTATCAGTTAACGTATGCTATCAACCAGTTTGATGTACACAAACTCGTCCAAGGATCAACAAGACTGCAAACAGGCACTGGTGAAATGCTGCTCTCCCCTGAAATTTCGAATGCTGTCCGTACTACACTTTGATCCAGGGTATTTATTGTAAAAATTTACAATTGTGGCACGTGGCCGATGAAGGGGAGGGGTAAAGGCTGGTCCAAACTAACTATCCTATACCTAGCTAATCAGATTCACGACCCATTCATACATTACAATTTACCCATTCACCACAAGAACTCATTCATCACCAATCGTTCTCTCATGCACCATAATACCACATTCTTACCAGGGGGTCCTACAAAAAACGCGCCCCACACCATAAAAATTTGATGATGAAATACATGCTATACATTAAAATTCTAATAATGATAGAATGAGAGGGGAGGGGAGATGAACCCAATAATCAAATAAATATAAACACAAAATATCAACTAAACATAACAGATGTTAGTAGGGGACCGTCCAACCCTCAAAATAGAGAGGCCGCTGTATTCTGCCCAGGGGACAGAATCAAGAAGCTCTCTCGCTAAGGGAGTGGGGAAAAGGGATAAAATATTATGCGGGAATGGGGAAATATACAGCTGACCCAGTCGAGATGAAAAGGAGGGTTAAAAACAAACTGGGGAGGTTGGGAATCTCGACTTGGATCATAACCAAAGAGTAGCCGGGTTACAGGCCAGGAACAACACTTACTCACATTAACTAGGTACACTGAAGCTTGTCTAATCCTAACCAAGGGGAGGGTTCCACAGGAAGCCACCCCGATGTGCAATAGGTTGACCTAGAAGAGAAAATCAAGGCTAGCCCCGGTCACACGAACCAAGCTCGCCTCTTTTACCCACCTTTCGCTAAAGACTGTCGAATGCAATCGTTTTCTATCAGATCTAATCTTCATCTTGAGCTGATGCTCAAAGAATAGGATTAGATGCTGATGAGAAAGATGGTTGCCCCGCAAGACTTCCTCCTTTCGCGTCGTCCAAATCACCATTCGAGCCGTGGCCAGCAGCGTCAGAAACACCATTCGTTTCACCCCGGAATACGGGGGCGACACATTGTCACACGCGTATGCGCGATCAATGGACACAAGCTGTTCGGGAGCGAGACGAGCCGTCAGCTCGCCGACATGGTCCCATAAGGGGCGGACCCGGGGGCAATGGTAGAAGGCGTGCGGAGCCGTTTCTTCTAAGCCAAGACCACACCGTTCACAGTCTGGCAAATCCGCCAAACCCCATATGAAAGCCTTGTCGTTGAGAGGCAGCCGATTCCGAGCCAATCGCCAGGTAAGCGAAAACTCAGGGTTACTGAGGTAATCCGCCGCTGGCGCCCAAGACCAGTAGGAGCGATACTCCTCCTCCGACAAGCCGAGCGTATCACGTAGGGAATCCTTCGCGGGCCCCTCCACTAATCCACGATAGAAGACCTTCCTAGGCCGTGAAAGGTCACTGGACCGGGGAATGGCCCTCAAGGCCGACCGACACTCGCGGATGAAATCCGACTCGTCCCGGGGTTTACGACGGCGCTCAACCCACGAGATGGGGGGTCTGATGGTAAGGCTAGGGAAGGCGTCCCTAACAATCCCCTCCAGGATCGGATCTCTCCCAGTCAATGCGCGGCGTAGGAAAGCCAACCTAGAGGCACGGACGTGACTCAAGAGGTGCGGCATTCCCAGCCCCCCATGACACGGACGTTTAGTGCAGACTCGTCTGTCGACCCCGTTCACGCGTCCCCTCCATAAAATGGAGGATAGCGATCGCTCGAGCGCCTTCCAATGGGTCTCACAGAGAGGAAGTACAGACAATCGATAAAGAATCAGGGGGAAAATGTATATAGCACACACCTCCGCCCTGCCCTTCACGGACAACCGCCGTCGATTCCAAGTCTTGCCGGCAGAATCGACCTTTGCAAGTACTTCAGACCAATTCTTCTCCAGCTGGAGGTCCGGTCCAAACCACACTCCAAGAATGCGGACAGGTCCATCCGTCCAACCGAAGCGGCCCGGAAGAGCGACCCCCTTCCAGGCACCTAACCGCAAGCCGGAAGACTTGTCGCGGTTTATCTTGGCCCCTGTCACCTTCTCGTACCGGTCAAGCGCCTTCTGTACCGCCTCGATATCGTCCCGGGACGAAACGAAAGCAGATACGTCATCGGCGTACGCGGAAACCCTGGCTCGAGCCCCTCCAGGAACGGCGATTCCGCGTAGGGCCGGACTGCCGGTCTCGTCCTTCAGCCGGCGAAGGAGAGGCTCCAACGCCAAAGCATAAAGGAGAGGCGACAGCGGACAACCCTGACGAACCGACCTAGACAGCACGAACGCGTTCGACAACCTTCCGTTCACCTGTACCACAGCACTGGGGGAGCGATACAGGAGGCTAATCCAGCGGCAGAAGTTTGGTGCGAATCCAGCGGCCTGCAGGACCGTAGCAAGGTAGCGATGGTCGACCCTATCAAATGCCTTGGACTGATCCAAATTGATCAGCGCGGCTTGCTCGTCGTCTTTTACACCCTCTATGATCGTGCGGATCAGATGCAGGTTGCTCTGAATTGTTCGGCCCCTCACAGAACAAGTCTGCTCAGGTCCCAACAGAGACTCGGCAACTGACTGCAAACGCTCCTGCAGGATCTTGGCCATAATCTTTAACTCTGTGTTTAGCAGAGTTATGGGCCTGTAGTCATCTAGTTTCCCCCCACCACCTTTGCCCTTTTTCAACAGAGTGATCACGCCCCTGGTGATCCGATTGGGGATGGACCCCGACCGAAACCAGTTGTTGAACACTGCAGTCAAAATCGGAACAAAGATGTGCGACAGCCTCAAGTACAATTCATAGGGCAAACCATCCAGACCGGGCGACTTGCCTCTGCCGACCTTCTTCAAAACCGCGTAGACTTCGCCCTCCGTGATCTCTCCCTCGCAGCTAGCCGCTTCAGTCGGCGAAAGCCGAGGAAAGTCAGCCAAATAGCTACGAAACTCCTCCTCACGGAGACCAGGCTCCTTGGTAAACCGGCTCTCGAAATGGCGCCGAAACGCCTCGCACATGTCGTCAGTGGCCCGAAGAGTACGCCCCTCCGGGGATTCGACTTCACGAATGTAACGATCGCCACCTCGACGGACCTCTTCCCTGCGCAGATCTGCGCCCAAGTTCACCGCTTCGGAAGACATCTTGCTTAACTTATGTCTAATTACCTGGCCCATGTACCGCTCGCTATTCGAACGATCCAGGGCCTCCTTAGCTAAGGCTATCTCTAGGGGATCCCCCCAGCCACCGCCCGGGAATAACTAGACTTGAGTGTCTTCACCTTATCAGCTCTATCTAGAGCGAGCCGTTTGCCGAAATCAGTGGTGAAGGACCTAATCCTACACTTAAGGCGTTCCCACCACCTATTCCCGATAACCGCCCCCACTAGCTCCCGCTGCACTAGTCTAATTAGCTGTTCCCGAAAGTCCTCCCTGTCCAGTAAGGACAGATTGAACTTCCAGTAGCCAGCCATTCTAGGCCTACCGTCTAACGCCACCCGGGCACAAACGAGTTTGTGGTCCGAATAGCCTACCCAGTGGAACGTAGGGCAATCTAACAGATCTATGTCGGCTCTTCTAACTAACATTCTGTCAAGGTAGCTGACTACCTTGTCACAAGGCCAATTAAGAGCCCACGTCCACATTTTCCCCCCGGGATGATCGACCCGGTATCTATCGACGAGACCATAATCGACGATCAGATCAACCAGGCTACGATCGCCCCTTCTCCCGCTAGCTCCCCGCCCCCTGTCTAACTTGGGGTCCAGGACGGCATTCCAGTCCCCCATTAAAACTAGGCGCGTTGAATCCACCAGGAACGGCCCCAACCGCCGAAAAAACGAGACCCGCTCCTCCCGGTCGTTGGGCGCATAAACCGCAACGACCCGGAACGAACCACTTTTCACGGCAATATCGGCCACGATCAACCGGCCCTCGGCATCGGTATGCACAAGGTCCACCTTCGCATCAAGAGTACGCCTGACAAGCAAAGAAACTCCTCTGGCAGAACGGTCCCCATATGCTGAATAGACGACAAAGTCATCCTCCAGCACACACGCATCGGAACTGCAAACAAAGTGGGTCTCCTCGATCGCGGCAACATCCACATCCAGGGACAGAAGGTCCCGGAGCAGGCGGGAAGCCTTACCCCGATCCCTTAAGCCCCTCACATTTAAAGTTGCTATCTTAATAGACATCTTCTAAGCCTGCAAAGAAAGAAAAGCAGAAGTGCAATGAACCTATTCACATACAGGACGGAAATCTGCGGGTGAAAGGACCCCGACGGATTGTCCCAGGCTCCCCACGCCTAACTCCGACGTCATCCGTCCTTCTGTGACAATCCCGCCGACGTCCGTGGGGTAGGTTAATTTGATGGCTCTATATAAGGAGGGGTGGAGTAAAACTGGGACCCTCCCAGAGCAAAATTGTCTTAGATTTTTTAAATTGTGGTTCTCCAGTTCGAACATCCTTATATTCGGGAACGCCGCCCTCGCTTCGTATAGGTGATTCCATACTTCGAGCTGGTTCCCGGTTTCTCTTATGCAAGTTATTACACCTGGAGCTCGGGGGAAATTTTGAGGGTCTTCGATGTTTTTCCCCTCTATAGTCTCCATTTTGTAGAGTCCACCTAGAAGGGCTTTCCTCTGTTTGGGGAGGCCCTTTTTGTATTCCTCTTTATCTATTTTGCAGATCCATTCCGGACCAGCAAAGGTCTTTCTCTTTCTTTTCTTCTTTTCCCTTGATGGATGAGGAGGGGAGGAAGTGGGTGAGAGGGGAAAGGTGGAAACTGAATTACGGGGAGGAGTGGAGGGAGAAGGGTGGGTAGTACTGGAAGGGGAAGAAGAATGACGTCTGGTTCTTGTTGGATCTTGGGTATTTTTGAACGAAACAGGGACGGAGATTGCCCTGGACTGCTCCATGACCTTCTCCGCCCTACCACGGTCATGATGCCTTTGTGGAGGTTCTTCATCATCTTCCTCCCTTGACCTCTTGAGGGATGTAGCTCTAGGTGGAGGTGTTTGTTCTACCTCCATTTGATCTTGTTCCGGTTGCTGCTGCTCCGACTGTAGGGGTTGTTGCTCTTCTGGCTGCCGGAGCTGTTGCTGTTTGTGTTGATGCAGCTGCTGTTGTTGCTGCTTTTTATCTCCTTTCTGTCTTGGAGCTTCCACCTGTTGCCTCTCTTTCTCGCCTTTTTGTTCCGGGAGGGGCACCTTCTTTGCCCTCTGTTGTGGTGGCGTTTGCTGCTTCCTTGGGGTGTCTTCCTTTTTGGGTGGGGTAGACACATTCTTGGGTTTTTTGCCACCTCCTACCACTTTCCAAGTTCCTTCAGCATCCTTTGGGGTTGCTTCAGTTGTCGGGGATGTTGCCACTACTGCTGCTGCTGTTGTTGTCGTTTTCGATGATGTGGGCTGCTTTGTAGGTGGAGGGCGTTTAGCGGGGCACTCTTTAGCCATGTGGCCAGATATCCCACAGGACCAACAAGAAGGCCTTCTGCCCTCCACCACCACCAACATTCTTCTTTCTCTACACAGAAGAACATTGGGAATCTCCATAAAACTTGATCTGGTTATTGTGACCTGTAGTTCAATATCGCCTGTTGCAATCCCCGATTTCCCGGTTATTGCCTTCACCTCCTCGACACTGCCAAACTTTGAAAAGTATGCACCCATTCTATCGGTGGATACATCCACGGGCACACCATGTACGGTAATCCGTGTCCTCCGTGTGTCCATGTATTCCGTTTGCAGTCGCAGGTTTTTCGTTGTCAATATGTTTCCGGCTATTTGTTTGGCATCCTGCTCTGTAGGAAGAAGAATATCCCACATGGCATTTGATCTTCTTGCCAGCACTTTGGGGGAAATTTGTAAGACCTTTAGGACTTCCTCCATTGTTTCCCTGCTGACTCCGATTAATTTCCGGCTTTTTATGTCGGAAGTCAGCAGGGATACTGTTTTCTTTTTGACTGCCATAAATGCCTCCTCAATTGTAAGGAATTCATTTTCCTTAAACGTATCCTTCAGTTGAACTCTTAACTCCTCATAATATTCGGCGTTTTTTCCCCTGGGTCTATCTTCAGCCCAGACACTTTTTGCCGAGGACACCGGCGGTGTTATGTTGTCATCGCTCATGGTGGCCGAAACGACCACCACGACCGATTGGATGTCTTTTAATTATTATTTTTTAAAAGGAATATCATTCCAACACGGAAGCAATGTCCAGTATAAACCAAATAAAATCAGAAAGGAAAAACGGGACAAAAAAAGACAACCAAAAAATAATTCAATAATAAAAGTAATACAAACAAAAACGGTGGGGAGGGTAAAAAGTAAGAAAGGAAATCAACAAAAAAGAAACAAAAAACACAAGTATATCTTAAGAAAACAAACTGAAAAGACAGACAAAGTTTTTAGGAAAACAAAGTAAAATCAAATAAACAACTTATCAGTTAACGTATGCTATCAACCAGTTTGATGTACACAAACTCGTCCAAGGATCAACAAGACTGCAAACAGGCACTGGTGAAATGCTGCTCTCCCCTGAAATTTCGAATGCTGTCCGTACTACACTTTGATCCAGGCCCCCGGGCCGAGTAGCTAATATTTATTAATCCACCCACGAGGATTAAATGTGGCACAAGGCCGGTTTAATGTGGGTAGCCCGCGAGCCCGTAGGCTCGGCCAAAAATATGACCTTTGAACCCGCCTGGACGGGTTCAGGTCCTGTCTACCTCCCCGAAGGAAACCTTGCCCTTCGGCAAAGCTTCCTCCGAGTTCCTCCCTGCATTAGGGAGTTCGACAGAACCCAGCCCGCATGATCACAAAGCACAGGATATTTATTGTAAAAATTTACAATTGTGGCACGTGGCCGAAGAAGGGGAGGGGTAAAGGCTGGTCCAAACTAACTATCCTATACCTAGCTAATCAGATTCACGACCCATTCATACAATACAATTTACCCATTCACCACAAGAACTCATCCATCACCAATCGTTCTCTCATGCACCATAATACCACATTCTTACCAGGGGGTCCTACAAAAAACGCGCCCCACACCATAAAAATTTGATGATGAAATACATGATATACATTAAAATTCTAATAATGATAGAATGAGAGGGGAGGGGAGATGAACCCAATAATCAAATGAATATAAACACAAAAATTAAACTAAACATAACAGATGTTAGTAGGGGACCGTCCAACCCTCAAAATAGAGAGGCCGCTGTATTCTGCCCAGGGGACAGAATCAAGAAGCTCTCTCGCTAAGGGAGTGGGGAAAAAGGATAAAATATTATGCGGGAATGGGGAAATATACAGCTGACCCAGTCGAGATGAAAAGGAGGGTTAAAAACAAACTGGGGAGGTTGGGAATCTCGACTTGGATCATAACCAAAGAGTAGCCGGGTTGCAGGCCAGGAACAACACTTACTCACATTAACTAGGTACACTGAAGCTTGTTTAATCCTAACCAAGGGGAGGGTTCCACAGGAAGCCGCCCCGATGTGCAATAGGTTGACCTAGAAGAGAAAATCAAGGCTAGCCCCGGTCACACGAACCAAGCTCGCCTCTTTTACCCACCTTTCGCTAAAGACTGTCGAATGCAATCGTTTTCTATCAGATCTAATCTTCATCTTGAGCTGATGCTCAAAGAATAGGATCAGATGCTGATGAGAAAGATGGTTGCCCCGCAAGACTTCCTCCTTTCGCGTCGTCCAAATCACCATTCGAGCCGTGGCCAGCAGCGTCAGAAACACCATTCGTTTCACCCCGGAATACGGGGGCGACACATTGTCACACGCGTATGCGCGATCAATGGACACAAGCTGTTCGGGAGCGAGACGAGCCGTCAGCTCGCCGACATGGTCCCATAAGGGGCGGACCCGGGGGCAATGGTAGAAGGCGTGCGAAGCCGTTTCCTCTAAGCCAAGACCACACCGTTCACAGTCTGGCAAATCCGCCAAACCCCATATGAAAGCCTTGTCGTTGAGAGGCAGCCGATTCCGAGCCAATCGCCAGGTAAGCGAAAACTCAGGGTTACTGAGGTAATCCGCCGCTGGCGCCCAAGACCAGTAGGAGCGATACTCCTCCTCCGACAAGCCGAGCGTATCACGTAGGGAATCCTTCGCGGGCCCCTCCACTAATCCACGATAGAAGACCTTCCTAGGCCGTGAAAGGTCACTGGACCGGGGAACGGCCCTCAAGGCTGACCGACACTCGCGGATGAAATCCGACTCGTCCCGGGGTCTACAACGGCGCTCAGCCCTCGAGATGGGGGGACTGATGGTAAGGCTAGGGAAGGCGTCCCTAACAATCCCCTCCAGAATCGGATCTCTCCCAGTCAATGCGCGGCGTAGGAAAGCCAACCTAGAGGCACGGATGTGACTCAAGAGGTGCGGCATTCCCAGCCCCCCATGACACGGACGTTTAGCGCAGACTCGTCTGTCGACCCTGTTCACGCGTCCCCTCCATAAAATGGAGGATAGCGATCGCTCGAGCGCCTTCCAATGGGTCCCACAGAGAGGAAGTACAGACAATCGATAAAGAATCAGGGGGAAAATGTATGTAACACACACCTCCGCCCTGCCCTTCACGGACAACCGCCGTCGATTCCAAGTCTTGCCGGCAGAACCGACCTTTGCCAGTACTTCAGACCAATTCTTCTCCAGCTGGAGGTCCGGTCCAAACCACACTCCAAGAATGCGGACAGGTCCATCCGTCCAACCGAAGCGGCCCGGAAGAGCGACCCCCTTCCAGGCACCTAACCGCAAGCCGGAAGACTTGACGCGGTTTATCTTGGCCCCTGTCACCTTCTCGTACCGGTCAAGCGCCTTCTGTACCGCCTCGATATCGTCCCGGGACGACACGAAAGCAGATACGTCATCGGCGTACGCGGACACCCTGGCTCGAGCCCCTCCAGGAACGGCGATTCCGCGTAGGGCCGGACTGCCGGTCTCGTCCTTCAGCCGGCGAAGGAGAGGCTCCAACGCCAAAGCATAAAGGAGAGGCGACAGCGGACAACCCTGACGAACCGACCTAGACAGCACGAACGCGTCCGACAACCTTCCGTTCACCTGTACCACAGCACTGGGGGAGCGATACAGGAGGCTAATCCAGCGGCAGAAGTTGGGTGCGAATCCAGCGGCCTGCAGGACAGTAGCAAGGTAGCGATGGTCGACCCTATCAAATGCTTTGGACTGATCCAAATTGATCAGCGCGGCTTGCTCGTCGTCTTTTACACCCTCTATGATCGTGCGGATCAGATGCAGGTTGCTCTGAATTGTTCGGCCCCTCACAGAACAAGTCTGCTCAGGTCCCAACAGAGACTCGGCAACTGACTGCAAACGCTCCTGCAGGATCTTGGCCATAATCTTTAACTCTGTGTTTAGCAGAGTTATGGGCCTGTAGTCATCTAGTTTCCCCCCACCACCTTTGCCCTTTTTCAACAGAGTGATCACGCCCCTGGTGATCCGATTGGGGATGGACCCCGACCGAAACCAGTTGTTGAACACTGCAGTCAAAATCGGAACAAAGATGTGCGACAGCCTCAAGTACAATTCATAGGGCAAACCATCCAGACCGGGCGACTTGCCTCTGCCGACCTTCTTCAAAACCGCGTAGACTTCGCCCTCCGTGATCTCTCCCTCGCAGCTAGCCGCTTCAGTCGGCGAAAGCCGAGGAAAGTCAGCCAAATAGCTACGAAACTCCTCCTCACGGAGACCAGGCTCCTTGGTAAACCGGCTCTCGAAATGGCGCCGAAACGCCCCGCACATGTCGTCGGTGGCCCGAAGAGTACGCCCCTCCGGGGATTCGACTTCACGAATGTAACGATCGCCACCTCGACGGACCTCTTCCCTGCGCAGCTCTGCGCCCAAGTTCACCGCTTCGGAAGACATCTTGCTTAACTTATGTCTAATTACCTGGCCCATGTACCGCTCGCTATTCGAACGATCCAGGGCCTCCTTAGCTAAGGCTATCTCTAGGGGATCCCCCCCAGCCACCGCCCGGGTGTAACCAGCTTTAAGCGTCTTCACCTTATCAGCTCTATCTAGAGTGAGCCGTTTGCTGAAATCAGTGGTGAAGGACCTAATCCTACATTTAAGGCGTTCCCACCACCTATTCCCGATAACCGCCCCCACTAGCTCCCGCTGCACTAGTCTAATTAGCTGTTCCCGAAAGTCCTCCCTGTCCAGTAAGGACAGATTGAACTTCCAGTAACCAGCCATTCTAGGCCTACCGTCTAACGCCACCCGGGCACAAACGAGTTTGTGGTCCGAATAGCCTACCCAGTGGAACGTAGGGCAATCTAACAGATCTATGTCGGCTCTTCTAACTAACATTCTGTCAAGGTAGCTGACTACCTTGTCACAAGGCCAATTAAGAGCCCACGTCCACATTTTCCCCCCGGGATGATCGACCCGGTATCTATCGACGAAACCATAATCGTCGATCAGATCAACCAGGCTACGATCGCCCCTTCTCCCGCTAGCTCCCCGCCCCCTGTCTAACTTGGGGTCCAGGATGGCATTCCAGTCCCCCATTAAAACTAGGCGCGTTGAATCCACCAGGAACGGCCCCAACCGCCGAAAGAACGAGACCCGCTCCTCCCGGTCGTTGGGCGCATAAACCGCAACGACCCGGAACGAACCACTTTTCACGGCAATATCGGCCACGATCAACCGGCCCTCGGCATCGGTATGCACAAGGTCCACCTTCGCATCAAGAGTACGCCTGACAAGCAAAGAAACTCCTCTGGCAGAACGGTCCCCATATGCTGAATAGACGACAAAGTCATCGTCCAGCACACACGCATCGGAACTGCAAACAAAGTGGGTCTCCTCAATCGCGGCAACATCCACATCCAGGGACAGAAGGTCCCGGAGCAGGCGGGCAGCCTTACCCCGATCCCTTAAGCCCCTCACATTTAAAGTTGCTATCTTAATAGACATCTTCTAAGCCTGCAAAAAAGAAAAGCAAAAGTGCAATGAACCTACTCACATACAGGACGGAAATCTGCGGGTGAAAGGACCCCGACGGATTGTCCCAGGCTCCCCACGCCTAACTCCGACGTCATCCGTCCTTCTGTGACAATCCCGCCGACGTCCGTGGGGTAGGTTAATTTGATGGCTCTATATAAGGAGGGGTGGAGTAAAACTGGGACCCTCCCAGAGCAAAATTGTCTTAGATTTTTTAAGTTGTGGTTCTCCAGTTCGAACATCCTTATATTCGGGAACGCCGCCCTCGCTTCGTATAGGTGATTCCATACTTCGAGCTGGTTCCCGGTTTCTCTTATGCAAGTTATTACACCTGGAGCTCGGGGGAAATTTTGAGGGTCTTCGATGTTTTTCCCCTCTATAGTCTCCATTTTGTAGAGTCCACCTAGAAGGGCTTTCCTCTGTTTGGGGAGGCCCTTTTTGTATTCCTCTTTATCTATTTTGCAGATCCATTCCGGACCAGCAAAGGTCTTTCTCTTTCTTTTCTTCTTTTCCCTTGATGGATGAGGAGGGGAGGAAGTGGGTGAGAGGGGAAAGGTGGAAACTGAATTACGGGGAGGAGTGGAGGGAGAAGGGTGGGTAGTACTGGAAGGGGAAGAAGAATGACGTCTGGTTCTTGTTGGATCTTGGGTATTTTTGAACGAAGCAGGGACGGAGATTGCCCTGGACTGCTCCATGACCTTCTCCGCCCTACCACGGTCATGATGCCTTTGTGGAGGTTCTTCATCATCTTCCTCCCTTGACCTCTTGAGGGATGTAGCTCTAGGTGGAGGTGTTTGTTCTACCTCCATTTGATCTTGTTCCGGTTGCTGCTGCTCCGACTGTAGGGGTTGTTGCTCTTCTGGCTGCCGGAGCTGTTGCTGTTTGTGTTGATGCAGCTGCTGTTGTTGCTGCTTTTTATCTCCTTTCTGTCTTGGAGCTTCCACCTGTTGCCTCTCTTTCTCGCCTTTTTGTTCCGGGAGGGGCACCTTCTTTGCCCTCTGTTGTGGTGGCGTTTGCTGCTTCCTTGGGGTGTCTTCCTTTTTGGGTGGGGTAGACACATTCTTGGGTTTTTTGCCACCTCCTACCACTTTCCAAGTTCCTTCAGCATCCTTTGGGGTTGCTTCAGTTGTCGGGGATGTTGCCACTACTGCTGCTGCTGTTGTTGTCGTTTTCGATGATGTGGGCTGCTTTGTAGGTGGAGGGCGTTTAGCGGGGCACTCTTTAGCCATGTGGCCAGATATCCCACAGGACCAACAAGAAGGCCTTCTGCCCTCCACCACCACCAACATTCTTCTTTCTCTACACAGAAGAACATTGGGAATCTCCATAAAACTTGATCTGGTTATTGTGACCTGTAGTTCAATATCGCCTGTTGCAATCCCCGATTTCCCGGTTATTGCCTTCACCTCCTCGACACTGCCAAACTTTGAAAAGTATGCACCCATTCTATCGGTGGATACATCCACGGGCACACCATGTACGGTAATCCGTGTCCTCCGTGTGTCCATGTATTCCGTTTGCAGTCGCAGGTTTTTCGTTGTCAATATGTTTCCGGCTATTTGTTTGGCATCCTGCTCTGTAGGAAGAAGAATATCCCACATGGCATTTGATCTTCTTGCCAGCACTTTGGGGGAAATTTGTAAGACCTTTAGGACTTCCTCCATTGTTTCCCTGCTGACTCCGATTAATTTCCGGCTTTTTATGTCGGAAGTCAGCAGGGATACTGTTTTCTTTTTGACTGCCATAAATGCCTCCTCAATTGTAAGGAATTCATTTTCCTTAAACGTATCCTTCAGTTGAACTCTTAACTCCTCATAATATTCGGCGTTTTTTCCCCTGGGTCTATCTTCAGCCCAGACACTTTTTGCCGAGGACACCGGCGGTGTTATGTTGTCATCGCTCATGGTGGCCGAAACGACCACCACGACCGATTGGATGTCTTTTAATTATTATTTTTTAAAAGGAATATCATTCCAACACGGAAGCAATGTCCAGTATAAACCAAATAAAATCAGAAAGGAAAAACGGGACAAAAAAAGACAACCAAAAAATAATTCAATAATAAAAGTAATACAAACAAAAACGGTGGGGAGGGTAAAAAGTAAGAAAGGAAATCAACAAAAAAGAAACAAAAAACACAAGTATATCTTAAGAAAACAAACTGAAAAGACAGACAAAGTTTTTAGGAAAACAAAGTAAAATCAAATAAACAACTTATCAGTTAACGTATGCTATCAACCAGTTTGATGTACACAAACTCGTCCAAGGATCAACAAGACTGCAAACAGGCACTGGTGAAATGCTGCTCTCCCCTGAAATTTCGAATGCTGTCCGTACTACACTTTGATCCAGGCCCCCGGGCCGAGTAGCTAATATTTATTAATCCACCCACGAGGATTAAATGTGGCACAAGGCCGGTTTAATGTGGGTAGCCCGCGAGCCCGTAGGCTCGGCCAAAAATATGACCTTTGAACCCGCCTGGACGGGTTCAGGTCCTGTCTACCTCCCCGAAGGAAACCTTGCCCTTCGGCAAAGCTTCCTCCGAGTTCCTCCCTGCATTAGGGAGTTCGACAGAACCCAGCCCGCATGATCACAAAGCACAGATA